>JALPQD010000327.1:470000-1070000 GCA_023101885.1 Typhlomys cinereus | reverse complement strand
CCAGCAAAGCTGGACATGCAGGCCACCACCATTTTCATCTGGCATTTTTATGTGGGACCTGAGATCTGAACATAGGACCTTCTGCTTTTGAGGCAGAGTCTTAATCCTGAGTCATCTCTCCAGCCCACTTGCCCCTTTTTGATTCTAGATCCATCCCATGTATTATCTGTTAACAAACAGTCCTCTTCATCCAAGTCCAAATTGTGAAGAGGAAATGATGAGGATGAACACAGATCATGAACTGTGTCCAAAAAGGGAAGGGAAAAAGGGGAGGGGAGGGGAGGGGAGGGAAGAGGAGGGAGGGGAGGGAAGGGAAGAGAAGAAGGGAAGGGAAGGGGAAGGGAAGGAAGAGAAGAAGGGAAGGGAGGGAAGGGAAGAGAAGAAGGGAAGGGAAGGGAGGGAAGGGGAGGGGAAGAAGGGAAGTGGAGGGGAGGGAAGGGAAGGGAAGAAGGGAAGTGGAGAGGAAGGAAGGGAAGAAGGGAAGTGGAGGGGAAGGAAGGGAAGGTAAGAGAAGGGGAGGGGAGAGGAGGGGAGGGAGAGAGGAGGGAAGAAGAGGGGAGGGGAGGGAGGGGAGGGGAGGGAAGGGAAGAGGAGGGAGGGGAGGGGAGGAACTTCCCTCTTTTCTCCTAATTAGCTACAGTTCAAATGTGACAAAAAGACCTGAGCAGCCACTTTGGCCCATGAGGCACAGCCTCCTGTCAGAAGGAGCCACAAGACAGAAGGAACCTGGGTTCTCAGCTGTCAGTTAGCTCTCTGGACCCATCTCACTCTGTCTTCTCCTCCTCTCCTATCCAAGTCACTGCCCTTCTGATCTTCGTGACACTAACCAAGCCTGCATGCTGGCCCACCACAGCCCACCTGTAAACAACATCTCGCATCTCTCCTTTGGCTCCTTGTCTGTCTGTTTGTTTGTTTGTTTGTTTGTGTTCTAGAAGTTTCACTATTATCTATCAACAAACAGTCCTCTTCACCTGTGGGTTCTATATCCAAAGATTCAATTAAGCATGAATGTGAATTTAAAAAACCTGTGTCTGTATCACAGAAACATGGGTTTTCCCTAAATGACACCTGGTAGCGGTTGTCCACAAGTATCTACACTGTGTTCCGTAGCATGTGCCACCCAGAGACCCTGCAGTACCGCAGAGGATGTGCAGGAGTCAAAAGCAAAAGCCATGGCTTTTTTACATGGAGGACTTGAGCCTCTTCATGCGCTGGTATCATAGAATGTTCTGGAATGATCTTCCACAGACACTGAGGCACGGTGTATCCCAGTGAACCCTCGTCTACTACCAGGGGCACACAGACTGTTCCACGTCAGTTACCAACAGACACATGTTCTGAGAAGTATTGCGCTAGACAATTTGTCATTGTGCAAACACACAGAGTGTATTTAATACAAAACTTAGACGGTTATGACGTCACCAGCGATGTACTCTCAGACCCGCTGCCGTATACACAATCCATCGCCGATGAACGCGTGGCTAATTCAGCACGTGCCTGCGTTGGATGTGCAGTGGTTCAGGTTTCCAAGGACACAAATGCAAGTTGGCAAGAAGCGCGATTTGGTTTTTCCGCCAGCAGAGCCAGAGTAGGACGTTCACGGAAAGCGAGACGCAGGCAGCCTCTCCCGGATCCACTTCAGTTGAACACCGTGTGTTTGCCTTGGAAGATCAAGGGCCCAGCTAGATCCTTGCCCGGGAACTCCCAGGGCCATGAACAGCTTGGAGGACGCGTCACTGATCAGAAGCCAGGACTGTCGACATTCAGGGAGAACCAGAGGTGTGTGGTCTGTGGTTTGTGACTCACTCTTTCTTCCTTCCCTTCCTTCTTCCCTGTTCTTTCTTCTTTCTTTCCTTCTTCCTTCTTCTTCCTTGCTTTCTCTCTTCCTCTCTTCCTCCCTCCCTCCCCTCCTCTTTTTCTTTCTTTCTTTTCTCTTTCTCCTTCTTTCCTTCCTGCCTCCTTTCTCCCTCCCTCCCTCCCTCCTTCCTTCTTTCCTTCCTTCCTTCTTCCCTCTTTTTCTCTCTCTCCCTCTCTCCCTCTCCCCTCCCCTCTTTCCAGGGTCTCACGTAGCCCAGGCTGACAACACATTCACCATGTAACCAAGGATGACCTCACACCTCCCATCTTCCTGGCTTCACCTCCCAGCATCTGACACCAAGTTTATACCGAGTTTATACTGTGTTGGTGGGATGGACTCCAGGGCTTGGCCTGTGCCAGTCATGTCTCTACCCACTGAGCCACATCCTCAACCTCTTCTCTGCCTCTAGGCCATGAAACACCTGGCACCGGCGGGATCTCAGCGGCGACGGGCCTCCAAACGCTCGCGTTCTTCGCTGAGGCCTGAGAGGTGAAATCCGAGTCATGTTAGCCGGACGGACGCAGGGCCAGGCCTGAGAAGAGAGGCGCGGACCCGCCACGCGCCGTCCTTCCCCGCGGGGTCCCGCCTGTCCAGCCTCCTCTCAGGGTCTCACTTAGCGTTTAGACATATCTCTCTCACAATGAAGACCCTGAAGCCAGGATCCCCTCTTTACAGGGAGACAAACCTGGGCTTGGGGGGTGCCCCGGCTTTAGTGAGATGGTTGGTACAGTGGAGTGAGTCTAGATCCAGGTCTCTTCTATGGAGGCTCTGTTCCTGTCCAGCAACACCGTGATGTTCCCAGATACTCCCTTCAGCACACACGCACACGCTTGCACACACATGCACACTCACGCTCACACATGCACGCTCACACACACGCTCACACACGCACATGCATTCATGCACTCACATGTGTGTGCACACACTTACACATGCACACAAACATGCACTCAAATATGTGCACATGTGCATGCACACACATACGTACACACGTGCGCGCACACATGCACGTATAGACACACACACAGAGGACATGTCACGTAAGGACACAGAGCGGAGCTGGCCACACCTCTCCCCATGGCTTCATCCCAAACTCAAAAATCATTACCCGGCCCTGAGCTCTACCCGCCTCCCCGCAGACGGCACGCAGGGCTCCTGGCAGGGAAAGTCAGCCACGGGGGTGACTCACTCTCTGCCCCAGTTACCTGCAGCAATTTGGGCCGGGCCTGTCGCTCCTGGAGGCAGAAGAGCAACTTCAAACGCCTCTCTGGAGCCAGCACCAGAGGGAAGTGCGGCCCATTAACCGGGAGGAAGCTACCGCTGCTGCCGCTGCTGCCCCCGTGCAGGGCGGGAGAAGCCGCAGCCCAGGCCACAGGCTCTGGGGAGTCTGGGTTCAACCCCTCACTGCGAATCTGAGCTGCAGTTCCTGAGGCCGCTGGGTAAGGTGGAAGCACCATTCGCACACCTTGGTTGTGGGGGCCGCTGTAAGACTAGAGGGAGGGGGGGTTCCACACCAGAGCGAGACACCCTAAAAGCCCTGGAAAAGGGGAAATGACCTCTTGAAAGGAACATACTGAATTTAGCCCAGCAAGACCCAAGTAAAATCCTGACCTCCGGAACTATACGACACGGCCAATTTGTCTTAAACCAGCAAATTTGGGGTCTCTGGTTGCAGCACCATAGAAACCAAACCCAGGCAGATGCCAAGCCTCCTCTTCCTCACTTGGAACAGGAGGTGACCTATATATACCAAACGCCATAAAGCTTTAGAGATCTAAGGCGAGCTCAGACCTGGATCCACAAGCTCCAGGTTCAAATCAGGCTCCCAGTAGCAAATCCCTCTTCTCCTCCCAGTGGCCCAAGGGCGTGGCGTGGCCTTGGCTGCTCCCGAAACAGGTGCCCCACCTGGGTGACGAGGCCTGAGGCCTGGGGTGGGAGTCACTAGTCTCTGCCTCCTTTGCTCCTTGATCTTTGGCCAGGCCTAATAGTGAGGATTAAGGTGGAACCTAGCAAATGCCAGACCAAATGTCAGCCTGCTGCCAACGTGCCAGCGTTCCTGGAATTGGCAAGGTCAGAGCCCAGCCCAGAAGCCCCAAGGAGCCAGGCTTAGCCACCTGTGGTCAGGTCCAGCAGCTCCAAGGAGCCAGGCTCAGCCACCTGTGGTCAGGTCCAGCAGCTCCAAGGAGCCAGGCTCAGCCACCTGTGGTCAGGTCCAGCAGCCCCAAGGAGCCAGGCTCAGCCACCTGTGGTCAGGTCCAGCAGCCCCAAGGAGCCAGGCTCAGCCACCTGTGGTCAGGTCCAGCAGCCCCAAGGAGCCAGGCTCAGCCACCTGTGGTCAGGTCCAGCAGCCCCAAGGAGCCAGGCTCAGTCACCTGTTCAACTAAATGTTGAAGAAACATTTAGTACTAGAAAGCAGAGAAGAGCTTTCTCTTTTTCTTTCTCTTTCTTTCTTTCTTTCTTTCTTTCTTTCTTTCTTTCTTTCTTTCTTTCTTTCCTTCCTTCCTTCCTTCTTCCCCCTCCCCTCCTCCCTCCCTCTCTCTCTTCTTTCTCTTTCTTTCTTTCTCTCTTTCTTTCTTTCTTTCTCTCTTTCTTTCTTTCTTCTTTTTTATTTTTTTTATTATTTATTCAATTGTGCGTGTATGCGTGTGCATGTGTGTGTGTGTAGAACCAGGGGCGAGTTCGAGAACCACCATGGGCCACCTCACCTCCTCCTTGTTTACTCTGCCCCGGGATCCACAGGCTCCGCCCTACCAGGACCAGAAATGCAGGCCGCCCCCACTTCTGCCTGGCGTCTATACGTGGGGTCTAGGATCTGAACTCAGGACCTTCTGCCTGCAAGGCAGACTTAACCCCTGAGCCACCTCTCCAGCTCCTTCTTTCTTTCTTTCTTTCTTTCTTTCTTTCTTTCTTTCTTTCTTTCTTTCTTTCTTTCTTTCTTTCTTTCTTTCTTTCTTTCTTTCTTTCTTTTTCACTGTGGCCACATCAGGAAGAGGAACATAAAAAGAGGTCCGGTGACCCCTTGAGTCCATCTTCAGGGTCCCAGCATGAGGTCTAAATGGACAGCTCAGGTGAGCACTGCTCGGCAGTACTGGTCAAGGCGTGGTTCCGCCCAGCACTGGCCGGTCATTGTCTGGGCTCCAGTCTGTCCCGCTGGATGGTCTCACGAGTTGTCAGTGTGTGAAATCTCTCCCTGGGACATAAGTTCCTCCTCTGGCTGGCAGCCGGCTTCAGTCTTTTCCGTCTTCTAGCATGAGACTCCTGGGAACATTCCAGTTCCTTGGGGACCTTTTATTTTCCCCAATAATCTGGTAGCCAAAGGGAAAGATGCAAGTGTTTCTTTAGAATAACTTCATTTTTGCCACTGGGAGACAGAAACGAGAGCTAAGCTCAGTGGGCAACATTTGCTTCTGGTTGAGGAGGGCGCCCCTGGAGGACAGTGAACCCCCCTCTGAGTCTCAGCTAGCTGACCTGAAAAATGGAGAAAGGATCATTGTAGAAGTAGCTGAGCGTGGGATGGTTTTCGTGTTCTCTCTCTCTCTCTTTCTTTCTCTCTCTCTCTCTTTCTTTCTCTCTCTCTCTCTTTCTTTCTTTCTCTCTCTTCTCTCTCTCTCTCTCTCTCTCTCTCTCTCTCTCTCTCTCTCTCTCTCTCTCTCTCTCTCTCCCTCCCTCTTCTCCCCTGTCTCCCAGTGACTGGTACTTTCTAACTCAAAGGAGACCCTCTGCTCCCCAACTCAATCCATACCCAGGTCAGACTCTCTTCTCTGCCTTATCCCCATGAACTAAATAAAGGAAAGAATGTTACAGAGTTGAATCCCAAGGATAAAACCCCAATCCCAGGAGTACCCCCAAACAGCTGGAGCAACCCGGACCCCTGACATCATCGAGAAGGTTCCATTTCTTCACCTGAAATGTGGGGCTAATGAGAGAGCCTCCCTCCCTCCCTCTTTCCCTCCTTCCCTCCCTCCCAGAGCTGTATATGAAGCACTCAATGAACAACCCACAAAATACCCAGCCAGCAAGGATTAGAAATGGGGTACTTCAGTAAGTACTTAACAAAGGTGGTCATTAGCCTCCTTTGAGCACCGCCCACACGGGGGAGGGGGGCAGGGAGAGAGAAGAGGGAGCGAGCCCCAGCCCCGAGGGGCAGGACTAGAACCGGGAGCTGCTTTCTGGGCTGGGAGAGAAGCCTGCATCTGGGGGGCGGCCTGGCGGGGAAGGCAGGAGCCTCCATGTACTAGTAGCCGTGGGGTCCTCACTCTGTATGAGGCACTGTACAGTCCATGAGTATCTCCCACACAAACATGTGCAGATGTTATTATTTGTCCCCTTCTCCCAGAGGCGGGAGCCGCACCCCACAGCAGCTCCGCAGAAGTCGGAAGGCAGCTCCAACACTCACACCCAGTTCCCCACCTTCAACGCACACGCCGATCCCCTGGGGATCTGCTCAAAGCACAGTCGAGCTTTGCGGGTCTTGCCGGGCGGATCCTGAGGCTGGGCCACCAGCCAGGTGTCTCCAAGAGGATGCAGGGATGTTGGTCCACGGACGACCACCCTTGCTTGGTGGTCCCAAGCTCTCCGCAGAGTCTGCTAGCCACATTCTCGTTCACTAGCGAGGCACAGCAATCGAACCCCGGGCCTTGTGCTTGCGACGCCACCCCTCTACCACTGCACGGGAGCCCCGGCTACGCTCATAGTGAATGATGGCTGTCATAGTTAGGCACAGGTGTCAACTTGACTCTTGAGGATTAGAGCTCTGGGCACAGGTGTAGAGAGTTGATAGTTGATTTAAGCCCAGAGCAAACCTGAAGGAGATTGTCCAGCTGCTGGGGAAGACCCAGCCCATGGTGGGTGGGATTAGGCCCTGGATAAATCAGAGACCTCGTTGAGAGTGGGCATCCTTCTGTATACATGGCCAGACATGCTGGTCTGGCAAGTAAGGATTGTCCGTCTCTCAGCCCGTTATGGTAGCCAATTCCCTCGGCCCTGGTGTTGGTGTGTGCTCTCCCATCAAGCTAGACTAAGAACTGTAACCAGACTATCCTAAGAAAGTAAACTCCTTGTTCCCTTAAGCTGTGTGATGGTCATTTAGCAGCAACTATGCAGGCTGACTGCAACAGAATTTGGTACACAGGAAGTGGGGTGTTGCTGATAAATCTGACTATGTGGATTTTGTGGCTTTTTGCTGGACAAAGTTGGAAATGCTTGAGAATTTTCACTTTGTGGATTACAAATACCGTTCAGAGTTTAGTGGGCCAATTGCTGAGAGACATTGTTCGGGCCCAATTTATGATGAGGGGAACAAGGACTTTGGTAAAGCTGAATTTAAAGATGATGGACTGGTTTGCTTGACAGAGGAGAGCTGTGTTGGCAGCCTTGAAGGTTTGGATGTCAAAGGGCGGGCAGCAGAATATCTGCTGCTGCTGGAGAAATGAGTATCAGTGAAGGAAAACCTAGTGACTTGCACTGCGATGGTGGAAGACCTGAAAACCATCGTACGGCAAGTTCATGGTTTGGAAACTCAAATTCCTTCAGGGGCCGAAAGCCCAAGTTAAAGCTCTTTCTTGCCTTTTGCAAGTTTGGCTGCCTAGAAAAGAGGCTTTTCCAGCATCAGCATGTTAAAGTTGGTGCAGCTGTAGCGCCAGTGGACTAAGCTGCGTTTCAACCTTGCTTCGGAATCTAGCAGGTCCCTTAGGTGAGACTGGCTTTGGTGAACTACTGAGGGGTTCATGGAGAGCAGCAAAAGCTTGGCACCAAGTGGCAGCCGTAGAGTTCCTGCGAGAGAGGGTGAAGCTTAAAGCTGCAGAGGAACCCAGAGTGTTGGAGATGCCAGAACTGTGGGACTGCTGCTGAGGACGACTGCGAGTGGAGATTCAGCCTGGTTCAGAGGAACTCTGCTTACAACTTTAAGCTGCAAACAGGGACTGGGAATGCCTAGAATCTTTGAGCCGCCTTGACTACATGATGAGCAACAGAAGATGGACATTGAAGTGAAGGATGTGGTTTTTTTCTGGATTTTGATCTTTTTAATGTTTTCTTATTGTTTAAAATCGTTCTGTTTTAATGTTTTATCTGTTTTAAAGTATTTAACTTATCTCTAATTTAATAAGGTTAAGAACTTTGAACTTCTAAAATGTTGGAACTGAACTTTTAATGAGAGAACACTTTAAATTTGTCCATGAAACGTCTTTATATTTTTTAACATCTGTGGGGACAAGGAAAGGTTACAGTTTAAAAGTGCTATTGTTTTTGTGTCAGGTTGACAAGGGGTGGAGTGTCATAGTTAAGCATAGGTGTCAACTTGACTCTTGAGGGTTTGAGCTCTGGGCACAGTTGTAGAGAGTTGATGGTTGAGTTAAGCCCAGAGCAAACCTGAAGGAGATTGTCTAGCTGATGGGGAAGACCCAGCCCATGGTGGGTGGGACTAGGCCCTGGATAAATCACAGAGAGCTGGTTGAGAGAGTTGGCATCCTTCTGTATACTTGGCCAGACATGCTGGTCTGGCAAGTAAGGATTGTCCATCTCTCAGCCATTATGCAGTGATGGTGTGGCCAGTTCCCTCAGCCCTGGTGTCGGTGCGTGCTCTCTCATCAAATTGGACTATGAACTGTAACCAGACTATCGTAAGAAAGTAACTCCTTGTTCTCTTAAGCTGTGTGATGGTCATTATCAGCACCATGCAGGTGAACTGCCACAATGGGTTTTTACAACCGTTCTGTCCTGGAAACTGAGGTTGGGAAGAGCTTAATCTGTGGAGGTCGCAGGCAGGCAAACCATAATGGCAGGATTGGAATGCGGAGCCTGCTGCCCGGCATGTATGGAAGATTTCTAGCATCACCTCAGCCGTCTCCGGAAGAACCAGCGCCGCACATTTCAACCCCTCTGGTGCGTCTGGGGCGGGGGCGGGGGGAGAAAGCAGCGGTAGTCACCCCTGGGCTGGTCACCAGCCGAGGCCCACCTAACCTAACCCCTGCTTAGCGCTCCTGCCTGCTTGTGGCTGTCAGGGTCGCAGCTGGCCAGGTGGGCCTGGCCCACGCCCTCACCTCCCGGGGCTCCCTCTCCCTGTTGCCAGGACCTCAACTCTGCGCCAGGCCACCCATTCCTCACCAGAGCCAAACTCCCAAGTCAGCCGTTCTTCTAGACAGATGCCATGGCCGGCCTCATTCAACCCAGATTAAAGGAGAGGCTGGAGAATCAAACTCAAGAGTGTCAAATCAACCTGTGCCCTTGGGGTCCCACAGAACCCCCCACTGACTTGGTAAAATGAACAAGAGAGAGGGTGAAGCTTATAGCTTCTTCTTGAGTTGCTACGGAGGAATCCCAAACTTCCCAGGCATCCACCTTGGGTTTTCTCTCCCAACACGAGGAGCTGTACCCCGCAGGAAGTCTTGCTTCTGAAAAGCTACAGTGACCAGGAGAGGTGGCCCCAAGACTTAAAAGTGATGGGCGGAACGTTCTGGAAGGTGTAGGCGTCTGAGCAAGAACACAGCTCTCGCTTCAAAGGGAATGAGAAATAGTTTATTCCTGTGCCAAATATGAGTCACCACACCCCCCAAACACGGACTCGCGTGTCCCCAAGGACATGGTCCACTGGGAAGTGATTAAGGGAGATTATGTCAGCTCCACAACAAAGGAAGTCACAAAGGCACTAGGAGGACCGCAGCTGGGTGGGTTGCTACAATGCGGGGCGGGGCGGGTGACTAGTAGAGGTTTCAGAGGCTGTTGGTGACAGTCTTACTTCGGGAAGACTGTGGGATAGTCTGTGAGGGGGACATTCTAGGGACTGGGGGGTGGAGACTGGTGAACCCCAAGAACTCCTTAGCCAATCAGCCCAGCCAATCAGTGAGTGACACAGTGACACAGTGGACCTTGTGTCAGAAAATAAAGTGGAGAACAATGGAAATCGATGAGCACGTGACCTCTGGCCTCAACGGGTGCGAGCAGGAGAGAGAGAGAGAGAGAGAGAGAGAGAGAATTGTAAACATTAAAAGGATGTTAGGATGGGCAGTGAATGGTTCTCAAAGGGACAAAAAACAGACCAAGGTAATTTGGCTCTGCAACATCCTGTCCTTACTAGTGGGACTTTATTCTTCTTTGTCCTCACCCAACTTCATTCTGCAAAAGCAGAAAGTCCTTTTGTGCTTTTGGGAAATGTCCCCCACCCCCTCCGTAGCCTTGCTGGAGAAAGGACATCACTGGGGCTGAGACTCAGGTTTGGTGCTCTCTCTCTGTCTCGCTCTGTCTCTCTGTCTCTCTGTCTTGCTCTCTGTCTCTCTGTCTTGCTCTCTGTCTAGCTCTCTCTCTCTCTCTCTCTCTCCTGAATATGGCTGCAATACGAGCCAACCTCCTGCCTCACCACCATGCCTTCCCCTCCATAATGACCATGCTGGTCTCTATCCCTCCAGAAATGTAAACCAAAACAAATCTGTTCTCTTACCTTGTTTGGATCAGGGTCTTTTATTATAACAGAAGAGTAACTGAAATTGGAATTCCTTCCTTCCCTCCCCTCCCTCTGTCCCTCCCTCCCTCCCTCCCTCCCTCCCTCCCTTCCTTCTTTCCTTTTTTCTCTCTCTGGGAAATGAAGTCTGTTTGACCTGGGCTGGCAATTCATTTGCATACCTCATTTACTCCTGTGAAACAGAGATGGTGTCACCTTTGGTCTACGGGTGGGGACATTATGTGGAACCAGAGACCCTTTCACTGGCCCCAAGAGGAAAAGGCCATGCTGAGAATTGAACCTGGGTCTGTGCTTCATTCCAGCCGAATTGAGCTAAATCTCCTCAGAGCTCTGAAGCTCGGCAGTTACATTTCAGATGGTTGAAAGGTCCTTCAGGCCCCTCAACCTGCCCCTATCCCCTAGGTCCAGGTCACGCCAAGGCGCCAGCCTGACCGGCCTCTCCTGGTCACTGTAGCTTTTCAGAAGCAAGACTTCTGCGGGGTTCAGTTCCTCGCGTTGGGAGAGAAAACCCAAGGTGGATGCCTGGGAGGCTTGGGATTCCTCTGTAGCAACTCAATTCACTGGACCGAGTGGTGGGTGACATCCTGGAACTAGAGAGAGAATATTGGCTGAAACCCTTCCATCCCTCTTCCCTGGCTTCTCGCGGTAAACAGAGCTCCTTTGTTTGGAAGCACAGAGTTAGCGTACAGATTCCTTCTCTCCCCTCCAGTGCTCAAGGCAGACATGACTAATCCATCACTGCTCACTCTCCTGGCGAAACACATCTCAGCCTCAAATATCCTGCAGCGTTTGTGTGAAAAAGGCAGAGATGTCGGGGAAGGAAACTTTTTGTCTTCTGTCCCTCACGCCCTGCCAGCGCGGCCATTTAGTGCAGTCTTTTCAAGTGCCCCAGGTCCCTGGTCTTGTGGCTTCTCCTCTCCAGTCACGAGGCAGGTTATTTCTGTGTATTGCAGGCTACTGAGCAGGTATCTGGTCCTCACTCACCAGGCGCCGTACCAAGAGCACTCATCCACACACGGGAGCACTCACAGACCCTGGTGGACAGCCCCCGAGCACTCACATGTGCATGAAGCCCTCACGCGTTCCTGGAGCCCTCACGTGCATGGAGCACTCACGCGTGCATGGAGCACTCACACGCATGGAGCACTCACGAGTGCATGGAGCACTCACGCGCATGGAGCACTCACGAGTGCATGGAGCACTCACATGCATGGGGCACTCATGAGTGCATGGAGTACTCACGCGCATGGAGTACTCACGCGCATGGAGCACTCACGAGTGCATGGAGCACTCACGCGCATGGAGCACTCACGTGCATGGAGCACTCATGTGCATGGAGCACTCACGCGTGCATGGAGCCCTCTGGAGCCTTCACGTGCATGGAGCACTCACATGTGCGTGAAGCCCTCACACACGTGGAGCATTCACATGTGCATGGAACACTCATGGAGCACTCACATGTGCGTGGAGCCTTCACACGCGTGGAGCACTCACGTGGCGTGGACACTCGCGTGTGCATGGAGCACTAGCGTGCATGGAGCACTCACATAGATCCTGATACATCGTCCCTGTGGCAGAATCCTTCTAGACTAAGAAAGAACTCCAGTTCTCTCATGCAACCCCCGTGGCCCCTGGAAGAGCTGCTCCTGATGTCCCCACTGGACAGATGGGAAACCGAGGCTCAAGCAGCCATTCCTGCATGGCTCATTCCCATGCCTGCAGCCGTGCGTGATAAATTACATTGCTCTGTGATTTACCCAACATCCTGAGGTTTGTGGGGGGCAAGCTTTGTGGGATTTTCATACCTGTTTTAACTGAGTGGGGGGAACAAGGCGTTTTATTCTCTTACGATTCTTGGTTGTTGCTCCTTGTCCAGCTTGGCAGCACATTCACACCCACACCAGAGGCCAGGGGACCTGATCTCACCACATCCACAGGACGGCTGAGAAAGCAATAAACCTCACCTGCCAGACAGCATGTGTGACCAATATACCAAGAATGCAACTCCCAAATCACTTCCTTCCATCTATGCCCTGCCCAGGGGATGATCCCCCCACATGGACTGGATCCCCCAAGCAAGCTCCCTCACACTTGCTCGGGTACAACTCAACTAATTCTTTACAAATCTGCCCAGCGCTCAAGCCGCCAATTTCCGAGTTGACACCTGTAGCTAACTGACTGTGACACTGGGGTTTGGAGAGTATGTGAGGTTGGGGTGCCTGGTGAGCCTTTTACCGTCAGACAAGCTGGGGTCACCTAAAGAGAACAAATACTCCTGGACTTGCGCCTGCTTTCAGGCATCATCAGACTTCCTCTTCTGAATCATCCCCATAAGCACATTTACATCCCTGCAGCCATGCATGAGGACGTACACACATACACACCGCCTGCACCCATGCACATGTATACAGGTACACACAGCCTGCACCCATGCACATGTATACAGGTACACACAGCCTGCATCCATACAGGTGTATACACACACACACACACACACACACACACACACACACAGAGCCTGCTCCATTTCTCTCCAGTCGATAAGTCAGTGTCTTCCCAGCATCCCCTCCCACTGCCTGCTCCACCCACTTCTGGTGACTTCTGTCCCAACACTAGTTAAGGCCGTGGCCTCTCTGGGCAAGGCCCAGCTGTCACTCCTCAGGGACCCTCTCCACAGCTCTGGTAGATGGTCACCTTCCTGCCTAAAGCACGTCCTCCCTCGGTTCCCACAGCACCACGCGGTCCCAGCTTCTCTTCCTGTGGCTTGAAGCATAGAAAGTTCCAGGTCTGCTGCACTCCACCCCATACATCCTTGTTTACCCGATTGAAAAAAAAAAAACACATATGTCAGACTCTAGCAGGGCTTCCTTTGCCTCTTTGCAGATTGTAGGGAAAGAAAAGCTGCTTCGACGAAGACTGACATTTATCCATTGTGACTTACAGAAAACTGTCCAGCTGCCTGGCGGGGAACCCAGTGCTCACACCCCCCATGAGAAGGGCATGGACGCCATCCCCTCTGAGAACGGACCTTCAGCATCCATAGAGAGACAGAGCGGGGCTGTGGAGGCGGGTCAAAGGGATTGCTCTAGCCTGGCACCTGGGAGGTCCTGGGTTCGATTCCTAGAATCCACTGTAACAACAATAATATATGATCAATCCTATACCTGCTATACCTCCTCATAAAGTCTTTTACTGACACAACTTCAGTTGTTCAAAAAGACCTACAATGAAGTCCAGAAATCACAGACCCACACCTCTGGAGTCCTTGGATATTACATCAGCATTCCCCTCCCCCTTTTCTCTTTCCTCTCCTCTTTCTTTTCTCCCGCTCTCTTTCTTCTTTCTCTCTTCTCTTCCCCCTGCCTCTCTCCCTCTTCTCTGCATAGATAGATAGATATAGATATAGATAGATAGATATAGATATAGATATAGATAGATAGATATAGATAGATAGATATAGATAGATAGATAGATAGATAGATAGATAGATAGATAGATAGATAGATATAGTATCTGTTTTCACAAATCATACTTTTTATGAGTATGTGCGTGGAGTGCCTGTGCGTATGCATGTGTGTATGCATGTGTATGCATGTGTGCATGCATGCTTCCCTGCGGGTGGGTGCATGCATGTGCCTAAGGACACACAAGGTTGAAACTGGGAACCATCCTTGATCGCTCTTGCAGCTTATTCTTTCGAGGCCAAGACTGTAATTAAATCCCTAGGGCTAATCTGACCAGCCAACTTGCTCTGGAGATTCCTAGAAGCTCCATTTTCTGGGGCTGGAACCCAGATGGGCCTCCATGCCCACCCAGCATCTACGTATAGGATCTGGGGGTCTGAACAACCAGGTTTGCAACTACAGCAAATGCCTCAATCCCCGAGCTGTCTCCCCAGCCCACATATCATATATTTTTACACATTTCCAGTATATATTCAAACCACTAGCTAGTGAGGTTTTCTTAATTTTTATTTAGTGTGTGTGTGTGTGTGTGTGTGTGTGTGTGTGTGCGCGCGCGCGCCCTCACACTTGCAGAAGTCCGAAGACACTTTGAGCAGTTGATGATCTTCCATGATGTGGGTCTGGGAATTGAACTCAGGCCTCCAGACGTGTGCGGCAAACACATTTATCTGCCCAGCCATCTTACTAGCCCATTGTCATCCTTTATCAAACACGCTCGAGTTCACATTTCCCAAGATACACAGCATCCCCTGTTGCAGCCAGGGGGGTTCGCACTGGTACAAGACTCCCTGTCTGCTGCACAGATCTGGGATTTCATCAGCTGTCTGCTTGGGGCCATTTTGGGCCTCAGGGGAGCCCAGGTTGTGAATACGGGAATTGTCAGGCCTTGGTGTATCTCTGCCCAGTTGGGGACCTAAAGCCTGCTCCCTGGGGAATATCACAGTAACGCCCATGGGCAGGTAATTTAAGTTTTGTCTCTGGCAGGAGGAATTCTTCTGGGAATTGGGTGTGCCTTTTACCTGTCCTTAAGATTAGAGAAAAAAAGCTTGATTTTAACTTTAAATCAAATTGTAAATAGAGATTTGACTCATAATAAGTAGACTTGCTAGCCAGAATGTGTGCATGATCTTAAAGAAATTAGAGAACAACTTCAAGAGTCTTAAAACATAGGTGGGTAAAATTCCCACCTATGAACTAACTCAGAAATATCAGAAGTATGTGACTATGCTATCTGTTCACTAGAATTTTAAAAGGAACTGTGATACCGCTCTTACCCTGGCTGAAGGCCAAGGAAGAGACCATCATGCCAGAAAGTCTAGATGCCAAGACTGTCCCCTGGAGATGGTATTTGCAATCCAAACTGGGAGAATCCATGTCGGTAGCAAAGGGGGCTGTATCTTTCCCTTCCCCAAACAGGACTCTTATGGGAAATCACGGAAATGGACCATCTGAGTGCACCCCCACCAATGATCGCCTCCGCCCCGAAAGAGACACCCTTGGCGAAATGGGGCCCGACAGTATGGACCCCAGGTTTGGAGAATGCATGGTTCACGGATGGCTCATCAACTACTGATGGCAATATACGTCTGGAATTGCTCAAAGGAAGACATAAGCAACCTACTGTTAAAGGAGCTCAGTCCTCCTCTGTGTATCTTAAAGATGCAGTCTCTGTTAAGACAATGTGGGCTGAGCCTGCAGATGTCTGCCAGACACTCCCTCCAGGTCGCGCTCCGGATCCGCTTGGGTGCGCACACTCTCTTCCTCCTAAGATGCAGGCTTCTCCGGGTGTCTTCACCCCTTTTCCATCTCATGGGCGATATCACCTCTTCCCAAGAGACTCCCTGGCCACCCCACAAAGCACGCTGCCTCTTCTCCCCTGGGGCAGCACCCTCACGAAGGCCTTCCCAGAAGTCCCGGTCTTGTGGGTCTGTCTGTCATGCGAGCTCATCATGAACGATTTTCTTGCCTGACATGTTCTTCATTTTGTTCCAGATCCCAGCACTGAGCCTTGCACACAGAAGGCGTCTTGGAATCTGTGGAGTCCAGGCTGGCCTCAAACTGACTCTGTGCCTCAGAGCAGCCTTGAACTTCGATCCTCCTGCCCCTATCTCTCCAGTGCTGAGATTAAGCAGGCAACACCAGGTCCAATATATGCCGTGCTGGGGGATTGAACCAGGGACGTGTGCGTGCTAGGCAAGCCCTCTATTAACTGAGCCACATCCCCAGCCCCTCGAGACATATTTCTAGGTTGAAGTAGGAAGATTGCCATGATGCTGAGGTCGTCCTGGGCTGCAGAACGAGATGAGATCCTAACTGGAGAGAGAGAGAGAGAGAATTTGTTTGATCATTGAGAAATGACCATGTATAGAAGCAAGTTGTGAAATAAGATGATTTTATCTCGATCCCATTTTACAGGGAAGTGCACAAATGGCATCACATGTACTAGAGATAGATGTGTGTGTGTGTGTGTGTGTGTGTGTGTGTGTGTGTGTGCGCGCGCGCGCGCGCGAATGGGAGGATGCAGTATGCGTGCATGTGCCCATGAGTGTGGGTGCTTACGGAGACTCCAAAGATCTGCAGCAAATAACAGAAAGTGGAAGGCTGTTCCAGGAACATTAGGGAGAAGAGAGAATTTTCACTTTTCTGCTTTACACATTCCTTACCATGTGACTTTCCCAGGGAACAAATATTGTCTTTGTGATCATTTTAACTTGTCTTCAATACCCTCGTATGTTCCTTGAGACGCGTTCCCCTCGTTCTCCCACCTTCCACGCCTTCTTTAATCGTGTCCTGAAAATGCCTGGAACCCGCTTGTGGCCCAGGGCTGGAACTCATGCGTTTTCCGAGACAGAGGCTGCCGTCCCGTCCCTTCTGAGCTCTTCCGCCCCATCCTCCACACACACTTTGAATTATCTGCCATTTGAGTGAGCAGGACTCAGGATCCAAGCCAGTGGGCCGGACTCTTCCTTGAAGTATACCTGACGGACTGTTCAAGTCCCCAGATGACACTTAGCATCCTCTGGTAACAGCGCCCTCTGTGTCTCCCACTGGGCACAGTTCAAGTGTCACCTCTGACAAGCCAGCTCAGCTCCAGGCATTGGCCACTCCCTGGATGCTTAGCCAATCGGAGTCTCTAGCCGTGTCCCCGTGGGACTTGGAACTCCTTAGGGACAGCCCTGTCCTTATTTGTCCCCGAGTGCCAGAATCTCACCCACACAGCCCCCGGGGCATTTCAGGAGTCTCTGGTCTGCTGCCAGCATTCATGAAACTGTCACAGGGAGTGAAAAGGACTCAGGCCAGGACACACCTGGACATAAATTCTTCAAAGAACTACGTGTTTGAGTTGTGTTTCAGGAAGAGCCTCTCCAGAATCCACCCATGGACCATCGGAAACTGGCTTTTCCAGAATGGACATGTGGCATTGGGGACCTGGCTGAGCGTTGGAGCGTCAGCCCAGCGCGCACAAGACCCTGGGTGCGTTCTCAGCACCATATAGGAAAAAAGAAAAACTTCTCACCAGCCATGAAAAAAAAGAAACATCGGCAGGAAGATCATGGCTTCAAAGACAGCCTGGGCTACAGAAAAAGACTCAAAAAGGAAAAAGGAAACAGGAAGAGAAAAAAGAAAGACTAGAAAAGGATTCACAGTTGGTCTGAATATTGCTGGCCAATTTCTAAGCAAGAGCTTAAGGGAGGGGGTACCTTGCCTATGGTTCTTGGTACAGTTCATAGTCTAACTTGGCAGGAGAGTTCACACCAACACCAGGGGCTGAGGGAACATGTCCCCCCGGAATTGCTGAGAGAGGGGCAATCTTCACTCACCACACTGTGAGTCTGCCAAAGTATGTCCACTTATTGAACCAGGAAACCTGCCCCCCATCTAATATACATGCCCAGAAAATAGTCCCACCCACTATGGGCTGGGTCTTTCCACATCAATAAGATACACTCCTGCAGGCTTGCTCAGGGCCTTAACCGCCAGCTCTTCACAGATGTCCCCCGAGTTCGGCCTTCCATTGTCAAATTGACACCTGTGTGTAACCAGCACCCTCTACCCTTTGTCAACTTGATACAGACTTCTCCACTTTTTAATTTTTTAATGTCATATACATAAATATACTGATCTTAGTATTTTCAATTTCTGCCCCTTAGTCCCAAGTCCTATGCCCCCTCCTTTTCCCCTTACAGTCTTTCCTCTCCCCTGCCAGACTCCTTCCTATTTTCAAATCTTTTCACTCGTGCAGTTCACTGTGTTTCGTCTAATTTGTGTTTGATGACATACGCCTGACACCCTTCATGCTCCAGCAAGTGCCATAAATCAGTGGTCATGCCATGGAGAAAAGAATCCTCCTTTCAGCCCTTTCAGTGTTAGTCCTCATCGGTCTCTCCGAGGGGTAGAGATCTTCTTGAGCGCTTTCTGCTTTGATGGTGAGTGGTCAGGACAGATCCCATGCAGTTCTTGGGTAGATATATATGTCTGCTTGAAATCTTGTATATCACAACTCTGTCATGTCCAGGAGATAATGTCTGGCCTACCAGATGCCCTTAAAGTCTTGCCACCTGCTCTTACACGATGCTCCCTGAACCCTAGGTGGGAGTGGGTGCGGTATATATGTCCTGTGTAATCCACACAATCGTCTACTTTTTGCATTTTGGTGACTTGTGTTTTTCAGTAATAAACGACTTCTGCTGTAGGAGGAGCTTCTCAGTTGAATGCTGAGTGCTTTTCGAGTCTAGTATGATGTGCTGCCTTCCCAGCTAAAGATTCAGAGCCTGCTCTTGCCCTAGAACCTGTGTCCTTCCCTTTCACGGGTTCTTGTTCTAGTTTACAGGAACAGGAATGTGTTGCATCCCGACAAGCCTTAAATCTGGTTAGAAGGCTGTTGCCACTAGTACGCTGATGGTCACCTGTTACCAAGACAACTGCTATTGCAACTTGTAGATTTCACAGACTGATGGGACCTGTGAGTTTTTCTCCCCTGGTAGCTTAGTTCTCGCTGGTACCATGGGAGCTATCTAGTAAGGAGGAAGCTTCTAGACCAGTTCCAGCTGGAGTTGTTTTGTCTCCGTCCTGTGATCCATGAAAACACACTACTTTCAAACTGTACCCTTTCGACCCTTGTCCCCATTGATGCTATATTCATCCGATGATACAAAATACATTGAATTCTGTCAAAGGTTTTCAAAGTCCAATTTTAAAATGCTCCTAGTTAATAATTAATAGTTTAGTTCCAAAACTTTTTTAATTATTATTCATTTATTCAATTGTGTGTGTATGCATGTGCGCCCATGTGCATGTATGTGTGTGTATGTATGTATGTGTGTGTGTAGAACCATGGACGAATTCGGGAACCACCATGGACGCCTCCCCCTCCTTGTTTACTCTGCCCCGGGATTCAGGCTCCGCCCTACCAGGACCAGAAATGCAGGGCACCCCCGCTTCCGCCCAGCGTCTATATGTGGGGTCTAGGATCCGAACTCAGGACCTTCCGCCTGCAAGGCAGAGGCTTAACCCCTGAGCCACCTCTCCAGTCCCTAGTTCCAAAATTTTTAAAATCCCAAGTCTCTTAAAAAAAAATCCACAATCTCTTAACTGGAAGGTCCCATCAAATCAAAATCAAGCTAAATAATTCAATACAGAATAAAAATTACAGTGGAAGCATCTGGACAGCAACAAGGGTACATGAAGTCGAAATTGAGACTGACGCCTGACAGGATACCTGCAGTTCATGTCCTTTGTTGCTTGTTATGTAGTCAGGTTGGCTCCAAAACTGTACAATTCCATCCCTTCTGTTTTTCTTTCTTTTTTAAAAAAATAAAAAATAAGGTGCATGATATATATATCATAGTTAAGCACTGGTGTCAACTTGACTGAGGGTTTGAGTTCTGGGCACAGTTGTAGAGAGTTGATGGTTGAGTTAAGCCCAGAGCAAACCTGAAGGAGATTGTCTAGCTGCTGGGGAAGACCCAGCCCATGGTGGGTGGGACTAGGCTCTGGATAAATC
The DNA here is from genome assembly GCA_023101885.1 of Typhlomys cinereus. Taxonomy (NCBI): domain Eukaryota; kingdom Metazoa; phylum Chordata; class Mammalia; order Rodentia; family Platacanthomyidae; genus Typhlomys; species Typhlomys cinereus. The sequence continues at coordinate 1,050,219 of JALPQD010000327.1, read as the reverse complement.
ACAGAGAGCTGGTTGACAGAGTTGGCATCCTTCTGTATATTGGCCAGACATGCCTGTCTGGCAAGTAAGGACTGTCCATCTCTCAGCTGTTATGTACCGATGGTGTGGCCAGTTCCCTTGGCCTTGGTGTTGGTGTGTGCTCTCCCATCAAGCTGGACTGAGAACTGTAACCGGACTGTCGTAAGAAAGTAACTCCTTGTTCCCTTAAGCTGTGTTCTTGTCATTTATCAGCAACCATGCAGGCTGCCTGCAACAGAATTTGGTACCAGAAGTGGGGTGTTGCTGATAAATCTGACTATGTGGACTTTGTGGCTTTTGAACGGTTCTGCTGGACAAAGTTGGAAATGCTTGAGAATTTTCACTTTGTGGATTCACAAATACCGTTCTTCAGAGTTTAGTGGGCCAGTTGCTGAGAGAGATTGTTTGGGCCCAATTTGTGATGAGAGGAGCAAGGACTTTGGTAAAGTTGAATTTAAAGACGATGGACTGGTTTGCTTGATTGAGGAGAGCTGTGTTGGTGGCTGCGAAGCTCTGGATGAGGAAAAGGCAGGCAGCAGAACAGCTGCCATTGTTGGAGAAATGAACATCAGTGAAGGAAAACCTAGCGACTTGCACTGTGACGGTGGAGGAGGTGAATACCACTGTATGGCAAGTTTGTGGTTTGAAAATCCAGATTCCTTCAGGGGCCAAAAGCCCAAGTTAAAGCCGTTTCTTGCCCTTTGGAAGTTTGGCTGCCTGGAATAGATTTTTCCAGCATCAGAGCACAAGATTTGGTGCAGCTATAGCTCCAATGGACCAAGCTATATTTCAAACTTGCTTCGGAATCTGGCAGTGTCCCTCAGGTGATATTGGTTTGGGCGAACTACTGAGGGGTTCGTGGAGAGCAGCAAAAGCTTGGCACCAAGTGGCAGGCGTAGAGTTCCTGCAAGAGATGGTGAAGCTTAAAGCTGCAGAGGAGAACCCAGAGTGTTGGAAATGCCAGAGCCATGGGATGTATGCCGAGGACTGCTGCCTGCTTCAAAGGAACTCTGCTTTTCCAACTTTGAGCTGCAATCAGGGACTGGAAATGCCTAGAATCTTTGAGCCACCTTGACTACGTGATGAGCAACAGAAGATGGACATTGAAATAAAGGATGCGGTATTTGATTTTCTGGACTTTGATCTTTTTAATGTTTTCTTATTGTTTAAGATCCTTATGTTTTAATGTTTTATCTGTTTTAAAGTATTTAACTTATTCTGACTTAATACTCTTAAGGTTAAAGAACTGAACTTTTGAAACGTTGGAACTGAAGTTTTAATGAGAAAACATTTTAAATTTGTCCATGAAATGTATTTGTATTTTTAAGATAACTTTTAACATCTGTGGGGACAAGGATTGAAGGTTACAGTTTAAAAGTGATATTGTTTGTGTGTCAAGTTGACAAGGGATGGAGTGTCATAGTTAAGCACAGGTGTCAACTTGACGGAGGGTTTGAGTTCTGGGCACAGTTGTAGAGAATTGATGGTTGAGTTAAGCCCAGAGCAAACCTGAAGGAAATTGTCCAGCTGCTGGGGAAGACCCAGCCCATGGTGGGTGGGATTAGGCCCTGGATAAATCACAAAGAGCTGGTTGACAGAGTTGGCATCCTTCTGAATACTTGGCCAGACATGCCTGTCTGGCAAGTAAGGATTGTCCATCTCTCAGCTGTTATGTGGTGATGGTGTGGCCAGTCCCCTTGGCCCTGGTGTTGGTGCGTGCTCTCCCATCAAGCTGGACTGAGAACTGTAACCGTATATATTTATTATACCGTATATACTTATTATACAGTATATGTTTATTGTGCAGTATATATTATGTGTTATATTTATATATGATATGTTATACACACATTATATATATAGTGCGTGTGCGTGTGCGTGTGCGTGTGTGCTAGAGGGTACTGTAGGTGCCTGTGGGATCACCCTGGATTGCTTCTGCCTTCTCTTTGCTTCACTCTGGCATCTCCCAGGCTCTGCCTTCCAGAGCCATGAGTACAAGCCGCCTTGCACTAATCCCACCTGATATGTTTACATGAGATCTGGGGTCCAAACTCAGGCTCTTCTGCTTTCGAGCAGACCCCCCTCTCTCCGGGGTCTGCAACAAGCAGATCGGAGGAGGAAGCCATGCCTACCTCGGGGACAGATAGCAAGCACCACCCCATTTGTAACCAAAGCACGCACCCTCCCACTTTTGGCCCTGGCCCTGGCTCTGCTACCCAGCGTTGCCACGTAAGCTACATGTCCTGGGACCCAGGCTGAAGTCACTTTCTCTGCAAGCTGCCTCTGATAACACCCTTGGAGTCAGCCTAGCCCACCGCAAGGGACAAGACCAATGTCCTAATGAATTACACCCCAATGCAGGGTTCAGAGGGTACCCCAGTGGCTTGCAGGTGGTGTAGGGAAGTGAACACTGTATTCAATTAATTAACTAATTAATTAATTTGTGTGTGTGTGTGTGTGTGTGTGTGTGTGTGTGTGTGTTGTGTGTATATGTGTGTCCCTGTGGAGAACCAAGGGTGACTTTGGGAATCATCCTGGATTGTTTCTACCTACTTTTTGCTTTGCTCTGGGATTTCCCAGGCTCTGCCCACTAGGCTAAAAGTGTAGGACTCTGCCGTTTCTGCCTGGCATTTTTTATTGTGGGAGCTGGGATCTGAACTTAGGACCTTCTGGTTGTGGAGCAGTGTCTTAACCCCTAAGCCATTGTCTCTCCAGCCCTGAGCACCCAAGATGTCCTACTTGGCTCTCTTTCCAACTCCTCAAAGAAGTCTGGCTTGGCTCTGGCCTCACCTTTAACACTTGTCAATCTCCCTCTGTAATGATGAAATATCGGACCTCAGGTTTCCAGAGCCTCTGTCCTGGCTGCTCTCACCTTCCCGATGTTCATCTTAATAGGAATCAATTTAGGACACGTGGTGCTAGCATTCCACTCACACAGCCAACTGAACACTCGGTCTAACTTTTAAAAAGGTGTTCATTCCCAAAGTCACTCTTGGCCCTCTACAGGGACATACAGTGCCCTCTGACACACACACACACACACACACACACAATAAATTAAAAAGGTGTTGAGGGGGCAATGAGATGGCTCAGTGATCAGGTGACTGCTTGTAAACCTGGTGACCTAAGTTTGATTCCCAAGAGCCCACATGGCAGGAGACAACTGACTTTCGACCCCCACCTGTATGTTGCCCCCCTGCCTCTCACTTCCAAATACATAAAAGGTTTTGTTTTTTTTTAAGGAGAGTTGACAGGCAGCGAAATTAGAGTAGTAATTGCTCAGGTCGAATTTGAACACAGCAAAAGTTGGAAAGTTGGGAAATGAGTCACCGCGTGGTTGGGAAGTTCACAACCACAGGGAAATTTAAGAAAACACCACCCCTGCTCACGGGTGACCTAAAAGCCACAGAGTCGGCCACATGATACCAGCTTCCGCTAACTTTGGGGCAGGTGACAGCTTCGCGTGTGCTCTGCAGTGGCTGCCTGGTGCCTGGACTGCCGAGGAGCCCGGAGGCAGGCAGGCGAACACCGGGTGACTAACAAGTGCTGAGATCTGGGTTTCAGCGACTGTCTCCTTGGCTGCCATAACCTTTGGGTCAGATGTGGCTCAACCTGTAGACAGTCACCAGGGTCACTGAGACATGACCCAGACTCACCTGGTGTCCTTCCGCTTCCGGCTGATGAGACCTCAAAGGAAAGGACAGACCGTAAAAGACGGAAACAGGGCAGTCCAGCAATTCCTGGATCTCTGCTCAGTCCCAGACATTGATTGCAATCTCTCTCTCTCTCTCTCTCTCTCTCTCTCTCTCTCACACACACACACACACAAATAAATAATAAATAAGCAAACACATGGTTTTAAAAATCATGACGTATGGTGGCCCAGCAGGATCAGCCCCTTTCCTCCATTTCAGGATCACTGATGAACGTTCAGATCTAGGGCTATTGGGCTGTGACCCCTCCAGCACCCCAGAGTGCCCCACCTGACCCTGACCTGCACCCACTCCACCCTTGCTGGCTTGAGATGCTGAGAATCAAACCCAGGACCTCACGCACGCTCGATGCCGATGTGCCGCTCCAGCCCGGAGCATCTGTCTCAATAGAAGAGAGTCTGGGGGCCCCAGCACAGCATTCATGCCCCCACCCCGCTGTGCGGCCCTAGAGAATAGCCCCTTCTGCCCTGGCATCTGACCGGGGCCATACAGTGGGCTGTGGTCCCAAACCCTGTCTGCTCCCATCCCCCCTCGTTCCTTCCTGGGGAGTCAGTCACTGAGTAAAGAATAAGAGTGACTCCTCATACAGAGAAACGACAAGGCATGGCAGCCTCCCCGGTGGCCGGAAATCTTCCTGTGCGTTGTTGGTTACGGATTAAGACCGCACACAAGAACCAGAGGAACTCACCAGAACGCATCAGCCAGGGTCAGCATCCCAACAGCTGGTTCTCTGAGGAAGCGCCGGTCCAGCGACGGAGAAAGACGACAGGTAGAGCCAGCTGGCCAGTGCTCATGACCCTGGAATGCTTTAGACATTCTCAGGTTTCTTTATCTCAAGTGATTCATGTGTGTGTGTTTGTGTGCGTGCGTATGTGTATGCATGCGTGTGTGCATGTATGTGTGTATGCATGTGTGTGTGCATGTGTGTGTGTGTGGGCACACATATATCACAACATGCATGTGGAAGTCAGAAGACAGCTTTAGGAGTTGGTCCTCTCTTTCTCCCACAAGGGCCCCGAGGATCAATCTCACGTCCTTAGCCTTGACAACATGCAGCTTTATCAGCTGAGCCAACTTGCCAGCCTAATTTAAAATATTTTAAGTGATTGGAAGGAGAATCAATAGCACAGGTGAGAAGTAAGTGAAATCAAGCCAGCAAGTTTGATCCCTGGAAGCCCACACAGCGGGTGGAAGGAAAGAACTGACTTTGGAATAGTTGTCTTCTAACCTCCACATATACACTCTGACAGACATAAGCATTCTCTCCTCCTCCTCCTCCTCCTCCTCCTTCTCCTTCTCCTCCTCTTCCTTCTCCTCCTCCTCCTCCTCCTCTTCCTCCTCTTCCTCCTCCTCCTCCTCCTCCTCTTCCTCCTCCTCCTCCTCCTCCTCTTCCTCCTCTTCCTCCTCTTCCTCCTCTTCCTCCTCCTCCTCCTCCTCCTCCTCCTCCTTCTCCTTCTTCTCTCATCCTCTCAATAAATAAATAAAATATTTTTTAAAAAAGAGAATTAGGAGGCTGGAGAGAGAGCTCAGGGGTTAAGACTGCCTTGCAAGAAGAAGAACCTGAGTTTGGATCCTGGGTCCCACATAAAAGCACCAGGGGAAATGGCAGTTTGCCTGTTCTTCCAGGTCTGGAAGGTGAAGCCTGGAAAACCCTAGAACAAAACAAAAAAGAGGTAGAAGAATCCAGGATGATTCCCAAAGTCACCGTTAGTCCTCCATACAGTGCTCTCTCTCTCTCTCTCTCTCTCACACACACACACACACACACACACACACATGTGCGCACATGCAAAAGTAAATAAAAATTTTTTAAAAGAGAGAGAACTAAGGGAAATTCAATTTCAGAATCTATAGATCACATTTCATTGGAACCTGACCTTGCTGGCCCAGAGATGGTAAACTGCAACCCCCAAACCAAGTGGGTCCAAACATACAGATGGAGGTTTGACTTGCGGGGGGAGAAGGGGATCTTCAACTGTTGAGAAGGATTAGGTGTCTGAGGGGTTGCTGGGGTGGGCTGAGCTCTGGAACTTTCTACTGGTCGGGAGTGAATTATGGATCAAGATGTTTCTTTCTTGGATATGAGATGGGTCCATGGAAGGTTTGTCCTGTAAACAGTGTGATGTCACTCTGGTCCTTTCGGCGCACCCCATCTTATGGCCCTTATTCCGAGAGCGAGGAAAGATATGTATCAGATTTCAACAGGTGGCAGTTTACGGGGTCCGGCTCCAGAACATCTGTCCCCATCTCACATACCCACTGGTCACACTTCGTGCGTGGTTGCTTTTCCCACTCTGAAGGTGCAGTTCTACACACCTTCTCCCAAGAGACTTTCAGAAGTCACCTCTATGCGGCTGCTCAATGTGCTACAAGCCGCCACACCCAGCTAGTCCGCAATACTTCCATGTGGCATCGTATATTTTTTAAGCCAGTGCAAATGCCAAAACAAGAAATGCCAACCGTGAATGTTGAGTCCTTTTAAAACTGAAAGTGACATGCATGTGTAAAAAAGATCAGGCTGGCGGATTGAACCTGCTGTCCCAGCACCTGGGATAAGATGCTCCTTAAAAGACTAGGCAGTCAGGATGTTATGAATTCCAGATGATCCTGGGCTACAGAATAGGACCTTATCTACTAGGAAACAAAGGGGCTGGGAAGATGGCCCAGAGGTTAAAGCATTTGCTATATAAGTAAAAGGACCTGAGTTCAGATCCCCAGATCCCATGTAAAATGTGAGGCAGGTGTGGTGGTAGCAGGGTGATAATTCCAACCCCCAGAAGGTGGAAGTTAGGAACCCCCAGAACAAGCAGTTAGCCAGACTATCCCAATTGGGGAATTCTGACTTTAGAGACCCAGCCTCAAAACAATAAGGTGAAAGAGCGGAGGATATGTCCTTGTTCTCCCCTCCCCCATGTACTGTCAAAGTCACCTAATCGAGAAAATTGTTGTGTTTTCAAGCTGGTTAGAAATCTAGTGCACAGGCTCGTTAAAACTCCTCCCTCTTTTGTGTGCTTCCCTCATCTTGAGACACGCAGTGCACCACTAACCCTGCACACCCATCCTGTCCTGAGAGAAAAGGCACAGGTCTGGATAAAGGCAGCCGTCTCACATGAGCCGTAACTCATGATGCAAGCTGCAGCCCCAACTCATCCTGTCCCCTGTGCCCCAGTGAGATAAGCCCATCCTGTCCCAAGACATAACCCCTAACCCTAACCGACACAACCCCGAGATATGTCACTGCGGGAATGTCCTTGTGTCAAGACGCAGTTTTAAAATTTGCTATACTTCTATTTGACTGCCTTTGTTCCCATAACCTGTAAAAAGTGCTGCGTAGCTCCATTTGGGGTTCTTGGGGTTCCTGATGTTAGCCCACCAGTGAGTCCGGCCACATGAAATGTGCACCCATTCCCACACAACACACATATACACATACACACATGCACGCACCCCATACACACATACAAAAGAAAAATAAAACAAAGTAAGTTTAAACACTTAAGGGGCCGAGGAGATGGTTAAAAGTGCTTGTCATTCACACACACACACACACACACACACACACACACACACACACAGAGAGGCATGTGCATGCCAAATAAACAAAGCTTTTTTACAAAAAGTACTTGTTGTAAATCAATGTACAAAAATCATGAGACTTCTTATGTATCAGAGACAAACAAGCTGATAAAGACATGACGGAATCAATCCCATTCACCATAGTCACAAAAAATATAAAATACCTTGTAACAAACTTAACCAAGAAAGTAAAAGACCTGTACAATGAAAATCACAAAATACGGCTGAAAGAAATTAAAGAAGATACTAGAATATGGAAAGACCTTCCATGTTCAGGCATCAGTAAGAATAATATTGTGAAAATGTCCATCCTACCAAATGCAACAAAACAAATTCAATGCAATTCCAATCAAAATCCCAATGCAATTCTTCACAGAACTGGAAAAAACAATCTCAAAATTCATATGGAAAGACAAAAAATCCCAATTAGCCAAAGCAATCTTGAGCAATAAAAACACAGTGGGAGGGCTGGAGAGATAACTTAGGGGTTAAGACTCTGCCTCACAAGCAGAAGGTCATAAGTTCAGATCCCAGGTCTCACATAAAAATGCCAGGCAGAAATGGCAGCAGCCTGCACTTCCGGCCCTGGTAGGACAGAGCCTGGGAAATCCCAAAGGGAAGCGAGGAGGTAGAAGCAATCCAGGATGATTCCCCAAGTCACCCTTGGTCTTCCACAGGGACACACAGTGCCCTCTGATACACACACACACACACACACACACACACACATTTGCTCATGTGCAAATAAAAACTTAAAAATCAACTTTAAAATAAAAAAAATAAAAGAAACACTGCTGGAGGTATCACTACACTGGATTTGAAACTATACTACAAAGCTATAGTAATAAAAACAGGATGGTACTGGCACAAAAACAGATTCAGTGATCAATGGACGAGAAGAGAAAACCCAGATACAAGCTCCTACACATACAGCCACTTGATTCTGACAAAGGTGCCAAATGTATACACTGGGGAAAAGACAGCGTCTTCAACAAGTGAAGCTGGGGAAACTGGACGTGTAGAACAATGAAAACTGCTACCTCTCACCATACACAAAAATCATCTCCCAATGGATCAAAGGCCTTGATGCTAAACCCAAAACCCTAAAACTGTTAGAAGGTAAAGTAGGGAGTACACTTAAATTGATAGGCCCTAAGTAAATATTTTCTAAACAGAGCCCCAAATGTCCAGGAACTAAGACTAATAATCAACAAGTGAGACTTTATGAAATTAAAAAGTTTCTGGTTTTGGCTGGAGAGATGGTTCAGGGATTAAGACTCTGTCTCACAAGCAGAAAGTCCTGAGTTCAGATCCCAGGTCCCACATCCTACACTTCCAACCCTAGTAGGCAGTAGCCAGGGAAACCCTAGAGCGAAACAAAAAGGAGGTAAAAGCAATTCAGGATGATTCTTGAAGTCACCCTTGGTCTTCCACAGGTAAATACACACACACACACACACACAAACGCGCACACACACAAACACGCGCACGCACGCATGCACGCAGGCACTCTAAATAAATTAAGCTTAAAATTAATTAATTTTGCAAAAAGAAACACACAGAATGGGAGAAAATCTTTGCTAGCTGTGAATCTGACAATGAATCACCAGAGTATACGAATGTATTATTCAAGTTCTCTAGAATTACAGAATTAACCAAATAAATATATTAATAGGGAATGATTGAGTTGGCTTACAAATATGGCTGAAGTAGTCCAACGATAGCTGCCAGTAGCTGCTCAGTCCAGTGGTGATGGAGGATTCCTAGAGAGTCTTCAGTCTGGTTGAAGACTTGGAGGGCTAGAGGGTCAAAGAAGCGAAGAAACTGGGTGACTGGAAGGAAGAGCGATTCCTAGCACAGTTACAAAAGCGTCTTTTCTCTTCTGTGGTTCCCTTTTATGTGGTCCACTACTGGGAGACTCCCATGAGATCTATGGAGGTTCCGATGGGATCTAGGGCTGGTCTTGTATTGCCAGGTGTGGTCTCAGCAGATACCAAGTATGTCAAGTTGACACCAGGATTAACTATCACAACAAAAAACTCAAAAACTAAATACCAAGAAAGCAAACAGCCCAATGTAAAAATGGACCCTGAACTAAACAGGGACTTCTCACAAAAAAAAAAAAAATTCAAATGTCAAACAAATATCTTAAAAGATGTTCAACTTCCCTGATCATAGAAATGCAAATTAACCCCCCAATACCATCTTACCGCAGTCAAAATGGCCAAGATCAAGAACACAAACAACAGAGAATGCCGGTGAGGATGTGGAGAAAGGGAACGTTTTATTCTTTGTGGTGGGAGTGTAAACTAGTACAGCCACTTTGGAGATCAGGGGGTTTATTTTCTCACTGACAGTCTGGTTACAGTCTGTAATCCAGCTTGATGGGAGAGCATGCACCAATGCTAGGCCAAGGAAACTGCCATACCATCTCTACACACAGCTGAGAGAGGGACGATCCTTACCTGCCAGACCAGCATGTCTAGCCATGTATACAGAAGAATGCCAACTCTCTCAACCAGCTCTCCGTGATTTATTCCAGGGCTTAATCCCACCCACCATAGGCTGGGCCTTCCCCATCAGCTAGATAATCTCCTGCAAGTTTGCTCTGGGCTTAATTCAACCACTAATTCTCTACAAATGGGCCCAGAGCTCAAACCCTCAACTGTCAAGTTGACACCTGTGCCTAACTATGACACCACTTACAGGAATATTCCCAAAAGACTTTACATCTTATTACAAAGACACTTGTTTATCCATGTTCATTGCAGCCCTATTCACAATAGCAAGAAAATGGTATCTGTCAACAAGTCCATCAACAGAGGAATGGGTAATGAAAACGTGGTGCATAGACACAATGGAATACTATGCAGCTATCAGGAAGGATGAGACTATGGAATTTGTTGGTAAAGGATGGAACTAGAAACTATAATATTGAGCAAGGCATCTCGGACACAGAAAGACAAATGTTACACATTCTCTCTTGTATGCAGATGTTAGCATTGATCTCCTGACTGAAGTATCTGGCTTGGAATTACTGTAAGAGTCTGAAAATTTGAAATTGACCCATAAGCAGGAAGTTGTGAAGGGAAGGTTGGGTGAAACCTTTGGAGGGGAAGATATAGGATACCATGGCAGGTAAGGTGAAGGAGGAATGATAGGAAAAAATGAGAGGATAGGAAAGAGGGGGGGGTCTGAGTGACTAAAAGAAAAGCCCTAAGATTGGGGGATGGAACCAGATAGGAACCTCCTATGTTATTAATAAGTCAAAAACATTTTAAAAAGGAATAAGAATGGACAGTCCTTATGCAGAGGAGCACAGAAGGAGGAAAACAGGACAAGACAGAAAAAAATGCCCAAGCTTGCTCCCCTAGAATCCAGTGATAATTAAAACCATGCTAGAAGTAACAGGTATGTGACACTCCCTGAAAAGTTGTTGGTCAGAGAGTTTTCAAAGCCCCCCCCAAAAAAACATTATAGACTTTTACCACTGCTCCTAGTTACCTCCAAAAACTGATACTAAGACACTATTACTGAAGATACAACACATGTGGATCACAGGACATGAACAATTGGGAGCCTCCTCCTTGCTGGATAGCTTCCATAGTACCAGAGAGTACTGTAGAAGCTACCGGGGAAGAAAAACAATAAAGTCTCATTATCCTGTGAAATCTGCAAGCTGTAATAACAATCACCATGGAGACAGGTGACCACCAGTGTAATAGCGGCATGAATATCACGGAGACAACCAACAGCTTTCTGATCAGATTTAAGGCCCCTTGTCAGAATGTAAGCTAGATCAAGAACCTATGAAATGGAAGGAAAGGTCACAAGAGAACAGATTATGCGTGTTTAGCTAGGAAGACAGTATTTACAAATTGCTATGTAAATAATGCTACTATATCCATAAATTGGAAGAGCGCTCAGCACTCAACCTAGAATTTTCTTCTACAACAGAAGGTGTTTATTACCGAAAAGCAAGACTTGCCAGAATGTAGAAAGTAAGTGTCATCGGACAACTTGTCCCTAACAGGACGTATAAGCCTCACCTGCCCCCACTCGAAGGCTCAGTAACCTCTCGGAAGAGGAGATGGCAAGATCGTAAAAGCCTGAGGTGGGAAGATAGTGAGTCAGGCATTATTCCCTGGACATGACAAAGTCAAATATACAAAATTTCCTGGCAGATCTGTATACTTACGCAAGAATTTCATGGGAACTGTCTTATCAATGTCTCATCATAATGTTAGAAAGATCTCAAGAGACCCCTCACCTCTCTGAGAGACTGATGAGGACTCATGCTGATGGGGAAGTAAAGGAGGACGCTTTCCTCAGTGGTCTATCTGCTGATCGAGGATGCTGCTGGAGCGTGAGTCAGCTCATGCATATGTCATCAAGACAGACTAGATGAAACATAGGGACCACACAAAGAAATCTGGAAATAAGAGGGAGTCTAGCAGGGGAGATGAAGGGGTATAAGAGGCAAAGGGGCAGAGTGGATTTGGTACTAAAGGTTGAAAATATGACAATTCACTATCTTCATGTATGCAAAATTAAATTTAAATTAACTTGCAAAGCTTTCCAAAAAAAGTACTTGGTGTGCAAACAAAATGATGGATATTCAGAGCTCCAGTTCCACGTAAAAGGCCAGATGGGTGGAGTGACCCACCTTAGAATTACAGCCTGGGAAACTGGAGACTGGGAATCCCCAGAGCGAGCCGTACGAGGGGGGCTCTGGTTTGATGAAAGGTTGTCTCAAAAATAATAAAGTTGGAAGATTGATTGAGGCTGATTCCCAGTATCAACCAACAATGCACACGTGTGTACTCACATATTGTAACACACACACACAGCCTAGTGAGATAGCTCAGAGGATAAAGTTGTGGTCACACTAGTTTGGCCCCCAGAACCCATGGGAAAGTGGAAGGGGGAAATTCCATAAGCATGTCCCCTGACCTCCACAAATACCTTGAAGTATGTCCACCAACACACATCTCACACACACACACACACAGAATAATGACCAACAAATGAATTTTTAAAAGAGGTAGAGAGAAAGAAAGAGTAGACTCTAAGCCCAGTCAGGAAGCTACTCCTACAGGAAGCTGGCCCCTCCCCATTTCTGTGTGCTCCTGACCTCAGCAGCCTCAGGGTTGCCCCCCAACCTCGGCTGGCTGCCTCCACACGGATGTATCCACAGCTTTGGCTCCTCCCACATCTACTGACCATCTCTTCTTACTCCTGACAATTCTGCCCCAGCCCAGAACCATCAGTCCCCATGCCAGTTGTCGTTCACCTTGTTCTCTCTCCCCCCCTCCCCCTCCCCCTCCCTCTCCACTTCTCCCTCTCTCTCCCCCTTCCCCTCCCCCTTCCACCTCTCCCTCTCCCTCTCTTCTGTACCCATCTTCAGGATGTGGCAATGGGGTAGGTTCAGAAGAGCTCAGACTGGCCCTGCCTTCTCTCCACCTGCTGGCCCCTCCCTGGAATTAACCACAGCACCTGCAGGCTTCAGCATCCGAGACTCAGTGTGTGAAGGACACGTGAGTTGTTAGACTCGGCTCAGAACGAAACACAAAATGAAACAGATGACCATTCGAAGGTTCGCCTGGTGCAACTATATAATCTGGGGGCCGAGTGTCTCAGATCCTCCGGACAGTGGGATATTCCAGGGCTGGGTGGGAGGGGACGTCTGGATGTTGGGGATACACTTCTTAGGAGTTCGACTGGAGCAATAGAGCAAGGCCCCATCTTGAAAAAGAAAACATAGGGAGGGAGGGAGGGAAGGAAGGAGGGAAGGAGGGAGGGAAGGAAGAGAGGGAATAAGGGAGGGAGGGAAGGAGGGAGGGAGGGAAGGAAGGAAGAAGGAAGGAAGGGAGGAAGGAAGCAGACTGCTGATTCTCAGCATGAAGGCCTCAAATACATGACCACTTATGAAATAGCAGCTGTGGAAGCTAAAGTCAAGTCAAGGTGGGACCCTTTCCACTGAGGTGTGTGTGTGTGTGCGTGTGTGTGTGTGTCTGTCTGTCTGTCTGTCTATCTGTCTCTCTGTCTGTCTGTCTCTTTGTGTCTGTCTGTCTGTCGGTGTGGTAAATGTTCTGATCCACACGTAGCAGCCAGAGCCAGAGGAGAGACACTTAAGGTCTCTCACTGAACTGGGGTTTGGGCTGATGGCCGGCAAGCCCCTGTGACCCTCCTGTCTCTGCCCCTGCCCCACGGGTTTGAGGTTACTTCATGGGCTACGCCCAGCTTTTTACATAGATGCTCAGGATTTGAACTCGGGTCCTCGGGTTTGCACAGCACGTCCTCTTACTCACTGAGTCCCCATCCTCACTTCATTCTACAACAATCGTGTGCAGAACACACATTCACCATCTGGGGAAACCGAGGCACGCACAGTGACAGTGGGCGCTGGGATTCAGATGCAGGGCCCTCAGACTCCTGGGATCTCAAGCCGACTCACATGGACGTACTTGCTCCCCCTCTTTCCAAAGGACCCCAGGTCATTAACTCCTAAGGAAGGCCTTCCTCCTCGCCGCCTTCCTCAGCACCCAAGGGCTGGGCAGCCAGGTGCCTCGAGTTCCTGGCGCCCCCTGCTGGACGCCTGGGCCCTTGACACTCGCCTAAGCAACCCACCCATCAGACAGCAGAGAGACAGACAGAGACAGAGATAGAGAGACAGAGAGAGAGAGAGAGAGAGAGCACTGAACACAAGCATCCCCAAAGCCTGCCCCACAAAGATCCTGTCTCCACTCACTCTGTCTCTCTAGACTCTTTAAGCTCAGTTCCACACGCCCATCTTGTCCTCATCCCTTGTCCCCGAGAATGCAACTCCCCACCTGCCCTCGAATCCGTCAACAGCCTCGGCGCACCAGCACCGCCTCCCCCACCCCACCCCCTGCTCTCGCATCCTCTGACTGGCACCAAGACCTTCAAGGCTCGGCCTCGGACTCCTTATGCCTAAAGTACCCCCTCCTGCACCTGACACCCTCGCGCATCCTCCGCACCCCTGAACTCAGCTCTGCTCTGCCTCCTTCCCAAACCTCTGCCCCCCAGACTCCCCATCCTTCAGCAAAAGCCCCAACAGCCTCCCTGAGGCCGCCCCCTCTCGCACACCCTAGCGGTCGGCTTTCCTCCTGGGAGGCGGAGCCTGTGCACACACACACACACACACACACACACACACACACACACACACACCCCGACTCTCCCAGCATCCGCAGCTCCTTGCCCGAGGTTTTCTCTGCCTGCAGCTAGCAGACCAGCAAGGAGATCATCACACCTAGGTGAACCCTAGAGCCCCAGCCATGGAGGAAAAATGCCCAGCTCACGTGCCCCTAGGTGGGGAAAACTCCAGGGTGATGCCCCACAGCCTCCCAGAGACCCCCAACGGCATCGGCTCCTGGTGCTTTGTGGGGGCTCAGCTGAGCTGCATGCTCCGCCCACAAAGGTCAAGCACACAGGCATGCTACAGCTGCATTAAGTACTTTCTAGGTGCCTCGCCCTAGATGACTTGTTTAAAGTGCTTAGCAAACCAGCAGGAAGGTCCCAGTCTACAGATGAGAAGACCGAGGCTGCAGCAAGAGAACGTGTATAGTCAGCAAGTGGCAGATTGGGATCTCGATCCCGGCAGACAGACGGGTCCAGAGAAATGGACGCCCAACAGGCGCCCCAGACGTGACCAGAGAACCTGTCTCCCAGGGGAGGTAAACCCATGAGAGGCATTCTCATCTATCGGGGGTGAGATTCACACGCACGCTCATGTGTACACACACATGTAAACACACAGATGAACAATCAGACACACACCCTCTAAACATGCACACAGCCACAAAGGCAAGTGCCCACAGCAAACAACAAACATGCATAACCATGTGCAGGCAAATATATACATGTGTACCCACGCACATGGATTTCCACACACACTATACGGACACAAAAACACACATGCACCTGACTACACAGGCACTTACATATAAAGCACACACTCACTACATGAACATACATAACACACACATGCATACCCAAGAAAGCTTGTTAATGCATGCACACCACATACTTACTGCCACACATACTCCACACATGTACACATACTTTCTCATGCCCCCTATAACGTGCACTCTCACATGCACACATACTTACGGTGCATGTAAGCACACACATGCTCACATGCCCGTGTACATTCATGCCCACAGATGTGTTCACGTGGGTATACACACTCATTCTGACACATGCACACTTATTTACATGCTGACATGCATGTTCAGATACATGTAAACACACACACACCTACTCACACATATGGGTACTCACACAGCACTCACATACACAAATTATCAAGAGCATGAGTGTACATGGTGGGGTGCTGAAGATCACCCCGGCTTGCACATGCTAAGCAATGCTCTCCTGCCGAGCTGCACCCCCAGCCCTGCCCTGCTGGAGTTCTCATATAGGGGGTTGGTATGTCCCCAAATGACCGGGTATCTGACACAGGAGAAATGATCACTACTTACGTATTTGTTTAAACAATTTAAAAATGGCCAGCGAGATGGCTCGGCGTGTAAAGTACTTGCTTGCAAACCTGGTGACCTGAGTTCAATCCCCAAGCCCACAGGACGAAAGGAAAGAATCAACTTCCAAAAGTTGTCATCCGACCTCCCCCTGCCAAATAAAATGTTAATTAAAATAATAATAATTGGGGCTGGAGAGATGGCTCAAGGCTTAAACCCGTGTCTCAAAAGCAAAAGGTCATGAGTTTGGCCAGGCTGAAAATGTGGCAGCCTGCATTTCTGGCCCTGGAAGGCGGAGCCTGGGAAATCCCAGAGCAAAGCAAAGAGGAGGCTGCACAATCCAGAGCGATTCCTGATGTCACCCTTGGGCCTCCATAGGCGCACACAGTGCCCTCTGATACACACACAGACAGACAGACAGGCAGGCACGCACGCAAGTAAAGAATGGGAGGATCAATATCCCAGACTCAAAGCGTCGAGGTAATAGAAGAGACTAAAGGATGGCACACAAAGGTCTTCTCTGCTGTCCGAAGTGACCTGGGGCAGGTCACTAGATCCTTTCTTGGACACTTAGCTGCCCCTTTGTCCAGGAAGACCCACCATTGACCTCAGACAAAATCCTGAATCCCAAGCACTAGGGAGCTGAGGGTCTCGGATGTTAACGGATGGCACTAAGCAAGACTGGGAAGTGGCTGGGGGCATCTTGACTCCACCCTGTAAGACCATCTCCTCTGGAAAAACTGGGGTCCCCTGGCCAGCCACCCTAAGTGGTGTCAGCAGTGAACTCCAGGTTCAGTTAGAAACCCTGACTAAAAGAAGGAAGGAAACAGATGCCAACCTCTGGCCTCCAACGCACGCACACGCACCTGCCCCTGCCCTGTCTCTGAAACGGGGACCCTAGCGCCCCCTGGTGGCCACCATCTCTTCCACCCTTCACCACACTTTTTTTCCTTGGGTCTTTCCTGGGCTGGGTGCCAGACAACCTGAGAGACGGCCACGAGCAAGGTGGTCCCAGGCCTTCCACACAATATAAAGGGTCTCCATTGTTCCAGGAGAAACAGCGAATGTCCACCTCACACATTAAGTTTACATCTAGCAAACTTAAGCATCTGGTTCAAAATGAATAGGCAAAATCATTTTTTTTTTTGAGTAAAAGCCCATTTTATTTTTATAAGGCTATTTTTTACAGATTATCCATTAATCTGAATGTCTTCTGTATTTTGGATTTAACCTGTTATGCAATGTGTGCTTTGCAAATTTTTTTCTCTTCTCTTGGGTTACCTCTTCGCCTTCTTTTGCTGGGTGAACAGACTGGGAACCGACACCATCACTTGCTAGGCAAGCACTGTGCCACAGAGCTACATCCCTGGCCCTGTTTTGATTTGCGCTGGCCTGGAACTCATTCTGCAGTCCAGGCTGGCCTGGAACTCGCTCTGCACCCCAAGCTATGCCAGAATTTACTCTGCAGCCCAAGCTCACTCAGAACTCATTTTTTATTTGTTTGTTTTTTAATGCAATGCCACAGTCTGGCCTGGAATTCATGATCCTATTGCATCACTTCCTGAAAAGTGGGGGTAACAAGCTTATATTTGGGCCCTCAGTTCTAATGCACTGTTCTGAGTTTCTGTTTTTAAATTTTTTTTTATTTATCTTGGTGTGTGCTAGAGTGCGGGCATGCGTTTGGGTAGGTGTTGTGTTTGGTGTCTGTTGTGTGTGTTAAACACGCGATTCGGCGACCACCACGGATCCACCCCTTCTGCCCCGGATTCAGGCCCGCCCTCTGAAGCAGGCCGACCCACTTCACTGGCGTCATAGTATTGGTCCGAACTCCGGACCTTCCGCGCAATTTTTAATCCTGAGCCCCCTCCAGCCCTCTGGTTTCGTTTTGTGCTTACTTACTGTTTATTACTATGGCCTGTTGTGCTTGACTTAGGATATGGTTATGCCCCAGCAGCATTTTATGATAAATGTTTGGTATTCTGGCTTTTTGTGCTTTTAGATTTCTGTGAAAAATCCATCCGAATTTTGACTGGAATTGCATCAAACTTGTATATTGCCTTTGGTAGTATGGTCATTTTCACAAGGCAAAATCATTTTTAAAATATATTATCAAATGTCATGTGGATAGGTTGTAACATGTGTGAGAGTGTGTGCGCATGTGTGTACGCGCGTGTGCACACGCGAGTGTACACATGTGTGCACGTGCGTGAGAGGCCAGAGGTTGGCATCTGTTTCCTTCCTTCTTTTAGTCAGGGTTTCTAACTGAACCTGGAGTTCACTGCTGACACAACTTAGGGTGGCCGGCCAGGGGACCCCAGGAATTCTCCTGTCTCTGCCTCCCAAGGGCACAGGCACATGCTACTGCACCCCGTTTTCAACACGGGTTCTGGGGATCAGAACTCAGGTCTTCAATGCCGGTACAGCAAGCACGTTATAGGCTGATAGTTAGATGGATGATTGATTGAGAGATGATAAGTAAACAGATGGATGATTGATTGATAGATGATATAGAGACAGATAGATGGTAGATAGAGAATGATGGGTAATTGATTGATAGGTGATATATAGACAGATGATAAATAGATGATAGATTAGATTTCATTAAATTATTTATAGATAGATAGATAGATAGATAGATAGATAGATAGATAGATAGATAGACAGATGACAGACAGATGACATGTAGATAGGCTCCAGGTAGAGGTGCAGAGCATGGTGCAGACACAATCCACGTCTGAGCACACATGGCGTCAGGTAACAGTGACATACAGCACACATGGCGTCAGGTAACAGTAACATACAGCACATATGGCGACAGGTAACAGTGACATACAGCACACATGGCGTCAGGTAACAGTGACATACAGCACACATGGTGTTAGGTAACAGTTACATGCAGCATACACGGCGTTAGGTGACCGTGACATGCAGCCCTTCGTGCACTGACACCATGTAGGCTAGAGGGCTAGTGCTCAGGTGGGGCCAATGTCCCCTTTGCCCACTGCCAGAGACTCCTATCTAGGAAGAGGCAAAGGGTGAGACAAGGCCAGGGTGCCCGGGTTGACGGGTTGATTCTGAGGACAGGCCTGTGGATCCCAGGTACAGCTGTGGAGAGGGAGCCGGCCCCTGTCACACAGGCCTCTGGTCTCCTGCCAGAGCTGCTGCTGCTAAGCCTCCCCACATTAACCACAGAAACACTCCTCAAATGCAGTAGATCGTGCCATAGGCACGTTCCAGAGCCTTCCATGGCTTCCAGGACTCTAAGGTAGAGCCCCCAAATCCTTTCATATGACTCATAAGGCCGAGCGTCTTAGCCACAGCCAGGCCATCTTTCCTGGCCAGATCCTGGGGGCCCAGTGATACAACAACTGTGGAAGGGGCTTAACGCTCACAGGGCTTGCGGCACCAGCAAAAGGACAAGAGTTCAGGTCCCCAGATCCACATAAAATTCCCTGTGGGTGTGGCTGGCTGCCTGCCTGCAATTTCAGCACCTGGAAGGCGGAGTCTGAGAATCGCCAGAGCAGGCAGGCTAGGGAGACTAGCCCTGCAGGTGAGCTCCGGGGTTTGTTCAAAGACCCCCGTCTCAAGAGAATAAGGTGCAGGAGCAATTGAGGAGGCTTCCTGACCTCAGGCCTGCACATGCAAGCACATACACATGCAAAACACACATTTGGACACATATATACATAGAAAATGAAAAAAAAAAGAAATTTAAAAATTAAAGTATAGTTGACCAAAAGCCCCTTGATTAAAAAAAATAAATAAAAAAACTTCGGGCAACTGTCCTTAGCAAAGACAAAAACTATGACCTAGTGTGGACTTGACTCTGTGCCAGGCCATGGTGGGCCACACGGTATGCCACCTTCAGAGGCCCAGAGAAGGTCCCGGCTAGAGAAGACTAGAACTAGCTCTGACCGAGTCATCCAAGTCCAAGGCCGGGCTCCTCGCCACTGAGCAGACTGGGGCCGCTGTGCAAATCAAAGACGTTGATAGTGCGCGCCCCCCCTCCCGGGGCTCATGTGGGGATGAAACCAGGGCAGATGTGAGGAACTGTCAGATCAGCTCCTGGGGTGGCCACAGGACTCAGCAAGGGCGACCACCTCTGCAGCACTGGACGGAGCAGGCCCTGCAAGTTCGGGCTCAGAAGCACGCATCCATCTTCGCTGCTAGGTCCTTGTCATAGTTGGGCACAGGTGTCAACTTGACAGTTGAAGGTTTGAGTTCTGGGCATATTTGTAGAGAATCAAACCTGCAGGAGACTGTCTAGCTGATGGGGAAGGCCCAGCCCATGGTGGGTGGGACTAGGCCCTGAACAGGTGAATAAAATACAGAGAGCTGGTTGAGAAAGTTGGCATCCTTGTGTACACTTGGCCAGACATGCTGGTCTGGCAAGTAAGGATCGTCCCTCTCTCAGTCATTACTTAGAGATGGTGTGGCCAGTTCCCTCGACCCTGGTGTTGGTGCCTGCTCTCCCGTCAAGGTGGACTAAGAACTATAATCGGACAATCTAAGAAAATAAACCCCTCGTTCCCTTAAGCGGTTTGATGGTGATTCATCATCAACCATGCAGGCGAACTGCAACAGTCCTGGACTACGAGGCCTTGCACAGCTACGTACATCTTTTTAAAGGTTTTTCCACAGTAACCAGGCATTGCTCCTTCTTTCCTTCCTTTTCTTTCCTTCCTTCCTTTTTCCCTTCCTTCCTGTCCTCCTTCTTGTTTCTTTCATTTTGTGTATGTGTATGTATGGTATGCAGTATTCATACGTGTGTGTGTGTGTGTGTGTCTGTGTGCACACGTGCGCGAGCACGCATGTTTGGCATGTGGGTAGTGTACCTTGTGGCAGACATGTGTGTAAGAGTGCACCTGAGTGTGTGTGTGTGCTTCAGGAGGCCCAAGAGTAACACCAGCAATCATCCTGGATTGCTCTTTCTCCTTATTGCTTGCTCTGGGGATTCCCAGGCTCCGCCTCCCAGGGCCGGAAGTACAGGTGGCCTTCAAATCTACCTGACATTTTTATGTGGGCCTGGAGATCTGAACTCAGGTCCTTTTGCTTGCACGGCAAAGGCTGTACCTCAACTCGTCTCCTCCGCCCTTGCACTTTATTTACTGGGACAGGGTCTCTCATCAAGCCCAGCTGATGGCAGCTGGGCTAACTAGCCCACTTGTCCCAGGGGACACCCCGTCTTTGTTCCCGAGGGCTGGGATGACGGGTAGTCGCCACACCTGCCTGCCTTTTACAGGGTTTCTGATGATCTGAATGAACTTCCCAGCTCAGTCCTCACACTTGCCCAACAGCTGCTTGTAAATTTCTTCTGAATTCTCACCTGTATGGTGTCGTTGGTGAGATGTCAGTCCTAAGACCATTCTGTAGGAGTTTGTGTCAGATTCCCCCCAGGCCAGATAGAGTCACCCGGGCAAAGGATCCTAGCCAGAAATGCCACAGAAGAGATCCCATCCAGCCCCGGCCCTCTGACCACAGGCTTGGCAAGGATAGGAACTGCTGGGAGGGATAGAGAATTGTCCATATTGGGAACTGGTCGGAGCCCTTTGCTGGCATGCCCCAAAAGGCACTGTGAGATGCCACGTGGGACGAGATCCACGTGGGACGGCCAAGATGCATGAGACCTCCGGTCCTGAATCCACCAACAGCTGTGACCACTTCAGCTATTTTAAACCTCTGCACACCAGAAAACACTTGGCCCATCGGGCCAGGCCCTGGGCCCAATAGGGTGAACCAGAGCCAGGGCAGCCCTGGGTGTAGGTCGACAGACAGGGGTGGGTTGTATAAGGGGAAAGTTCTTGGTTTCCTGGGCACTCACCTTGGGCCAGAATTTGCTAGTAAGTTCTATGCAGCTACTTAACATCATCCTCATAGAGATGCTGAGACACTGCCTGTTTCAGAACAGGAAGCAGAGTGAACCATCCACACCCACCATGCCCCTGGCCTCCAACTCTACACTCTTCTGTCCACCCGAGTCCTTGCCTTGCCAAGCCAGGAGCCGTGCAACCCAGGGTAGTTCTTCACCCTTTCTGTGCCCTCTCTAAAGTGGTGGGGCGCTTGGAAAGTATAATGATCTAATTCCAATACATGAAAAGTGCTGTTCCTAGCACACTGGAGGAGGAGGAAGAGGAGGAGGAGGAGGAGGAAAGATTCAAGCAATGTGCACCTGCTGTTATTTCTGCTCGGCTGGGTGACCACAGCCTTTGCCCGATGTTATCTCTGCCCTGTCCTTGCGCTGACCTCTCTGGGCTGTCTGCAGGGGGAGGGTCTGCACTCCTCCCCCCACCATTACCTGAAAGAGTGATGCTCTGACCCCCATGACGGTACACAGGTGGCCCAATCAGAAGCTGCCTCTGGACTGGGGAAAGTGTTCCCCAGGGACTGCTAGGGACCAATCAGGAGTTACCAGCCCCTCCCTGGATGTGAATGCTAAGCATTGAGGTGGGGGCAGTGAGACAGTGCCCCCCCCAGGTCTGGATTTGAGTCCTCTCTCTTCCCCACCCACATTCCTCTCTGATCTCTATCACCCATGAGCAGCTGGGGTCCTCACCATCTCTTAATTTGGGCTGCTGGGGAGAAGATTGGAGTCTAGGGGCTGGCTGGTTGTGTTTGATGTGTACTTCCGGTGTTGGGTGTGGCTGTGGGCGTTTTTGAGCCTCTTCCCTCCAGGCGGGGCACAGCCCTTCCTGGGTTTCCTAGGGCCCCATCAATCGGCTTCCCTCCCTAGTATGCAACCTACCCCTTTATTCTTGGCCTGTGCCCACCCACCAGTTCCAGGCACTTCAAATGCTGGATTTCCAGCAATAGTCGCTGACTTGCGTCAGACAGGAAGGGTCTGGATAGGGTACCAAGTGTTTCATACTCCCCTTAAATGTCACCCAGGACCTGAGCCTCCTCAGGCCACCCTCTGACAGCTAAACTGGCACTCTTTTGGGTGGCCCAAACCAGGGGCTCTAATCCTGTCTCCTCTCCCTACCTTTCCACTGCCAAATTCTCCCAGACACGAGGAGCCACTCAAATCTGCATCCATAAACACTGCTCAGATCAATCCTCTCCTCTCCAGCCTTCTCACGCCTGCCCAATCAGGGTCCCCCCACCCCCACCCCACCCCCGCCCAGCCCAACCTGCTCTCCACCGGTCCTGAGGCGGCCGGAACGCATTCCCAGCGCACCCCTAGGAGCCAGGGCCAGATTCCCATGGCCCCACACCAAGTCCTGGGTTGGCCTTTTGACCTGGTCCAGCAGCCGGGCTCCTCGCTCTGCCCCCAACTCCCCATTTCTAAGGTGATATCTGAACTGGAGGGTGCTGGTCCTGCCCAGCTTCCTGGCTGTGTTCAGGAAGCGCGGGCTCCTCCCCTTGTAGCTGGCAGCGCCTCCTTTAAGAAGCCCGCTCTTCTGAGATGCCTTCCCTGGCCCCGGGCTGGGTTAGCACGCCCCCTCCGTGCTCCCACCAGCTCCCCCCAACCCCATCCTTCCGATAGCTCCCTACCCTGGACTTGCTAGTACTCTAGCCTGGGAGGGAGGGGGTCGTCCAGAAGTACGATTTGTCAATGACAAGAACGAGTTAGCCACATTCGGAAGACAGAGGCTGCTGCTTAGCGGTCTTAGCAACAGATGGGTGACCTAGGAAGGGCGGAGCCACGCTTGACGGATGGCCCCAGGACCCACTGCGAGAGAGCTGCGGAGGCCACGCCCCGCCCACGCCCCGCCCTGCGGCTGCAATTTAAGGCCGCCGACCCGGCAGCAGCGGCCGCAGGCTGTTCCGCTCGCTCACCTGCGACAGGTGCACGGGACGATCCGAACACCAGACACGGTCGGCCACTGCGGGGGGAAGATGCCACGGGAGCGGACCGTGAGGCTGCAGTACGGGAGCCGCGTGGAGGCGGTGTACGTGCTGGGCACGCAACTTTGGACGGATGTCTGCAGGTGAGCAGGGCCACCGCGCCCCCCAGACCCTCCCCAATAATGTGCGACTTCCCCAGCTGCCAGGAACTCCTAGACACCCCCGCACTCGGGGACGCTCTAACGCCCTGACTTTCGTAAGGCAGTTGTTCCTCAACTTGAGACACTCGGAAACCCTAAGAATTTTGCTCACAGACCTGACCTCCCCCGAGTCTGCACCCCACTTCCTTGAAATCCCAAGGCTGTCCTGGGCACCCCAACACTCCGGAGCCTCGGCCTCAGCTCCTTTCCTGACCTTCTCCACGGCTATCTTTACCCCCACCCTGGCCTGGCTGCCAGCCCCTCTCACAGGGCGACCTCAGCAGCCAGGGGCTTCTCCACCACCCTCTTCTCAGACACCCCCCACACACCCATTCACCTTTCTCTCCAGCCCAGCCTCTCCTCTACTTTCCACTCCCAGCCCAGCAGAACCCCCACTCCAAGGTATGCAGCCCCAGAGGGAACTGTCCCCAGGGGGAGCTGCCCTGAGGGATTTGGTCCTAGGGGTTCTCCGGTTTCACCTTCCAGGGGCCCTTGGTGGTGGCCTGTCCCCAGGCACTGGCCATGAGCTCCATGTCCCCGAATGCCTTCCCTGGTTCATCTTGAGATCAGAGAGGCACCACTTTCTACCTGCCCAGGGCCTGGAATTTGGGGTCTTGGAGGTGGGGTTTTGGAGAGCACCCTAGAACCAGGATCTGTTCTTTGCACAAATTTAGTGGGGTATGGAATGTTTGAGACAGCAGGGTACAACAGGTGCTCCATTGTCCCGGCTCCCAGGAGGAGAGTGCCTAGGTGGTAGGCATGGGGTGGGGGCTGGAGAGGTGCGACTGGTGAGGGCAAGGGATGGGGCCGCTGTAAGATCACGCTAGGGTTTCCTGGACAGTCTTCAGCTCCAGGCATTCCACTGCTATGTCAGGAGAGAAAGAACATTCAGATCATGAGGGGAGACTGTGCAGGCCTGGGTGGGGTCAGACTCCCTCTGTGCCCTATTGCTCTTAAATCATTCTAATGTCGGGACACCCCCTGCCTCCCTCAGGGTCCTGTAAAGCCCAACCCTGTGCCAACCCCAAACTCTCCCCGCTTATTCTTTCAGTTCTGGTGTCCCCTGGGGCCTTCCCACCCACCCAGCCACCTCTGCAGGAGTCATTGATGCTGATTCTAACAAACCCGGAGCCAAGGCCCCTCCCCATCCCGCTGCCCCTGACCTCAGCCCCAACTTCTGTGTCACCTAGGCCCAGACCCCAGTGGTCCTGCGTGTAGACCCCAGGGGAGAACTGGTTAGTCTGAGGGTTGTGACACAGAGGCGGAGGGGGTGGTGCGGGTGCCAATGGCCGGGGAGAGACCCCCCTCTGTCTTCACCCTCCAGCTCTGAACTGGGCACTGGCAGGAGACGGGCCAGGAGCCCCTGTGACTGTTAATGCTCGGGGGGGGGAGCAAGGGAGAGAGACATTCTCAATCCCCTTGCATCCCCTTGCCTCGTCCTGACTCCAACGCCCAGTTGGTGGGAACAAACACAGGGCAAGTGCCAACTCATGCCCACCCCTGTCAGGAGGTCCCCGGTGTCCTGTGAAGCACCAACTTCAGTTATAAGAGCACTCCCCACCGGCTCTCAAGGGACCCCACCCACCCATCCCCTGGCACCTAGAGCCAGTATAGCCTAGCCCAGCACTGTCCCAAAGAAATACAAGCTGGCCACAGTTGGCATTTTACATGTGATAGTACCCTACATTAAAAAAATCTAGTCATCAAGTCCCTTGCCCAGAAATAAATTAATTAATTAAATTAAATAAAGGCCCTTGCCTGATAATCCGAGTTCAAACCCTGGAACCTACTTGGTGGAAGGGAAGAAACAACCCCCACAAATCGTCCTCTAATCCCCACAAGTGCATGTGTGCCTGTGAACACACATACAATAATAAATAAATGTAAACAGATATTAAACAGCGCTGCATACCTGCAGTCTCAATACTTGGCAAGGTGAGGTAGGAAGAGCTGAATTCAAGGTCAGCTCACACTACATCCATAGCACATTTCCAGGCCAACTGGGGTACTATATCATGATCTTGTTTCAATGTCCCCTGCCCCCGTACACACATCTCAAAAAGAAAGTACAAGTAAATACAAGAAAAACTTAAAAAGTTATATACATGGAACTAATTTGCATAGTGCACCATATTAAAGCCAGGATACCTAAACTGCCATCATCTCAACAGTGATGAATGGAAAGGTCATTTGTGACCAAGCTGGGGTTCTTTTTCTATTTATTTTTATTTTTATTTAGTTTTGCGTGTGTGTGCGCGCACGCGTGGAGTATGCGTCCCTGTGAAGGACCAAGGATGACATCGGAAATCATTCTGGATTGCTTCTACCCACCAGGGAATTGCAAGCCACCGCCATTTCCCTCTGGCGTTTTTACGTAGGACCTGGGACCAGAACTCAGGACCTTCTGCTTGCAAGGCAGAGTCTTAACCCCTGAGCCATCTCTCCAGCCCTGAGGTTCTTTTTCAATCTAAGTTTTTGAAATCAGAGCGCCCGAGAGGCCGGTCTCTCTACAAGGCCTCTGCAGTTGCCTGTGTACACAGCCACCCACCTTCAGGTCGCCCAACCTCAGGTCTCTTGCTTGTGTTTAGGGGACTGTCTTATTCCATGTAGGATGGTTAGTGACATCCCGGCCTTAACTGACCCCGTGCTTTAGCAGTTCCCCAAAGGTGACAAACAAGACAATGTCACCCACCCTTGGGGAGCAAAGTCACCATCTGCGCTCACGGGTCTGGAAGAAGGGAGCCTGCCCATCTACCTCAGAGATGGGATGATCCCCCCGCTGTCATTCCAGTATCCACAGTGACAAGTCTCCCATGCATGTCCTGTCCTGCACGAGTCCCAGAGGACATTGTTGAGCATCTTACTTTGTAGAGGAGGAAATGGAGGCTGGAAGAGAGAAAGTCACTAGCCCAGTGACACGCGCCACCCGGGCCCAGCTCCCTGCAGCTCGGAGCCCACACGTTCTCCTCCGCTCCGCCCCGTGCGGCCCTGCAGCAGGCTGAGCTGCGTATTGTCTGCTTGCCTCACTTCCGCCCATGAGCCCCCCTATCCCCGGAGACAATTCCCGCCTCTATTCGGCCCTCCGCTTACCACCGAATTCTCCCCAGCTGAGACACAAGTCCTGGTTCAAGACCCCAAGCGATGTTTGCCCCTGCAATCTCAGGGGTTCTGAGTAGACCCAGCAGAGCAAGGACTATGGTGGACCAGTTAGATGGGGAGGAATGTGGGGATCCCCTCACTCCTCTATCAAGTCACAAAGGTATGTGAACAGGCTTCAGTCCCCTTCCAAGAGCTGGGGGTACACATAAGCCCCCACACGGCTCTGGCAGGAACCCAATTACCAGTAGATTCTACACCCGCCCCTTTTCTCCCCTGCTAGACAAGTGGTCTCAGAGACTTAGAAGCCTCTGGCACAGTGGGAGGGGCACATTTTTTTCCTTTGACAATATTATTTACTTAACATTGCTAGCTAGCAATTAATTGAAGTTACCAAGTATCCAACAGCCTTCTTAGCATTTGCATATTCACCCCAATGCATTTGGTAGTTTATGTGCTTTTGGACTTCATACCTACTCATGAGATAGATGCAGTCATTTCCCATTACTGACAGGAAGACTGAAATCAAGTAACATAGCTGGTGTTGGGGGGAGCCCAGGCTGTGGGGACTCTAAGAGGGGGCTGTCTTCCTGGAATGCTGTGTATTCTAGGCATGGCCGGTCTCTGAGCCCCTGCAGGGCTGTGGGGTGAGTGAATGAATCATAAGTGAACGGATCTGGTCACTGACGCTTGCAGACGGGCTGAGCTCCGCACTCCGTCCTCAGTGGACGGGCCCTGCCGGATGGGCCCACGGCAGGTCAAGGGCATGAAACGGAGCCTGGCAGAGCAGCCCGTGCTGCTGAGAGAATGACGGAAGAAGGCGCGCGGGCCAGGTCCCGTGGCCTCATAAATTAGAACAACACCCAGAATCCTCAACCCTGAACCAAGGCCCCTGCCAGGAGCGGCCAGGGCTCGGGTTTCAGCCAGTGCTCAGGAGTGGGAGTGCTGGGGGAAGGACCTGACACACAGTTGGGGCCCTCAGGCCTTCTCATGCTGATGCCAGGGCTCCGAGTCAGATATGGGGGACACTTGAGGTCTCCAAGGATCCATCACTTGACCTTCTATAGAACCCCTACCCGGAGGACCACAGGGAGGACTGGAACCTGCAGATTCTCCCTCGGAGGGAGCAGATTCCCTAGCAGCCCCTCTTTAGAGAAAGAGCCCCTCCCTCAGTGTGCTCATCTGTAAATAGGGTGCGCGGGAAGCTGCGTGCGGTTACAGAAAGAACAAATCAAGAGCATGCGGGCCGTGGGCTCAGCACCAGAAAAATGCTTTCGTCCATAGTGACTGTGAATCGGTGTTGGGCTTGTCACAATCTTACTAACCGTGACGAGCCACGGCTCCCGCGGGAGAAATGGATTGTATTCACCAGACGCAGAGACGAGTTCTGGCTGATGGACCAGGAGAGACTGCCTGGAAGAGGCAGCACCGTCAGCCGGGGAGAGGGGTTCGGAGCGCCCTGGAGGGCTTGCACTTGGCAGGAAAGTGGGGCTCGAGGAGGCAGGAAGGTGATCGGGAAGGTGAGGGAGGACTGGGAACTGGGGCTTTGACGGATCCGTCAAGCGTTGGATTGTGTTCTGTAGGTGGGAAGTTATGGGGGAGCCATCCCGGGTTACGGGGTTTCGTCCCTACGGAGCTCGGGCAGCTGCAGACACCAGCACCCAGTAAGAGAAGCTTCCAGGGCGAGCCGCTGCAGACACCAGTTTGCCTCCACGACTTTGCTCTGGGGGTTTCACACCCTTACAGCTCCAGTCACCGCCATGTTTAACACAAGGTGCCAGTCACGGACGAGATCTTCCTCCTTCCCTCATTTCTTTCCTCGAGTGTGCGTGCCGTGTGGCACCCCTCCCCCCAACTCCTCCTAAGCCCCTGCCAGTCCGGCACCCATGACTCCCCCTTCCAACTCTCCCAAAGCCCCAAGGACAGGATGTCACACCCCGGCTGCCAGGAGCTGGGGTCACTCCAGACGTGAACCCCGGCTGGTGTTAATGAGGCGCAGGCCAGGTGGACAGGCGAGGGCCGATGGCCAAGCAAGTGCACCATGCCCTTGAGTCTGGGGCTGCCCGAGCCTGCCGGGCCCTGCCAGGCCATGCCACAGACCTTCCCCTGATGGCAGAGAAGACAGAGAGATTGGCTGGCTCCCTAGTGGCCACACAGCCTTTGAGGGGTTGGCCAGGGGTCTGCTGGCCATTTCCGCATTCTCATTAGCCACAGTGACCTGTCCCCTTGGCATCCACTTCCATTGCACTTCTGAAGTCCCTCCCACCCTGCACCTGGGCCCCGTGGGAAGTAACCTGGCCGCGCCGCGTGGGATCCCGCAGTGACCTTCCTCCTTTAGAAGTATGGCCCATTCCGTCCTGATCTCCCCACCCACAGGTCCTGCCACGCTGGCCTCCCTCGGTCTCTCTAACATACCAGGTCAACACCCTCTTCTGCTTCCTCCTCTTCCCCTCCTCCCTGGGTTCAGCAAATCTCCGTGTCTCCTGAACCTCAGCACTGACATCTTGTTAGACATCGGCACTGACATCTTGTTAGACATCCCGTGTCTCAGGACCTACGCCAGGCCGGATGAGTCAGGAGCACCGGCCCCGCGACCTGTCTGTCAACAGGCCCCGTAGGCGATGCTTCTGTGCGTCCAAGTTCAAGGTCTGCTGTTTGAGTGCAAGATTTAGACCCCAGATCAAGCGCCCCTTCCCTGAGCATCTGTGAACCCCGATCTCTTAATCTTTTATTTTATTTATTTATCTGTTTTTTCGGTTCATTTTGCAATGCAGGGGGACACAGTCAGGGGCTGTGCAGACGCTATACACTGAACTGCACCCCTGGCCAGGACATCCCACTGTTGTCTCTAGTGCGGTTACCACGGCTGTGATCGGTTGTGCAATTCACAAAATGCTTCTTTCACTGGAATCTGAGCTCTGAGGGTCCGGGCACGTGCTGTGCTTTCACTAGCGCAGTCACAGCACCTACAACTGTCTGGCATTTAGTAAGTCCTGGGAAATACCTGCAGAATACGCAAATGATCCAATGATCCCTGAGCAAGAGCTCCACCTCCACTCCTGCCTCCAGCCACCGTCCTCCTCCCCTTTGTCTGGACCAGGCCAGGGCTGCAACAAAATAAGGAAGAACCTGCGGCACCCAGGCATTTGAGGGGCTGGGAAGGGGTCTGTGCGTCCTGAGCTGGGTCTTCGGGGACAGGGGGACATTTACCAGACAGAGATGTCAGGGAACAGCATTGCAGACAGAGGGAACAGCCTATGCAAAAATGCAAAGCGAGAGGCTGGAGAGATGGCTCAGGGGTGAAGCCTCTGCCTTGCAAGCAGAAGGACCTGAGTTCAGATCTCGGATCGCATGTAAAAATGCTAGGTGGAAACGGCGGCGGCCTGTAGGCCTGCACTTATGGTCCAGAGGGTGGAAAGGCCTAAAGCAATAAGGAGGTAAAGCGATCCAGGATGCCACCCTTGGGCCTCCACAGGCCTCCACAGTGCTGCTGCTACTACTACAACACACACACACACACACACACACACACACACACACACACACACACAAATGCACAGTGAGATGGAACAAAGCAGTGTTTGGGGGTGTCAGGAATGAGATGCAGTGGCTGAGAGCCCCCGCGAGTGCCAGACTCGAGAATTTGGACTTTCAGTCTGAGTTAGTAAGGAGACATAGAATACGCTGGAGCGAGCAGGTAACCTGGTTTCTGTTTTGAAGACATTGATCTGAAACACCCTTGCAAAGTCTCTCTATAGCCACATCCTGGTGCTGGGACCCATGGAGACGCAGTTGCAGGAGCAGCAGCCTGACCCATGCTCTCTTTTTAGACTCCCCACCTCACTCCTTTCCCTCTGTGGTCTCCAGGGACCCCAGGCTGCAGTCCCAGACTCTCAGGTTTCTGCAGGGGATTCTCACAGGATCTTCCCGGGGAGGAAGGCAGCCAACGGGATCTGCAGAGGACAATGGTGTCTTTGTGGCCTGGGCTGGGCGGCTCCAAGAATAGCTGTTTGCTCAGCCTGGAGCAGGGCCTGCACGGGGCTGGAACGGCCTGGGGCCCCGCAGCTCTGATGTGGGCCGGGTGTTAACCCTCTGGACGCTCCTCCGGTTTCTCACTGGCTCAAAGGGATGAAGGCAAGGTGGGAGCATCAACTCAGAGACTAATTGGGATCCAGTGAGCTCCAATTAGCTGCCGGTTTACAGATCACCCTCATCCCAAGAATCACGCATAGGCGCTGCATGTATAAAGCCAGATGAAGTCACTCCTGTTATAAGGAGGCAGGGGTCTGGTAGGGTGGTCCTGCCTGCCCAAACACCTCCCAGACCCAAGGTCAGAGCTGTAGCCCAACCCTTTATTTATCTATTTATCTATTTCTTTATCTATCTATCATTTATGTATTTATCTATTTATTGTTTATTTATCTATTAATTTATTTCTGACCTCCGCCTGGAGTAGCTGGGATGTCAGACCTGGTGTCACAGGCCTGGCTTGAGGCTTTTGTGAGTCCTTCCTTAGCATGAAGAATGGGAATGTCGCCTGCCTCCCTCCATTCCATTCCTGGGGGTGGGGGGATGCCTGCTGTTCGCCCTTGCAGACTGTGACCTGCTAGCTGTTTTCCAGTGCTGGGACCTAGGATCCCGTGCAGGCTAGGGGAGCGTTCTGTCCAGTTTTCAGATAGTGGCCTGGGTCAGAGAGGCCGGGCCCCCTCTGTAGACTCACCCACATAGCTTGGAAATCATGTCAACAGTACCCCAAATATAGTTTCTCGGAGTTCCTGGAAACATGCCAGGATGCACTTGCCTGAGGAAGCTGCTGCTGCTGATGATGAAGATGATGAAGATGATGATGATGATGAAGATGATCATGATGACAATGATGATGATGAAGATGAAGATGACAATACTCTCCTGCTGGCTGCTACTGCTGCTGCTGATGATGAAGGTGACGATGATGAAGATGATGGAGATGATGAAGATGATCATGATGACAATGATGATGATGAAGATGATGATGAAGATGATGATGGAGATGACGATGCTCTCCTGCTGACTGCTGATGATGATGAAGGTAATGGAAATGATGATGACGACGATGATGATGATGAAGATGATAATGCTCTCTGAGGGTCACAAGCTTGGACCATTCGTTCAACCTGGGCCCCTGGTCACATTGCCAGCGGCCCGTCCTCACTTGGTCTTTGCTAGCCAACCTCTGACGGGTGAGACCCTCAGGACTGCAAGCTCAGGGGAATGTCTTGAAGATTCAGAGCCAGTCATGTGGTTCCACACCTGTGTCCTGGCATTGGGGAGGCAGAGGAGGGCGGCCCCGTGAATTCAAGGCCAGGCTGGTCGACATAGTAAGTTCCAGGCCAGGGAGGTCTGTATAGCAAGGCCCTATCTCAAAAAGCCAAGGAAAGAAAGGGGGAGAGAATAAGAGAAAGAGAGAAAGAGAAAAAGAGAAGGAGAGAGAGGAAGGAAGGAAGGAAGGAAGGAAGGAAGGAAGGAAGGAAGGAAGGAAGGAAGGAAGGAAAAAGAAAGAAAGAAAGAAAGAAAGAAAGAGAGAGAAAGAGAGAAAGAAAGGAAGAAAGAAAAAGGAAGAAAGAAAAAACAAAGGGAGGAAGGCATGGAAAAAAAGAAAAGGAAAATGCTCTGAAGATTTTGGGAGGATTATAAACTTTTTAATCATTTCATATTTTCATTCATAGAATAACAGTTAAATAACTCTGATACATTGAAAGAAGGAATATTAAATAAAATGAAATTTAGCTAATGTGTGCTTTGAAATAGGTCAACTAATGGAACTAATGTGGCTTCTGCTTCCAAACTTGGCTTTAGAAAGAAAAAGTGCTAAGTTGTTTATTCAGGTCCATGGTAACTGAAAGGAGGAAAATAGAACACAAAGAGTAACCTAAATGTTAACTTTTAACCTGGCTTTCTGCTTCTGTACCCTGGCTTGCTTCCACAACATAGAGAAAGAAAAATTGTACTACTTCTACTCTAAATAGGAGACGATAGCTCTACCTGGATATGTGCTGGCCACAAATTAAAAATAGACCAACCGTAACTGGGAACTTACTGCTAAGCATCTTTCTCCAAGGAACAAGGAATCAAAAAACAAAGATGCCAGGCGTCTGTGGTTTTTGCCTTTAAAAACTGTTGCTTAACGTCGTTTGGGGCTTCACTTCAAGATGAAAGAACTGTGAAGTGTGGTCCCGGTCTATTTCTGTAGCAAAGCTTTTCTTCACCCAATTTCTGTGTGGTGAGTCTTTGTTGGGTGTATCTGGACCCCACAACAACATATTCTAGCATAATCCTTAAAACAAACACCGTAGTAAAGCAATATCCTGTGTTTTCAACACAGCACCCCTTGATTCTGGCTGCAATAGGAACAGAGATGCTTTTAAGCACCCCCATTCCCCCCCCACATACCTGCATTGTCTTGGTTCCTACACAAAGATCTCCGCTCTCTCGGCCCCTCTGCAGCCTTGGGGCCCTTCAGACCAGCCTTGGTTTAGCAGGACTGTCATCCTGGACGCGGCCTTTGCTGGGTCTCCCCATAGACAATGTCATCTTGGCTACTGGGGCCAAACCCCATGTGCTGGATGGTTTTAAAGCAGTCACGTTCTCTAAGTTCTGGACAAGACGGGGTGCCGATCTGATTGACAGGGTGCTGTCAGAAGAGCACAGATGACCCCCTTAGAGTTCCCCAGCCCACAGGGTCTTGCCCTCTGCAATCTCCAGATGAAACCCCTTGGCCCACCCACCCCATCCCCCTCCTCCTCCAACTCCCCCTGACCCTGTGTCTTCTCTCCTCACAGCGCAGCGCCGGCCGGGGCCCGGACCTTCAGCCTGAAGCACTCGGAGGGCGTGCAGGTGGAGGTGGTGCGAGATGGGGAGGCCGAGGAAGTCGTCACCAATGGCAAACAGCGCTGGTCACTGTCGCCCAGCACCACGCTGCGGCTCACCATGGCCCAGGCCAGCACTGAGGCCAGCAGTGATAAGGTATTAGTGGGGGGGCCACTCCCTCGGGGCGAGGGAGCCCAGGGTCATGATGGATTCTGGGTGGACACCCAGCCTGCTTAGCAGAAGCAACTCAGACTGCTAGTGTCCTGCTAGTCCATCAGCTGGGGGGGAAAGTGCACAAAGGGGCAGAGTAAAGAAAATAACCACTGGGCGTGGTAGTCCACATCTGGATACACATCTGGAATCCCAACTGTTAGGAGAGGAGGAGGCAGGAGGATGGGAGTTTAGGACCGTCCTTGGCTATATGGTTTCATGCCAGTCTGGACTATAAGAGACCCTGTCTCGAGAAAGAAAAATAGGGTTAGGGGTTACGGCTTTTGCCTCACAAGCAAAAGGACCTGAGTTCAGATCCTTAGATCCCACATTAAGGAATGCCAGGAAGATATGGAGTTGGCCTGCGCTGGAAGGTGGAGCCTAGAAAGTTCCAGAGCAAAGCAGTAAGGAGGTGGAGCAATCCAGAATATTCCTGATGTCACACATACTCAAGTGCTCTCTGACACACACACACACACAAAAGCTAGCCATGGTGATGCATGTGTGTCACCCCAGCATAGGAAACTGAGGGGCCAAGTCAGGATCAGCACTTTGAAACCAGCCTGGGCCACACGGCAATCCCAGTCCCACAATTAAAAAAAAAAAAAAAATCAGCTGCTCGGACTCATAGACACACCGGAGGTTACAGCCATAGCCCCCCAGGTCTCCCTGTGGAGAGTGGGATGCTAGGCGCCTGGGGTGAATTGATTCGCCTAGATGGCCAAGCTGGGCCCATTGTAGTGACAGTTGGGCCCGTGCATTGCTAAAGGAGCAACCTCGGCCCTGTTCCCAGGGTCCAGTGGGAGCTGGACGCGGCGCCGCGTGGAAGCTCTACGTGGGTTGCAGGGCATGTGGGCATCGGTGGGTGGGGGAGGGGCATCCCCCATCTGAAGACACAGCCCCGTGGTCCAGAGATGCTTCTTGGAGGAGGGGGCCAAAGAAGCGCCCCTGTGTCTGGGGAGGGCTGGGTGGGCTGTGAGGCAGTGGTGGGAGAAGTCACTGTTCCCACGGTGACCTCTGCCTTTCTTACTGTCCCCTCCAAGGTCACCGTCAACTACTATGAGGAGGAGGGTGGTGCCCCCATCGACCAGGCCGGGCTCTTCCTCACGGCCATTGGTGAGTTGGCACAGCCCGGATTTGGGCACCTTCGTCCTGGGTGGGCCTGGTGACGTATTCTGAGCAGTTTCCAGTGCGGCGCTCTGGCTCCCAGAGTCACTGTTAACAGTGCCAGCCTTGGAGGGGCACATGTCTGGCCTGGCGCTTCTGTCCTGGGTGGGAGACAGTCCGCAGGAGGAGGCGTGTCTTGGGGGTCTGCGGTTTGCCCATATAGAGAAGAAAGCTCATCCCTCCCCCACCTCTCTCCACCATGTCCCTCGAGACTCAAAGAGAGCCACTTTCCCTGACCACCCCTTGCTCTCCCAGCCCCCGCCCTAAGTCCAGAGATGTTGCCCCCAATCCTTCCCTCACACAGTCCAAGTTCTTTATTTAAACTGCAAGGACGGTGAGGCTCAGAGAGGTTAAGAAATTCCTTCAAAGGCACACGGCAACAGGCTAGCAGGTTGAGTGCCCAACTCAGGAAGATTCCCTCGGTTCTTCCCTGCGTGACCCTGCCCGTGTGCGAGACCCACATAGTGGCCTGAGCAGAGCCTTGGGACGTGATCTCCCAGACCCCCAATCCCTGTCCCCTGCAGCAGATCATTTTCTAGTCATGATGTCGTCAAGCCTGGGGAATCCAGAGAACCATTCTACCCGTCGGGCCTTGGTTTACCCAGACAGAGGGCTGGAAGTACCAGACGCTGGGCGCCAACTATGTGCTGAAGCATTTTCTAGTCCCAACGAAGTCTCCGCTTGCTGCATCCAAGTTGTGTCTAGGTCTGGGCTGACCAGAAGAGGAGGAGGAGGGGAGGAGAAGGAGGAGGAGGAAGAAAAGGAAGAAGAGGGGGAGGAGGAAAAAGAGGAGCAAGAGGAGGAGGGAGAGGCAGGAAGGTCAGGAGTTCAAGGTCAGCCTTAGCTATATAACAAATTCAAGACTAATCTAAACTATGTGAGACCCTGCCTCAAAATAAATAAATAGGGGCTGGAGAGGTGGCTCAGGGGTTGGGCCTCTGCCTTGCAGGTGGAAGGTCCTGAGTTCAGATCCTAGACCCCACGTATAGCCTGGCGGAAGCGGGGGCGGCCTGCGTTTCTGGTCCTGGTAGGGCGGAGCCTGTGAATCCGGGGGCGGAGTGGACAGGGAGGAGGTGGAGGTGGTCCATGGTGGTTCCCGGGTTCGCCCGTGGTTCTAACACACACACACACACACACACACACACACACACACACACACAATGAATAAATAATAATAATAATTAAAAAATTAAAGAAAAATAAATAAATAAGCTAAATAGGAAAAGAAAAAAAGAGAAGAAGGAAGAAGAGGAGGAAGAATAAAAAAAGAAAGAGGAGGAGGAAGAAGAGAAGGAGCTAAAGGAGATAAGCACAGCCCAGCAGCATGCCAGTCTCCAAAGTTAGCTATCTTCCCATCATGACTTCAATCCATCCTTACAAGTCTTCCAAGGTGGGCTAGGGAGATGGTGAGAGGTTAAGGCCTTTGCCTTTCAAGCAAAAAAAACCTGAGTTCAGATGCCGAGATCCCACATAAAAATCCCAGGCAGAAATGGCAGCCGGATGTGATTCCAGCCTCGGAAGGCAGAGCCTGGAAAACCCCAGAGCAAAATAAAGGAGCTAGAGCAATCCAGGATGATTCCTGAAGTCACCCTTGAACCTCCACAGGCACACATACATATACACACACACACTCATGCATGCATGCACGCACACATACTCACACGCACACACACATATACAAACAAGTGTTTACATAGAACTAAAAAGTAGCAAGTTTTCCAATTCTACAGATAGAAAAAAAATGAACCACCAAGTTTCCTGGGCCACAGCAGGAAATGGCTGGTGGGCAGTAAGTCACATAGATGTCCCCAGGGTCGGATCTGAGACCCCAGAAGCTGCAGCGCACACCCCACAGAAGTGTTGACCACTTCTCAGCTCTGCGGCCTATGTGCACTACCTGTCCCCTGCCCCCCTTCACCAGAGGGTGCCCAGCGTTGGGGCGGGGCCCTCAGGGGAGAACCTCCAGGGTGCCTAGGAAGACGATAGCCTCGCTCCCCGGCTGTGCCAAGTCCTGGCACGTGACTTAGCCATGCAGACAAACACAGTCCCTGCCTGTCTCAGATGACCGTCCGCAGGTAACCTAATCACACGGAGCCAGAGATACCTGAGGACAAGGGCTGCGAGGGCAGGTGCCAGACACCCGCCCAAGGAGGTGACCCAGGCTGGTTGCACCGAAGCAAGCCACACTCAGGAGAGACGGCAAATGAAGGAGGCAGCGGTAGCTTTGCCTGGCCGCAAAGCTGAGCTCAGAGAGGGCTTGGCATGCGGGACTCTCAGGACACATCCCCAAGGACATACAAATGCCCGGAGCCAGTGACCTGAGCTTAGCCGGGTGGCAGGAATATAGAACAATAGAACAATCGCCATCATTTTAACACTTAAAGAGTAGTACAGAGCACAGTGGTACACCCCTGGAGCCCCATAACTGAGAAGGGAGAGGCCGGAAGGTCAGAAGTTCAAGGTCAGCCTTGGCTACATAACAAGTTGCAGACTAACCTGAGCTACATTAGACCCTGTCTAAAACAACAACAAAAACAACAACTAAAACTAAACTGAACGGATAATGCTTATAAAGCAGGCAGAGTGCCCTGATGTGCCCACAGCCTGTCATCCCAGCTTCTCAGGAGGCAGAGGCAGAAGGACCGAAAGTCAAGGTTAACCTGGGCAACTTACATGGGGCTAAGACTCTGCCTTGCAAAAGTAAATTTAAAATGGGGAACAGAGCCAGGCTGTATAGTCCCATGACGGAGCGTTTCATTCAGACAGGGCCCCCCTTCAGAATAAAAGCCACCGGTTTACAGAAAAGTCAGCTCTGTGACGCCTCAGACTGTTTCCTGGCCCACTAGCCCCCTCGTGAGAGCAGGGTTGCCATGGGAACTCGTGGCCCATCTCACGCACCTTCCTCTCCCTCAGACGCCTTTCAGGAACCTGTGAACCCCCTAGTGTGAGAGATCCCTCAGGGGCAGCACCTCAGAAGCAGGGATGTCCTTGGTGTCCACAGACAACATCACACCCCCAAGTCCATCCCTCATAGATGTGCCCAAGCCCACAATGGGCAGAGATCCCTGTCTCCAGCCAGGTAGAAATAAGCTAGGCTTCTGTCTCCTCCAGCTGCTCGGTGATCTTGGGCAAATTTCATCAAACCCTCCTGCCCACCAGCCTGTTTCCTGTCTACAGACGGGCACTTCACACAGCAGCTTGCATGGTGCTTCCAAGGACTCAGAGGGTTGGCATGTGCAAGGGACCTGTGCCAGGGCAGAGCAGACGTTCTGCAGATGAGCCCTTTGCCTATCCTCAAAGCTGCATTACCCTCTGCCCAGGCGAAAAGAAACGTACCATATAAGAAACTTACCTCCTGGGATATATGAGCAAACCCACGGAGTCCTTGACCGACCAGATCCCAAGCCCCTCTCTCAGTCCTGTGAGGTCTTGCTGTGTAATTCTGATCAGTAGCTCCCCATCCCACCCCCGGGCCTCGCTTTCTCCCAGTTACAGAAGGAAGGATTGAAGTTCATCTCTGAGAACCTCCAGACTCCAAGGGGACTGCTAGGAGGCATGGGGAAGGGCCATGTACCGTGGTGCTGGCTACGGAGGCAGTATGCCTACCTGATGCCGGGCACTTTCTCTTTCCCCTTGCGAGGCTGGGGATGGACGCCCCAGTGCCTTTGCACTGGCCTAGTAAAAGATCCCCCCTCCCCCACTGCACCCAAACCCCAGCTAGGGAGTCTGTCTCCCACTACAGAGCATAATGGCCTCCTTGGCTGTGGGGGAGGGAGTCCTCCCTGTCACTGTCATCCTGGCTGCTGGTGAGCACAGGGCCAGGCAGACGCCCTGCAGTGTCCACGGGCTGACGCTTGCCAAAAGCCAGTCCCGGTCTCCGTGTCTGGGTTCACAGGGCAACTGCCTCCGAAGCCGTCCTGGTGACATTTCCCATTAATCTGCCCCACACCCCAGCGCCACCTGATACTTCGGGCTATTCCTGGGGTCTGAGGCAAGGCCCTGCGCCTCTGGGAAATGTCTGGAGCCCGGAGGCCCTGAAACAGGTGTGTCTCCCCCCCCCATTCCCACCCGCGCCCCTTTCCCTCCATCCCTGGCTTCCCCGGGGCACACAAAGCTCTGGCAGCCACTTTATAGACACTACCCGGCAGAACCAGGAGGCAAGCCCAGGGGAGGCCAAGGCTGAGGGCAGAAGAGATCACTGTGAGGGGGTCACAAGTCCTAAGGGGGGGGGTTGAATTGGGAAGAGGTGGCCAAGGGCATGCTGATGACATGTCTATATTTCGTAACGGGAAGACAGCAGAGCCATCAGAAGTAAACAAACAAGGGCTGAGACGTAGCTCAGCGGGTAGGGTAGGTGCTGCTTGCAAGACTGGCGGCCTGAGTTCTAACCCCAGAGTCCACACGGTGGAAAGGACAGAAGTGGTTTCTGAAGCTGTCCTCTGACCGCCACCCATATGACATGCCGTGCCTATGCATTCTCTCTCTCTCTCTCTCTCTCTCTCTCTCTCTCTCTCTCTCAAATAAATACGTAAATATTTAAAAAGGAACAGTAAGAGGCGAGTCATTTAGAATTAGGGCAGGGAGTCGGCTTTAGAAGCCTTCGGAGCTTTTGAACTGGTCTGTTTGTGTCTTGTAAGCATTGCGTTGATAAAAGCTTGTTTTTCCATTTCTGTAGCAATGTGTGTGTATGCGGTACTTGCACGTGTGTGTGCCTATTTGCCTGTCCTCTATCACTCCTCTGCCTTCTTGTTTTGAGGCCGAGTCTCTCAACCCAGAGCTCATAAACAGGGTTAGCCATCTACACTGGGATTCCCAGGCTCCACCTTCCAGGGCTAGAATTACAGGTGGGCATATTGTGCGGCAAACACTTTAACTACTGAGTCACTTTAGCCCTGAAAAAAAAGTAAAGTGGTAGAGGTCCTGCAGGATGTATGGGAGACCCTGGGTTCAATCCCCAGAAGAAGAAAAAAAGAATTTAAGGTTCATAAGAGAGCTCAGCGGGTGAAGTCGCTTGCGCACAAACCTGGCAACTAGTCGATCCCCAGAGTCTATCCAGTGGAAGGGAAGAGCTGACTTCTAAAAGTTGTCCTCTGACCTCCACACAGATAGGCTCTCACACATTGCGATATTCTCTCTCTCTCTTGCTCTATTTCTCTTTCTTCCCCTCCCTTTCTCTTTCTCTGTCTTTCTTTCTCTCTCTTCTTCCCTTCTTCTTTCTCTCAAAAAGTATATTAATTTTTTTTTTTTTAATTTTAAGTCAGGAGATTGAGCCAGGCAGGATGGGGCTTCTGTAATCGCAGCATCTGGAAGCAAGAGCAGGAGGATCTTGAGGTCAAGGCCAGCTTGGAGCGCGCAGGGTGCTGCTGCCTCAAAGAGAAGGGAGGAGGGGGACGGGGCGGAAGGAAGGAAGGAAGGACCTAGGAAAGGAGGGAAATGGGAGAAAGGAAGGAAGGCGGGAGGATCTTGAAGTCTTTCATCCTCTCCTGCCACTCACCACGTGCGGATGCGTCTCAGGGAACCTCAATATTCCCTTGCGGTGAAGAAGAGAAGCCCTGGGGCTGCCAGAGGGAGGAGGGGGCCGCCGCCTTTGGCAGTGACCTTCAGGAAACCCCGCGGGTCTCTGAGGATGGGCGTGGCCATTGGAGACATCCTAGGTAGGGGGCCAACCTGGGCCAGCCAGCCGATTGGCCAGGCAAGGAGTACAGAGCAGAGGTCTGGAATCTCCTTCCTGGTGGGCAACTCAGGCTCCTGGTTGGTGTGGCTGCCTGGCCGGGAAGCGTCCTCTGTGAAGTGACCGTGAGGGGCTCCAAGCCGGGACAGCGCCCTGCGGCTGGCAGAAGCAGAGAGGGCCGTGGCGGACTGGGAAGCTGGAGAAGGTCTGGGAGCCAAAGTCAACAAGTCCAGCATTTGCGGCTGGAAGGCCTCCGCTGGCTCCTGGAATCTCCCCCCGCCCCAGCCTCCCTCGGGAGGCACAGGTGGCTGGCAAGTGACTCTTCTGGTCCAGCATGATGGCATTTTTCTCTCCCGGGGCTGAAGGCTCCTGGAGGTGCCAGCTGCGTGTTCCTTAGCCAGTGCCTCACCTGGTGCCCGGCCACGGCAGATGCACGACGCCAACGTCATTGGTGGGTCTGCGCATCACTCAGAAAGACAGGGGGCGGGGCTAGACCTCTTCCTGGACCTCATGGTCCTCCTACTTCCTTCTGAGCCGGACTGTGGGCCAAGGGAGGACCTGGATGTGATCTGTGGACCCTGCTAGAAGGGTGACGTCAGCCCTCCCACCCACGCAGAACCCCAAGAGAGCTAACCATGATCCGTTCCCTTCCTTCCCGCTCTTGCCAGGGTCCAAGGCATGCTTGACCTGAGACTACCCTTCCCAGCCAGCTCCGGGCCTGGAACCAGTGCATCCCGTGCTGGCCGTACTCGCTCCCCCTGCTTCCCCAGCATACTCCCACCAGCCTGTCAGTTGAGATCTAGCGGCCTGCGGGTTTAATGTTAGACAGTCTAGTAGATGTTGGTTGCTTAGCATCCTACCACACACGCAGTCTACAGCAGGGAATAGCTCAGAAAGTTAGTCCTGCCTAAGCAGGAAACGGGGCTCTGAGAGATTGTGATGGATCTAGACCACAGCACTGGGAGCCTGAGGAAGGGAAGACGGAGCTACACTGGGCGAGCCGGCGCAGTGCTGTGATCTCAGCACTCAGGAGACGAGGCAGGGGGATGACGGGAGTCTGAGGCCAGGCTGGGTCACATAGTGAGATCCAGGCCATAATTTAAAAGAAGGAGGGGGAGAGATGCAAGAATACACGGACATTTGTATGCACACACATGCACCCAAGATGGACTCACAGAAGCAGTTAGAAAGTATCAGTGAAGGGCCAGCAAGATGGCTCAGTGGGGGGCTGGAGAGGTGGCTCAGGGGTTAAGCCTCCGTCTTGCAGGCGGAAGGTCCCGAGTTCGGATCCCAGATCCCACATATAGACGCTGGGCGGAAGTGGGGGCGAACTGCGCTTCTGGTCCTGGTAGGGCGGAGCCTGTGAATCCCGGGGCAGAAGGAGGTGGAGGCGTCCATGGTGGTTCGCGAATTCGTCCGTGGTTCTACACATACACAGACACACACATACACACACACACAGATGCGCGCGCGCACATGTGCACAGTTGAATAAATAATAATAATAATAAAAAAATTAAAAAAGATGGCTCAGTGGGTAAAGGCATCTGTGTGAAAATCTTAAAGACCTGAGTTCAATCCCCAGAGCTCACATGGTAGAAAAAGAGAACTAACTTCTGAAAGCTGTCCTCTGACCTCCACACATTCATTCATTTTCTCTCACAAAAAAAAATCTTTTAAATCCAATCAGACAATTAGCGATATAAGTCCCAGTTCTGTGACCTTGGATATATCACCTGAGATTCATATCTGTACAGTAAGGTTTGATCTCCCCCCCCAACCCAGAATGGAAAGTGAGGAGATTGGTTTGACAGGACCAAAAGATGACGACCTCTGTCAGGCCCACCCTTTCCAGCACGGGGATGGAGAGTTGCCCCATGTCCCACGGGCACCTTCCATCTGTGCCATCTGGCGGGCTCAGCACCTCACTCCTGTCTCTTGCCCTCAGAGATCTCCCTGGATGTGGATGCAGACCGGGATGGCGTGGTGGAGAAGAACAATCCAAAGAAGGTACCTGACCATCAGGCTGGACACTCCCTGACTCGGAGCTCTTCCAGGGGGGCAAAGCTGGGGTTGCCTGGTGCCCGGGCCCCCCACCCCACAGACAACTCCTGTTTCATAGGCCCACACATGCAGCTTCCCATTGAGTCGGCTACGGAGCAGGTTTCCCTGTCTTTTCTCAACCTTGGTTTAGAGACAAACCCAAGACGGGCTGCCTGAGGGAGCCCTGAGGGATGGCGCCCACCTGTCGTCCCAGCACTCGGAGGTGGAACAGAAGGACCAAGAGTTCAGAGTCAGGCTGGGGAGATGGCTCAGGGGTTAAAAATCTTTGCCTTGCAAGCAAAAGGACCTGAGTTCAGATCCCACATTAAAATATCAGGTGGATATGGCAGCAGCCTGTAATTCTGACCCTGGAAAACCTGAGAAACCCCAGAGCAAAGCAACAAGGAGGTAGAGCAATCCAGGATGATTCCTGATGTCACCCTTGGGCCTCCAGAGGCCCACACACTCGAGTGCCTCTTGTACACACACACACACACACACACACACACACACACACACACAGAGAGAGAGAGAAAGTGGAGGAGAGAGAGTTCAAGGTCATTCTGAGCTACATGAAACCTTGTATGAAACAAACAAACGAAAAACAGTGAAGCGTCAGGGGAGCCCCTCGGGAGCAGAGGGCAGCGTTGGGTCGTTGTGCTCAGCGTGGGCACCCACACTTTCCTACCACCGCCTTGCCAAGGCCATCTGCGTAGCCCGAGCATCTTTTTCTGTTCTTGGGATTCCTGGGAAACATGCGGTGTGGGAGGTAGGCATGCATTTTTTACACTTTTAAGCCTTGGTTATTATGGCGTGCCTATGATGGGGGGAGAACGCTCAGGTCACAGCCCGTGTGCAGAGGGCAGAGGACAACCCACGGAGCCAATGCTCCCACCATGTGGGTTCCAGGGATCGAGCTCAGGTCCCCAGGTATGCGCAGCAAGCACCTCTACCCAGTATGTTATGTCTCCAGCCCACGCATGATTTTTTTCCTGTGGTATGTGCGTGAGGTATGTGCCCGTGTGCACGCATGCTTTGCGAGGCTAGCCCAGTGCTCTAGAGTCTGAGAGGAGCAGCGGAGTTGGCTGGAAAAGGAG
This sequence comes from Typhlomys cinereus, assembly GCA_023101885.1. Taxonomy (NCBI): domain Eukaryota; kingdom Metazoa; phylum Chordata; class Mammalia; order Rodentia; family Platacanthomyidae; genus Typhlomys; species Typhlomys cinereus. The sequence goes on along the minus strand of JALPQD010000327.1, from coordinate 1,006,294 downwards.
GACTGAGGGCCAGGAGGAGGGATCAGAGTGGGCAAAGGCCGGTGGTTCTCTGGGGAGCAGAGGCAGCTGCTGTGGGTGGAGCAGAGGAGGGGAGAGCCAGGTGGAGGGGACAGGATAGAGGCCACAGGAGGAACGGGGAGCCCTACTTTGCTCAAAGCAAAGCGGTGACCTGATCCGTTTGGGGCTTGTTCTCACTCCGTGGCTGCCGAGTAGAAAGTGGACCATGGTGTTGGCCCCGGTGGGAACACTCACAGCCCCAGGAGATCTCGGGCCTGGCCTAGAATGTCTGAACCTGCCGACACCCCCAGCAGGCACAGCCGCCCCACACCAGAGCAGAGGTCCACACGCCCTCTTGCTATGTCTCCTGAACGTGGACGTTCGCAGAGACCCTTTCTACACACCAGACTTGGGAGTGACACCTGCCAGGTCCCAGCCGGGTGGTGGCTGCTCCTTTCCACACTCAGGGCTGTCTCTCTGGTGTCCCTGATATGATAGGGTGGTTGTACTAGGGCGAACCCAGAGAGGACACTGACCTGTCTCCTGGCCCCCACAGGCATCGTGGACCTGGGGCCCAGAGGGTCAGGGGGCCATCCTGCTGGTGAACTGTGACCGAGACACGCCTTGGCTGCCCAAGGAGGACTGCAGCGATGAGAAGGTCTACAGTAAGCAAGGTGCCAGCCGGGCAGCCCTGGGGGAGGGGTGGGACGTGGGAACGTGGGTATCCTCGCCTGGGAGGGGCAGAGGTGAGGCAGGAGTGGACTTAGATCCGCTGGGGGAAAGCCAGATTCAGAACTGTAAAATGGCTTTATGTATCCAGATAGAAAAAAGAATTGGAAAGAAACCCCCCAAAGGGTGGCTCAGTTCTATCGGGGATGACGAGAACCTTCAGACTTGTCTGTACTTCCGGGATGCGAGCGTGGAGTGCGAGCAAGGGGGTGGAGGCAGGCTGCATCCTTCTCCAGACCCGAAGAGTGAAAGGAACGCTCAGACAGGCTCCACAACAGGTCCCTCCTGCTAACCGTCTCCTACATCTGCCCCCCCACACCCCCAGACCTCAAGGACATGTCCCAGATGATCCTGCGGACCAAGGGTCCCGACCGCCTGCCCGCGGGCTATGAGATGGTCCTCTACATTTCCATGTCAGACTCGGACAAAGTGGGCGTGTTCTACGTGGAGAGTGAGTGACCCCCCCACCCCAACTCTGCTCTCTCCTCTGGGTCCCCATCCTTGAGCAGGAGCAGGTGCAAGGGGGATGGAGAAGGTCTGAGGATCCCAGGGAGCAAGTCAGAGACCTGCATCTCTCCATCCCACGCAGCGGCGCGGATCTGTGTCCTCCCCAGTGCTCGGGGGAAGAAGTCACTGAGGTCAGGATGCTGAGGTCAGGTGACTCCCTCCAGGAAGTGCCTGGCATCTCTGACCTTCAGAGGCCCCTGGGCATGCCTTCCTTTCACTGGATGGTGACAGGGTACCCAGGGTCCACTGTGTGGGAAACATACTCTACCATCGAGCTAGTCCTGAGCTGCCTGCCACGTGGAGCCACCCCGACCCTGAGCCACGGGGACCCTGAAAATTGCGTTCTCAGAAGATGGGAAAATAGACCAGGTCCCGGAGAGCGGCAGCGCCAAGGCCGAGTTGGCTTGGAGGCCCAGGGAGCCACCCTGAGAGGTGGTGTTTGAACCGAGACTGTAAAGGAACTCTCAGGAGAAGCTGGGCACACGGCATGTAAGCAGGGGGCCCAGCATACGCCAGCCATGGAAGAGGAGACGGGTTCAGAGCTTTGGAGGAGCAGAGAGACCAGGAGGGGAGGGAGTCGGGTGGGAGGTATTGAGAGTCCAGGCCAAGCGTATGACAGTAGAGAGTCGAGTCATCTGAGTTTTTTTCTGAGACAGGGTCTCATGTAGCCCAGGCTGGCCTTCTACTCGATAGAGGTACATGCATGTGTGTGTGTGTGCATATGTGCGTGCGTGCATGCATGTGTGTGGATGTGTGTGTGCGTGCGTGCGTGCGTGTGTAAATAGCTTTGCAGTTTGCTGCGGTGTTGGAGAGGAAGGGACTGTTTGAAGGCCAAGATCTCAGATCTCAGCTTCACCATGGCGCTCCTTCTGGTCAGACCCAAAAGAACCAGGACGTCACCTTGGGATGGTGGAGCGCGCCTCAAGGAATGACTCCGCCAGGGCACGGGTGAACGGATGCCACATGATGCCGCTCTGGGCCCTGGTGGCAGATTGGAATGTCCCTCAGCCAGGCTGGCTCCGATGTCCCCAGGGGGCCGGGCAGGTTGATATTTACAGGGACCGGGGACCAGGCCAGAGTTACCACGGGAACAGGAGGAGGGGCAGGGAGTTCAGGCCAGGCCTTGACTCAGCCTTGGCATGACATGTGGGCATTCTCCAGGTGCTTCGCTTTGCTGACGGGGCTGCCAGCAGGTCTGGCTCCATCCGTTGTCTCCTGTGTCTCCCTGTCACTTGCCATCTGAGACGGGCCCTGCGCAGGCAGGACACAGAGCTCTTAGACAGTGCTCCGCAGAGACTGCCTGCAGGACGAGACTGCCTGCAGGACGAGTCTGCCGCCAGCACAGTGACCTCCTAAACTTTACCGTCTCCCCTTAAATGTGGACTCCTGCCGGGAAGGCCCCCGTGGGGGGCCCGGTTTCTTTCCTTCCATGTGAGCTTTTTTGGTATTTCCTCGACCTCTGAGTAACCTGTGGGTGACGGTGTACCACAATACAGGAATGGCATAGGGTCCTGTGTCCCCAACAGGGACGGCCCAGTTCCCCTTGAGGGCAGAACCTGGGGCTCCAGGAGGAAGATTTCCTGTGTTCATCCTCGGTGGTGCAGCGTGAAGATGACAGGGGAGAGGGGAGCCTCCTGTTACCCTAGGTAGATTGAGCGACAAGCGGCAGGCCCTCCTTGGTTTAAAAAAAAAAAAAAAAAAAGCTCTCTGTAAAAGAGGCTCTTGCTTTGGTTGGAAATATCACTGTGACTATAATGTCTGAGGGAAATGAATTCTCTAGTACCCCAGGAAGACGTAGCCCCAAAAGATGAATCCTTCCCTCTTCTTACAGTAACTGACCGGTCCCTGAATGTCCAGCTCTTCCCTGGTTTTAGCCCTGGAGGTCTATCACGCTGACCAAACCCACAGTGTTATTAAACCAGTCCAGACCAGCAAGCTATCGGTCTCCTTGGGAGGTGGAATGGTTCCAAAGAGACCAGAATGGTTTTGCTAAATCATACCACGCGCCGGCCAGCTAGGGCCGATGTCCGAGGCTCGGGAGAGGTCGGGCGGTTAGCAGGCCCAGCCCAAGGCACGGCAGCCACTCAATAAAGAAGCATTGTGAGTGCCTTCAGGGAGAGTCGGTCATGCTGGGGGCAGCGGGATCTACACAAGCTGGGGACAGGCGAAGGGGATGGAGGCGCCTCGGAACAATGACTGGCTTGTTCCCACCCAGGAATCAATCTGCCTGGTGCTGGCCCAAGCTTCCAGAGAGAGGCCCTGAATAGAGACATATTGTGAATCACAGGGCACCTGGCCACATTAGGAGGAGACCATGTCCTCCCACCTGACCCACCCCCTGGCCACACCCCTTGCTCCTGGCTCTGCAGGAGCCCCCACACCACCACAGAACAACACGTCTTCAAGGCCAAGGTGGCATCTAGGTCTGATGTCACTCCAATGAGCACACATCATGTGCAGTTGAGGCATGTGGGTGGTGGGGGGTGGTCATCATGTGTAGATCCAGCTGGATCTGAACACAGACAGGGCCCAAGGTAGACAGCAGCGTTTCTGAGTGAGAAAGATGTCACCTTCCTTACTGAGCTATTGACAAGGTGCTGGGAACATTAGGGTCAGAATCTACTCTTCGTTGCCTGGACCTACCCAAGGGAGGCTTCTGCGACTTCTGACCGGCTATCCGATCGCAAGGCCATGAGTGGCTACAGTAAGGGGCTCACGCACTCCACCCAGCTTCTGTTCCTGGTACCCACAGGCCCCGGCTGTGAGACCCTTTTTTTTAAACTTTATTTATTTATTTTGTGTGTGTGTGTGTGTGTGTGTGTGTGTGTGTGTGTGTGTGTGTGTGTATCAGGGGGTACTATATGTCCCTGTGGAGGACTAAGGGTGACGTTTGGAATCATCCTGGATGGCTTCTACCTCCTTGCTTTGCTCTAGGATTTCCCAAGGTCCACCCACCAGAAGCCAGAAATACAGGCTGTCCCCGTTTCCACCTGGTTTTTACATGAGACCTGGGATCTGAACTCTGGACCTTCTTCTTGTGAGGCAGAATCCTAACCCCTGAGTCATCTCTCCAACCCGGCTGTGCTTCCCCGTGGTTACCCAAGTCACCAGTACTGCATCAGTCTCAGTAACCCTGAGACACCCCCAACTGTTATCTGTCTCGACTTAGCAGCGGAGTGAACTGCTCAGGAGAATAACTCAATTGTAAAATTGTATCTGAGCCGAGATTCCTCTGACTTCATAAGTCATAACCTCTAAAGTCACTGCCCATAGTGACAATTATAATCAGTTAGGAAGAGCTCCCCCAAATATGAGCTTTCGGGGGACATCCTGTAAATGCCGATAACGTTCCTGCTTCGTGTTCTAGCCCAAGCAGCTGGTCATTAACTGATGTCGCCCTGTTCAGACACTAAGCTAAGCCCGATCCGCCCTTCCAGCTCTGCAGGGCATAAGGAAGCTCCTTCTGGAACTGTGTAGGGTTCTACCTCCGTGCCTTTGCCAACGCAAGTATCTCCCTCCCCCAGCATCCTGCAGGCTCCCGCCCTGTGCTCAGACCCCCTCCCTCCCTTCCCCAACCTGACTAACCAGACAAGAGCTCTCCTCTGTGGCTGCCATTAGACGCTTGCCACATCTGATGTCTTATCATCTGCTGATCTCCGCTCTTAGACTTTCCCCCCCACACCCTAAGCCCATGCTGCCCAGAGTAATTCCAGTCATAGGCTCTGAACCAACCCTGAAATTTCCCACACGCCTCTCCCGTGGGAGCCAAAGGGGGAGCCATTGCATTAAAGGTGACGCCAGGCCAGGTCGCCATCCGGATGTGCATGGGGGGAGGCGTATCTCTGTGCGCTCATGCAGGTTGCCGTGGGAGTGGGCATTGGACCCTGGCTCGCTCCCTCTAGGGATCGACACACAACTCACTACAGGGAAGAGGGGCGTCACTGTGCCGGGTGGGGGGAACAGCACCGTGGTAGGCTAGAGGTTTCAGGAGACAGGAGCTCCCGAAAAGCCTGCCTTTGCTCCCACGGGAGAACGACATCACCATCCTCACTTGGCCTCCATGACACAGAGAACCCGTCTAGAACAAATAGCACATTTGTGTTTATTTACGCAAGGGGGGTGTGGGGTTCAGAATGAGCCATGAAGCTGAGCCCAGGACAGTCGTTTCTGCTTTCTGATACTGTTTCCTCCTCTGTGAAATGGGACCCTAACATGCACCCGTCGAACCGCCAGCCACGTTCCTGCCCATCCCTTACCTGACACTCGCCAGAGCTCATTTCCCAGAGGAGGCACCCAGAAGCGACAGCACCCCACCTGCAGTGGCCACCCGGCGGCCTTCTCTGCCGGTGCCCCTCTCTGTGTCTAGAAGACCAGTCCTCCTGCCCCCGGCCCCCATCAGAGAGCTCTCTGACCTCCTCCCCACGCGGGTGAGGCCTGACGTTCTCATGTGCACCCCCACTTACATACATACAGACCCCTTCTTCGGCCAGCGCTACATCCACATCCTGGGCCGGAAGAAGCTCTACCACGTGGTCAAGTACACGGGCGGCTCCGCGGAGCTGCTGTTCTTTGTGGAAGGCCTCTGCTTCCCGGACGAGAGCTTCTCCGGCCTGGTCTCCATCCACGTCAGCCTCCTGGAGTACATGGCGGAGGTGAGGACTACAGGCGTCCCTCGGCCAGGGCCGCTCCCGGCCCTGGGCTTGGGAACATTGGTGGGACACGTGGGGGGAGGGGAAGGCAGCCTACCACCCAGGTTCAAAGCCTGGCTCCACTCCTGCCTAACCAGGTGACTTAGTAATCCTATGACTCAGTTTCCCCTGTTCGGAAAGTGCGGATTGTGGTAGCATCTGACCCCTGGGAATGAACTGATACGTGTCAATATATTTGGCAAGGCCCCTAGCACATAGTAAGTGTTCAATGAATGTACTACTTTTACTAGTCTTACCCAACCTTGGGAGGCAGGAGTGGCCAACACCCCCTTTCTGATGCTCCCCATCTCTCCCACATCCAGGGGATTCCCCTGACACCCATCTTCACCGACACTGTGGTGTTCCGGATTGCGCCGTGGATCATGACCCCCAACATCCTGCCTCCCGTGTCAGTGTTTGTGTGCTGGTAAGGGGCGGCTGTGGTCAAGATGGGGAGCACGGCGACCAAGAGCTTCAGGGTCGGGGGGACCTGCCACTTAGCAGCTGTACGACCTGGCACAACCCACGCAGCTTCTGTCCGTGCCTCAGTTTCCCTGCCGTGTGCGCACTCTCAGGGTCACCGTGAGGATTGAGACAGGAAGGGCTGTGTCCTAGGTCTATCCTGACACAGCGTATGCTCCCACTAGAACACTTCTGGCTTTTCACTCTCAGCCCTTTGCCCTGTGCAGCTAGGAAGCTGCTGGGCGATGATCTCAGCTCATTCTGCCCACTCATTGAGCCAAGTGTTACGACGGAGCGTCCAAGTATACGTGCTAGCTTGGCCATGGCAAGGGGAGAAGCATGGGAAGGAAGTGTCCACCTGGGCGTAGCCAGCAGCCCCAGAAGGGACCCTCTCCCATCCCTAGCCTTCATATTGGCTTTAAAAGCTGAAGAGTTAAGATTGGCTAAATGGCTCAGCAGATAAAGGTGCTTGCTTGTAAGTCAGAGGACCTGAGTTCAATCCCCCAAATCTGTGTAAAGATGGGGAAGCAATTGACTCTTCAAACTTGTCCTCTGACCATAGCATACCATGGTATATGCTCTCTCTCTCTCTCACACACACACACGATAGATAGATAGATAGATAGATAGATAGATAGATAGATAGATAGCACGGAAGTGATCGTAGACACAGTCCACTGTGGCAGCCTGGTCCCTGGAACTCAGCCCAGAGGTGAAGGCAGCAGCCATGGAGGGAGGGGCGGCCTCTGTCCCCACTCTCCCCCATCCCAGCACCTCCTCTACCTCCTCTTCAGCATGAAGGACAACTACCTGTTCCTGAAGGAGGTCAAGAACCTGGTGGAGAAAACCAACTGTGAGCTGAAGGTGTGTTTCCAGTACATGAACCGCGGCGACCGCTGGATCCAGGTGAGGACCCCGAGGCCAGGGGAGGGGTGTGTCTGGCCGTGACCCCGGGAGTTGGGCATCTTTCCTCTGCACTCACACCTGAACATGCGCACAGAGATAGGATTGGACGAGGCAACCCCTGCGGTGTGGCTTTTAAAAGCATCATGAAACTCAACTGACCTAGATGTCTGTCTAGGGGCGACAGCCTCCGTCTAGGGGCGACAGCTGTGCAGAGAGGTACTATGCGAAGGCTGAAAAGGAATGAGACTGCTCTGTAACTATGAACACAGAACATGCTTCTGGTTAAACCGCTTGAAGGGAAATATATCCCAGGTTGTTCACACTTAGGCTTTTTAATTCTTTTACCTTTGTTACATGTTTTTATGTGTGAATGTGCGTAAGAGTGGGGGCAACTTTGCAGAGTTGATCCTACCACCAGTAGGTGGGTTGTGGGGCTTGAACTCAGAGCCTCATGCTTAAAACACAAGCACATAATTGTCTCAGCAGTCTCCCTGCCCCTCCCCTTTTAAGCCAGGTTCTGACTATGTAGCCCAGGCTAGCCCTTGGATTCTCAAATCTCCCGCCTCAGCCCCTTGAGAATTGTTTGCCTGCGCTATTTATTTATTTATTTATTTTCGAGACCATGGCTGGCCTTGAATTCCCAATCCACTATGTTCAACTCTTTTGTGTTTTTTTTTTTTGAGTTGTTAGTGCACACACACAGACACTCAGACACACACACACACACACACACAATTGACTTGCTAGTTTCTACCATTCCCACCACCACCACCCCGCCTTACCAGGGACCCCTGGAGGTTACCGATAACCATCCTCGATACCCCCATAGGATGAAATTGAGTTCGGCTACATCGAGGCCCCCCACAAAGGCTTCCCGGTGGTGCTGGACTCCCCTCGGGATGGGAACCTGAAGGACTTCCCCATCAAGCAGCTCCTGGTAAGATGCCGACCGAGGAGGCGACCCTGGGACTCCCACGGGACAGAGCAGTCGGCCGATGCGGGCAACCTGGGCTAACTAGTCCTCTGCCCAGGCCGGCTTGAGAGTCAGATCTCCGCGGTCTGATGTGTTCCCAGAGCAGGGACAGCTGCCTTGTGGGATGGGGAAGCCAGAGGCAGGACCACGAACCTCAGTTCCTGTTGCTGCCCCGCCCCTCTAACACGCAGCAAAATAATGAAATAATTTGCAAAGATGTGGGTCTGATGTCAGAGCTGTGGGAGCTTCAGAGTCTTATTAAAGCGGTGTGACTCCTCCTATCTGGGGGCATTTGCTGCTCCCCCTTCCTGCCTCAAGCACCGAGCACAGGGCAGGACTAAATGAACCAAGGGGCTTTCTCCACCCTTTATCCCGAGCCGGGGGTCTGCTACAGCGTAGCTCAGAGGCAGAAGGCCAGGCACTGTCCCGGCATAACATCCTGGAGATGCCAAGCCTCCAGGTCCCACCCTGCCCAACTCACCTAAGCCCTCCCAGGAGAGATGATGGAGCCAATGGGTGACGCATCCCTGGAATGCTCAAGGGACCTAACCTCTGGCAGCAGACCCATGAGAAAGAGGGCCTTGGCGGAGCTACTTAGCTAACTTCTACACACTTCGGTTTGTTCCTCTGTAAAATGGAGTGACCTGGTCTCCCATTGTTGGGAAGATCAAAAGCATCCACGCTGTGCCTGATCTGTGACTATCTTGTTCCGGTTCATTCCACGGCCCTGCGTGCTGCCCTCAGGCCTTCTGTGAGCACACTGCCTGCCTCCCGGATGTCAGGGAGGGGGACAAACTGACCATCTCCGGTGCTGCTACAGGCACCGAAGCTGAGCTCCCATCCCTGCCGGGTCTCCTCAGCCCCCCACCTGCCTTCAGTATTCCAGACCGGCTCCAAGGCCAGGCCTGCGCCGTTCCCAGAGCCCAGGCCAGGCCCTGTGCGGCGCGCATGTCAGCCGTGTGAATCCATAAAGCCCCAGCTGCCAGCGCCAGCCACCTGGTCCGCTCACACACGGCCAGCTGGGGCTCCCGGGAGAGAAAGCGCTAAGCTGCTGCCATCCTTTCCATGGCACGTCTGTCCCTTGAGCCCCTCAGCCAGGCCCAGTCACTTCTGTCCGCACACAGGGTTGGCTGCTGTGTGTGTGTGTGTGTGTGTGTGTGTGTGTGTGTGTGTGTGTGTGTGTAAAGTTCAGGAAGGGAGCGAGTGGGATCTTCCCTTAGGAACCAAGCTTGCTGCAAGTTATGCTGCGAAGTACAGCTGACCGGCCGCCTCTGCACCGGGTGTGTCTGTTGGGACAGATCTGAGGTTCTTTTGTTTTTGAGGCTTGGAGTGCGCTGGGTATATGGTTGCAAATGTGGGTGCATTGGTCAGCTGTCACTAGGTAAGGCTGCAGTGACGAACAAGCACCAAGTCTCCCAGACTGCAACAGCCAAGACAACCTGCCAGCTCGCAGCTGGGCTCGATTGCTGGCTGGTCTGTGGGGCTCTACGTCCTCCTTCTAGAGCCTGGGTCTAGGGAGCAGACAGGAGAAACGCCCTCCTCCCTGCTCAGGACTAAAACAAGGGAAGCGGAAGGTCAGCTCTTCAGCAGTCTCCCCAGCTCAGCCGCCCTCCACCAGGCCCCACTGGGAACTAGCCCTCCCCGGGGGCTGGGGAGACGGCTCAGGGGTTACAGCCTTTGCCTCACAAGCAAAAGGACCTGAGTTCAGAGCCTCAGATTCCAAGCAAAAATGCTAGGTGGAAAGGGTAGCGGCCTGCATTTCCAGCTCTGAAAGGCGGAGCTTGGGAAATCCCAGAGCAAAATAAGGAGGTAGAGCAATTCACCTTTGGACATACTCTCAATGTCACACACACACCTCCTCAGGCAACTTTGCTTGAAGCTAAGGTCCAGAGACCAGGCCGTACACAGGTGGAGGGGGCGTTGTCAGAGGGGGCTGCTGTGGTAGAGACGGCCTGGCTGCAGGAGACTAACGGGCGGCACGTGTGTCCTCTGATCTGCCCAGGGTCCAGATTTCGGCTACGTGACCCGGGAGCCCCTCTATGAGACTGTCACCAGCCTCGATTCCTTCGGGAACCTGGAAGTCAGTCCTCCCGTGACGGTGAACGGCAAGACATACCCCCTCGGCCGCATCCTCGTTGGCAGCAGTTTTCCTCTGTAAGAAAAGCCGGGGTGGAAAACTGACCGTGTCTCTTTGGGATAGCCTGGAGTATACATACCTGGTGTTGTGGGGTCTGGATACATCCAACAAAGACTCACCACAGAAAATGGGCCCCGAACGACATTAAGTAACAGTTTTTAAAGGCAAAAACCACAGACGCCTGGCATCTTTGTTTTTTGATTCCTTGTTCCTTGGAGAAGGGTGCTTAGCAGTAAATTTCTAGTTACAGTTGGTCTATTTTTAATTTGTGGTCAGCACATATCCAGGTAGAGCTATCGTCTCCTATTTAGAGTAGAAGTAGTACAATTTTTCTTTCTCTATGTTGTGGAAGCAAGCCAGGGTACAGAAGCAGAAAGCCAGGTTAAAAGTTAATATTAAACTTTTAGTTACCATGGACCCGAATAAACAACTTAGCACTTTTTCTTTCTAAAGCCAAGTTCGGCAAGCTGGGTTACAGAAGCAGAAGCCACGTTCGTTCCATTAGTTAGCCTATTTTAAGGCACATATTAGCTAAATTTCATTTTATTTAATATTCCTTCTTTCACCTGTCATGAGTATCTGGGAGAATTATCCCCTACCATGCCATTCTGTAAATACACAGACAATTTTAGAATGGAAACCAAGTGAGCCCTTCCCTCTTATCTAGAGCCCAAATGAAAGGTGTATGAGGATAATATTGACTAGGTGGGACGGGGTAGAGGACTCGGAAGGAGCACGCTAATGAATCCCCTATGCGTGAAAGCAGAGCGGGAAGGCATGACCTGCCTCAGAGGCATGAGACCCCATCTGCTGGGCCCGTCTGCAACGCCCTCACTCACAGTTCAATGCTGAACAATGAAAGGCGGGTTCTGCCTTGCTCCAAGCTCTTACTGAGGAGTGAGCGTAAGATCTGGCTACTCAACTTACAAAAGGTCTGCCAGGAACCTGAATGTGTGGAAATCCCTCTGAGCCACATGGGATTCAGATGCTCAACCTTCCGGGGGAGTTTGGCCTCCTCTTCTCCCCTGTTGAGTGGCCACTCACCCACTCAGTCTCTGACAAATGCCCAGGCCTGGGCCTGCCTTTGAGGAGACAGTAGAGGCCACAGACTTGCTTCAGTAGACGCTGATTAGAGACAGAAGGACGACTCAATAGAAGAGCAGCAGGGAGCTGGAGGAAAGTCAAAAATACCTAATTCTCTGGGGCCAGGAGAAATGCTCCATGGTTAAAGCACTTGCCACACAAGCAAAAGGACCAGAGTTCGAATCCCCAGATCCCATGTAAGAGGCCACATGGGTGTGGCGGCCTGCCTGTAATTCTAGCCTAAGAAGGTGGGGACTGGATTAGGGATCCCATCTCAAAAAAGAATAAGTAGAAGAGTGATTCAGGATGATTACTAATGTCCACCTCAGACCTCTACATGCACACATTCACATATGCACAGATACCCACCTACACATGAAAATAGAAAATAAAAGAATCTATATGCTGTTCTACTGAGATCCCATCCTTCCCATCTCCTGCCCCCAGGTCCGGTGGTCGGAGGATGACCAAGGTGGTCCGTGATTTCCTGCAGGCTCAGCAGGTGCAGGCGCCAGTGGAGCTGTACTCGGATTGGCTGACTGTAGGCCACGTGGATGAGTTCATGACCTTCATCCCCATCCCAGGCACAAACGTAAGCGGTTACCGGAGAGTTCAACACATAGGGGAGAAACCATGTAATACCAGCCCTTGCCAGCAAAGGGAAGAATCTGGTGGAAATATGGCTGGAGAAACCAGGAAGTGAACTGAAATCCCATTGTAGATGGAGTCTGTGGCTTGCAAATTTTCAACTCAGTGAATCCAGACTGTTGCAGTCCACCTACATAGTTGCTGATAAATGACCATCAAATGGCTTAAGGGAACAAGGAGTGTTACAGTTCTCAGTCCAGCTTGACAGGAGAGCACACACCAACACCAGGGCCGAGGGAACTGGCTACACTACCACCACCAAAATGGCTGAGAGAGGGACGATCCTTACTTGCCAAATCAGCATGTCTGGTCAAGTATACACAAAGATGCCGACTCCCTCAACCAGCTTTCTGTATTTTATTCCAGGGTCTAATCCCACCCACTATGGGCTGGGCCTTCCTCATCAGCTAGACAATCTCCTGCAGGTTTGCTCCGGCCCAACTCAACCACTAATTCTCCACAAATGTGCCCAGAGCTCAAACCCTCAATCGTCAAGTTGACACCTGTGCCCAACCATGACATAGACTGTCACCATTCCCTTGTGTAATAAATATGAAAATCATTTCTTGAGACAGACAGAGAGAGAAGGCGATGGGGGGCCACTGCATGTAAGTGGAAGTCAGAGGACAACTTTCAGAGCTCTGTCCTCTCCCTCTACCCCCTGGGCTCCAGGGATGGGCTGCAGGTCGCCAAGTCTGCAAGCAGGCACTTCACTCACGGGCCTCGTCAATCTGAAAATTACCAACGGGCAGATTTCAGTCTTTTTTTATGCTAAGTCTTCATGGAGTTTTATTCCAACAGCACATTTCAGTTGGACCTGATCACGATGAAGTCACACGTTAACGGTTCCTGGGTCCACCATACACTGTAAAGAAAAGAAAAAAAAGTAAAAGAAAGCCAAAAGAATGGCTGCTAATTTGTGCCCTAAAAATTTCCATGCAAATATCCTAGTCTCTTGGCGACGCCCTGCCCCTCTGTCCAAGGCCACCTTGCACTCTGAACTTTGACCTGATGATGTTGCCAAGGATACAAGAAGAGTGAGCAGCATCCTCTGAGACAGGCAACCTGTCCCTCCTGAGGCCCGAGGTGCCCTGCAGTCAGGACCCTCGTCCCTCTAGCTCCCTGGCCACCCTCCCCTGCTGACATTGCGCCACCGGATGTGTCTTGCAGGAATTCCGGTTGCTCATGGCCAGCACCTCAGCCTGCTACAAGCTCTTCCGGGAGAAGCAGAAGGAGGGCCACGGGGAAGCCATCATGTTCAAAGGTGCGTGGACACAGGTCCTGGGGATTGGGGAGGGCAGAGGGAGAAGATGGGTACGTGAACGCCTAAGCACCTAGCTCTGCCACCATCAGCATGCGTCCCAATCTGGGGTCCATGAGGCCACTGTGACAGGAAGCAGCCCCGCCATCTGTGTCCCCAAATGGACCACCCAGCTGCCCACTGCTTCTTTTCAGCGACAGTGCACAGAATGGGGGTGTGGCCCAATGGGCAATGTGCTGGCCTAGCATGCATGAGGCCCTGGATGCCATCCCCAGCCTCCCATAAACCGCGGTGGAAGCTCATGCCTGCCATCCCTACACTTGGGAGGTGAAGGCAGGAGGTTCAGGAGTTCAGGGACATCATTGGCTTCATAGCAAGTTCGAGGTCAGTCTGGGCTACATGTGACCCTGTCTCAAAAAAAATGAAAGAGCGCAAAGTGTGTCTTCAGAAATAATAAGTGGAGGAAAAGACGCCAGACCTAGAAAGCTGAAGGACAGACGCAAGCCAGCATGCGATCTGCACCAGGAGTTTGTATTATTTAATATTTGATTGATTGACTGACTGACTGACTGACTGACTGATTGATTGATTGATTTGAAAGAAAGGGGGCACACATCATGCCATCCATAGAGGGTTCCCAGGAATCCAACGGAGGTCACCAGGTTTGTGAGCAGTGCTTTACTCACTGAGCTATCTTGCTGGTCTCAGGGGCTTGTATTTTCCAAGGGGGAGTCAACTGGTTTGTCTTGGAGATGGAATCCGGGGCCTCCTACACTAAGCCGCACCCCCTGCCTTAGAAAAAGAGAGGAAGGCAGCGCGGCTGTGACAAAGAGGGAAGTGGTGTCAGCTGACAGGGTCGGTCACATGTCTGACGGGGCGACCAGATCTGGGCTCGGCTTGGCTTTGTCACTGGGACAGCCAGTTGGCCAGTCAGCCGCTGGGTTAAGATTCCCTCCCATTTGAATTAATCCCATGAAAGGGAAAGCTGGGGGGGTATCATGGGAGCAGGTAGGAGGCCAGGGGGCCGGTTGCCTCCTGGTTCCTGCTGCTCTTCTTGCTGAGGTGGAACACACAGAAAATGATCATTTCGCCCTTCCTCCCGGCCAAGTACTAACCAGGCCCTGCCCCGCTTACCTTCTGAGAGCCAGCACTTGCAGGTGGGTGGTCATGGACCATTCCACCACTCCCAAGTATGATCCAGACGATGTATTTAAGATGTTGAACAGCCATCCCCGCAGCCTCCGCCCTATCGTGCTGTGCTTTGCTTTTTTGTTTCTGGTTTATTTGTTTTGTTTTTTTCTTTTGTTTCAAATGATTGCATGAACCTTCTCAGGTTACACTGGGGGCCACGTCCAGGATGGGCATCATGTCAGACCCTGAAGAGAAACTCTCTCCAACAGGCTATGGGTAGAGATGGAAGCAGAGTCCGCTCCAGAATGGGCGCTGGGCACCCTGGTCAGAGAGAGGTAGAGAGAGATAGACAGAGAGAGAGAGAGAGAGAGAGAGAGCGACACACCAGGCCTCCTGCCTAGCTCAGGGAGGAGGGCGTATGCACTGCCCCCTCCGGGCAGAACGTCATCCCCTGGCCCCATGCAGGCCAGCTGATGCTTGACTGTCACCCTGTGATCTCCGCAGGCCTGGGAGGCATGAGCAGCAAGCGGATCACCATCAACAAGATCCTGTCCAACGAGAGCCTTGTGCAGGAGAACCAGTACTTCCAGGTGCGGGGCTGTGACCCCCCGAGGGCCAGGCCAAGCTGTTCTGTTCCAGGGGTTCCCATGGAGCATGGCTAGGAGCTTGGGGGGGGCTTCACGTCAGCACCAGATGGGCCTCCTCGTTGGACTCCAAAGATGAGGTCAAAAAGTGCACAACACGTCTTCCTGCGGAGTTGGGGAACAGACAGGGGAGACAGCTGAACCCACAGTTCCTAAGAACCAAGAGCTCCAGTAACTACAGCCCGGATCCCTCAGATGTGCCCCTTAAGACATGCCGAAAGTAACAAGAGCGCCCACCCTGGTCTCTGAGTTTTAGTTCACAGAGCCCTGCAGAGTCTTGTCCACGATGGACCAGCCCTCTGAGCGCAGAGGTGGCATCAGAACTAGAAAGCAGGGCCGGGAATGAGGCTCAGTGGGCACAGCGCTTGCCTGGCATGCACACAGCCCCGGGTTCCAGCCCCAGCACAGCGTACACTGATTGTGGTGGTGTGTGGCCGTCGCCCCAGAACTCAGGACATAGACGCAAGGGGATCGAAAGTCCAAATCACCTTGACTATATAGCAGGTTCGAGACCAGCCTGGGCTACATAAGACCCCATCTCAAAAAAAAAAAAAAAAAAGGAAGGACAAGTTATATTTTTTGGATTAAGTATTTATTTGCATGGGTCTATTTTTATTTACATGAGAGAGAGAGACCACATACATGCTATAGCATACAGGTAGAGGCCAGAGGACAACTTGTTTTATTTTTTAATATTTTATTTGCGATGAAAGAAAAGAGAGAGAAAGAGACAGAGAGAGACAGAGAGAGAGAGAGAGAGAGAGAGAGAGAGAGAGAGAGACTAACTCCTACATACCATGATCAGAGGACAACTTTCAGAAGTCAGGTCTCTCCTTCTACCATGTTGGCTTCTGGGGATTGAACTCAGGTTTGTGAGCGGGCGCCTCACCCACTCAACCATCTCGGAAGCCCTGTAGCAGCCTGTTTTAAAGAATCAAGTTTTTAAAACTGAAAAAGGCAAAACAGGGCTAAAGAAAGAGGCCCCGCTGCAGGGTAGAAAGTCCAGCGTGGTGTGAACTGCAGGTTCAGGTAGCTCAGGGCTCCAGCTCCACCTGTCTGCACTTGTCTCTGCAGATGTCCTTGTGGGACAAGCACGGCTGTAGTAAGTCCAGGGCCTCTGTCATGTGACACTGTCCCTGGGCGCACACACACACTTCTATTTATTCACCCCACATAGAGAACCAAGGATGGACTAAGGTGTCAAGGATACCTAAGTCCAGCTCAGTGAACAATGCGCTTGCTGAGGTTGCCTGCAGGAGTGTGGTGAGGGTGACTTACAGGAGCAGAGATGACCCAAAGTCAGTTAGATCACCGAAAAGCCCACCCCAGCCTGGGTGACACTCACGGAAACTGCACCCCTGAGCGCTCTGCACATCTGCTGACAGATGAGCTGCTTGGAGAATCCTCCAGGTTGCTGGGCTGCTCAGAGTCTCCTCTGGACCGCTTTCCAACAGCCCTGTTCACTGCTTCTCTCCTCCTTAGGTGAGACCAGAGGCGAAGTCCAGGATGGAATCATGTTATTCCCCTGGGGAAAACACCCTCACTTGATCCGACACACCACCCACAAGGGGAGGGCTCTCCGATGCCAGCTGGCATTTCACTCTGCCTTGGGCCGACCACAACCAATTGCTTGGCTTGTTTGGTCTTGGGTCACTGCACAGGCCACTGCCCCCAACCCAATCACTGGTGCAGGTGGTAGAGGAGAGAGTCTGCCAGTTAGCTCTCGCCTAGAGGTTAGAGCCAGTCCAACCCAGAGACCCTCTGAGCGGCGCAGGATCCACCGCTGTTCACCAACGCCTCGCTGGCTACTTGGAATCTGGCCTTGTAACTCTCCCTCTGTGATCATGGCATCAGAGGCATCTGAGGTCACATGGAGACCCCTGCTTTTAGCAAGAGGAGCGTGGGCAGCTCAGCCAGGACTGACTGTTGTCTGCAAAAGGGATAAGGAAGAATGCTCCTTGCGGGTGGGAGATCATAAAGTAGCCTCTGTGCAGTGCTGGCCTGGGGCCAGGCACGGCGCTTGCCCCTTCTCTCTGTCAATCAGGGGCCGGCGAGATGCCGTGTGGGAAGCACTGGCCCAGACTCTGGGCAGTTCCTGTCCCTGAGCCCTAGTGCAGGGGAACTGGGGAGGTGACCGGGTCCCAGCTGAGCCCTGGGATGTCTCTGGAGGGCCGGGGTCCCTAGCCTGATGCTGCCCACAGGGTGGCAGTGTGCCTCCCCTCAACTGCCTGCCACTTCTCCCCCTCCCCTCCAGCGCTGCCTGGACTGGAACCGCGACATCCTTAAGAAGGAGCTGGGGCTGACGGAGAGGGACATCATCGACCTGCCCGCTCTCTTCAAGATGGACGAGGACCGCCAGGCCAGGGCCTTCTTCCCCAACATGGTGAGACCCACCAGACCCTGACCCTGGTCCTGTGCCAGACAGCCAGCAGGTCTAGAAGGACCCACTGGCCAAGCGATCCAGTCTGGAGGCTCCGCGGAGCGGCTGCGTGACCTCCTCCTAGATGCTCACCCTCTCCGAGGTCCTTCCTCCATTCCCTGCTGGGGCTGGAAGGTTTAGTCTCCCTGTCTCACTGGAGGTATCTTCAGAGATAGGAAAGCGCTCTGCCAAAGGTCCAAGCCAATAGCTTATAATCCCCCCCCAACTCAATAGAGACAGGAGGATCAGAAGTTCAAGGACATCCTTGACTACGAGGTGTGGTCTACATGAGATCCCTTCTCAAAAAGAAGAGGAGGAGGAGGGGAAAAGAGAAAAGCATAGTTTTTTGGTGCAGAAGAGAACTTATTACCACAGGAACGTTACATCAACACACGCACCTGTACCTGTGAACAGAGACCCCACACATGCACATATAGCAATGCGTACGCATGTGACTGCACACAGACATGAGCGTTGCACACATAGACATCCTGAAGTGACGGCCGTCTATGAGCCACTTACTCCCTCTGTGCCTCAGTTTCCCCACCTGTAAATGGGGATCCTGATAGCACCTCCTCCATGGGATCATGCTGGGGGCTCACAATGCTAAGCACCAGCAGGCACATGGGGGACAAGAAAGGGGGGTGCTGCTCCCTAAATGACACTTCCCTTGCCAGGTGAACATGATCGTGCTGAACAAGGACCTCGGCATCCCCAAGCCCTTTGGGCCCCAGGTGGAGGAGGAGTGCTGCCTGGAGACCCACGTTCGAAGCCTGCTGGAGCCCCTGGGTCTCGCCTGCACCTTCATCGACGACATCTCCGCCTACCACAAGTTTCTGGGGGAGGTGCACTGTGGCACCAACGTGCGCAGGAAGCCCTTTGCCTTCAAGTGGTGGCACATGGTGCCCTGACCGGCAGGGACCCTGGTTCTCCCTCCATCCCTGGGGTCTCCTAGTCTTTCCCCTGCCTCCCCTGGATTTTGGTACCACTGGAAGGCCTTCAGGAAATAGGTGGGATGTGGGATACTTGTGCCTAATCTTCCACTGAAGACACCCCCAATGAGCCCAACTATCCCTTCTGAACATAGCTGGGCTTGTGACAGTGTCTGCCCTGTCAAGAGAAACAAGATGGAACTCAACAAGTCCAATCGGCCAGCTGTTCCCCAGAAACCCTTGGTCTCTATTCCAGATGGCACGGGAGGGGAGGGAAGGAAGTCCTGAGGTCAAGTGGCTCTTCCAGTAGCCACACTCTGAAGTCCAAGTGGACAGCGACCCAGGAGGCCCTCTGTGCCTTGAACTTCCCTGTCCACCTCCCTTGGGTCTCAGCCACTCATTCCTTACCTTCTCTTGCACCCTCGTGGCTTTCTGCAGTGTGTACACTGGTCTCCACTCCCTGAGGGTCCAATTCGTTGGCTCAGAACCTTCCAGAACCATCTGAACAGAGCAGAGTTCTCAAGTCTCTATGAACACAGGCCGCCCCACTAGGTTTGGGGCTCTGTTCCCAGACCATCATCCCTCAGCCGGCATTCAGTGTCTGAACTTGCCCTTGATCAACT
This sequence comes from Typhlomys cinereus, assembly GCA_023101885.1. Classification (NCBI taxonomy): domain Eukaryota; kingdom Metazoa; phylum Chordata; class Mammalia; order Rodentia; family Platacanthomyidae; genus Typhlomys; species Typhlomys cinereus. The sequence goes on along the minus strand of JALPQD010000327.1, from coordinate 987,154 downwards.
CAATCCAGTCTCTGGCCCAGGTTTCATTTCTCTAGCCAGACCCCAGGCCCTTCTGCCCACCACTTCACCCTCCTCCCTTCCTGTTCCTGATGCCACCCCTCTAGGCTGCCACAAGGAGCCTTTCCACTCGCCAGGATCAGATCTCCCGGGAAGCAGAAAAACCTACCTTATCCCTTCCCTTTGCTACAGGGCCCCCGCTGCCCAAGGGCTCTGGACCAGCTGCTGCCTCAGAAGGGGGACTCCCCACGCTCCTCCCATCTAGCTAGCTTTGGTCCCTGGCTCCGGCTGTAGTGACTGGGCTTTAGTCACATGAGGTCAGCGTGAGGAGAATCAGGATGTGATCATTCTACTTTGAAGGTTTAAAAAGTCTCATTCGATCACCAGCAAAAGGGCCACACATTGGCAGTATTCCTTCCTGTGTCCATGTGATCAGCATTTGAGTGACAGGCACAGTGCTGGGCTTGAAGAACATGGTGGACAGCCTCAAGTTGGCCATGGATTCATCCGTTCAACAGACGAAGCAACATTTAAACTGCCAGCATCCGTCCTTCCTGGGATACGCCCTTTGGGTCGGCCAGCCCCATTAGATTCAGGAGAGCTCAGGGTACAGTCAGAGTCTTGACAAAATGGGGGCATATGAAAGCAGGCCCCCTCTCCATCCAGCTGGGTCAGGACCCCTGTAGATCAAGCCTTGTGGAGCCTCAGAAGTTGTTGTGTGCCCTCTTCCCCCCTCTGGCTGAGGCCTTTGATGGAGCCAAAGCCCTCCATCCTGTCTGTACCCCCAGAGCTACAAACACAAGTGCCTCTATGAGGGCTGTTTTTCTGGAGACACCCAGTTTGTCACATGTGTGAGGTTGGTTAATGTGGGTTTGTGAGCTTCCTTTAATCTTTATCTAGGCTTCATTTAAGGGGAAGGGAGCGCCCCCTATGGGCAAAGCGCATGACTTCATTGATCGTCCCAGAGCTCTCCCCATCCAAAGGCAGTGACTCAAGTTTGTAGAGTTCCGGGACTCAGACACTGCCCCCCCCCTCACCTGCCCACCCGGTGCGCCTCCTCTCAGTGCGGACTCTCCCTGCCCCCTGGACCTGTCTCTGCTCCCTGCCCCACATTCTATAAATGTTGCAAAACTCAGCTGAGGTTCCTGTTTTGATCTTGGTTTTGAAATAGTCTGTGAGGGGCAGGAGGTAGACGGCAAGGGCTGGGGAGTTCCGGCTCTGGGGAAAAGAAATCAATGGTGGGGCTGGAAAGGCGTTTGGGGAAGAACCCGACTAAGAGCAATAAATGAACCCGACAGCTCTGAGTTTGTTCTTTGTAGCCTCCAGACACAGTCTTGAGAGACTCAACTCGCACTCGACCCCTCCTGGTGCTAAAGCCCCGGAGGATCTAGAACCTCTCACATAATCAGAGCTGTGTGTCGCATGGCTACTGCCCCAGGTCAGGACCGACCGACACCCACAATAAGGTGACTAGGTTCTAATATGAGGGTCCCCCAAGCAGACAGAAAGATGAATGTCTGGAAGTTAAGTGATCTGTTGGGAGAAACCAAGACAGGAATCGGGGGAGCAGTAATAGGGAAGGGGAGAACAAGCACTGTGTGATTTCAGCAGGACCAGCTTCTACCTCAGCAAGGGGAGGAGCCCAGATGGGAACCCCTGGCAGCTCATGGAAAGGGCAAACGTGCCCCCTACACTCGGCTTCTGTTCCCCAGTCGTATGGCTTTGTGCTCCGATCCATCAGCCCCTCCCCATGCAGCAGGAACAGCAGGTTGATGGCAAAGTCCCGGTAACTAAATGTGGCACGCAACACCAAACACAGCCATCCGGTTAGCCAAGCAGAAGGGGGTGCCAGGCAGGAAGCTCTGCTCCGTACCCTCCTCACCTCCACTCAGCCTACTGATGGTGAAATCCCCCCAACATGTGCTAAGGCTCACGCCTCCCTTTCGTATAGCCAAGGGTTTCTTTTCTGCTCTGCTGTGGGGTTGACGTGTGTGTGTGTGTGTGTGTGTGTACGAAAAAGAGAAGAGAAAGGGGGAGAAGTTCGAGTTTGTTCTTTGTGGCCTCCAGACACGGTCTTGACTCAAATCGCACTTGACCCCTCCTGGTTCTAAAGTCCCCGAGGATCTCCGTGGTCACCCAAGTTAGCTCAAACTCCTAAGCTGGGCTGAGGATATGGCTCAATAGTTAAAGTTTTTGCCTAAAAAGCAAAAGAACCCGAGTTTACCCAGATCCCACGTAAAATCCCCAGGAGCGGACAGATACGGCGACAGCCTGTAATTCTGGTCCTAGAAGACAGAGCCTGAGAAGCAAAGCGGTAAGGAGGGTACAGCCATCCAGGGTGACTCCCTATGTTACTTTGGGTTCCACAAGTGCACACACTAAAGCGCCCTCTTGTACACACACACACACACACACACACACCCCCCAAAAAAAATCCTCCTGAGCTGATCCCATCTCTACTTCCAGAGTAGTAAGAAAACAGGTACACAGCAGTACCCAGGTGGCCCTCGTCAGCTCTGGCCAGCATGCCACGACCCCTTCCACTGACCACTGCTCCCGAAGGGTGGAAAAGACGCATATAACTCTCTGGGCGATGTCTTGTTTTCCGGGTAGAATTCCTGGCACACAGCTCAAGCTCAGAAAATACGTGTGCATGAGAAAATGCGCCCTCTGGTCAATCAGACAATGGAGGTGGGAACATCAGAGGCTTTCTTTCCTTTCCTTATCATCTTTTCCTTTTCCATGTGTGGGATTTGTGCATGTGTTTGCATGTGGGTGGGTGTACACGTGTGTTGGAATATGTGTACAAGAGGGCGCTTGAGTGTGTGATGTGGAGGCCCAGGGTGACACTGTGAATCATCCTGGATTGCTCTACTTCCATATTGCTTTGCCTGGGGTTTCCCAGGCTCCGCCTTCAAGGCTGGGAATTGTACTTCCAAGGTCAATGTGATCAAATTGAGATTTCCTATGGTGCCGCCCAGTGCTCCACTGTGATCATCTCCCCAAGTCTCAAAAAAACACTTTATAGATGAGGAAACTGAGACTTGGAGAGGAGACTCGCTCAAGATTCTGAGGCCTCCAAACAGAACCGACAGTCACATCCTGCCCCCCTAAGCCCCGCCTACTAATCCAGGTCTGATGACTTCATCCCAGAAACTGCTTTGTCGAAGACATTCAGTGGGTAGTGATTCTTTTGTCTTTTATTCAGCCCCTGCCTGAGCTGGGGTCTCCCTGCAGCTGCCCAAGGGTTTCCTTCGAGGGCCTGTGCCCCCACGCCCTGTACTAGCATGTGCGGTGTCCACCAAATCTTGACAAGAGAACACCACAGCCTGCACAAAAGATGCCTGGAGGGTACAGCACTCCTGCCAGCCCCAGGAAGCAGGCAAAACAAGCTGACCTCGGCCTAGCTCAGCACGCGCGCAGATGAAGGCGCGAGTCTCTCAATCATGTCATTCATCCGCCCACATTTCCACATGCTGAGATTCTGCTATGACTACAACTAGAGTGATCCTATACGGTCTCACCTGAACCAAGACCATCATGAAAGAGAATACCAGCCCCACCAGGACAACAATTGAAACCAGAACCAGGATGTCTGTTGTCCAAGGAAAATCCCAGGCATGAGACATGATATCATTCCTTGAACAGCCTTGAATAGCCATGTCAATCAGAGAGCAAGAAGAATTAAGAAACACACACACACACCTACACACACACACCAGAACACATACACAATGTATTTGGTGACCACTTGGTATCAATGTGTGGTTACCTCTATGCACGAAGTAAACTTGGCTACCTTTTCTCCAATTAGCCTTTGTCTTTATCAGTTAATTCCAGGATCTTTCAGAGGCTGATGGGAAATCACATGTTCCTCCTACAATATAGATTGCAGCCATTCGGTGAACTCCAGGATCTAGTAGGGGAATCTCCTGAAACCTGGGACGGCTGCGTTCGCATAATCAATGCTGGACGTAGAGTCGGCAGTAATGTTGGTTTTGTTATTGTTGCTAAACTTACAGGAAACCCATTCAGGGGCGTATACGGATGTATAGTCTTGTGTGTGTGCATATGTGGGCAGGCGAATGTGCATGTTTGTGTGCAGCCTGCCACTTTTCCATTGTGTCTTGAGGTTTTTTGATGTCACTACTCATAGCTGGATTTCACTTTTTCTCTTATTCTTGTAGTGTTTCTTATATGAATGCAGTGAATTTACAATTTGTTCACACTTTTCCGGGCAATTACAACCCTTCTCCTTCCCTGCCAGTCTCACTCCTATTTTCACGACTTTTCACGTGTTTGATTGTTCATCTGTTTTGCTTTTAGTCACAAATGCCTGAGCCCTTGCTGGAGCGTGAATCGCATATCAGTGGGTAGACCACTGAGGAAAACATCTTCCTCCCAACCCACACCCTGTCACCATGAGTAAAACAGCAAGTGAAGTCATAGGTTTCCATAGAAACACACATGTATACTACAGAACTGATAATAATGGTTCCCTCTGGGGAAGGAAGTATGATTCAGGGGATTAAAATCTAGCTTGCTTGAATTTTTTGCATAGCGAGACCTTGACACATGTATTTTTGTAACAATCGCTTAAAGCTGCCTGAATTCTTCAGCATCTTTACGCTGACATCCTTCCATCCACCAGTGGCATCTGTTCCCCTCACGAGGTCTGTTCTCTTTCGCCTGTCTCCTCCCGTCTTGCTGGGCTTCCTACCATCCTGTAGGATCAGTAGTTCATTAAATCCTCACACCCTGGGAGGTGACTGATCCCCCACGACCACCTTCATAAGGTTTAGTAGCTTACTCAAGGCCACAAAGCCAACAGCTGATAAAATAGAACCTAGGGACAGCATTGTGGCTCAGAGAGTAAAGGCACCTCGAACAAACCTGGTGACCTGAGTTCAATCCCAGAGACCACATGGTGGAAGGAGAGAACTGACCCTCCTTGACTTTTGAGTGTTATCTTCTGACCTTCTCAGTGGGCCAGCATGTGTGTGCTCTATCTCTCTATCGCTGTCTATAGTTAAAAACAAACAAACAAACAGGGCTGAAATCCTTAAACCCATACACTTAGTCAATCAGGTTCCTTCTCGCCCTAAAAAGAGGACTTACATCTCTCTGACTTACTTTGCTTTTGGTCAGTTGATATCTAGCTATTATAAGTGAATATTTATCATTTTTCGTTTTTATATTTCATTATCATAGTGCTCTCTCTCTCTTTCTGATTTAATAAAATACTCAAAATTCATATCCAACTGGAAAAGGAGTTTTATGGCATATAATGCACTGTTTGCAAAGTTCCCACGCACACCCCCCAGATCAAATGAACTGCTAATGTGAGAGTATGCGGCTTGAGGGGGCAGGTGGGAGAGTGATGCCAACAGGGTGGGTGAGCTCTAAATTTATGTGTGTGCTTGGGACTGTAGGAGCCAGCAGGGTGACAGTCCCCAGGAGGCCTGGCCACTTGCTAAGTCCCAGCAGCTGAGCTGACCTCACGGTGTGAAACAGGCTCGGCTGCAGCAGGGGTGGCTCGTGGCTTTTTGCGCCCTGAGTTCCATCAAGCCTACTCATGAAATTGGAGAAACCTGTAGCATATGGCTGCCTCGATCCCACTGAGAGGGAATATTTCGAGAAGTCTAATTATATGGTGGGGTTGGTATGGGATGACAGAAGAGGGTTTTGGCTAAATCCTTGCTAAGGGCTGGCTGGCGAGGACTGCTTGAGCGTGCAGGGCAGGGGCGTGAGTCCGGAGCGCCCCCTGCAGGTTGTTCAGAGAGCTTGCAATCATTAGGTTCCTTGCTGGGCAGACTCAGCCTAGACATCTCCCCACAGATGTTGCAGAGTTGTTGACTCTTTCTGGGGTCAGTGGTCTCAATAACAGTGGAAGAACAATAAACCTCATTTTTGACACTGGCTTGAATACAGAGCAAATGCACCCAAAGGCTTTGGGTAGGGCTGGCGCCAATACGGCTGCCATCGACTGCCGTGAGGCAGCCCCACTGTCGCCCATGTCGGCTTCCCGAGCAGTGGCAGAGATGCGGCCCCGTGGCCCAGCAGAGGGCAGAGGGCTTCTCTAGGAACAAGTCGAGGCAGGGTGGGGTGGGGCAGGAAGAGATGGCACTTGCTCCAATTCTGGAATCGGCAGCTTTCATGTCAGTTTCTCCCTAGAGCTTTTAATAATGCTGAGTTCTGGAGAGCTAGGACATTCCTTGGAGCCCGCCTCTGCCAGTCTCAGAGAAGTCCCAGGCTGCCGGCACGCAGGGAGAGACGCCCCCTGCAGCAGAGGAAGAGGCTCCGGCCGCGGGGTCTCCCGTGTCTCTGCACAGGGCACAGGGCTATGTTCAAGCTTGGATAACGGGTGGTTAGTCACCCACACCCTCTTCTCTGACCCCGTGTACCTCACCCCTTTCCTTTCTTCTGCTCTGGGCCCGGGAAATGCACCCAGCACTCCAGATACACCCTAAAAGTTCTTTCATGCTGGTGACTATGGGGAAACAAGGACCAGGATCTGGTTCCCAGTATTCCGGGGAACACCATCCATTTAAAGTTTCGCTATTTCATTCATCACAAACTTTTTGAATAAAAAAAAAAATACATAGGGGATAGGTGAGAAGGGTGGGAGACCAGGTGGGTAAGTGGTGGGAGGCGGTTGGGGCGATGATGTAAACCCATTTTCCTTGTATGTGAAAAAGTCTCAATAAAACAACCGCATTACATTAAAATATTACTGGTCTTGGACTGGAGAGATGGCTCAGGGGTTAGACTCTGTCTCGCAAGCAGAAGGTTCTGAGTTCAGATCCCAAGTCCCACATAAAAAAACACCAAGCAAAAACAGCAGTGGCCTGAACTTCTGTCCCTGGTGGATAGAACCTGGAAAACCCCAGAGTGAAGCAAGAAGGAGGTAGAAGCAATCCAGGATGAGTCCCGAAGTCACCCTTGGTCCTCCACAGGGAACACACACACATACACTAAAATAAATAAAGTATTTTTAAAAATATTACTGGTCTTCATTGCTAGGTTTCTGGAGTTTCTTTAATTCTGGAAATAAATATGATCATAGAGAATTCAAAAGGCAAAGAGAATTTGAAACTGGCTCAGCAATTCAGCATGGTGATGCTAAGGCAGGAGGATCAAGTTTGAGACCAGCTTGAACTTTCCAGCAAGGTCCTTGTCTCAGAAAAATAGAATTCAAAACAGAATTGCAGATAGCAATAAATTCAGTGAAGAAAATGAAATAGAGCGAAGACCAGGTCTAAAAGGTCCCTGGGCTGGGGAGACAGATGTGTAAATGGGGTATTGTTATTAAACCAGTGTGAGCTGCATTGCTGGCCTGTGCAGAGGATATGTCCTTTGAGTGTAGTCCAGAAAGGAAAAAGCTAGACCTGAATTTTTAAAGATGTCATCTTCAAAAATGATAAACGGGGGGCTGGAGAGGTGGCTCAGGGGTTAAGCCTCTGCCTTGCAGACGGAAGGTCCTGAGTTTGGATCCTAGACCCCACGTATAGACGCCAGGCAGAAGCCGGGGCGGCCTGCGTTTCTGGTCCTGGTAGGGCGGAGCCTGTGAATCCCGGGGCAGAGTAAACAAGAAGGAGGTGGAGGCGGTCCATGGTGGTTCCCGAATTCGCTCGTGGTTCTACACACACACACACATACACACATACACACACATACACGCATACACACACACGCACACATGCACAATTGAATAAATAATAAAAATTTTAAAAAATGACAAATGGAAGGTGGAAAGATGGCTCAGGGGTAACACTTTTGCCTTGAAAGTAAAAGGACTTGAGTTCAAATCCCACATAAAAGTGCCTGGTAGAAATGATGCTGGTCTGCACTTCCTGGAAGTGCTGGAGCCTGGGAAACTCCAGAGCAAAGAAATAAGGAAGGAGAGCAATTCGGGATGATTCCTTTAGCCACCCTTGGGACTCTTCGGGCACCCACAAGCAGTGCCCTTTTACACACACACATCTACCCTTTGGGGGCAGGAGGAAAGGACACATGATCACTTGGAGGAGGAAGGAGTCAGGACAGGGGATCCAAAGCTCCAAGCCAACCTGTGCAACATAACCAGACCTTGTCAGTCATCAATCATCAATCAAGGAGAGAAGCACATTCCAGCTCCAAGATGCATCGCTGTGCAGAGGCACAGCGGTGAGCTGGGGGTGGGGTGGGGAGATGAACCTCCTCATCACAGGGTAGATGAGACTGGTGGGGTCCGTGGGAGAGGGGAAAGGGGTGCACTCGAGGCTGTGCTGGTGGTCACTGGGTGTGGAAGGAAGCAGGATGGAGGGTGGCACCGTGGGAGGCGTTTGGATGGCAGGGCTAGTAAAAGCAGAAACACAACCTCAGATCCGAACTATTGGGACCATTTGGGTCTGGGCCCAGAGGGAGATGCCCAGGGGTACAGCACAGCCAGAGAGACCACCAGCCCCAGGATCAAAGACAGAAATCCTGGGTGTTTGAAGAGAAGGCCCCAAGCCCCACCCCAGGGAGCAACTGGAATAACAAGAGTGGTCTCTGATGCAAGCAAATCTCCCAGGCAGAAGGATCAGCTGATATCCATCCCCCCCCACCTGAGACTGAACCAGCTGATTGATGTAAATTACAAGATACTAGAACGCAGGTGACTGCAAATGACCAATGATAGGACATAATGCTTTCCGGTTCTTTTTGCTTCTCTGTCTTTCTGTTTCTTTGACACAGATTCTCACTATGAAGCCCTAACTAATCTGGAACTCACAATCCTCCTGTCTCAGTCTCCTGAGTGCTGGGACCCAGACCTATGTAACCAGGTTCTAGTCATTGTTGCTTCCGGGTTTGATGTCTAACTGCAAAGAAGAAAGAGTTGCTCAAAAAACATTCCCACGCTAACTGGGCTTTGCTGACAGTCAAGGCCTCACGGAATCTGCAAAATAAGGACCATGACTTAATCCAGCAGGGTTGTCAAGGGGACTGGAGGCAACTGTTTATGTAAACACACTTATAAGCCATGTGGCGAGGTTGCGCATAAACACAGGGCATCCAGCAGAACGGCTGGTGAAAAGCAATTATCAATCTCTGCACAGATGGACACAAACCACCCAGGCAAACCCCTGGGGTCTCATGGCAAGGACACCTTGGGAAGACAGGGCAGGAGCCAGCCACGAAAACAGACTCTAAGTCCACGGCTGTGCCTTTCTGGAATCCCAAAGTTTAGGGCGGAGGTGGAGCCGCCGGGGAATTTAGTATTTCTCCATAATGCTGAGCTCCCCAAATCCCCATGAAGCCCAGGAATGATGTGATCGCAAGGCTCGTGGGCAAGTTGGCACGGAGAGTCCATCCATAAATCAAGATCTCGCTACAGCTGGCTGAAGACTGCTTTTCCCAAGGTGACCCCAGCAAAGCTAAAGGGGGGGCCTGTCGTCTAGGGATGGCCTTGCTTCAACGTGAAAGAACCCTGAAATTACTGAGGAACACTTCTCCAGAAATACATCCCACGAACCCCTGCAAGGATCTACAGAGAGAATGACAGTCTTCCCGTGTCTACAGGAAATTTGGAGGGCATCGGAGGCCGCTTGGGACAGGCCAGAAATGCTTATTTTGGTGCTTGGTAAACCCTGGCTTAAAAAAAAAAAAAAAGGCAAGGTGACCTTCACCACAGAATTAAAAAACAAAAACAAAACCCAAAAATTTTAAAAGTCAGCACAAAAAAAATCCCACAGAAATTTTTAGAAACCCTTTTTTTATTACCTTTTTTTTTGACTAATCATACAAGCTCAGTTGGTACCCCCTTCTTCTCCCTCCTTCCTCCCTTCCCCCTTTTTCTTCCCTCCTTTTCTCTTCATACTTCCTGCTTTCTCCCTCCCATTCTCCAGAGTATCTGTTTATGTGGCCATTGGATTTCCCTCTGAGTCTTCTACACTAGTGAAGGTTCAGGACTTGGTGGCATAGCTTGAGACCCCTTCTTGGGCTGCCCGCTAGCATGGGAACTCTATTATGACTGTTTAACCCCTTGCCTCTAAGGATCCTATTGCCTGAAGCCTTCTCCCCTGTGCTAGACTTGGGGGGTTGTTGACATGTCAGCCATTGGGCAGGTCAGGCAAGATGAAATCACATTGTGGCTGTATCCTGGCTGCTGCAGCCCTGACTTGTGTGGAGTGTCTTGCATATCGTTGTTCCTCCCCATTTGAAGCTCTTACAATCTTGCTGCCCCCTCTTCCTCAAAGTTCCCTGAGCTTTAGGATGGGGAGAGAGTTAGCTGGCCTGGTTCCAGGTGAATATTGTAGGGTCTTTTGAACCACAGAATTTTTAAAAATTTTTTTATTATTTATTCAATTGTGCGTGTATGCATGTGTGCTCATGTGTATATGTATGTGTGTGTGTAGAACCACGGACAAATTCAGGAACCACCATGGACCGCCTCCACCTCCTCCTTGTTTACTCTGCCCGGGGATTCACAGGCTCCGCCCTACCAGGACCAGAACCGCAGGTGCCCCCTCCCCCCTTCCACCTGGCACCTATAGGGTCTAGGATTCAACTCAGGACCTTCCGCCTGCAAGGCAGAGGCTTAACCCCTGAGCCACCTCTCCAGCCCCCAGATAACAATTTTAAGAAGTTAATTCTGCCCTTCCGCCACACAGGCTTCCAGAAACCACACTCGGATCACCAGTTTGTGAGCAGGCTCCATGAGCCCCACTTTAGGGCCGAGGGAACTAACTGCCACATCCTCCTCACTTGCCCATCTCTGCCAGTGACTGGTTCATTCACTCTAGCACCTTCCACACAGCAGATGTTATAGTTTTGTTTTGTTTTAACGAGACAGAGTCTCACTTTAGTCCAGACTGGCCTCAAACTGACCCTGTAGCCAAGGATGACCGACAGGTGACCGGATCCTGTCGCCTGCACCTCCTGAGTGCTTTACAGCCCTGTGCCACCACGCTCGACCTCCACCCGTTTACAAACGAATGAGGGACACTTTGCCAGGCGTCCTGGTAAACACTCATCCCGCTGCCCCAGTTTGCCCGGGGGTGGGGGGGACGACCGTGGAATTCAGCCAAGAGTCAGGGTGACCGACAGACATACTTCAGCAAGAGGGGTTAAAACCAGGGCCGAAAAGCAATCGTAATGCGACTTTGCATGCCCTGCGCAATGTCCAGCGCACTGTTGCCCTCATAAAGTCTAGCATCTGTTAAGGGCACCGAGACCCCCTGGAGGCAAGGGATTGACAGCCATAGTAGTGATCTTATGCTTAAGGGGAACAAGAGAAAGGGCTTATGGAAATGCCACTGGGTCCTTATATGTCATCGGAGAGGAGGACCCAGTGGAGAGTTAGGCGTATACAATAAAGGACTCTCTGGGAACTGGGGGGGAGGCACTGGGGGAAGGGGAGGGGGAGGAGGGAGGAGGGAGGGAACTGGTAAAAAATTTTAAAATGTATAATTAAATTTTTAATAAAAAAAAAAAAAAAAAAAAAACCCAGGGCCGAATCTGAGAACGGAAAGCCCCGCCTCCTCCTAATCTCAGCCCCGCCCCTCCGAGCCTCAGCCCCGCCCCTCCGAGCCTCAGCCCCGCCCCTCCGAGCCTCAGTCCCGCCTCCTCCGAGCCTCAGCCCCGCCCCCCCGAGCCTCAGCCCCGCCCCTCCGAGCCTCAGCCCCGCCCCTTCGGGCCGTTGGTCACCTCCAAGTTCTCAGAAGGTCACCTGAAGAACGCGGGAGGTCCCGATGGGCGTGTGCCCCGCCGACCACCGCCGACGCACGCAGCCACGCACGCTCGCTCGCTCTCGCGGGTTCCGCCCACCCGCGGGGCCGGAAGGCGTCGCCCACTTGGTGGCGCTTCGGGTGGGGAGAGAGGTCAGGCGGGCGCGGCGCGCGGTGCTTGACGGGATAACGGCGGAGCGCGACCTCCCGCAAGGGCCGGGCTGACGTCAGAGCCAAGATGGCGGCGCTGGCGCTCGGGGTCTCCTTGAGGTGCCGCTTCCCGGCCGCGGCCCTCGGCGGGGTGGGCGTGCAGGTGAGTCCGGGGCCGGTGTTCCGCGGGGAGGTGTGGCCGTGCGCGGGGCGGCCCGGGCGAGGCCGCGGGAGCCCGGGGCGAGGCCGCGGGGCTGGGGGGCGGACGCGTCCCGCGCTGCGCCCTGCCTCGGTCGGGGTGGGGGCCCGATGACGTCATCCCTGGCCGGCACCCCGCCGCGGGGCCGAGCGGAGGCTCTCGGGACCCGCGGGAAGATGCGCAGGTTCCGAAGGGGGCTCGGCGCGGCTCAAGGTCACGCGCGCGGCCGCGGAGCCCACGCTCCAGTCGAAGCCCCGGGTCAGGAGCAGCTCGCGGGGCCGTCGCGGGTGGGGGACCCGACGGGAGGGACCGGGAGAGGAAGGGGGTCGTCAAGGGCAGCCCACCTACCCCTGGAGGAGCGAGCGGGGAAGGGACCCCGATACCAGCAGCGTCTGCAGGGAAAGCTGGGGTCTCAGAACAGCATCTGGTTTTTTAGAGGGAGCAGGTGAGACCGAGCTCGAGGCTGGCGCGCGCGACGTCGCACAGAGCTGCCCCTGGTCTTGGCTACAATCAGTTATAAAATGTGCCCTCGGGGAGCTACGGACTGCCCCCCTCCTCTCTCAGTGGGAGCATTAGAGAGGGAAGGGAGCCCACCTCTGCTTCAGGGACCAAAGATGTGCAAAGCTGTTTCAAAGCTGTTTTCTGGGCTCCTCAACAGCTCCGTTAAACGGGGCAGTGGAAACTCTGACCTTCTGGTTGGAGATCCAAAAACTGAGCCCCTGGAGGGATTATTACCGGCTCAAAACAACATAGCTAAGAACTAGTAGGTTGAATTTTGTTTTTGACATAAAAAACACAGCACAGATCCTAGCACAGAATATAAGAAATAATCGTTTCTTTTCTCCCTCTTGAGTTACCCCCTGTGACTGAATAGCCCCATACCTGTTGCCTGTGTTACAATCTCTCCAACCTGCGCCGTGTAAACTTGGACAAGTTCATTTGGTGTATTTGCACATCTGTCAGTCGGGCATGGCTCACATCTGTAAGCCCAGTACTCAGGAGAGATAAGCATGAGTTTAAGGTCTTCCTCAGCAACATATTGAGCCAGTCTGGGCTCCAGGAGACCCTGTCCCAAAGAAAAAGGACTCATGTCCTCTACATATTAGATGAAGGATTGATCGTGACCTTGTTTCTCTGTCCCTTTCCACATAGCTGAGGGAGCAGTTTAAGCTGCAAGAGACCCGTCAAAGGGAGGGACATCCAAAGCTCAGGTCGTCCTTCCAAGCATGAATTGAAGAAAGTTTCATAGGTGGCTTGATTTCAGGAGAGACCTTTGCCCTTCCTCCCAAGGGCAAGATAAACAAATGAGCCTCTTCCCTGTGGGGGTGTGCATCTGTAGCTGCGTATCCAGCTCAAAAGGACCCAGTCTTTGCTTGACGTGTTTCCATGGGCAACAGTTCTAAGTCTCTTGTGCACACGGTTCTGCCTGTGTAGTATGTTTAACGATAACATATTAACTGTTGACAGCATCGCTTTATGTCTTCGTCTGGACTGTGTACTCGGTCAAGCCAAGAACTGCATGTACAGTTATTTGTCTCATTGTTCCCAGGACTGTCAGGCCTTAGGATACCCATCTGCCAGTCAGAGGACTACGAAATTTGAAATGATTGCCAATACTAGAAAGCAGAAATTCTGTTCTGGACTATGCCAGGAGTTTGTTGTGAAGATATTAATACTACCCTCCCCTTTGCACAGGAAGAATTAGACTCAGAAAAGCTAAGTAATCTGCGGAAGAACACACAGCTAGTAGGTGACAGGGCTTGGGCCTGAAACATCACGGCGCACCATCAGAAATAGCCCCACCCCTTCAGATGATGCAGTTGTGACTTCGCAGTCTTTCTGGCCTGCCTTCCTGTCTCCATTTGCTGCCCCAGCATGGCTCCCTGCTCTGTCTGGCTCTGGGCCTGCCCCCCTGAGAAGCATGCCTAGAGGAAGCTTGCCAAGCAAGCAGCCTTCAGCGCGGTCCAGAGCTCACCTCCTCGGTCAGTTGTCGCTTGCCTTGCTTGAGTTTTAGACTAGGGAGTTAATCTTTTCCAGCACTTTCCTGTCTTAAGCCAGTTCTGTGTGTTAAGGTGGATATGCTTTCGAAGCCCACCTCTCCCGTTGTGTTGTATGTATTGCTGGACAGCTTGGGAGGGGACACAGAAGCCCTGCTTTGGTTCCACCTTCCCGTCCATACCTACTCTCCCTTTTTTGAAAACAAATTTGGAGTTTATTGAGAAAAGCTTTAACTATTTAGGCACAGGCATTAGGGGAGAGAAAGGCTTAAGAACAGGCCATTGCATCCAAGAGTGAGTGTGGGCTTCTTGAGAGAGTCGTCCATAGCCTCCTTCCCTCAGCTCCGCTGGCCAGTGTTCATTTAGTGGTGGTTTCTGGTAATCCTTCCCTGTCCAAGGCCTGTCCACAGCACACCTAGCACACAGCATACTCTAAGAGCTGCCATTTTTAAAGCACAGGCCCCAGCTCCTCCTTTGTTCGTCTTTATAGAACATCTCAAAATTTACCTCCTCCCATCTTTTTTAAACCTATTTCAGTCCTTCACTGAAATTGTGTCTAACTTAGCAGTGACCTTTGCCACATCAAGTCCAGTGGTCAGCTGGGCACGCTGGCACCCGTTTGTAATCCCAGGCACTCGGATATCTGAGGCAGGTTTACAGATTTGATGCCAGCCTTGGCTGCCTATTGGCTGACCCTAAGAACAAAGACACACGCTTGCCATGATGGGCCTTGGCGCTCACACGCTTTTCTCTGCAGCATTCATCCCTGTCGCGCCTTCCTCGAAACACCAGTTTCCAAGACCTCCAGTCTCCGGCATTGGTCAACTCTGTCACTCTGCAGAATACCTGAAATGCCAACCCAAAGAGAAAAGATGTATTTGACTCATAGTTTGAACGTTTCAGCCCACGATTAGTTGTTTCCATGTGGACTGCCTAGGCACACCATCGTGGTGACTGCAGGGCAGAGCAACGTGCTTCACTTCCTGCCAGCAGGAGCAAAGGGCACCGGGAGCAAGGGCTGAGCACAAGACACACTTCCGGGCTGGCAGGATGGCTCTGCGGGTAAAAGCTGTTGCTGCCAGACCTGATGATATGCGTTCTCTCCCTGGGACGCGCATGGTGGAAGAAGAGAATCTACTCCCACGGTTCGTTCTCTGACCTCCGCAGGATCTTATGTACATACTCGCACACGTGTGCATGCACACATGCAAATAAGTAAATGTAAAAGAAAAAACTACATATGTCCTTCAGGGATGGGGAGATGGCGCAGCAGTTGAAACTATTGCTGTGCCCTCGAGCCAGATGACCACAGTTTTGGACCCTCGGATCCCATGAAAACTCCTGAGCGGCAGCCCACCTGCAGTTCCAGCTCAAAGGGCCAAGGCTGGGACTGGGACTCTGCAGAGCGAGCTGGCGGGTGAAACCAGCCCCACTGACCAGCTCTGGTTTGATACAGACCCAGCCTCAGAAGCGTGAAGTGGAGGAGTGATCCAGGATGGTTCTTGATATCATCTCAGCCCCTTTCCCCACACACAGGACAGCGGGCAGAGTGGGGGTGTGCCCTTCAGAATGTGCCATGGCCTCTATGTTCTACCTGGGCCTCATCTAGCCTTCAGCTACGGCCCCTCTGGGGATTAAGTTAATGTTCGTGATCCATCGCTTCTCAGTGCCACCAGCTGGGACACAAGCCTTCTGCACACGGACTTCAGTGTCTTACACTGTAGCCATTGTATTTCCTTTTGCTGATGTCTCTTTGCCCCATCTTTAGTCCCCATAGAGCCCCCTTGAATTTTGTAGCTTTTATATCCTGGCAGCTCCCAAATTTATGTCTCCAGATCTGGTCCCAGATGCCCTGATGCATGTGCCACCCAATATCAGGATGTGGTCTTAAATCTCCACATGGATGTCTAATAATACATTTTCAGGGAGCAATTGAGAGCAGATCAAAGCCTGGACTGGCCTTGAACTCTTGGTCCTCCCACTTTAGCCACAGCCTCCCAAGTGCTGGGTTTATAGGACTGTCCACCACTCCAGGCTTAAGGATCTAATAATCTTAAACTGTGCTTGCCCTAAACCAACAACCTGAACGCTCTCTGTCTCACTGCCCCCTCCCCCCCTACACACCACATTCTTTAAAGCACCAAAATCTTTAAAATCCTTGACTCTCCTCACTCAACCATGAGGAAACCTGTGAGCTCCATCTTGAGCCTGCTGTAGCCTCTGCAGCTGCGAGCCTGGGTCAGGTGACCATCATCTCTTAGTGTTTGCAACTCCGTGCCTGACTTCCAGCCTGTGGTTGGTTCTCAAAACAGTAGCTAAGATAGCCCTATTAGAATGTGAGTCTGCGACCAGGAGGTGCAGTTCTAGCACTGGGGAGGTTGAGGAAGGAGGATTACGAATTCAAGGCCAGCCTGGACTGCATAGCTAGATCCTGTCAGCCAGCTTAGGCTACCTAGTACAACTCTTTTTTTAAAAAAGTGTTTTTTGGGTCTACTCAAACCTTTCTAATAATTTTCCATCTTATTCAAAATAAGAGCCAGTGTCTCCCACATAAAAAAAAAAATGTCAGTCAGACATGGTAGCAGCCTCTAATTCCAGCCCTGAAGAGCAGAGCCTGGAAATCCCGGTTACAGCACTAAGGAGGTAGAGCAGTCAGGATGGTTCCCAGTGTCACCCTTGGGCCTTCATAGGCACACTTGTCAAGTGCTATCTTGTGCACACGCATGTATGCCTACCCTCGTGCAAAGTGCAGATGTGCATGCAAAAAATAAACGCCAAAGTCAGACACAGTGACACAGCCCATAAATCCCAGCACTTGGGGGGAGGCAGGAGAATAAGGAGTTCTAGGTCATCTTCAGCCACACAGTTCAGGCTATTAAAAAAAAGAAGAAGAAAATTAGCCAGTTAGATTTATATAAGGTTCTTGAAGCAGCAAACATTGAGACTTAAGGAGTGAAGTTGCAGACGGAGCCACTGTGCGGGGCACGCTGGGGAGCCCGCGGGCTCTTCTGCATCTTGACTGCAGTGTCAGGCTGTCTAGCTCTTGTGCTGTGCTGTGACTTCTTCAGATGACTCCATAAGGGAAGACCAAGCAATGAACATCGGGAATCTCAGTCTTGTTACAGATGCCTGGGGGCTACATTTTTTCAAAATAAAAGGCGATTTTTTTTTCAAAAGGCTGCGAGCTCTTATATGTACATAGTAGCTTGTGTGTCTCAGAACCTCATGTTGAGAGAGCTTGGCCAAGGCAGAGCTGCTGTGGTAGAGACCAGCTGCTGGGTGTGGGCCGTGGTGCAGGGGCACAAGACAGATATTCCTATTGTGGTTTTACCACACTGTCAAAACTCTTCAGTCACGTGCTGGAAACTGATGAATCTCTTGCCATGACTTCTGCCTTGTTAAATTGAACTAAAACAGAAGAAAACTAAAGACGATGAAGCAAGAAAAGACAGAGCAGATAGTTTCTGTTACCGTTTCTCATTTCACTTCCTCTGAAATTGCACAGAGCAGTGGGGGTAGAGCACACGCCTTCAGTCCCTGAGGGAGCTGGAGGATGAGAGGCTCGGACACCCTGGAGGGCTGCAGCAAGTCTGTCTTAGCTGATCCACAAAGATGCCACATGGTCGCCCATGTAGCCCAGACTGGCTGGAAATCCACGGCGTAGCACTGGCTAACACTGAACCTCCTCTCCCACCTGGGAAGGGTGGACATCACAGTCCAGGGTCCCTACCCCATCCTCTCTTGTGTGCTTTCTTTGGGCTGAAAGACAAGGGTTACCTCTTCACCTTAAGTGGGGTACTTTTTACCAGCAGCTCATAAACATGTTGTCATTTATTAGCCTTTGGAATTTTCACTTTCTTGGTTTTTATAAAAGCACCTGTTGGCTGATGTGAAATGTGATCTGAATTTTTCTGTAGACAAGTTGAAGGCTCAGTGTATTGCTTTGGGGGCTGATGAGATTTCTCCTCCCCCAGCAGAGCCTCAGCAAAGCTTGTTTCCTCCTGGTGTCTCCTGTGTTAGCAGAAAAGGGTTCCGGGGCTCAGCTGCTGGCGGGGGCTACAGCTGGGAGGGGGGGTTTGCTTGTTGGTTTGTTTGCTTGTTTGTTTTTAACAGCTTCACACAGGTTGCACTGGTGTGGACCCTCGTAGAACAGACATTTAATAAACCGCCTTGTCCTGTCAGTCTGGTGCTCACCTTCTGTTCTTTTCTTCAGTCTTTCAGAACCATGGGTTGAACTGCTGTGTACAAAGGCCTGGACAGGAATGCTGGGCGTGTAACCTGTAACTTGGACCACCTCTTAGGAGTGTGTACCACAAAGAAAAGACAGACTGGGGGTGTGGCGTGGTGGCTACAGTGCTCACCTAGCATGCAGAGGCCCGGGGTTCCATCCCCAGCACTACATACACCCGACATAGCGGCTCCCACCAACCATTCCACCACCCGGAGTTCAGGGTCATCCTCGGCTACATAGCCAGTTCAGGATTAGCCTGGGCTACATAAGACTTGTCTCTAAAACAAAATGAAGAGAAGACAGCTCCAAGAAGAGTTTGAGTGGTCCTAAGATCGACAGGCTACAATGGGATACGGGAAGCCAGAGTCAAGCTCTTGCTCACCCACCATCTGTCACTGAGATCTGGTCACTTGATTTCTGAACCTAACTTGTCTCATCCTGAAAGTTAAGATTCAGGGCTGGGGATGTAGCTCAGTGCTAGAGCACTTGCCTACTATTTACCAAGTCCTGAGTTCTATCTCTAGCACTGCAAAAACCAGGCATGATGATACAAACCTGTGGACCCAGCACTCGGGGTGAAGGCAGGAAGATCTGAGTTCAAGGTTATTCTTCACTGTATAGGGAGTTCAAGATACATGAGACTCTGTCTTAACAAGATCCTGGGGGCTGGAGAGATGGCTCAGGGGTTAAGACTGTGCCTTGCAAGCAGGAGGACTGAAAATCTGATCCCAGGTCCCACTTCAAAGACCGGGTGGAAACAGCGGCATCCTGCACTTCTGGCCCTGGTAGCTAGTGATGATAGTAAATAGTGACTTTAGAAATAGAGATGAGCCAGGCCTGGTGGCACATGTGTAAATTCCACCCTTTGGGAGGCTGAGACAGGCAAATGAGAGCTTGAGGCCAGTCTCAACTGGTGGTGAGATCCTGTCTATAAAAACAGAGAAAGGGCTAGAGAGAGGACTCAGGGGTTAAGACTCTCTTCGCAAGCTGAAGGTTCTGAGTCTGAATCCCAGGTCCCATGTAAAAACGCCAGGTGGAAACACTGGTGGCCCACACTTTGGGCCCCGGTGGGCAGAGTCTAGGAGATCCCAGAGCAAAACAAGGAGGAGGTAGAAGCAATCCAGGATGATTCCCCAAGTCACCCTTGGTCCTCCACAGGAACACACAATGTCCTCTCTCTTCTCTCTCTCTCTCACACACACACAATAAGATTTTTAAAATTAAAAACAGAAAAGAGGGTGACTTCTAGTATAAACCTTCTTTTGATAATCAGCTTTCTTGCTCACAGTGCTGGGGTTGCCAGACAAGCACTCACCTCCGAACTCCAGCCCCAGCACAGGGGGCCCTTTTTTGCACATGCGCTTTTATGGGGAAGCTGTTATGATAGGAGGAGGAAGGAAAGTCAGGCGCCCACTTCAGCTCTCGCTTCCCAGCAGTCTCTGCAGCAGTTCGCTGTATGAAACCCACCGGCAGAGACCACGAGTTCTCTCACGGGAGTTAAGAGAGCAGAACTCGAGTGTTGGTTAGATCCCGGAATTGATTTTGTGTCCAAATGGTGCGTTTTTGTTTTCTTTAACATTTTTATTGTTATTTTTGAGAGAGAGAGAGAGATTGAGCACACACACACGTGCCACAGTACATATGTGGAGATTAGAAGATGCTTTGGGAGTTCTTTCCTTGGACTCTGGGGATGAAGGTCGGCAGCCAGCTTGTGTGCGGAAGCAGGTACCTGCCGAGCCATCTCTCCAGCCGTGTCGTTTTCTTTACTGTGTTGTTTTTGACACAGGCTCTCATGTAGCCCAGGATGGTCTCATGATCCTCCTGCCTCCCTTCCCCAGTGTTGGAATTGCAGGCCTGTGCCTGAACTAACTTCCAGCCAGCTTCAGATCTTCTCATCCAGAAATTCTCCTCCCCAACATCGATTAAAGGCTTTGTTGGGGCTGGAGAATGGCTTTGGTTAAGACTCTTCCTCACAAGCAGACAGTCCTGAGTTCAGATCCCAGGTCCCACATAAAAACACCAGGCGGAAAGGGAGGCACTCTGTGCTTCCAGACCTAATAGGCAGAGTCTGGGAAATCTTAGAACGAAAGAAAAAGGAGCTGGCAGTTAATTCAGGATGATTCCAGAAGTCACCCTTGGGCCTCCACAGGGACAGGGACACACACTGTGCGTTCTCTCTCTCTCTCTCTCTCTCTCTCTCTCTCTCTCTCTCTCTCTCACACACACACACACACACACACACAACAGGTGCTAAATTTATAAATAAATAAAATTTTAAAAATGATGAAAATTTTGTTGGCCAACCGGGATTGCATACCTGTGAATCCCAGCATTTGAAAGTCTAAGGTTGGAGGATTGAAAAGCTCAAGACCAGCCTGGATGGTAGCACAAGAGCCTGTATCAGCCTGTCTCAGCCTGTCTCAGCCTGTCTCATCAGCAGGCCAACTGGTTGCTGTTGCTCTTCGGATAGAATGGAAACTTGCCTGCAAGTCTGTCCACATCCTCCCAATCGGCTACTCCGTCCTCCAGCCAGCTGCTTCCTGTGGACTCTGCTCTACCGACATGCCACATCCCACTGCAGACTTCAGTGCTGTTCCCTTGGCCTCTGAGCCCCCCAGTCCTTCAAGCCCCAGCTTAGTCCTCCAGCAGTGCAGACACATACCCAGAGCTGCTGGGGCAGTGGCTTTTTTTTTTTTTTTGAGGCAGGATCTCATGTAGCCCAGGCTTACCTCATTGTCTGTAGCCCTCCCTCATCCCGATGGATTCCCCTAGCCACTCACACTTTCCCATAGGCTCACACCTTTCACTTTATTGCCAGATGCCATTTTACCATGCTTCACCACAAAACAAGTGCACAAAACCACACATCACGGGTGTTAGTGCTGTGGGGTATTGGATGGATGCCTTTCTCAGCAACACTGTGCGTCAGTGTTTGCAGCTGTGCCCAGTGGTACATTTTATGCCAGCTAAACGGAAGGGATTCTTTTTTAAATTTCAGGTCTGCCGAGGGGCACAGACGGCTGCCGCTGCAGCTCCCCGAATCAAAAAATTCGCCATCTACCGATGGGACCCAGACAAGGCTGGAGATAAACCTCACTTGCAGACTTATGAAATCGATCTGAATGAGTGAGTATCTGCCTGGACATTGATAAAGGAGGTGGGTGAGGTGGGCTGGGTCTGGGGTTAGGTCTGGCGCCTGTGGAGTATCTGTGGTCCTGGGGACCGAACCTAGGACCTCGTACATGCAGATAACATGCTTCTCCACAGAACTGCGCCGCAGCCATGTAGAGCGCTCTTAGGGTCAGGGGCCAGAACCCCCTTTGAGTGTGCGTACATGGCACACACGTGCACATGAGAGAAAAGAAGAAAAATACCCGGAGACTGAGGTAAGAGGAGTGTGAGTTCAGGTGGTCGGGCTACAACGGGACTGTCGCAAAGAAGGAAAACTTGAAGTCAGTCGTCTGAGATTTTTCCTTAAAAAAAAAAGGTTGGAGATACAGTCCAGTGTGTGCTTGGCGTGGTCGCAGCCTTGGGTTTGAGCTGCAGCGTATGGTGAGGCTGTGTATGATTAGGTTCATCTGCAATCACAGCTTCTCAAGAGAGAGAACAAGTTCGAGGCCAGCCTGGGCAGCTCACAGAGACCGTTTCAAAGTGAAATTCAGACGGGCTCGGGATTGGTTCAATAATAGAAGCTGACCCTGGATTCGATCCCCAGACTGAAGAGGGGTGTGAGAGGAAGGGGGTAATAATGTAAGTCCAAGAAATTGTAGGTAACAGTAACATTGAGAAAAGTAACAAAACAAGAAGAGAACAAAGATTTCCCCAGGTATTCAGGAGGCTAAGGTGTGGGGAGGGCTGATTGTTTGAGCCCAATTCTGGAGGGGCAAGAAGCCCTTGGACTTTAGCTCTAACACCACAATTAAACTAGAGAAAATAAAATCCAGTTTCAAGACATAGGGCTCTCAGTCCAGATCTTACACATGTTAATAAGTTGTTATTATTAGCTTTGGTCCAAAATTCAAGAGGATGGGCAGGATGGCTCAGTGGGTAAAGGTGCTCACCGGACAAGCCTGACACCTAGTTTGCTCCCTGGAACCCATGTGAAGATGAAAGGAGAGAACCAAGTCCACAGCGTTACCCTCTGACGTCCACCTTCATTCCCTGGCACTTGTTCCTGTCCTCTCACACATGCATACAACAGTAAGAGTAAATTTTAAAGTCAGCAATTTGGAAGGGAGGAGCTACGTCCTTGAAAATACAACTTAGCGTAGCTACCATAGATGCCCATGTCCCCTGGACACTCACCACAGCTGGTCTGCGGTTCTGTGGGAGATTTATTTCATGTGTGCCACATTTTCTTGTGGTTATCATTTGTTTCTAACCCTTTAAATCTAAGTGTTCTCTAGATCCCAAAATAAAAAGTAGAATTTGAAATAAATTATTTGAGAAAGCTTTGGGAGGATCTTTAGACATGAGAAAGACATTTCTGGAGTAGAGAAGCAGCCGCCTGAGACCCCATGCTTCTATTGCGGTAGCAGTCCCTTTCCTAGAAATAGTGCAAGCTGCCATCATCAGAATACTGCTGTGGAGGCTAGACGTGGTGACACCGTAACCTTGACACTTGGAAGCTGAGTCAGGAGGATCTTGGGCTATATGGTAAGACCTGGTCTCAAAAAAAAAAAAAAAAAGTGGTGGCTGGGTGCAGAAAGCACTGGCCTGACAGCTTGAGTTCAAATCCCACAGAAAAAGCAGATGCAGTGAGGGTGTCTGTCCTCCCAGCACGACTGGGAGATGGAGACCTGAGGCTCTCTCTAAGCCTCAAACCAGCCAGCCTGGCCTACGCAGCAGTGGGAAGAGACCCCGTCGCAAACACAGTGGAAAGACCAGGAAGGGCACCCAGATGTCTTCTGACCCCATACACATGCCTACACTTGCTTACGCACACATCGCACAAATACCTCAGCCATTACACGTGTCTTTAAAAAATCACCATGAACCAAATAACATAACAACTGTACAGTAGTTAAACTTTGTAAGCAAGTGAAAACTAAAACTGAAGAACAATCTAAGGACGGTAAGCAAGCTGACAGAATAGGACGGCTGGTGGAGTTGTGGTGTGAAGAGGCACCTTGATGGTAAGTCCAACTATCTGTTTCTTTTGTCAGCTGCGGTCCTATGGTGCTGGACGCTTTACTCAAAGTCAAGAACGAGATGGACTCCACCTTGACTTTCCGAAGATCATGCAGAGAAGGTGAGTGTGGGTTCCCTCTCTGGGGACCCGGGCTGACTAGAGCCATTGGGAAGAGCAGCCGCAGCTCTCCAAAAGTTCCCCTTCTTTTTCTGGGGAGTCTGCAGTCTGAACTGTGGTGCCAGCTCTGATTTCCCTTCTGGAGCTTCCAGCGTCTCATAGTCCCAGTCAGCTGCCATTGCTTTCTGGGACTGTAGAGGACGTGTAGGGAACGGGAGCCAGGAGTCAGCCTAGCGGATCAGCTGCTACCAGCATTGGAAACCTGGGATAAAACAAAAATGGAGGACGGTAGCGTGGTATCCCTCAGGGCCCTTAGCTAACCTTCGTATCCCCTAGGGTGTCAGGAATGTGGTCAGGAGAGAGCCTAGCATGTCCTGACTTAGATACTGCACTGTATGGTGGTGCCCATGGGCGGGAGAGGCTGGAGGATCAGGGGTTCAGAGTCGTCTTTGGCAAGTTGGGCTCCCTGAGACCTTGTCAACACCCACCACCACCACCAATAACCTTCCAGAAGGAAAAGCCGGCACAGATGTCAGGAAGGTGAGCCCAGAGAGTCCTGCAGGGCCTCGCTCAGTGCTCGTTGCCTGGCTTTGGTTTGACTCAGGCTGCTGCTGGGAAGTCAGCGCTCAGCGCCACAGCAGCTGCACTGTCACGTGGACACCCTAGAGTAGGAGCACTTGGTGGTCTATGTCCAGACCTGTCTTGATACCGTTCCCTGTTACAGGGAGAGTTCAGGGGATACCACTTTAAAAGCAGGCCGAAAGCGGTCCTCGGGCTTAAAGAGCCCCCCCCCCATCTTTCTTCTCAGGCCACATGCTTCTGCATGGAATCTGAACATCTAGGTGCTCCGGGCCACCCCCAACATGTCACTTACATCCTCAAAGTTAGCACCTGGTCACAAAACAGATCCACACTGCAGGGGGAAGGAAAGAAGAGAGAGGGCACAGTCCCGCTCCCAGACACTGCTGCTCGCTGCATTGGGCCAGCAGGAAGAGTCCTGGGCTCGAGGTCACGTGATCCTAATCCTCTCTCCCAGGTATCTGTGGCTCTTGCGCCATGAACATCAATGGAAAGAATACTCTGGCTTGCATCTGCAAGATTGACACCAACCTCAACAAAGCCACAAAAATCTACCCTCTCCCACATATGTATGTGATCAAGGACCTGGTTCCCGTGAGTTCCTGTGGTGGCCCCATTGTTTCAGGGGACAGTACAGACAAATGTCCTGGGACCTCTTCCTGAAGATGGGCCAATTTAGATGTGCACATCTTTGGTAGACAAAGGGGGGAGTCATTAGGTGGGGCTGTCTCCCCATGTTGACAGCAGGGGGAGATCACAGTGTCATTGAGAACACAGGGAAGCCCCAAGATCCAAGGCAACGTGGTCCTTGTGTACTTACCACAAATGGCAGGAGGATGCCCACTCATTTGGTGAGGTTTGTTCAGGAGTCACAGGGCTTAGGGTCCTGGAGCATTCCAGGAAGGAAGGGTTTGGTCATGATTACAAAGAATCCACATGGATGCCAGCGAGACAGCAGCCTTTGTGTTTTCTCTGAGCCACCCCATCCCGGCCTCTGCTTGGCCACCTTCCCTGACTTCGAGGGCAGCAGGGGGAGAGGGCTGGGTTGGCGAGGCTCTAGCTGGGCACGGGAAAGGATTCCCAACTGTGCTTATTAGCACTGCAGCCATTTCTCCTCTCAAGCCCTTCGCCTTGTCCCTGGGTCTGTTTCCTGTCATAGGGCAGCAAAGTGGGCGGTGCCGGAAACTGAGGGGCCGGTGGAGTCTGAGCATTTTCTTTCTCTCCTCTCAATTCAGGATTTCAGTAACTTCTACGCACAGTACAAATCCATAGAGCCCTACTTGAAGAGGAAGAATGAGTCCCAGGAAGGCAAGGAGCAGTGTCTGCAGTCCATTGAAGATCGGGAGAAACTGGTCATTAGTCCCACCTACTGTCTTGGTTTGAGGGCTTGACAGCAGGGAATGCTTTCTGCAGTAGGAGAGCAGCACGAGATGTTACCAGCCAGTCGCTATTGTGTTAGTTACACACACACACTGTGGGCTGGGTCTTCCCACATCAATGAATATGGGTAATCTTCCATAGGCTTGCACAGATTTGGCCTTAATTGATTCCTCATGGGTGTCTAAAGATTCCATTTTATTTTCAGAGAGAGGAAATTACTAGATTAGGGTTATAGCTCAGTGGTGGTGCACTTGCCTAGCCTGCTCAGGGCCCTGGGTCCCTTCCCTAGTGTTGGGGTTTGGCTCCCTACTCTCAGTGACAGGCTCCTGCCATGTTGCCAGAAGTATTGAAAGTGCCTGCCCTATAGAAGCTGCCGCTGAAAGCCAGCCGATCTCACTGGGTTAGTGTGCGCGGGTGTGATTAGAGCGTGTTGGCATTTGCCATCTTGCTACCACACCATTTCACAGGAGGGACAGGAACAGTGGGGCAGAATTGCAAGTAGAGTCAGTCTGCCCTCCTCCTTGACGTCCTAGAGGCTGAGTCTCATTTAACTCAGACTGGCCTAGAACTCATATGTAGCCCAGGATGACTCTGAACTTCTGACCTCTCAAGTGTTGGGGTCGCAGGCGTGCACCACCACACGGGCTTGTACACTGCTAGACCTGGAGCACAGGGCTCCGAGCACGCTAGGCGGCCACTGTGCTCATCAGCATCGGTTTCCGTCTCCTTCCCTGTCACTCGCTCTCCTGATTGACGCACTTGCTGTCTATTCACAGGAGAGACAGAGGTAGGCAAGAGACCAGCCCCAGGGCTTGGCTGCAGTGTCCCAGGCTGAGTACGCCTCCTTCCTCCCATACTGCACTTTCCCTAGGGCAATCAGATGCCTCTGATTAGTGCAGCAGCCACAGCCCAGGGGAGGCGTCTAGTTCCCTGCTGGCCCCCTAGGTGGCTTATCAACAAATGCTGTGTGAGCAGGTGAATGGATTCTGCCTGTCAGTTCATAAAACCTTAAAAGCGGGTTGTCATGGAAACAGTGAGAATGGGGCTGCACAGTGTTGCATCTTACTACTGAATGTCTTATGGGGATGTGGCTGTGCCCGCCACCACCTCTCAGGGAGTCTTAGTACATCCTGGGCCAAGTTGGAGCCTCCCGCAGGCCAGCCAGGCATCTCACATCCCGGGGCAAGTGCACTCGCCTCTCTGCTAGGGAACAAGTACCAGGCATGGTGGCTCTGCCTGAAATCCCGACACTCGGGCTGAGACAGGATTGCCACGAATTCAGGACCAGTTCAGGCTAGGAAGCGTCCAGCCCATCTTACACAGAGTTAGACTCTGCCTCAAAAGGAAATATAAAAAAAATAGAGCTGGCAGGATAGCTTAGTGGGCAAAGGTGCTGTGTATAAACCTGGCGGCCAATATACAGAGCCCACAGAGTGGAAAGAACTGACTTCTGAAAATTGTCTTCTAATCTCCCCACGTATGTTTTGACATGTGTATGACTAATCATATTAGCTAATAAATACATATACGCACCAACATGATGGGGTCAGGGCAATAACTCAGTGATAGAACGCTTGCCTAGCATGCACCAGGGCCAGGATTCTAGACCCAGTCCCACACATAACAAATAATTGCCATACATTTGTTTGGTTTTTATAAACATTTGCCAATATTTAGTATTTATCTATTGTGTGTGTGCACACACAACGTGCGTGCATGTCAAAGACTATGCCTGTGGAGATCCAAGAGTGACTTCAGGGGTCTGCCTTCCAGGGCTGGAAGTACAGGCCTCACCATTTCCGCCTGGCATTTTATGAGGATCCAGGATTTGAACTCATATCCTTCTGCTTTCAAAGCAGAGGCTTAACCCCTGAGCCATCTCTCCAGCCCCACACATTTATTTAGTTTTTTGTTGTTATTCCCCAAATTGATGTGCTATAATTAACATAATTAATATAACAAATAATTTTAAATAACTTAAATTTTTATCTTAGAGGATTTTTGTTGTTCTTTATTTTGGTTTGGTTTGGGCTTTTAAGGTGGAGGGTTGAGTTTGTTTCTTGTAGCCCTGACTGGTATGGAACTCGCTGTGTGGCCCAAGCTGGCTTTGAATTTGCAGCAGTCCCCTGCCTCGGCCTCTGGAGTGCTGAGATGACAGGCGTGCCCTTCCACATCTGACCGTGGTTTTTTAAGCAGTCTTGCCCTATCACCCATGCCAACCTCAAAGTCATGGTCTTCTGCCTTTCAAATGCAGGCGCGGGGAGTACAGGCAGAGCCTGCCCCGTGCTGTCCTGTCCTTACTCCCTTCTCTGCTCAGGACGGGCTGTATGAGTGCATCCTATGTGCCTGCTGCAGTACCAGCTGCCCCAGCTACTGGTGGAACGGAGACAAGTACTTGGGGCCCGCGGTTCTCATGCAGGTGAGCTTCTCCCTGATGCCCTATGAGCAGCTGAAACTCGGGCACTGGACGTCCCTGAGGGTGATACGCTGCTGGGCCAGCCCTCACCAGCACACAGTGGATTGCGCTGGGTTCAGTTAACCTGCGGTTTTTGTCTCTGCCTGTGTAGCAGTGTGGTGAGGGTCACCCCAAAGGGAGAGGTGTGCCTTACCACAGATGTGTGCTGCACCCCTGGGCTGCTGGCAGCACACAGGGTGATAAGCATGTTTCAAGACTGCATAGGAAAAATGTGGTTTGTTCTCCGCCTCTGCCCCACTCACAGAGCAGCATGGGAGGGTCCGTCTGTTTCCCTATCTCTTCAGATCTGCGTCACTGCTTTTCAAGACCGGTTAGTGCAGAAGGGAATTTAGAATTCTCATTTTCCCCTGGAGAAGGAATTTTACTCAGCCATGTGACACGGCGAGCGGTGTTGACTCCTGCTACACGCAGAGCAAACAGTAGGGTGTGCTCGCTCCCAGGGATCAGAGTTTTTGGAACTTGGGCATCTCAGGAGCAGTCCCAGGCCCGTGGTCAGTCATTGTGAGCTCATTGATCTCAGCTGCCAGCAGCGTATGTCCGGTGAAGGGTCAGCAGGTGGCAGAGACCCTAGGCAGGTCTGTAAAGCATCCATTGCACCCAGGCATGGAGACACTGCTGCAGAAGGCCAACCAACCTCAGCTAGACGCTGCCTTTAAAAAGCAAGCAAAATCACCATGTTTATTCAGTAGCAGTGCAGGTTTAGTGTGGGCAGGTGCGTGAAGACAACACTTGCCACAGCCCCATCTCTTGGGTAGCAGCTTGAGCAACATGAGAGGAGGAGGAGGAGCCCAGTAGCACAGCATGAAGCGCCTGGCACCAAGCTCCACACAGATCAAAAACTTGGCATCCCAAGCTTGGGGAGTTACGAAAAAGAGTGACCTGCAGGATGGGCAGGAGCTGCAAGGGCAACAAACAAGGCGCCCCGTGTTCCCGGAGCCTGGCATGGGCTCTTGTTCTGGCAGCTCCACTAACCGGCTGATTCCCCAGGCCTACCG
Organism: Typhlomys cinereus; assembly: GCA_023101885.1. Classification (NCBI taxonomy): domain Eukaryota; kingdom Metazoa; phylum Chordata; class Mammalia; order Rodentia; family Platacanthomyidae; genus Typhlomys; species Typhlomys cinereus. Next base: position 958,212 of record JALPQD010000327.1, on the reverse strand, counting down.
CTGGATGATCGACTCCAGAGACGAATTCACGGAGGAGCGCCTGGCCAAGCTGCAGGACCCCTTCTCTCTCTACCGATGCCACACCATCATGAACTGCACGCTGACCTGCCCCAAGGTACACAGGAGTCTCCTAGGGCCCCTTGGGGTGAGCTTTGTAGGATGCAGGGCAGGAGGATGGCCAAGAATACCCCCTGCAGTCCTCACTACACAGGAACCAAAAGGCAGCGCTGTCAGAAGTCGGCTGCATGGGTGCCAGGAGCCCTCAGCCAGTCTTGAGGATGGCCGCTGTCTCCCACAGCTAGCCAGGCAGGTCTTTCTGCTCTGGAGCTTTTGTGGAGCTCAGAGCTGCACCCTCCTGCCTCCACCTGCCCCCACCCTTCACTCCCTTCCTCTCAACTATGTCCTTCAGCTCTCCCCAGCTGGACTCGGCTCCCCTCCCCAGTCCCCTCCTGTCCTCACAGTGCTTCTTTGTTTGTGTTCCTGGAGGGCATCTCTTTGGGTAGCCATGGGTTGACTGCCTTCTGGCCAGATGCCAACCCTGCACCTATGCACCTTGGCTGCCAGGCAGGGAAGAACCCTGGGGTATGAGCACAGCTGCCTGTGGAGAAGAGTCCACGGCAGAGCATCTGCTAGTGGACAGACAGGAAGTGCAGGCGGCCAGCCAGCGCTAAGAACTGGCTTGAAGCCCTGTGCTTCAGGGATCCCTCGGGATGGGAGCCTGCGGCTAAGCTCCACCCTGTGAACTCTGACCCCAAGCAGCTGTACGGGGGTGTGTACCTGTGCCCTCGCCTGCCCTCCTGCATCACACTCACTTGTACCTTCTCACCTGGAGTCACAACTATGGGTTATGTTCTGTTCATTATGGATTATTACGTATTATTTGGATATGTGAAACATCTCTATCTACGGGGATTTTTTCCACAGTACTCTGGTTTCAGGCTGAGCGTTATGCTTCTCAGGTGAGGACTCTCCTGAGGTCAGGCGAGTTGAGTCCTGCCATGTTCTTGCCTGCTATTTACTTGCCTGCCATGCACAAGACCAGCGATATTGACCAGTCGAACTCCAAATGGCCTAGGCACTGGCCACAAAGCTGACAGCATGTGTGTCTTTCCCCCGCCGCTGCAGGTTTACTCCCAGTGACCCGGAAACGCTGCGGGTGTTGGTCTAATATTGCCCTTGGCCCGTGTCCTGGAGACCCACGGGACAGAACCCAGCCTACCAGGGGCATGTTTGCTTGCTGGAGTGAGCCCCACCAGGAGGGAGCCGGAGGGCATCGACGTGGCAGGGCCCAGCCACTTCCCTGAGCTCTGCTGGCATCTAACAGCCCGCACAGGAGCTTGGCCAGGCTCTGTCCCCTGCTCCGACCCCTCCTGCTCCGTCCCGGCTGACACTGCTCCTCTTCCTCCAGGGGCTGAATCCAGGCAAAGCTATTGCAGAAATCAAGAAGATGATGGTGACCTACAAGGAGAAGAAAGCAGCAGCCTAAGCCTCCTTGCTGACCAGGCCAGGCCAGGGCAGAGGTGGACATGATTTATGTCTGATCTGAATTCCTTCAAACATCTGCATTTTCCATGAACAACACAGCATGTGTAATAAAAGCTGTAAGTAAATAAATGTCATTCTATTAGCACAAGCCATCCTGAGCTTTTTCCCTGCCACCGAGGAGTACAAAGGTGCAGGGGAAGTGCTTGTCCTCGAGCGGCCTGAGCCCTGGCTGAGGGTATCAGGGCACTTGGACCAAGTGTGTCCAACATGGCCCCTCGCCGGGACAAATTCTTTGTCCCCAGGCTACTGTGTGTGCACATCATGAAACATGCCTGCCTGCGCAACACCTCCACGCACGGCGAGTCTAGGAGTACCAACCAGCAGGAACCACTTGCGGTCTGCACGTCCCACGGAAACAGGGCTAGTGGCCCCCAGTCAGCAGCCAGCTAATGAGTTGCACAAGTGACCTCAAGATATCACACTGCCAACAGTGAGTTTCTCGCCACAGCTGGCTTGGCCTGGAGCGCTCCACACAGTCTGCTGGCAAGTGACGGCCAGCAGCGGGGAGGTATAGCAGCTGAGGCTGGGGACTGCAGGTTCCAGGCAGAAAACCAAACAGCCAGGTGTGGTGGCATTTGGTGGATCAGGAGCCCAAGGTCATCCTAGCTACGTAGCAAGCAAGTTCAAGGGTCAAGACCAACATGGACGACATGAGATCTGTCTCAAAAACATCAAACAAGGCCTTAGAGATAGTGGGTCAGGTAAAGTGCCTGCGCAGAACCAAGTGGCGTGAGTTCAGTTTCCAGGAACCCATTTCATGGTGGAAGCAGAGAATCAACTTTCTCATTTGTCCTCCGACGTCCACATGTACACTGCGACACACAAACCACACACTTTCATTACATGTACATACAGCGATAAATATTTAAACACTATTTGTGTGTGCATGTACATCAGAGGGCACTGTGAAGTCACCAAAGGTGACTTCAGGAATCATCTTGGATTACTCCTTGCTTTGTTCTGGGATTTCCCAGGCTTCGCCCACCAGGACCAGAAGTGCAGGCCACTGCTGGTTCCTCCTGGCATTTTTTTATGTGGGACTTAGGATCTGAACTCAGGCCCTTCTGTTTGCGAAGCAGGGTCTTAAGCCTTGAGGCACCTCTCCAGCCCCTAATAAATAAATTTTACAGGAAATGGAGGAAAGAACCATGGTTAATAGACATCACTGTAGGCCTAAAGATGAGCAAGACTTACGTCCCACCACCTAGAACACAGTCACAAGTTTAAGAGAAACACTTGAATTTTTAGAAATGTTGGACTCAGCCAGATAGTTAAGGCACCTGGTCAGGCACCTGCTCACAAACCGGGAGACCTGAGTTCAGTCCCCAGAAACCCACATTGATCCCCAGCACCACGAAAGAGCAAAAGAAATTTGGAGTCAAGGATTCGCCTGCAGTTACAGCACCTCTGGGATTCCTGCCTCCCTCACACAGAGGCTAACACACGGGGTTCTGAGTCGTGACTGAAGATCCTTGGGCCGTTGCCATCAGCACTTGAAGGACGGCAGCCCACTCCCCAGCCAGCCCGTGACGCCCCTGAGACCTGTTCAAGCCTATGTGCTTCTGTCGGCCGGATTCGTGTTTCATCAGACTTTGCTTCTGCTCTTCAGACCTGCGGGGAAAGACGTTTTCTTCTCATGGCCCGTGACTGTGAACGCCTCTCACCACGCCTGACGCACCGCTCATTCTGCCATTGGGCTGGAGGAAGATGTTAGGTTTCAGGAGGCTTCGTGGTTTGTTTTCAGACAAGATCTCACAGTGCAGCTGGCTTCGTAGCCCAGGGTGGCCTTGAACTAGAGATCTTCCTTCCTGTGCCTCTCCGATGCTGGGGTTAGAGGTGTCACCACCTCACCAGCAAGACTCGTCTTTGGTGCTTTGAGATAAGCCTGGCTATGTAGCCCAGCCGGCCTTCGCTCTCAGACCTGCCTCAGCCTCCCAGATGTGGGGTTACAGATGTGCACCCACTGCCCCCAGCCACGAAGACCTCCGCAAGAGAACCGCACACCTGCGCAGCAGTTCCTGTCCTGCGTCCCATGTGCTCCTGCACGCCCAGACCATGTGCCCATTTACAAAACAGCGACTGCTCTGGATTGGGGCCATCCCCTCTCGCCTGGTCTTGGGGCGACACAATCTCTGACCATCTGTGCCTCTTTTGCCACCTGTAAAATGGAAATGAGCAGCATTCAGAAATGCATCCGAAGTCTATGAGTAAATACGGAAAGACGCGCTTAGGTGCGCTTCCCTTGCCTGCATGCTACACAAGGTCAAACATTGGTCATCTGCAGCGGACCAGTCACTGGAACGATCTTCAGTCATGACTCAGAACCCCAAGTGTTAAGCCTGTCTGTGTGAGGGACGCAGGAATCCCTAGAGGTGCTGTAACTGCAGGCAAATCCTTGACTCCAAATTCCTTTTTCTCTTGTGGTACTGGGGATCGATTTGCAGTGCTTTCAACGACTAATAACTTCATATTAGTATTACTGATATTACATTTTAAAAATATTTATGAGAGAAAAAGCCATGCACGTTTGTTTGTTTGTCTCATTGATGGTTCAGTTTTTTTATTCTGTTTTTCTGGGTTTTTTTGGTGGGGGTGGGGGTGCACATGTGTGCAGATACGTGTGTGGAGGGAGGCTGGAAGTTGACATCAAGTGTCTTTGATCACCCCTCCACTTTTTATGATGAGGCCGGGTCTCTAAATTGACCCCAAAGCTCCCCAATCAGCAAGGCTAACCGACTTGCCCTGGGGATGCCCTGTCTTTGCCTCCAGTGTGCTGATGTTACAAGCAGTCATTCCCCTCCCCCCTGTCCCCCGCAAGTTTTTACCTGCATTCTTGGGATTGAACTGCTGTTGTCACAATTTCAGGGCAAGCACCGTGTCCACTGAGCCAGGCATCTCTACCCCTCCATGTTCCTTCTAGAGATAAGGTCTTACTGCGCAGCCCTGGCTGGCCTCAAACGCTAGGCAGTCCTCGCCCAGCCTCCTCAGACGCCGGAGTTACACCGCGCGTGTTTCTGAAGGCCGAGGAGGCTCCTCCTCCTCCTCACTAGCTGCTGAGTGCCTCGGGGCTCCCACTGTGAGTTTCCCTTCGGGCCTTTGCCCCAAGACAAACGGCTGAAAGTTCGCTTCACTGGCCGTCTAGACGGCCTTCATGTTAAGAGTCTGTCACTAATTGAGAAAACCCCTTTTTTTATTGCAAAAGTCTAGCGAAACTAGAAAAAGTGAGAAGTAAAGCGATGCTCTGGGGTTAACTGGCCTGTATAATCATGCCTCAGCCTTCTGCCATGTACACCCCCACAGGGGCCTCCAAGAGAACAGGATCCCCCTCCTGCCCAGAAGGAAGCTGTTAAATCAGTCAGGACCCACACGTGACTGGAAACCTCAGCAGTGGTTATGTGGAAGGACAGCTTGGGCCACAGACCACCTGGCCAGCCACACAGTGAGAGCCACTTCCCCCCAGCGGACCCCGAAGATGGCAGGATTCGCTTGGCGCATCCTCCTTGGTTAGGATGGACACTTCTCTGGCTCCTGCTCCATCACGGAGACAACACTGAGCTGCTGCTGGCGTGGCTCTTCGCAGATGGCTCGGGGTGCGGCCTCTGGGACGGCCAGCTGCTTTGACGACACAGGCGGCAACCTGGACGGTGCCCACATCCTCGACTCTCGCAAGGCTCCAAGACAACCAGGATCTCAGGGAGCAGCCGGCCTCTACCAAGCACCGTCGTCTCGGTGACCCAGAGGGACAGTGACTTTAAAGTTCACACAGGGAGAAAGCAACAGAGGCAGCCAAGTCTCCCTGGCACCCAGCCCCGTGCCAGTGTATCACACGGTCTCTTGGCAAGGGCGCCTGAGACACACGGCTCCAAACCCAGCCCCTCCTATGCCTGGAGGCCTGGGTGCCCTGGAAAGGTGGTCGAGCCTTGGGCTGAGCCTTCAGGGAGAACGTGGGGCTCTCAGAAGTTCTGCAACTGTCCACACGGGCACAGTCACCTGCTCACGATGGGCCTCACCTGACCAGGGAGCCAGCACCACGCCTCACGTGGCCAGTGCGTTGCCAGCTTCCTGGTCCCCTCTCAGAACCCCTGTGTGCATCTGAGCGACGCGTTCCCACATGCCACACCTCATCCTTCCCCAAGCCCCGCCAGCACGGCCAGAGTTCACGGCTAGCTCCGTGACAGCCGCGTGGTCCCCTGACATCCCCCAAAAGCACCATCCCCTCGCTGCTTCATACGTGGCAGCCCTGCACCTTTTACCACTTTCCACGGTATTTTCTTCCCTTGACTTATCTCGTGCTGTTTCCAGTAGACAGTGGCCAAGTCCCTTTCACCCTGATAAGCCACTTCCCAGCCACTACCTGACACCCTGTAAACTCACGGGGGACGCGTGACTAGTGCTCTAAGCCTGGGCCTCTCCTGGCCCCCACATGAACTTTCCCTGGTTTGCTGGGGAGTCTCTGATACACCCCTTCTGTAGCTCCAAAGCCATTGACCCCCCACAGTCGGGACAGTGTATCTGTGCTTGTCACTGTGGAACAGAGAAGTGAATGCAGCATACGAATCTGGGGCTTCCCCTCTGTCGGGATATCTGCCCTCCCCTTTCTCCCCCCCATGCCTCCCCCCACACCCCTTTCCCAGCATACCCTCTGTTTCCCTCCCAGCTTGTCTAACAGTCCATTCAGTCTGTTTAGAGGCTGCACCACCTGAGCCGCCTCTGGTCGGTCTGGTCAGTGCCGGTCCTGGCCAACCTTGCTTGTCTGTCGGAGCCCAACCTCAGGCGGAGTCCCGGCGGCCAGTGGAACTACAAGTCCCGGCAGCCCGCGCGGCGACGGACGTGGGCGCAGCGGCGGGGCGGGGCTTGGCGGCCGCAGACGGACTGCGGCAGCCTCGGAGCCCGCGGCTGGTGCGCTGTGCAGGTGCTCGCTCCGCGGTAGCTCGCCCGCCCTCCAGCTCTTCGGTCGGAGCCCCAGGCCCGCGCCCAGCGCCCCCGGACCGCGCCCCCCGGGGCCTCGCGCACTCCGGGCCCAGGCCGCGGGCCGCAGCGCCGGGGCCGGCGATGAGCGCGAGGAGCCGACATGAGCGCAGGTGAGCTGCCCAGCCGGCTGGGCCCCGAGTCGCGCTGCGCATTCGCGTTGCATCCTCGGGGTCTGCGGTACCGATGAGAGGCCTCCGGACGGGGATCCTGGGACTGTCCTCTTCCCCTTTAAGGGGACATCCCCAGGCCTTTTCCGAGAAACCAGAGCCTGGATGTCGACGTGCACAGGCGACCCCTCCCCTTCCTACGCCCCAGCCCGGCTGTTTGGACCTTGGGGTCACTCGGGGAGCTGCGTGCACCGCGCTTCCTAAGTTGGGAACCACCCAGAGTGGCCGAGTCCCGATGGGGTGCATGGTGCGCCATTCTGGGCCTTTTGGCAATTATCCTGCTAGACCGAGTGAATAGGGGCGGGGAGGGAGGCCAGATCTTCGCAGGGAGTCGGATTGGTGTCCTGGGGCTCAAAGGCTCTCCTGACCCCCGGCTTCGGCTTCCGGAGAGAAAACCTATCTTTAGCCAGATCGGTGGGCCACGCCCTGCCTGGTCCCCATCCCAGGCCCGCTGGTGCAGCCTCTCTTCCAGAGTCTAACCGACATCCCACCTGCTGCCGAGGAGGCCGCTAGGGCCGTTGATTGCCAGCACCCAGCCTCCCTCTGTTCCAGCACATCTCCCCCACCCTAGGGTGCACCTAGGTGAGAGAGGGAAAAGAAGGACGGGATGGGGTGCGGCCCAGTGATAAGAGCACCTGCATAATGTGCACCAGCAGGAAGAAAGCAGCCCCTAGATCCAAAGATGTCCCAGATTCACCACACACACACACACACACACGCACACACGCGTGCCCGCGCATCATGGAGAGCATGCTCTCCCGGCCACAGGGGACCATCAGGAGGTAGCAGCTGCTGCCCTGAGCCTCTGACAGAGCAGCAGGAAGCTGAGTCTTTCGCAGGAAACGAGGTTCCTAATTGGTTTTGACTGTGGCCCCTGTGCTGAGCGGTGCTGATGTGGTTGCCACAGGGCTGCTAAGTTCCCGTCTGGACCATCATGGATGACTGTGTACACACCAGTCACTCTCTCAGCCTTCTTTTCCTTTATTTTCTTTATTGTTGCTCTTAATGTGCGTCTGAGTGTCGAGCCTAGGTCCGTGAGCCACCTTGCCAGCCTCCAGGCCACATTTTATTAGACATTTTTGTTGGTGTTGTTCTGAGGCAGGGTCTCATGTAGCCCAGGCTAGCCTCGAACGCAGTATGTAGCCGAGGTTCACCTTAAACTCATGACCCTCCTGTCCCCGCCTCCTAAGTGCCCTGCTCTGACTGTAAATGAGTATCTTAATCTGTTCTGTTCAGGGCTAGCTGTGAGTATGAACGGAAGAGACCGGGCCAGGCTAACATGGCCCAGTGGTGAAAGCCCTCCCTTGAAAGCAAAGGGACCATCCTACTGAAAAATGCTCGGGGGTGAGGCAGAGCCTGGGAAACCCCAGAGCAAGCTGGCTAGACACAGATTAGACACAGATTCACAACAATAAGATGGAAGAGCAACCAAGGATGATCCTGACATCACTGTGGCATCCACTTGTGTACATTTGCCTGCTGTGCACACACACATACACGCACACACTCCATACCCCCATGCATGAAAGAAAATAAAAATAAAAGAATGTGTCTATCCACAGCCCTTCAGTCCAGCATCTCCTTTGAGGTTATATGACCTAGGCTGGGGGGTCTATACCGCTCTGTTGCTCAGTTTCCCCATCTGTGAGAGGGGTTGATGATAGTCCCTTCCTCAGAGGACTTCGAATGAAAACAGGTAAGCTTGGGGACTATATCGTGTGTTCACCAGGGAGTAGCAGGTTCTGGGCAGCCGTCACTCAAAACAGGAAGGGCTTAATGAAGTTCTTATTTACCCAGCCCACAGCCTCTGCCAGCCCAGGGTTGGGAGAGCTGCAAAAGCTGGGACTCCCTCTCCTGACAGCCAAGCTGTGGTTAACCTACCCAAACAAGGGCTCTGCCCGTGTCAGTTTCTCCAGATGTGACTTTGGCCTTCCCCAAGATCTTCTCCCCTCATTCCTTCTTCCCATCCTTCTCTCTCCTCCTCCTTCCCAAGTTGTCCATGAGGCATCCCTGTGAAATGACTGCTGTATGGTAGACACAAGGAAGAACTTCCCAGGTTGGGTCCTGGAGCTGCTGGCAAGGGCCCTTCAGAAAGCAGCTGAAACTTGGCACACCCCACAGCATGACCAGGGCAGCATGGAAGGATGGGCCCGTGGGGGGAGTACATTCACTCGCCCAGGCTGGCTAGCCCAGACATGCAGCAGGTTCTGTGAGCAAGCCTGAATTCCATGGGGGAGGGGGAGAGAGGGTCCGGACAGTAGATAGGGCTTTGGAGGGAGAGGGACCGTCTGTGTGGCTGCAGGAGGCTTGTGTTCTAACCTGTAGACTGCAGTTCAAGGCTCCCCTGCAGGTCTCCGCTGTAGGCAGAATCAGTCAACGCAGTGATGCGCTCAGACTCCATCCAACTTTCGGCCCGAAGGTCTCAACCCCCAGGGAGGAGCGGATGCTCAAGGCTGTGCACAGTACATTCTTCCTGTGTTCCAAGAAGCCCCCACCTCAGGCACTTCAGACACCCACAGTGCTTGTGGCTGGGGCAGCTGCTCCTCTTTCTCCTGCGCCCGCTGGTACCTACCTGCCTTAGATTACACAGCCAGCTTGGCAGAGAGCCAGGAGCACCATTCATGGCGGACACGCCGAGGTTATGGGTTTTGGGTGACTTACCTCCCGCGCCTCAGTTTCCCAGTCATAAAACAGAGATGAAAGTGGAGCCTGCTTCGTAGCGCTGTGGGGAGGCGTCAGTGAGGCGTCCTGACGGGCCACGAAACCCCTGGCGCTAAATGCTGTTTCCCTGGCCTCGGGGAGACATGGGGAACGGCCCTGGGGGGGGCACTGTACTGACAACTCTGGGGAAGTGGCAGGAAAATGTGGCCCGTGACCCTGGGCACCTCCCGCCGGCCCTGCTGTCCTGGGTGTGGATCCTCTAGGGACCAACCAAGGTGGGAGCAGAGCCAAGACTGGGCCACTCCTTGACGAGAGATGTGGACCTCCTCAGCCAGCTCTGCCCCGGGAGGTGCTGGGTCCCCGTGTGTCCCCGTCCGCTCGGAGGCCAACCTCTTGGAGCCGCTCTTTGAGCCGGCCCGTGGGGCTCTGGTTCTGCCCTTTCCTGGTGCGGTGCCGTATAGGCCCCAAAGCCCAGGACCCCAGCCGAGTCTTCCCAGCATGAAGGGTCACTGCGCCCCTGAAACCACCCAAGCACCATCTGAGGAGGGCACGTGGGAAGTGAGGTGTTCTTGTGTACCCCTCTGTGGGGGGACTGCAGGACAGGATGGCAGCGGCCAGGCTGCCTCTGGTAGCCTCAAGGCTGAAACCCACCCAGTCAGCACAGGAGTTAATCTGGGTGTCTTTTGGGAAGATGATCCTCTGTGTGTGTGTGTGTGTGTGTGTGTGTGTGTGTGTGTGTGTGTGTGTGTGTGTGTACCTGTACGTGTATGTGTATATATATGTGTGTGTGTGTGTGCATGTGCATAATGTGTAGGCCAAAGATAAATATGAGGTGTTTTTCTCAATTGTTTGCCACTTTGTTTTTTGGAGCCTGTCTCTCTGAACGTGGAGCTTGCAGATTCAGTCAGGGTGGGTGGCCACGTACCCCAAAGATTCTCCTGTCTCTCTCCTGCTCACAGTGCTGGGATTACAGGCATGGTGATTTCAAAGAACCATATTTTCCAAGGTCTGCTTCATCTACAAGAAAGCAACTACTCCACTAGGCACCGTGGCCACACCCCAAATCCCCTCAATTGGAAGGAAAGCAGACGAGGAGCTCAAAGCTCACCTTAGCTACACAGAGGCCAGTCTCAGCTATAGACCCTGTCTCTAAAACAAAGTAAAAAAAAAAAAAAAAAGCATTCTTTCATCCCCTTTGTTTTTGTTGGCTGGTTGGTAGGTTTGGAGTTTTTTGAGACCATCTCAGCTCAGGTTGGCTTCAAAGTTGATCTGTAGCTAAGGATGATGGTGATCTCGGCCCCCCAGTGCTAGGAGCCTGAGGTGTGCCGCGGGCTTCCTCTGCTCTGCAGCCCGTCCTTGTCAGTGCCAGGATGAGCCCAGGGCACGAGAGGCGGGCACCTTCGGCAGCTCCACCCCCAGCCGCCTTTCCACCTGCACCTGCCGCTGCTTCCCGGCTGGTTCTGGGTTCAGGCAGGGAAGGCTGGGCATGCAGACAGCTCTCTAGAACCAGCGGCTGCCCCTGCGTGGCTCTTTCTGCCAAGGAGAGCAACGCTGTCGTCCGATCAGGTGCTTTGTAGCCGGAGGGACGGCGGCCCGGCCCGCAGTGGCCTCCCTGGCAGAGAGCACAGGGCAGCAGCCGCAGGGAGAAGGTAAAAGTCCCTGGTGGCGCCACCCCCTTCATGCCAGCCAGGGCTCCACGCCCAGGTGTCTTTCTATGCGAGATAAATGAGCCCGTTGTTTAACAGGACAAAAGCACAGCCAGCCTGCCTGGGCTACCATGATCCTTACTGTGTGATCTTGGGCAAGTTACGCAACCTCTCTGAGGACTCGCTCTAAGGAGATGGTGCGTGGCCGGGTACTGTGCTACCATGTAAGAAGAACTGGGAGCAGAGGCCCTCAGGTGAATTAGCCCCAGGGGAGTGTCGACTGTTAAGGTGGTGGGCATCCAACTCATGATTAGACAAGGCCCCTGCCACCAAGCCACGCCCAGTCCAACCATTAGGATTATTTGTTGGGCTGGGGAAACCCCAGAACCCCCAATCTGCAGGAACCAATCACCTAACAGGCTTGAGATACTGTGATTTTGGCAGCCACTTAACTCACTGTGAATATGCTGTGTAGAAACTTCTAGAAGGGGCTGGAGAGATGGCTCAGGAGTTAAGACTCTGCCTCACAAGCAGAAGGTCCTGGGTTTGGATCCCAGGTTCCACGTAAAAACACCAGGCGGAAACGGTGGCAGCCTCCACTTCTGGCTGTGGTGGGCAGAACCTGGGAAATCCCAGAGCAAAGCAAGAAGGATGATTCCTGAAGTCGCCCTTGGTCCTCCACAGGGACATACAATACCCTCTGATACACACACACACACACACACACACACACACACACACACAGAGTAAATACATAAATAATTTTAAAAGAAAAGAAACTTCGAGAAGAGCTCAGGGTGGAGGGAGTCTTGAAGCTCAGCAGCCCGCCTTGCATCTGCCTGACTTGCCAGTTCCGTGGGAATTTCTAGAAGCTCCTGGAAGAGAGCCGCGGCCAGCAGGCCCTCCCCGTCCCCTGAGGAGCCAGTACACAGGCTTCCATGTCCCTCAGGTGGTTCAGGTACGGGGGCTGTTCGAGCACGGGGACACACGTACCCCCTGTTCCCCTGCCCCGCTCTGATGAGACCACAGCTCTACAGAAGAGGAGACAGGAGAAAAGGAATTTCTTCAGTGGCCACCTGCCTGAGCCTCAGTTTATCCTTCTGACCTGACATTTTATCAGTGTGGACTCAGGCCCAAAAGAGGGTGGGCATCCCTGGGGGCTGCTTGCAGGTGGAGGAGGGGGACACAGGCCGGCCCCAGGTCCCAGGTGCTCACTGGGACATGATGTGCTGGGTGCAGAGTGGGCCAGACGCAGGGAGCCAGGCACTGAGAAGCAAGGGACCACCCTTCTCAGAGTGACCAGCCGTGGAGACGCGAGGCCTTGGGGGGAAGCTCGCGTTGCCTCCCACCTGTTCTTTCTCTTCTGTCCACAGACAGCAGCCCGCTCGTGGGGAGCATGCCCCCCAGTTATGGGACCCTGATGACAGGGACATCAACCGATCCCCTCAGCTCCTCAGTTTCATCCGTGGTAAGTGGCGCTGAGCGGGTGGGGTGACCCCAGGCCCGTGCCCGCCGCCCCGCCACGTCTTCTCTCCCTGCGTCCGCAGAGGCTCAGCGGCTACTGTGGCAGTCCATGCAGGGCCATCGGCTATCGCGCCGCGGTCTGGATGCTGGCCGGGATCCCCTGGCTGCTGTGCCGCTGGAAGCCCTGGTGGGGCGTGCGCCTGCGCCTGCGGCCCTGCAGCCTGGCCCGCGCCGAAACACTCGTCATCGAAATAAGAGACAAAGAGGTGAGCCTGCCTCTCGGCTGAGGAAGGGGGTGCCAGCTGGGGAAGCGGGGTGCCAGGCAGCTCTGGCCTCCAGCGGCCCGTGGTGGGAGGGGGCAGGCCTGGAGGCGGGTCCTCATCCTGCCTGCAGCCTCCGCTGCGCGCGCAGCAGGCTAGTGCGTCCGTGGACTCCATGGGTTTCTGTGATCAAACCTGCGTTGTGACCCCTACGTTTTTAGGACTGGGGAACAGCTCAGTGGATCAGGCGTGAGGACCCTTAAGTTCTGGTCTTAATGTATGAAAAAACCATGCACTTGTGACCCCCCTCATCCCTCCTCCCCCCACCATGCCCCCCCCATGCCGTGGGGAGCAGAGACGGCAGGATTGCTGGGGCTGCGGGCTCAGCTCTGGGCTCAGCGAGAACCATCTGGAAGGAACAGAGCAGAGAGAACTAGGGCAGGATGCCCAGCGTGGTCCTCTGCCCTCTGCGTGTTCACGTGTCCGCTTCACGCAGACAAATCTTCTATGTATTTGGTGAGGGAGGAGAGAGCACGCATGTACCACACGACTCGTGCGGCGGTCAGAGGTCCACTTTGGGAAGTGGGTTCTGTCCTTCCACCACGTGGCCCTTGAGGACTAAAGGCCATCAAGTTTGTGCCTTTCTGCCCCGCCACAGGTTGAATATAGTGCGTGGCCCCTGTCCAAAGAGGTGGCCTCTGCAGGGCCACTCGGCGTGGGGCGGGCTGGAGGGCAGGGCGCACCAGGGCTGAGGCACGGCTCTGTGTTTCAGGATAGCTCGTGGCAGCTCTTTACCGTCCAGGTGCAGACTGAGGCCGTCGGCGAGGGCAGGTGAGGTGGCAGGTGCCCCTCCCGGGAGGGGCAGGGAGGTTCGGGCAGCCCCAGGGCTGCACGGTAGCTCTCGTCCCTCTCCCAGCCTGCAGCTGCCCTGCGCAGGTCCAGGCGGAAGATGGCCGCAGCCAGGCAGCTGTGGGGGCAGCACCAGAGGGCACGTGGAAGGACACCGCGCAGCTCCGCAGGCAGGGGGAGGAGGCAGTAAGTGGACAGCCGGCTCTCTCCCCGCCCCCCTGTGCTGGGAGATCTAGGCTTTTGTGTTCTCCGTGGTCCCAAATGAACAGGACGCCCTTCACTCCTTCCATCCTCCCCTCCCTCCTTCCGGCGCCCCGACCCCGTGCCTTGCGGCACTCTCGCGGCCAGGCGGCCTCCCACCAGCCTCTCTCCTCCCCCCACAAGCAGGTGCTGCGGTACTACCTCTTCCAGGGACAGCGCTACATCTGGATAGAGACGCAGCAAGCCTTCTGCCGAGTCAGGTGAGGCCCGGGCGTGGCCACGCCACCTCCTCCAGCCGACAGTGACTCGGCTGGCCTGAGCGGAGCACCTCGCGGAGCCCCGGGCTGTGGCCTCTAAATGGGGGTCATTTTAGGGTGCGTCTCCTCTGAGCCTCACGGAGTCTCTGGCTCCAGGGTGTGCTCAGGTTGAGTCTGCTTAGTGCTGCGGGGGTGGGGGGCATCAAAGGAGTCTGAAGCCTCCAGGGAGGGGGACGCTTTGCCCAGGCCCGTCACCTACAGTCTCTGCCTCTGCTCCTGCCAGCCTGCTGGACCATGGCCGTACCTGTGACGACATCCACTCTTCCCGCTCCGGCCTCAACCACCAGGACCAAACTGTGAGGTGGGTGCTGCCCTGACCCAAGACCCCCACCCCGCTTCTTCCTCCCACGTGGCTGCCTGCCGGTCACGCCTTCTCTGGGCCATGGTTTCCCCAGTGTCACGTGGGAGCACTGACACCCCCAGCAGGGTCCCCCTGACAGCTCGCCGCCCCCCCCCCTTTCAGAAAAACCATTTACGGCCCCAACGTGATCAGCATACCGGTGAAGTCCTACCCGCAGCTCCTGGTGGACGAGGTAGGACCCCTGACCCTGCCCGGCCCGCCACCCACTCTGGCACTCTGGGTGGTAGGTAAAGCACATGGTCCCAGGCCCCATTGCCAGCCAGCTCAGCCCAGAGAGACCAGGTCAAGGACAGAGTCACAAGCTTGGACCGTGGGGGGCTGCAGGGGAACCCCAGAGGCCAAGCAGCTCCACGTGCCAGAGCCGGAGCCAGGCCTGGCCTCAGCTCTGGGGAAAGGGGCAGAGACGGCACTGTCGCCATTCAGGGGCACACGGGCATCAGCGGGCAGGATGTAGCCGGGGGCACACAGACTGGGCACACCTCCAGCGTGGCGCATCCCTGCCCCGCCTCCTCCAGGCGCAGCCCGACATCCAGTGACAGCTCCTGAGCCCGTCGGCTCTGTCCAGCGGGGCGGGGGCGGCTCCGCCTTGAGCGCTCAGCGGGGGTGTGGCCTGTCGGATGCCCACGGCGTCAGAGCGGCAAAGCCGACGCCTCGCGGGATGCCGGTGGCAGGAGGTGGACCGGCCTCAGCCCTGGGCACCCGTCTTGCTCTCACGTGCTTCCCGTCCCCCAGGCGCTGAATCCTTACTACGGCTTCCAGGCCTTCAGCATCGCGCTGTGGCTGGCCGACCGCTACTACTGGTACGCGCTCTGCATCTTCCTCATCTCGGCCGTCTCCATCTGCCTGGCACTGTACAAGACCAGAAAGGTGGGCGTGAGGCGGGCCAGCAGGGCTGGGCAAGGGGCTCTGTGAGGGGCTGCCCCCTACTCACCCCCTCCTTCCTCTGTCCACAGCAAAGCCTGACTCTTAGGGACATGGTTAAGCTGTCGGTACGGGTGCGCGTGTGCCGGCCAGGCGGAGGTGAGGAGCGGAAGGGAGGGAGGCTGGTGGGCAGGGGCGGCCTGGGCTTCCACTGAACCCCGCCTGCCCACAGAAGAGGAATGGGTGGACTCCAGCGAGCTGGTGCCTGGGGATTGCCTGGTGCTGCCCCTGGAGGGTGGACTGATGCCCTGCGATGCCGCCCTGGTGGCCGGCGAGTGCGTGGTCAACGAGAGCTCGCTGACCGGTGAGTGGGGGCCACGCGCAGCCTGGGGCGCGGAGTGGTCAGCACGTCGCGCAGCATCGTCGCGCAGGGTCTTTGATCCCAGACCGTGCAGAGCATGGAGCGCGCGTCAGGGCCCCGCGTCTCTTCCTGGTGTTCGTGTAGTGTGCGCGTGCAAACATCCGTGCAGTGTTCCTGGCAGCCCACGTGGGCTCTCCCTCTGGTCTTACCTTGTGCTCCGAGCAGCCCGTCCTGACTGACTGTCCAACGTGTAGCTCTCCCTAGCCGAGGCCGCCGCGTGGCAGCTGCATGGTAACCGACTGACCAGTCCACTCCGGTGCTGTTCAACATGAGTTCCCAGGCAGCCCGGAGAGGCCCTGGCCTCGGCGTCTCTTAATGGATATGAGACACATGCAAAGCTGCGGACCCAGCTCTCAGGAAACTGAGGCAGGAGGATACCAAGCTCTGGACCAGCCTGGGATCACAGAGAGCTGCTGTCCTGGTGGGGTGAGGGGGCAGGGGTCGTAGTCTTTCTCTGGGATCTGTTAAATCTTGATGGTGAATACTGGGTAGCGTTCAGTGAGAACTGTGAAGCAGCAGTTTGCTTCCAAAGCTCTTGCCTAGCACCCGAGGGCCTGGATTCACCCTCCGGAACCATAACAGAAACTGTCACAGACGGTTGCTGGCTCCAGCTGGGATGGTTTTGTTTTTTGATTGTTTGTTTGTTTTACTAGAAACTGAACGGGCCTTGCTCATGCTACTACATTCCCAGCAAACCCTGCCCCCCCCTTAATTCACTTTTTATCTTGAGACAGGGTCTCATTAAGTTGCTCAGACTGGTTTTGGATTAACTCTGTAGCCCATACATGCCTTGCACCTGCAAACCTGCCTCCCCTCGCCGGTAGCTGGGATTACAGACCTGTACAGCCTAACTCGGGGGTTTGTATTTTAGCAATGGGATCGTAAAAGCTGATGTGGCAGGACATGGCTGACATCTCATGGATGCGCCAGGAGGGTCACTATAAGTTCACAGACAGCCTTAGAATATGCAGTGAGGCCCGGTCTCAAGAGAAAAGAGGGCTGGAGAGATGGCTCAGGGGTTAAGACTGTCTCGGAAGCAGAAGGTCCTGAGTTCAGATCCCACGTCCCACGTAGCCAGGCGGAAACAGCAGCGGCCTGCACTTCTGGGCCTAGTGAGCTGAGCCTGGGAAACCCCCGAGCCAAGCACGAAGGAGGTAGAAGCCATCCAGGGTGATTCCTGGGGTCACCCTTGGTCCTGCACAGGGACACACAGTGCCCTCTGACGCGTGCACGCACACACACCCAAAGTAATTAATTAATTAATTAATTAATTAATTAAAAATGAAAACCAGGTATTATGATGTGCACATAATCAGGAGATGGAGGATCAAAGTTCAAAGTCATTCTCAGGTACAGTCAAGTTCGAGACCAGCCTTAGCCATGTGGGCTATGTGTCTGTCAAACAAGCAAAGAAACAGAAAAGCTGGTGGACTTCACTGCCCAGCCATCAGGGAATAGAGACCAAGCCTGGGCTGCCTTTGACTCCTCACCCAGAAATCTGCATACTATAGGTGCTCAATAGATGCTGGCTTCACAGGTTCCTTTGCCAGGGAGCCGCCAGAGTTTTATAGAGGCGACACCACACACTGATGTGAACGTATTTATT
Source organism: Typhlomys cinereus (assembly GCA_023101885.1). NCBI lineage: Eukaryota > Metazoa > Chordata > Mammalia > Rodentia > Platacanthomyidae > Typhlomys > Typhlomys cinereus. Next base: position 940,882 of record JALPQD010000327.1, on the reverse strand, counting down.
GATTTGAACTGCAAAAGTAACAGGTGGGGCTGGAGAGATGGCTCAGGTTAAGGCTCTGCCTTGAAAACAGAAGACCTCAGTTTGGATTCCAGATGCCACTAAAATCTCCAGGCGGAAGTGGCATTGGCCTGGACTTCTGGTTCTGGAAGGCAGAGCCCAGGAAATCCCAGAGTGAAATAAAAAGGAGGTGTAAGCAATCCAGGATGATTCCCAGAATCACCCTTATGCCTACACAGGCGACATACTCAAGTTCTCTCTCTCTCTCTGTCTCTCTCTCTCTCTCTCTCTCTCTCTCTCTCTCTCTCTCTCTCACACACACACACACACACACACACACACACACACACCAACAATCCTGAGAGGCAGGAGGATAATAAGTTGAGGCCCAACCTCACCTACATCGCAAATCCTGTTTCAAAAAACTAAAGACAAAATTCTTGCTTGTAATACATGAAAAAAATCACCCCAACAGGAGAAAGTCTCGTAAACTTTGTTGTGTTCCCCCCCACACCCGTGCAAGTGCAAGACCATGCTTGCTGGTCACCCCCCTCCCCCCAGACCTGGGTCTGTCCGCCCTCCTCTCAAGATCACCTCATCGTCCCCGTGTTCTTGACACACGTCTCTCCCTAACCCCAGTTACCAAGTTAAATGAAGCGCTTCTGTGTGAAGTTCTTGGTTGTACTGCGGGGAGGGAGGGCCCGGAGGGTCTCAAGGACCTCACACCGCGTCCCTTCTAGGAGAGAGTATCCCAGTGCTGAAGACGGCCCTGCAGGAAGGGCCCAGGCCCTACTGCCCGGAGACCCATCGGCGACACACCCTCTTCTGCGGGACCCTCATTCTCCAGGCCAGGGCCTACGTGGGAACCCATGTCCTGGCAGTAGTGACCCGGACAGGTACCTGTCTGGTTGGGGAGGAATGCTGGGCTCCACAGCTCTAGCAGAGGTGACACGGGTGGGACGGGACCTGGAGCCCCCCCCACTTCTGCCACTGATTTGCCGTGGGGCGTCCCATTCTGCTCAGGCCTCGTGTACTCCTCTTATCAAAAGTGGGGCGTCCTCAGCATGCACTCGGTGTTCCAAGGAGCCAACAGGAGTCCACTGTTATAATTGAGACCACCCTATGTTGTAATTGAGACCACCCACCTGGGATGCCGTCCACTAATTCCATCTTTTAAAACCCGATGCAGCTTCAGACCTGTAATCCTAGCTACTTGGGAGGCAAAGACAGAAAAGCTAAAAGCTCGTCACCAGCCTGGGTGATTTAAGTGAGACCCTCTGTCAAAAGACAAGTAAAATCTACTACAGAATATGGCTCAGTGGAAGAGTTCTTGCCTAGCACACATAAGGCCCTAGGCTCAGTCCCCAAAAACACAAAAAGAAAAGAAAGAAAATAAAAACCATGTGGGTATTGGGCAAGGCAGATGATGGGTGACCCCATATCACCCCAGAGGTGCAGGTATTGGTAGGCAAGAGATGGGGGAAGCCCTGGCTACACTTCCCTTGCCTCCGTTTCTCCTGGTACCCCTAGGGTTCTGTACGGCTAAGGGGGGTCTGGTGAGCTCTATTCTGCACCCGCGGCCCATCAACTTCAAGTTCTACAAACACAGCATAAAGTTTGTGGCGGCGCTTTCTGTTCTGGGTGAGTGGGCCCGCCCCCCACTCTGTGCCCCAGGGTGAGTGCCCCCCCACTGTGGCCCCACCTGGGTCTCGACTCCCGCTCACCCCTCGCTGTCTCCCCAGCTCTGCTTGGCACCATCTACAGCATCTTCATCCTCTACCGTAACCGGGTAAGTAAGGGACTGGGGACCCTCCAGCAGGGCTGGGGGCGGGCGGTCCAACCAGCAGGTTCTATGTCAAGCGTCTCCTGCCAGGTGCCTGTGAGTGAGATCGTGATCCGGGCTCTGGACCTGGTGACGGTGGTGGTCCCGCCCGCCCTGCCGGCCGCCATGACCGTGTGCGCGCTCTACGCCCAGAGCCGGCTGCGCGCGCAGGGCATCTTCTGCATCCACCCGCTGCGCATCAACCTGGGGGGCAAGCTGCAGCTCGTGTGCTTCGACAAGGTGGGCGGGGCAGGGGCAGGACGCCCCCCCCCCCCCGAGCCTGGGCCTGGCCGCCAGACCTGCATTCCTCAGCTGGGTCCTCCCGGGCCCACCCAGTGTCCAGCTCCCTGCCCAGCGGCTCACGTCTAATGGGCGAGATGCCTTAAGTCATTTACTCGTTTGCCCAGAAAACGTCGCTGGCCTGGGCCGAGCGTGGCCCTGGGATCTGGCAGGGACCAGTGCTGACCCCCGAGGGGCTCTGGAGCGTGCACCCCGAGAATGAGCACAGCGGCGGCCCGCCGTGCGGCGGGCGCTGGTGTTGGCAGCTAGTCGGTGCCCACAGGGCACTAGCAGGTCCCTCCTGTCTGGCCTTTGGAGTAAGGAGGTCCTGGTGAGGGCAGGCAGAGCAGGTGGGGAGGCCGCATGAACCCCCGTGCGGGAGCCGTGTGGGGCCTCACAGAATGTACCTCGGACCCAGTGCGTTGTGGGTGCGGCAGGGCAAGACCAGGTGGGCAGCACCCTGATGGGCAGAGACTGGACCCGTCAGGCCATGACCGCGGAGGGTGGTCAGACGCTCAGGGCTGGGGGGTGATCCCGCAGGTGCACGGAGGTCCAGGGGCAAGGAGGGGCCGTCGTGGCCCTGGCTGTGGGTCTCAGTTCCCACGGGGTGCTCACGGCCCAGACGGGCTTTAGCTCAGCAGGGCACGGCTCACCCTGACCTGTCCCCCTACAGACAGGCACCCTCACCGAGGATGGCTTGGACGTGATGGGGGTGGTGCCTCTGACGGGACAGGCGTTCCTGCCGCTGCTTCCACAGCCCCGCCACCTGCCCTGGGGACCCCTGCTTCGAGCTCTGGCCACCTGCCATGCCCTCAGCTGGCTACGCGACACCCCGGTGGGTGACCCCATGGACCTGAAGATGGTGGAGGCCACAGGCTGGGTGAGGAGGCCCCGCCCTGGGCCGCTGGGCCCAACAGACACCACCCGTCCTCACTCCCCAGCCCCCGACCACCCGTCCTCACTCCCCAGCCCCCGACCACCGTCCTCACTCTCCAGCCCCCGACCACCGTCCTCAGTCTCGGTCACGCCAGCCCCCAACCACCCGTCCTCACTCTCGGTCTCCCCAGCCCCCGACCACCCGTCCTCACTCTCGTTCTCCCCAGCCCCCGACCACCCCTCCTCAGTCTCCAGCCCCCGACCACCCGTCCTCAGTCTCGGTCTCCCCAGCCCCCGACCACCATCCTCAGTCTCCAGCCCCCGACCACCATCCTCAGTCTCCCCAGCCCCCGACCACCATCCTCAGTCTCCAGCCCCCGACCACCGTCCTCAGTCTCGGTCTCCCCAGCCCCCGACCACCCGTCCTCACTCTCGGTCTCCCCAGCCCCCGACCACCCGTCCTCAGTCTCGGTCTCCCCAGCCCCTGCTTGGTCACTGTCCCTCAGTCACGGCAGATTTCCTGCCAGGCATCTGCTGTGTGCTAGACAGGCCTTGCCTCGTTCCTCTTACGCTGGCCCAACCGAGCCTGAAACCCACGTGCTTCACTGGGAGGAGACGGAGGCCCAGGAGGCCCACATGACCCGCAGGATTGTCCGTGGCTTCTCTGTGCAGCAGTCAAGTTTGGATCTGAGTCTGTCTAGATCCAAGGCCCATGTTTTGCCTTCCCCTCGGGAAGGGGGTTTCATGCATCTCTCCTGCTTCCCTGCGGGTCAGGACCCTGCTTGCCAACTGCCCCTGTCTGTCCCCAGATGCTAGAGGAAGGTCCAGCAGCAGACACAGCACGTGGAACCCAGGTCTTGACAGTGATGAGACCCCCACCCAAGGGACCCCAACTGCAAGGAGCGGTGAGCTGCTGGGTGGTGAGGGAGGGGGCCCGAGGAGGGGCCCACAGCCAGCCCCTCAGCTCTTCTCTCTCCGCAGGAAGAGCCCCTGGAACCCGTGAGCGTGCTCTGCCGCTTTCCCTTCTCCTCGGCCCTGCAGCGCATGGACGTGGTGGTGGCGTGGCCAGGGGCCGCCCAGCCCGAGGCGTACGTCAAGGGCTCTCCGGAGCTGGTGGCCGGCCTCTGCAGCCCGGAGACAGGTGACGGGGCAGAGTGGGGCGGGCTTCTGCGCCCCTTCCCCCACCGTGCTCTGCTGACACCCCTGTCCCCACAGTGCCCCCTGACTTTGCCCAGGTGCTGCAGGGGTACACGGCTGCTGGCTACCGCGTCGTGGCCCTAGCTGGCAAGCCGCTGCCCATCACGCCCAGTCTGCAGGCCGCCCAGCAGCTGACAAGGTGGGTCTGACCCCGCACGGGGGAGGTGTGCCGGCGCAGGCTGAGCCCGGGAAGATACCCTGGCCAGTGGCTGGGAGTGGGGTGTTGCGCACCGCCTGACCTCTGACCTGGGCGGCCCCTGTGCAGGGACACCGTGGAGGGGGAGCTGAGCCTCCTGGGGCTTCTGGTCATGAGGAACCTGCTGAAGCCACAGACGACGCCGGTTATCCAGGCGTTGCGCAAGACCAGCATCCGGACCGTCATGGTGACAGGTACTGTGGTCCTGGAGGCCCGGGCAGGAGGACCCGCCCTGTGCCGTGAGCACATCCTTCTGAAGACGCCCCTCCCAGCCTTTTCACTGCCCTTCACTGTACCCCCACATGGCACGTCACCCCCACTGGCCCCCGACAGCCAGACTCAGGCTCTTCTAAGTGGGATGATGTGACAGGCTCCCAAAGCAAGGACCAGCCAGGGGCACAGGGAAAAGCCGACATGACCGGCGCGTCCAGCTCGGCCAGCAGCAGTGGACGCGACCTCATCAGCGTCCTCTCTGGAAGGGTCAGGGGGACGAGCCCTGACCTTGGCCCCCACTCCTAGGGGACAACCTGCAGACAGCAGTGACAGTGGCCCGGGGCTGCGGAATGGTGGGCCCTCAGGAGCGCCTGGTGGTCGTCCACGCCACCCACCCCGAGCGGGGCCAGCCTGCCTGCCTCGAGTTCCTGCCAGCTGACTCTCCCACGGGCGTGAACAGAGCCAAGGTGAGGGCGACCCAGAGCTCTGGTCGCGCCCCACCCAGTGATCCCACCGTGACGCCTGACTCAGGCCCTAGCTCTCCAGGGGGCAGGGGTTTCTGAGCTGAGCTTCCTGGGTCTCCAGGGTCCTGTTCAGGCCACAGACTGCGCAGTGGAGCCTGACCCCCGGTCCATCCACCTGGCCCTCAGCGGGCCCACCTTTGCGGTCCTCCGGAAGCACTTTCCCAAGCTGCTGCCCAAGGTAGGCCGCCCAGGGTAGGGCTGCCCGGCTTCCTGCTCTCCGCACCCCAGGGTGCCTCAGCCTTCCCCTCCCGTGTGCCAGGTCCTGGTGCAGGGCACCGTCTTCGCCCGAATGGCCCCAGAGCAGAAGACAGAGCTCGTGTGTGAGCTGCAAAAGCTTCAGTGAGTGCCGCGTGGTGGGCGTGGGGGGACCTGCGCGAGGATCTCTGCGAATTCCAGGTCTGCCTGGGCCACATAGAAAGACCCCGCCGGATCTAACAGCATTCGGAAGCGCGTTTGCCGCGCCACGCGAGGCCCTGCGCCCCTGCGGCTGCAGTCACAGCGCTCGGCAGGATCAGGATTTCAAGTCCTGCTCAGCTATATGACAAGTTCAAGACCAGCCTGGGATACAGGAGTCTCTTGAAAGAGGGAGGGAGGAAGGGAAAGAAAGAAAAGAAATACCCAGGTTGTACTTGGGATACAGCTGAGTGGTAGAACGAGACTGGGCTCATCCCCAGCACAGCGATAAAGAAGATACCCCGACAGGCGGGTTTTCCCGGATGCCAGGCACGATGATCCCCACAGCGTGGTTGCTGGCAGGCTGTGCCAGCGTGGTCGCTGGTTGCCCGTGCTCTCCCGGCAAGCCTGGGAGGGGAACACATGGCCGCATCTGCCCGCCTCTCGCCAGGTACTGCGTGGGCATGTGTGGGGACGGCGCCAACGACTGTGGAGCCCTGAAGGCGGCGGATGTGGGCATCTCGCTGTCCCAGGCCGAGGCCTCGGTGGTCTCGCCCTTCACCTCCAGCATGGCCAGCATCGAGTGTGTGCCCACGATCATCAGGTGAGACGGGGGGCACGGTGCACGAGGGCGGAGCAGGGCCGCGGCGCCCGGGTCCTGATGTCCGTCCCTCCCGCCCAGGGAAGGCCGCTGCTCTCTGGACACGTCGTTCAGTGTCTTCAAGTACATGGCGCTGTACAGCCTGACGCAGTTCATCTCCGTCCTCATCCTGTACACGGTGAGCCTCGGCAGGGCCCGCGCCAGGCCGGCAGCAGACCTGGCAGTGTGGGGAGGAGGGGGAGGGCTCTGGAACCAGGGACAAAAGCACTAGTCCCAGGTCCCGGGATGGACCAGCCGGCATGTACTAGCATGTACTAGCATGTACTAATATGTCCCCGCTCCAGGAGCTCCCTTGTTAGTAGGACACACTGAGGCAGCAGCCAGGCAAGATGGGGCAGAGCCAAGGTCCCCACCCACAGATCCCCATCCTGCTGGCCCTGCGGAGTGCAGGGGAGGCCGGGGCGGTGCTGCTCTCGCCCTAGGACGTCCCACCAGCAGCGTGAGCAGCTCCACCCGCGTCTCCAGCAGGCCCTCCCCCATCAACTCTGGATTGCTGGGGGGAGAGCGAGCGGGGCCCTGCTTCCTGCTCCTGCTGGGGGGTGAGGACTGGGGAGCAGTGGGAGCCTTGAGTTTCCCTGGGGTCAGGTGAGTGGGCCCCCTTCATGTGGGAAGCGAGACGGGAACCTTTGCCATAGGTTCTGCCGGGACGGGGCCACCTGCGGCTGCGCCTCGGGGTCTCAGCCTCCGCCGGCTCTGCCTCCTGCAGATCAACACCAACCTGGGGGACGTGCAGTTCCTGGCCATCGATCTGGTCATCACCACCACCATCGCCGTGCTCATGAGCCGCACCGGGCCCGCGCTGGTGTTGGGACGTGCGCGGCCGCCCGGGGCACTGCTGAGCGTGCCCGTGCTGGCCAGCCTGCTGCTGCAGGTGGCCCTGGTGGCCAGCATCCAGCTGGGGGGCTACTTCCTGGCCGTAGCTCAGCCCTGGTGAGGAGCGAGCGGAGCCCCTGCCCCTGGTGCTGCCCCTGTATCCGAGACCCCCGACTCCTTCCCTGACTCCGCCTTCCCGTCTCCAGGTTCGTGCCCCTGAACAGTACCGCGCCCGCGCCCGACAACCTGCCCAACTACGAGAACACCGTGGTCTTCTCGCTGTCCAGCTTCCAGTACCTCATCCTGGCCGCAGCCGTGTCCAAGGGGGCGCCTTTCCGCCGGCCACTCTACACCAACGGTGCTGCCGCGTGGTGGGGTGGGGGTGACAGCTGGGATGGAGAAGGGCCCCTAGCGGGGGGTGTGCGTGCACGCGCGTGTGTGGTGTGCGTGCGTGCATCTCCGGGGCGAGCTCCCTCACTGACAGACTCCCCCACCCCCAGTGCCCTTCCTGGTGGCCCTGGCGCTCCTGGGCTCTGTCCTGGTGGGCCTCATCCTGGTCCCCGGCCTCCTGCAGGGGCCGCTAGGACTGAGGAACATTGCAGACGCCTGCTTCAAGTCGCTGCTGCTGGGCCTGGTCGCCTTCAACTTCGTGGCGGCCTTCATGCTAGAGGTGAGACCCTCACCGCTGCGCTGCGAGAGGGGTGCAGAGCGCCCGACTCCAGCGGCCCCTCCGTTCTCCCTCCACAGAGTCTGCTGGACCACTGCCTCCCGGTCTGTCTCCGGTGGCTCCGGCCGAAACGGGCCTCCAAGAAGCGCTTCAAGCAGCTGGAGCAGGAGCTGGCTGAGCGGCCCTGGCCCGTGCTGCCCACTGACCCCGTAAGGTAGTGCTGGCCTGCAGGGCGTTCCAGACCCTGGACCCCTGCCTCCAAGCCACGATGGACCCTCTGCAGAGACCAGCCAGCGCCTCCCGCCTCCCTGAGGCTGACCTGCCTCACACTCCTGCCCCAAGACTGCCTGGCCCAGCCTTCCCCTCCCCCACCTGGGGGAGCTGGCCATCGTCCCCCTTAGAGCGTCCTGTGTGGAGACGGCCGCCTCCACTGGGAACCGCTGTCTGTAGCAAATAAAGTTGTGATATTTCCCGCCTGGCCGCACCTGACTTTATCTGGGCACCCAGGAGGACACGCCTTCCCCTCCTAGGACTGAGGACTCTTGGGGTTTCAGGTCCCAGGTCCCTTGGGAAAACTCTCCTTGGAACATCCCTGCTTCCTTTTGAGGAGACACCTGCTGCTGCTTAGCACCTTGTTCATTTAACGCTTTCGCTTCTCTTTTTATCATGTTTATTTGTGGGGGGGCATACGCATGCCGGGGCATGGCACATGGTGGAAGTCGAGGGCAAGTTGGTTCTCTCCTTCCACCACGTGGCTTCCAGGCACTGAGCTCAGGTCTCCAGGCTCCCGAGAAGACACCGTGTCCAACCAAGCTATCTTACTTAAGAGAACAATTAGTATTTTCTTTCTTTTTATTTATTTTTATTTTTTTAATTTTTTTATTTATTCAATTGTGCGTGTATGTGTGTGTGCACATGTGTATGTATGTGTGTGTATGTACGTGTGCGTATGTGTGTGTGTGTAGAACCACGGATGAATTCGGGAACCACCATGGACGCCTCCACCTCTTTGTTTACTCTGCCCCAGGATTCACAGGCTCCGCCCTACCAGGACCGGAAACGCAGGACGCCCCCTGCTTCCGCCTGGCGTCTATACGTGGGGTCTAGGATCCGAACTCAGGACCTTCCGCCTGCAAGGCAGAGGCTTAACCCCTGAGCCACCTCTCCAGCCCCAGGATTTTTTTTCTTTACCGAAGAAAGATGGAGAAGTCAGAGAGAAGGGGCACACGTGCGTGGCACCTGGGAGGCGAGACTGCCCAAGTGTCGGGGGACAGCTTCCAGAAGTCCATTCTTTCCACCACGTGGACTCCTGGGAATCTCACTGGGTCGCTAGGTTTGGGAGCGGGTGCCTTATGCCCTAAGCCATCTCACCAGCCTTTTTTAATGATTTTTTTTCCTTTTTTTTTTTTTTTAAATAACGAGAGAGAGGACTTACATATAAACAGCACAACTGTGGGTACCAATCCTACTTTACGGATGGGGAAACAGGCCTGGCCTGAATCACCAGTGGTCAGTAGCGGAGCTGGATCTGCCTTGCGGCTCTTAGCTTCCTGCCAGCCAGGGCTGCAGGCTGTCCTGGAACAGCTGTCTCAATGCGCCCTCTGGGGGTGGGGGTTCCCCACGTCCCAGGATGTGTTTGTGGTCCGCTTCCTTCCTCAGATACAATCCAGGCTCTGAGCCCTGGTCTCCCAGCCAGCACCACATGCAGCGTCCCTGGGGAAGGGTGGGCGCGTCTCTGACCTCATCCCACTCGGGGAGCCTCTGGCCAGGTTCCTGAGCTTAGGAGATGTGACTGGCCCTGGCTGTCTCTGGGCAGGAAGATGGGAAAAAAGGGCTCTTTCCTGTGTCTAGGCCTCGACCACCTCCCTGGGAAGTCACAGCCGGCCGCGCGCCGTCTTAGCTCAGGAAGAGCTGAGTCAGCTGCATGGAAAGATAACATTTCCTGGCATGGAGCCAGCCGCAGCCAGCGTGCTTGCTGCGGCCAGGAGGGCAGGAGACAGTGCGCTTGAGACCACGCGTGCGTCCACTGGACAGGCGCGAAGGCAGCCTTGCCCTAGTGCCATTTCTAATGTGAAAGAAGGTGGCTGGAGGGAGGGAAACCACAACAGCCGCAGCTCTCCCCAGATAGCTGCCACTCTCCTCGGGTCCCCAGGGGCAGGGGAGTGGGTAGGAGCAGAAGATCCTGGCCAGGACCCTAGCCTCAGTTTCCCCCTCTCACATATAATCCCCTGTCTCCAGTGGGATTAGGCTACAGCAGTGATAGGCCAAAGGAGAGTTGGGCTACCCTGGGGTGACAAACTCCTTATTCCATGCAGTGGTCAGGGGGATTGGGTGTCGAAGTGTCCACTCCCTCCTCAGACAGCCCAGCTGAGGTCTAGTCCCCTGGGTGCTAAACTTGCAGAGATTCACTGACAGAATTTATGCCTAGAGATGGGCTAGAAGCAGGACGGAGGGCAGGAGACAGGGACATGGTGGGGGCACCTGGACTTGAGGTCACCTTGGGCAGGACCGAATCTCAGAGTGGGGAATGACTGCCTTCATTCCATCAGTGATTGCATGTGTGTGTGTTTGAGGGCACTGTGCGTTCCTTGTGGAGGGCCAAGGGAGAATTCAGGAATCATCCTGGATTGCTTCTACCTCCTTCCTACTTTGCTCTGGGATTTCACACACTCCACTGCCATTTCCACCTGGTATTTTTTTTTACGAGGGACCTAGGATCTGAACTCAGGACCTTCTGCTTGCAAGACAGAGTCTTAACCCTGAGCCATCTCTTCAGCCCCCATCAGTGAATCTGAACTTGGATGTTGATTGTTTGAGTTTGACCTGCCCTGGGGACATTTGTGGAGTTAGAATCGATGGCCTATGGGACAAACTGAGAGACACCCTGTGGGAAGGGGTAGAGAGAGGGAAGGAGGAAAAGGATGGAGGGAAGGAAGGAGGAAGGAAAAAAAAGAAAGGAAGGCTACTTAAAGTAATGAGCCTTATATTATCTGAGGACTCGCGGAAGGCCGGAGGCGGAGTTCCAAACCCAGAGGGTGCCCTGAGAGCCAGCAAAGCTATTCTGCGCCCACTTGAGCGGCCTTGGGAACCTCTCTGTGAAACAGGGCGGCGCGTGCCTGCCTGGCCCTCGCGCATGACAGGGACCAGCGGCCCGAGCCACCGCTGCTCGGCCGCTGGCGCTGGATCGGGCCGCGAGGTCGGCTCGGGCGGGGTTGGAGCCCCGAGGGCGCGGCGTGGCGGCCGGCGGTGAGCTCGCTTTAGGACCCAGCGGCTGCGGGCTGGAGGCCGGCGCCCGCCCGTCGGGGGCCCGGAGGGGGGCTCTGCGCGGCTTGGGGCGCACTGGCGGCGCGGCCACTCGCAGCGCGACGCAGGGGCGCGACAGGTAGGCGCGGCTTGGAGCTCCGGGATGGGCGCGCGCGGGGGCGTCCCGGGGCACCCCGACCCTGGCGCCGGCTGCGGGGGGCCTGACTCTGGGGTCTTCGGGGCGGATGCTAAGGGGGCACCTAGCAAGTTTGAAGTCTTTTGATGGGGAAGAGCAGGGAGCTTGAACTTAGGGGGAGCCAGAAGTGAGGGGTGCTAGGGGCCTGGGCAGCTTTTGTCCTCCCTGAAGGTCGGAATGTGGAGGGCAGCGGGGGTCGAGCGGGGGCGGGGAGCTGCGCACGCAGAGACTCAGAGACAAAGAGAGACCAGAGGTGGAGAGCGAGTTTCCGCGGCTGATTGTTCCCAGCTGTGCGGCGGGGCTGCCGCATCTGGCCGGGCCCTCGGTCCTCCTGCCTACATCCCTCAGCCCAAGCCAGCGTGGGGGGCCCCTGGTCCCCATCTCCCAGGACGGCATAAGAGTAGTCGTCGTGTACAGGGCCAGAGCTGGGGCTTGTGTTGGGGGGGTCAGGCTTCCTAACAGGTTCTAGCACCCCCAAAAGCAAGGTCTGGAAGGTGTTTGCCAGCTGGTCTCCTGGGAGCAGAGTGGTTGTTCTCTGGATGCTAGCCAGTGAATCCCACTCTCCCCACAAACTGGGGGTGGGTGTCAATGTGGGAGACTTTGAGCCGACTTTGAGCGGGGCTCCAGACACACTCCTCAGTCTTTCATGCCCCATGGTGCCTGCCTCCAGCCTTGGGGAGACATCGGAAGTTTGGGGCAACTAGAGCAGCCACTAGGGAGAGGCACAGAAAGTTTGGGGTGACTGTGGGGAAGGACATGAATGACAAGAGATGTTGGCCTCCAGCCGGGACACTTGGATAAGATAGTGAATGTCTGGAATGAGCACAAGATCAGAAGCTTCGCTTGTTGGGGTTCGGGTACATGGGAGTACCCTGTTTCTGCCTTCCTTTTCTATTCCTGGACGAAGTTCTATTCCTACAGCAAAGTTGGGGCCACCAGTTAGCTGTGTTGAAAAACTGTGCAGGGAGCAACCCTTTCGGATGGATGAGCCCCACTGGCTGAGGTCACCCACCCTTCACTGACTGGGGGGGACATGGTAGGGCGTGGGGATAGGGAGACAGACCCATATCTGCATTGCAGCCAGACCTAAAAGCTTGGTCCAGCCAGGAATTCCTGGATATTAAAAACCCAGGCGGGGGACCAGGGCCCTCACCCCCAACTACACCGCCCAGTGTCAGGGGTTGTGCACCCCTGGGTGGGGTGACCTCACTCCCTCAGCTGGAGTACTGGAGGCCAGAGGCCGCCTCAGCTCCGCCAGCCCCTTCCTCCCTGAGCGCTTCCTGCCGCTGTAGACAAACTGGCCTCAGTCTTGTGTGTCTGGAGGGAGACCGCCAGGTCCTGGGAGGCCTGGCAGGAGAGGCATCTGGGGGCTGGGAGCCCTGCCCAGCCCTGGCTGCTCGTGCGCGTGTGGTTTCCTGCTGAGCTACATGCTCAGGGCCCAGGGGCTAATTGGGAGCAGGTGACGGTCCTGGCAGACGCTGCCAAGTTGATGGCGGACTGTGGTGTTGGCTGGGCAGGGTTAGTGCCGCCAGCATGTGCTCAGGTCTCGGTGGTGGGCGGGCAGGGTGGAATCTGCTCGTTTATCAAAATCTATCGAGTCCCTCACCCATGACTACCTGTGTTCCTCCTGTGTAACACTTCTCTGCCCCCCCCCCCCGCCTCTATATGCCTGGGATTTCCATTTTCTGTTTGAGAGAGGCAGGGTGTGTGAACGGGGGTACACACACATGCAGGGCATGCCTGTGGAGGTCAGGGGGCAACTTTCCGAAGCGGGCTCTCTCCTTTCAACACGTGGGTTCTGGGGAATCAAACTCAAGATGCCCGGTTTGCATGCAGCCGCCTCCCCCCTTCCTGCAGCCTTCACCCGCTGAGCCGTCGCTCGGGTCGGATGGCCCAGGCTGCGCTCGGGAGCCCAGGCGGGTTCTGCCATCCCGCGTGACTGGCATACAGCTCTCCTTCCCTTCCCTCCAGCTGTCCTCTCCACCACCACGGCCTCCTCCTCGCTCTGCCGCCATGAGAGTTCCCTGCTTCTTCCTGCTGTTCCTGCCCGGTAAGCAGGGGTGTGAGCGGGAGGGTGCAGATGTGAGGGGAGCCCCCGCACGCGGGGCTTGAGGGGAACCGCCAGGCCAGGAGAGAGAGGCAGACAGACAGGCAGAGGGGAGACGTTTCAGTTTGAGTCGAGTGCCGTGGTGAATGGGAGGTGGTCGGGGGCGAGAGAGGAAGCCCCAGGCGGGAGCACAGGAGGAGCATCTACCTCCAGGAGCGGCCGAGAGGTCATCCCCGGGGCAGAGGAGCCCCCCAAGAGCGTGGTCACAGGTGACCCCGAATCAGGGCCAACTTCCGAAAGTCGTTCTCTGGCCGTCCACAGGATGAGGGACCGTTTGGTGAGGGAGCTTGGACCTTGTGAGTGTGTCCGGTTGCAGGGGTCTGTCCTCCCCTTGGGACATCACACATGACTACTGCTTCCCACAGGCCTGCTGGCCCAGGGCCAGTATGACTTGGACCCACTGCCCCCGTTCCCGGACCACGTCCAGTACTCTCATTATGGCGACCAGATCGGTAAGGGCAGATTCCCACCACCACCGCCACCACCACCGTGTCCCCCAGCACTGCCATGTTGAGCCCCCCTCCACTCACTCCCATAGATATGCATGACTCAGGCGGGATCCGGTAGGGTGGGATAATAGGGACCCCGGGGGAGGGGTGGCTGGTCCCCGCCTCAGCTGGGTCCCCTGACCTGCCCCCCCCCCCCGCTGCCTTTCTTTTTCAGACAACTCTGACTACTACGATTACCAAGGTAAAGGGGTGGGTAGGATGGGATGGGCGGGCATCTGGGGCGAGGGTCCTTGGAGAGAGCAGAGGCAGTGGACACTTGTCGCGCACCCCCTGATGCAGAGGTGAGCTCTCGGCCCCCCGAGGAAGCAGTTCCAGTCCCAGCAGCAAGTCCCGCAGGAAGTCATCCCGGCCCCCCCGACCCCAGGTAGGCCCTACACACTGCTTTCCTTGCCCCGGTCCCTTTGCATCCTGGGAGGAGGGTTGCTTGGGCTGGGGGATTGGGAGCGGCCGAGAGAGGGGCCCCCGTGCCCCTTCCAATGGCCCTCCTGCCTCCTCACATCAGAACTGCCAGACCCGGGGAACGCAGAAACGGAGCCCACAGAGCCAGGACCACTTGGTAAGAACCTTTCACAGCTGGAGAAGCTGGGGATTGGGGGGGGGGCGGAAGTGAGACGCTCAGCTGGCAAGGTGCTTGCTTGCAAACCTAGAGATCTTGGATGGAGCCCGCTCACATGCTGAGCCGTGAAGAGCTGGCTTCGGGAGTCACTCTGACCGCAGTGTACCATGCGTGCAAGTGGCACGTTCTCTCCAGTAAATAAGCACAAAGAGAAAGGAGGAGGCTCCGCCGTTGGTCTGAGGAGCCTGGAGGCCCCTGGGAGTGGGGGAAGCTGGCGGACATGGCGGTTCTGGGACATCCCACACTCTTCTCCCCCAGGGTCTGGCCAGAGACGAGGGAGGGGCCGGGGCTTCTGCCAGCCAGAGAGATTATGTAGTGCCAGGGTTGGGAGGCGAGGCCAGCTAAGTTCTGTTCAGCCAAAAGCACAGCACCACGTATGTAGTTATGTGTTACGAAGCGGGTTTCTTGGAACGTGCATAGCGGCTTGTAAACTAGTGTGAGTTTCACTGAGCACTCAGACAGGCCTGAGTTTGTGTTTAAAATTGCTGCCTGAAGTATGCGTCCAAGTAGGTGTGTGTGCTGGAAAACTGGGCAGCCCTGGAAAGTCCAGCAGTGAGGAGCATGTGTGGGTGTCTGGGCAGGGTCTGAGGGCGAGTCTGACCCCCCACCTGTCTCCCAGATTGCCGTGAGGAACAGTACCCATGCACGCGCCTCTACTCCATCCACAAGCCTTGCAGACAGTGTCTCAACGAGATCTGTTTCTACAGGTGCGCGGCACGTGGCCGCGAGGGGAGGGAGGGTCAGCTCTGCCTGTGCCGAGGGGGGCGGGGGCGCACCATGGTGCTCAAGTAGAGCTCGGCTCTGAGGTCGGTCTGGGCTCTCACAGTGGGGACGGGTAAGGGTGGGACTGACCTCATCCCTGGCCTCACCCTCCTCCTCCTCCCAGCCTCCGCCGGGTGTATGTTGTCAACAAGGAGATCTGTGTCCGCACGGTCTGTGCTCACGAGGAGCTGCTCCGAGGTAGGAAGCCCCCCCATCCACACTCCCAAACCTGCTCCTTACCGGTGTGGGATCGTGGGCCCCCTTGCCCACCCCCCTCGGACGCTGCCTCCCCTCAACAGCTGACTTGTGCCGGGACAAGTTTTCCAAATGTGGCGTGATGGCAGTCAGCGGCCTGTGCCAGTCCGTGGCGGCTTCCTGCGCCAGGAGCTGCGGGGGCTGCTAAGGTGGAGCCGCCCCGCGTCCGAGCCCTGGAGCCCGCTCGCATCGCCTCGGGCCCCGCCTCATCTGGTGCTTTCTCTGGTCCTGCCCTCCCTTTCGTCTGGACGCAGTCGGTGCAGCCTCAGGCCCCTCCCAGCCTGGGCCACCCTCAGGCAATGGGGGGGCTGACGACCCAGCTCTGTTCCCTGGGAAGGGGACAGCCAAAGCCCGTGTGACCTGGAACCCCGATATGCCGCTCGGTGCCTCTGAGGACATGTCCTCCATGTCCCCCTGAGGTAGGCTGTGCCCCTCACCCCAGCTGTTCTGCTGGATTTCCTATAACCCCTGGGCATGGGCCACCTTTGTTTTATACAAAATTAAAAGGTTTTTACAAAAGACCTAGAGTTACTTTTGGACCCAGGGCACCAAGGTGACAACCACATCACCTGATCCTCAACCCCTTGGGGAGAAGGGAATGTCAGGGTCACCGTGGCCCTGTTTCTGCATCCTCAGCCCGGGGGAGGGACAGGAACTCCTTCCCACAATGCATCTGTGTGGCCGTGGTGGAGGTGGTGGGAGAAGGTAGCGTGACAAGTAGGGGGCTTGGGGTGGGCACCTTTGTCACGTCTGCCTGATGAGAGCTGGAATCTGCCCCCAGAGGGATGTGGCCAAGGTGAGAGCCAGCTGTTGTACACATCCCTGCGTGTGGCCAGGGGAAGGGAGCGAGGAAGCGGGTCATGCAGACAGATGAGACCAAAGGCTTTTCTGGAAAGGGTGCTGCTGCCCCTGAGAGTCCTCGAGTAGGGGCACCCCGTGCAGCTGTTCCCGACTGGTTGGCCCTCCCGACAGGACGATGTGGTGGGGACAGCTCCTGACCCGGGATGACAGGTGGCACGCTGCCACTCAAGGCCACAGTTGTGGGTGGCAAAGCCAGGGACGGGTCTGGCCGTGGGCCTGGACGGAGGGGAAGCAGAAGACACTGGGCGCCCTGCGGGAACCCCTTCCGTAACCCACGGGCAGGTTCCCATTTTATAGCTGAGCACATTGAGGCTGAGCCACATGAAGTGGCTGTGCCCAGCGCAAACAAGACCCCATATCCGCTGCCAGGCCTGCCCTGTTGGCACGCTGCCTAGGAGACCTGCCGCCACGAAGGGCTCTGTCCTGGAGAGAGCAGAGAGGCAAGAAAGAAGAGCCAAGCTTCCAGGGCGGATCATGGCCCCATCTGCTAAGTGGGGGGAGTGGGTGGGGGTGCTAAGCTCACCCAACACAGACTTTTGCCTCCAGCTCTCCAGAGAGTCCCACCCACCACCTTCCCCGTCCTCCTGGATGGCGGAGGCGTTGTCCGTAAGAACCGACGCAGCCAGCTTACAAGGGTTGTGAAAACAGAGCACATTACGAAAGCACAACAGTTCTTCACAGTTCACAGTACAAAAGGGAGAAAACACAAAGGCTTCAGGCTTGTGGAGTGCCTACGGCACAGCCTAGAGGGTCCCTGGAAGCCAGCGGGGCCGGGCCTCTGCCCAGCCTTGGCTCCAGCACCCCTTCTGGGGAGCCCTGCTCCGAGACTGGCAAAGACAAGCACTGTCTCTGTGCCCTGGCTCGGGCTCTGCCCCTCAGGAGGACCTGGTGCAATCAAGTGGCTCTTCGCAGGACAGGCCGGAATGACATGGGAAGTGGCGACAAACACCCGGAAGCCTCGGGGCCTGGCCTGGGACTGCCGCGAACCCTTCACGCTGCCATCCCAGCCTCCTTCACACCTGACCCTGAAGGCCAGGCCCTGGATGGGCGGTGCTGCAGGGGCACCCCGCTGGGCCCGGGACCAGTGCACTCAGGATGGCAACAGAAAGGGCTCATTTCTCTGGGGGGCCAGAGGGTGGAGAAAAGGATGCTGAGACCGTGGGAAACTCCTGCTGCAGCTGCCCCTTCAGCGTGGACACCTAGAGAAGAGAGCGCAGGGCAGCCCGGACCCCAGACGCTTCCAGGGAAGGGGAGGAGCTGATGGAGGGACGCAGGTCCAGGCACTGGCTGCTGCCTGAGAAGGCGGAGTCCTTCCCTCCTCACCCCGCTCCTTGAGCAGCGGCGGGCGGCCTGGCCCCTTCAGCATCCCTCATGCCCCTTGACCCTTGGGCGGGCTCAGTCTGGCTGGTTCCAGGAGTGTGTGGCCAGGATGGGCCTGTCAGAGCAGCCGAGCCCCGTCATTCTCCGGCTCCAGGACGGGACTCTTGCTGCTGGTCCTAGAAGAAACGCCCTCCTCTCCCTTCTGGACCGCAGGGTGCTGGGAACCCTGGCGCGGCTGATGCCAGCCGCAGGAGAGAGGACCCGACGGCCTGGTGCCTGCGAGCAAGCCCTGAGGGGGGACTGAGGCCTGGTAGCACCGCTCCACCCTGTGCACCCACAGCTGGCGGCAGCATGGTGTGCCTGGTCCTTTTCAGGTTACAGATGTCCAAGATCATGACCAGCCCACTCTCCCAGCGCCACCTTTGGGCCCTGGCTCATCTTCCCCTGGGAGACTGGTGTACCTGCTCTTCCAGCCCCCGCACCCGCTGGCGGCGCGCGCGCTCCGGGCTGCGCTCAGTCTGCAGCTGGGCGCTTCTCGGCTGCTCCACCTCCTGCTGTCGCCGTTGCCCGTCTGCCTCTGAGTGGGACAAGCTGTGGTGGTGCTCCAAGCCAGCCACCTGGGCCTGCGGAGAAGTCTGTTACCCAAGGCTCTAGCTGGTGGACACACAGGACACGCTGCACGCGGAGGGATGCTGCACAGGGACACGCTGCACGCGGAGGGACGCAGCAGAATAAATCCTGCTTGTCACCTCACTGGCCCGGAGAGTGAACCTGACAGTCCTGGGTCAGGGTCCCTAGTGACCTGCTACATGAGTGCTCACATAAACACTCCAATATGCATCCTGGCTCACATGTGCACAGGCAAAAAACTAATAAATGCTTACTCTTAGTCACACACGTGTGTGCGTGTGCACATGCACCCCAAAATACACTACTCTGTCCTTACATCTGCTACACAAACCCAGAGGCCACGTGAGGTCCACGCTGCACGCGCAAGCACACTCATGGACACACACACCCCTGCACACACAGCCGTAGCACCCAGGCTGGTGGGGAGACCCCGCCCTGTGCCTAGTGAGGACACCTCCAGGCTCTGGCGCCTGGGCTACCTTAGCCGGGATGCCACTGGAACTGCCTAAACTCAGGCCGGGGCTGGCACTGGGGTCAGGACGAGTGGTAGGTGCCAACCTCCAGCTGCTCCAGCTGCCACTGGGCTTCTGCCAGCTGTAGCTCGGCCCCCGTGAGCGTGCGGTCCAGGTGGTCCTTCTCCGCACCCAGCCGCACGGCGCCCTCATGGCTACAAAGCTTCTCCTGCTCCACCTGGGGGGAGCAGGAGGGAAAGGGGCGCCCCCGTGAGCGTGCGGTCCAGGTGGTCCTTCCCCGCACCCAGCCGCTCGGCGCCCTCATGGCTACAAAGCTTCTCCCGCTCCACCCGGGGGAGCAGGAGGGAAAGGGGCTCCTGGAGGAGGCACCATCTCAACTCCCCAGCACGCTGCGCACCGTCAAAGGCAGGGAGCGCTGAGGGGCACAGAGGAGATACCCACGAGCCGGGTCCAGAGAAGGCGAGGGAGGCCCCGAGGGAGCAGGCACCTTGTCCAGTGTCTTTTTGAGCGCCACGCGGTCCTTGTCCAGCTGCAGCGCTGAGCGCTCCACCTCCCGCTTCTCGGCTTCCAGCTGGGCCAGGGCGCGCTGCACGCTGCCCAGACGCTCCTGCAGCCGCCGCCGCTCCTCCTGCAGCAGCTGGACGGAGTGCAGCGCGGCGGCCTCACCCTCCTGCCGCTGTCGCAGCACCTGCAGAACAGACCAGCCGTCCCTCCTTCCTTCTGTTGGGGGTGGGAGGGCACCTGAAGCCCGGGGACGATGGCCGTGACCCAGCACACCCACACGAGGCGGCTAACCGAGAGGCCCACGTCAGACGGCTCTTGGGCTCACTCTCTCCTCCTGAACAATGGGGTGTGCGCTGGACGATCCATGCTTTAGGGGTGTGGTGGGGTGATGCTGAGACAAATGGAACTGTTCCCCACCCCATGCCAAGGGCTCCGCAGGGGTCCCCTGGGGACAGAGGCCCTCCCAGCCTCACCTGCTGCAGCTGCTGCAGCTGGCCTTCAGCCTCCGCCCGCTGCAGCTCCAGGTTGGCCATCTCGCCCCGAATTATCTGCACCTCCTCGCCCAGGGAGCCGCTCTGCCTCCGCGCTTCCGATAACGCCTTTCGGGCAGCATCCAACCGTTCCTAAAGGACAGGGGCAGATGATGCCAGGTTGGCCTGGCACAGCCTGGAAGATTTTCTCTACTTTGAATCTTTGACCTTCTGTCACAGCTCATAAATGGGAAGTCACTCATCCGGAGCACCAGGCTGGCCGTGTCCACCAAACACCCCAACTCTTCCTAGGCAGCTAAACATGCCCGTGTCCTTACTGGTAGGTTCCCTCTCTCAACAGCGCCCTCGTGAAGCCTCTGATTGGCTGGCGCTGTGCTGGGCCCACCCTCCTCGCAGCTTGCTTGTTCACTGGCTTCTCAGAATCCCCACCAGCCCCGTAGCTGGCTGGCGGTTCCCCAGGCGACTCTCCCTGCGCTCTGCCCCAGCCGGACCCTCGGGCCCCAGACCTGCAGCACTTGGCGGTCATGTTCGCAGGCGGCCAGGGCCTTTTGCAGGTGGAGATTCTTGTCCTGGGTGCTGGCGAGGCTGGCGCTGCTCTGAGCCAGAGCCTCCGTCAGCCCCTGCACCTTGCTCCGCAGGACCCCCTCGCTCTCCTCCACCTTGGCCAGAGCCCCATTCAGTCTCTCCACTGTCAGCTGCAGGGTCCCCGCCTTCACCTCGCTGTCTGCCACCTGGCAGGAGGACAGCAGGGTGGTCAAAGGCTGGCTTCCCGCTGTGACTCTGCCCAGCGCACCCACCAGGCGCCTCTACTTTTCTCTGGGCCACACTGACACCCATGGATCCCACACATAGCTTGCTGCAGTCTGGCCCCGCCTCCCACTGGCTGGCCCGCTGGCCCAAGCCCTCCCAGCCTGGCTGTGAGATGGCCAAGGACGTCACCTCTCTGCGTCTCCCTCCGTTCACCTGTGCATGAAGATAAAACACTTGCAGAACTGGGGGGCTTCTATGGTCCCTGTTAAGTGCCTGACACAGGACATGCAGGTGTGGGAGCTGTGAGGAGGGCCCACCTGTCTCTGCAGGGAGTCCACACGATCCTGGAGGGCCTGGGCGTGGGCCTCGCGGTCACCCAGACCCAGGCGACTGCGTTGCAGCTCGCCCTCCAGCGCGCGCCGCTGCAGCTCAAGCTTGATGGAGCGGCTCTCCGAGGCATCCAGCACCTCCTTCAGACGCCGCTTGTCACTCTCCAGCTTCGCCTCGGTGGCCTTCATCTTGCTGATCTTCTCCTACAGGTAGAAGACTCAGGCCGGGTGCCCTGACCATACACACCTACCCCATACTCCTCTGCTCTGCTCCTTTCACTGCTGGGGGTCTATTTCCTCACGTCACAAGCTGAGCAGATGGCAGGCTCCCAAGGGCCCGTCTGTCTGGTTCTGGCTGTGCCTGGCAGGTTCTATGACCCAAGATGGTCTTTCCCAATCCTGCTCCATTTCATGTCCCCTGTAGCCGGAGTGGGAAGGCCCAGTGGGGACCTGGTCCAATAAGCCACCAACGGGGTGCTCTTGAGAGACCTGGGGAGGTACTACAGACTGCAGGGCCCTTCCATGTGCTTCTGGAATGGTTTTCCAGAAACGGCAGGAAACCGTGTGTGAAACCTGAGCTGAGTTTGGCAGCGCTGCCATAGGGAGGGGGCACTGTTCGGGGGCTTTAGGAGCGAGAGACAGTGAGAGTGAAGAGAGTGAAGGGGCTTACAGAGCCGGGCCAGGACCAGATGGACTACCGTCCCTTCAAACCACATGAGCGCCCAGAGATGTGGCAGGTCCTGAGATGTCACTTCAGTCCTCCCCATCTGCCCTGTGCTCAGCCTCCCCTTCCCTGTCTGGCTTGGGGGGAAAGGGGCCCCCCACTCTGGCTTCTACCCAGCTTTGTTCCAGGCCTCCTCCCAGCACCCAGGGGCTGCCGGGCCCAAAGCCAGAGCTGAAGCCGCAGACACAACAATCCAGCTCCACTTGGCCCCTGCCAGAGGTTGGGGGGAGGGAAAAGGAGGCAGAAGGGGGGCTTCAGCTGCAAAAGGGCAGATTGCCACCATCGAGGCCTGGGCTTCTTGCCTCAGATACACATGCAGAGATACACGCAGACGTGTCTCAGCACACACACATCAAGCCCATCAGCATCCACAGAGATGACAAAAATGACAACCAGGCCCACGTCCTTCTCCCTCTAGGATACTAAACACTCCACAAAACACTGCCTTGAACCCTCTGTGGACAGAGCCGCAGGTTCTCCCGAGGGCTGACTCAGACAGAGGCCACAGACAGCCTAAGAGGCGTCCGCGTCTCTTCCGCTGGTGCCCACGACCCTGTCGCCACGGCCTCCGCTCCTGCCCACCTGGCTGGCTCGGAGCTCGCTCTCCGTGGCCTGTAGGCTCCTCTCCAGCACGGCCATCTGGTCCAGCGTGGCCCTGCACTCCCGCTTGCTGCGCCGCACACTCTCTTCCTGCAGCGCCAGCTCCGCCTGGGCCCCACTCAGGCGCCCGTCTGCACTTCGACGGGCTGCAGACACCACCCAATCTCATTAGGCATGCCAGGCCAAGCCACTGAACCAGGCCTCAGAGGCTTGGCCTGCACCCCACCGTCCCCAGGTCCCTCCCAGATCCGAGAAGGTCTGGGGGATCTGTACAGATGTTGGGCCTACCCAGGGAGGGCTGCCTGGAGGAATCATCCGAGTCTGCAGTGGCTAGAGCAGGACAGAGTCGAGAGGGCCTCTCCCCAAGACCCCAGTGGCTAGTGCACAGCGAGGGCCTCTCCCCAAGCCCCCCAGTGGCTAGTGCACAGCAAGGGCCTCTCCCCAAGCCCCCCAGCAGCTAGTGCACAGCG
Source organism: Typhlomys cinereus (assembly GCA_023101885.1). Taxonomy (NCBI): domain Eukaryota; kingdom Metazoa; phylum Chordata; class Mammalia; order Rodentia; family Platacanthomyidae; genus Typhlomys; species Typhlomys cinereus. The sequence goes on along the minus strand of JALPQD010000327.1, from coordinate 918,404 downwards.
AGGGCCTCTCCCCAAGCCCCCCAGCAGCTAGTGCACAGCGAGGGCCTCTCCCCAAGCCCCCCCAGCGGCTAGTGCACAGCGAGGGCCCAGGGCTGACTCGCCTTCCTCACTCTCGGCCACCGCTTGCTGCAGCTGCCTGGCCCTGGTGACTGCGCCGTTCCGCTCCGCCTCCATCTCGGCCAGCTGTCGATTCAGGGTGCTAGTCTGGGTCCGGAGTTCATCCTGCAGCCCCAGCAAGGGGAAGAAAGGAAAGACCTGCACATGACCTGCAGTCTCTTCTTCCCAGTTGCCCTGGGCCCCAGATCTTGGCCCCCACTCCATCATACCCGTTCCCTTTGGGTGTTCCGAAGCTCCTGCAGGAAGTCTTGGAGGGCCCCACGCACTGCCTCGGGGTCCAGGTCTGGAGATGCTGGGGAGGTCGCAGGCCCCGGGGATGATGGCTGCGCCCCAGGGCTGCATTCTAAGGGGACGGGACTGTTGAGCCCATCCCCACTTCCTAAAAAGAAGATGTGCTCTGAGACATGGGAGCTGCTGAATGGGGCTGCATATCCCCCTCCGACAGGTGTTTCCCCAGCACGAAGTATCTAAAATTCTTTGCCAGACCCCACGGGCCTCACAATCAAACGCCTTTTCCCAGAGTCCTGACGCTGCCTCCCTGGCAGCATCCTTCACCATATGCGAACTGGCCACTCGGCTTCCTGTCCTGGGACAGTCCTTGCCCAGCCCCAGGGCCTTTGGCATGTGCTGCTCCTCTCCTCCTGGCTTTTCCCAAGCCATCCCCTGGACACCCCCCAAAGCCTCCCAGACCCTGGGCTGGGTCGGAGCAAGTCCATCCCATCCTCAGGGGGGTCTGCTGTGAGTCCCCACCTGACTCCTGACAGACACCGTGAAGGCTGGGGTTTTGCCTGTCCTGGGCACACTGTCCCTAAGGCCCAAGCCACCGTGGACACACCAATCCAGCGCCCAGTGGACCAAGCTCTCGGAACAAGGCCGAGACTTCTTGATTTGTTTCACCCTCACAGACACCTTGGAAGTTGAAAGTCAACCTGTGCTACGTGCTTGTGAGGCCTCAAAGCTGGGGCATTTCAGTGTGGGAACCTGATCCTGAGGTGGCTTACCAGAAAAACCTTGCCCTCTGCTTGGGAGAGAAACAAGGTGTGAAGGGAACAGGAGGCACGGAGACAGTGGAGCCCCTAGAGGTCAACCTGGGAACTGCACAATGGGAGGCCCACCTTCCAACATCCTCCTGCCTTAAGCAAGGAACCCCTAAACTGCCTAGCACACAGATCCCCCTCAAATCTTCCAGATAAGTGGACCTTCCATCTTACGCCAAAGCTTCCAGACTGCTGGAAGACACAGCCCGCTCTCTAGTGGCCTCTAGTGGCCACAAAGGCTACTGGGGGGCTGTGGTCCCCATCCCTTGCCAGCCACTCAGGTTGGCCTCCGCCCTTGCTGGCCACACAGACAGGGTTCTTACAACACCTCAGGCCTCGCCACTCCTTAAAGTGGCCCTCAAGTGAGGAGTCACTGGTGCTGATGTCAGCCCTACCCCTACTCTCTTTATATTTTATATCTTTTTGTGAATAAAAAAAATCAATTTGAAATGTGTCATTTTTCCCAATACTGGGGATTGACCCCAGGGCCTGGCATGTACCAGGCGAGTGCTCTGTAAAACTGACCCCCAACACCTGAACTTTTTATAGCTGTCCCCTGGTTTTCCTTTTTGTGTTTGTGTATTGTCAGAGGCCTCTAGCCCGGCTGGCCTCTAACTCCTGTGCCTCCTGTGCACTCCCGAGTGCTGGGATTACAGCGTGCACCACCACGCCAGTCTCTATGGTGCCCGGCAGGCCGCTAACAATTTAGCTACAGCCCAGCTCAACTTTTCTCAACGTTTAGTCCAGGCTCCTAATTCTTCTGCCTCAGCCTCCTGCGTACGGCCTTTTTCTGCCAGCATTTCCTGTAGTCCAGGTTGGCCTCACACTTGCTAGGAGGTAAGATGACCTTGATCTTCTGATTTTCCTGCTCCTACCAAGGTGTGGTCATAATGACAGGTCGGGGACCCTGGGTTTCCTGCATTCTAGACAGGTACTCGACAGTCTGAGCTGCCCCCTGACCCACTTTAACCTTCTGGAAGGTTGGTGCACGAACTGTGTTCATAGCATCGCACACCCATCAGCCCAATCCTGTCCATCTCTCCGTAAACTGTTTCTTCAACCTCCCCACACTGAAATCTCAACATCCAGTATCTAGAAGTGACCTAATTTAGAAATAGGTGGTTGTTGATAGGTTGGTTATGGCCTCACTGGACACGGTGCTCACGGTCCTTATAAAAAGAGGGAGATGTAGACAGACAAACACCGAGGGCATCATGTGGGAGGGCCAGAAGTATATCCACCTAGGGTCATCTGATGGGGTGTGCCCCTCAGTCCCCGGGCCACAGATTTCTAGCCCTAGAACAGGTAGGATATAAATTCCAGATGGTTAGGTCTCTGAGCTCAAGAGCTGGCATTCTGGGGGTTGATGAGATAGCTGAGGGTAAAGCACCTGCCTTGCAAAATCTGGTGACCTGAGTTCAATCCCTAGATGCCCACATGATAGAAAGAACTGACTTCTTCCATGTGCCATGTAATCTCTCTCCCTCTCTCTCAGATAAATAAAATAATAATTAAAAAAAAAGAGTTGACATTCTGTACCTGAGGGTCCCACCACAGGCTCAGCCAATTAGGAATACATCAAAAATATTACAGGACTAGAAAAATGGCTCAGGGGTTAAGACTCTGTCTTGCAAGTAGAAGGTCCTGAGGTCAGATCCCAAGTCTCACGTAAAAACGCCAGGCAGAAAAGGACACAAGCCTGCACTTCCGGCCCAGGTAGGCAGAGCCTGGGAAATCCCAGCATGAAGCAAGGAGGTAGAAGCAATCCAGGATGATTCCTGATGTCACCCTTGGTCCTCCACAAGACACACAGTGCCCTGATGCACGCGCACGCACACATTAAAAAAACAAGTATTCCAAACAGCGAGGCTTGGTCTGCCCACTTGTAATCCCAGCACTGGGGAGCTGAGGCAGGAAGACGACTGTGGGCTCCAGGACAGCCTGGCCTTCTGGCCTTCAGAGTGAGACTCTGTCTCAGACAACGAAAGGAGCAGGTTGGCATGAAGGCTGCCAGAGATGCTCAGCAGGTAAAGGCCCTCACAACAAGCTTGACAGAGGAATTGGATCTCTGGGATCCACGTGAAGACAAATGGAAAAGAACGGACTCCACAAGGTTCTCTGACCTCTACACACACATCATGGCGCACATGTGCCCCCCAACACATTCCCATAAATAAGCAAGGAAAATACCGCACTTGGGTGAACATGTACAGACGCCGTCCTCCTCATCATCCACTAGACCACAGTGGGCCGCACACAGCACGGGCCATGCATGGGGCGCACACCAGCTCTGAAGTGACATGTCTGGTTACACACGCAGTTTCACAAAAGGGTCAAGCGCGTCCCTGGATTCTGGATTCTTCAAAAGCCCATGAGTGGGTGGGAGGCAAGACTGTGGGCATGGCTCAAGGGTGCTGTGGGCATGGCTCCGGGGTCCCGCGGGCACTCACCTCCAGAAGCACCCCGAGTTGGGGAGGTGAACACAGGCCAAGGGGCGGGGCTGGGAGCTCGACCCAAGCCCAGGCCCCGGCGCAGGGCAGAGCGCAGACCGCCCAGCTGAGCCTCAGCCAGGCGCCGCTGGGCCTCCACGCGGGCCAGCTCAGCCTCCAGGCCCTGAGCCCGGCCCTCGGCTGCACTCAGCCGCAGCCCCAGGTCGGCGACCTCGGCTCGCACGGCGTCCAGTTTCATCTCCAGACCTCGGGCGGCATCCAGCTGCTTCTTCTCGGTGCCCCGCGCCTCCTCCAGGGAGCCCAGCAGGCCTCGCTCTCGGACCCGGAACTCAGCCTCCTGCTCCTGCAGCTTCCGCTGGGATCCCTGGAGCTAGGGCAGGAGGGAAACCGGGTGGGGGGTGGGGGGACTGCCAAATCTGCCCACCCTCAACCCGATGCCCCACCTACCCAGCCCCACTTCTACCACTGGCCGGCTCCTCCCAAGCAGGAGGAACAAGCACAGGGTGGAGTGAGGGGGAATCATTGACGTTTGCTTATTGTCTTTCCCCTGCCTCCCAGCGTGCAGTTAGTTGATGCTGAATTCACAGATGGGAGTCACTGTGCTAGGTAGTAGCCACTTTCCAAAGTGACATTATTCCAGGGTCACTCCATTCTGTAGACGACAAGAGGCAGAGAGTCGCCAAGGACCTCCAAGGCCACGCTGTGGCGCGCTGCCAGCCCAGGCGCCTTCTGGGGGTGCACTGCTAGGCGCACAGTCATCAACTGCTCGCCACACTCCACGTGTGCGGCTGCATTTACCTGCTGACCTGAGTCATCACACATGACCTGGCTTTAACAGGGGCCAGCCTCTGCCCGTCAGCCTCAGTTTGCTGGAAATCCCATTTGTTGAGCACTACTTGGCTGCCAGGGCTGGTGCCAGCATCCTCTGACCTCCTCTGCTGTGCTAGATGAGCACTCTAGAGCACAGAGAGGTCAGGTGACTAGGTCAGAGGCACACAGCAGACCTGGGTGTCTGACTCTCTCAGTAAAATGAGTGTAACGGTAATGGGCTGCTGGGAAAGTCGAATAGGGCTGAGTCTGCAGAGCCTCCTTAACCCCCTCTGAACGTGCACACACTAAGTCCACAGTTTTTCCAACCCAGGAAGCAAGTCCAGAGGTGTCTCTTAGGAGGGGTCCCGCACTGGAGGGCACAGGCCCAGAGCAGCCCCCTCTGGAGCCTCTTACCTCCTGCCGCACGGCCTCTAGACTGGCCTCGCCTTTCAGCAGCTTCTGCCGCAGGCTCAGGGCCTCGCGCCGGCTCTCCTTCTCTGCCCGCTCGCCCAGGGCCAGGCGGCCCTGCAGCTCTGCCAGCTCCCGGCCCAGCCTGGCATTGTCACCATCCAACGTCTTCATCTGTGCGGCAGTGGAGCAGGCAGGTCAGCTGGGAACCCCGTCCCTGCCAGTCCTCGTCCTGGGGGCTCTCAGGACGCGCTTGCCTAAGGACCCTAACACTCCAAGCCCCCCAGGAGCTCGCCCTGCTGTGACCTGCTGAACTCTGGCCGTTCCAGGCGCATGGCGCCAATAGTTTGTCTGCCACTTAATCTGTGGGGTCCCAACCCCTTTCCACGGGGAGCAGGAGGGAAGCGGGAGTCCTTGTCGGCTGGCCTTCCACAGCTCCCGGGGCTCCTTCCACCTCTCCCAGCACGACTGACTTAGCTTGAGTGCCCCGTGGACACCTACATAGTCACATGACCTCTGTGGTTTAGACCTGTTTAATGACAATAGGCTCAGGGAGTTGAGGCGACTTGCCCGAGGCCACCACAGGCCCAAGCAGCACAGAAGCCTCCATCAGGATGAGGGGAAGGTAAGATGTGTTCTAATCTATTTCTTGGAAGCAGCGAATGGGGTGGGACTCACTCACCCCAGGGTACCACAGTGAGGGGGCCGAGATCATGCTGCTCGTAGACCCCCAGCAAGACTCTTTCAAGGGTTGCTGTGCTGGAGGTGCCTGGGGGGAGGGGCTGGGCTGGGAGGTGGAGAGCGGCTGTCCGGGTCTCTCCGATTCAGTTCAGTTTGCCAGCCCTGACCTTTCCTTTGGTCACTCACTCCTTTAGAACGGAACAAGCGTTCCGGGCCTCCCCTCAGGGACATGTGAGGTGGGTGGTCACCCAGGGGACTGCACGCACAGACTCCTGCAGCGGGATAGGGCGGAGGACTCCTCAACGCCCATCTACGCCACCAAAGTCACACGTGAGCCTTGTAGCAGCTCAAGCTCTGCCTTCACACAGAGGCGCGGGCTGCTGAGAAGGGCACTGTTGGTCCAGGGGCTGGTGGAAGGGGGGGAGGGGGGGATCAGGGAGGTACCTGTCGCCGGAGCTCCTGCAGCTCCCGCCGGGCCTCCAGCCGGGAGCGCTCCACCTCCTGCAACACGGCCCGCAGCTCCCTGGTCTCCTTGCCCACAGCCGCCCGAGCCTCCTCCAGGAGCACCAGCTTCTGCTCTTTGTCCTCATTGGCAAGCTTCAGGCTGGAGAGGTGAGGACAGGGCTGACTTTGGCCTGGGATTCAGACCTGTGCCTAGTTCTGCCATGTCTCCTCCCGAGGGGGCTGAAGCACTGCTGGCCCATACGGCTGCTTCGTGCTGATCCCGCTGGGCTGCAGCCAGGCCTGTGCACAGCGCCGCCCTTGGGGGCTGCAGCAGGATCGCGGAAAGGCACGTCAGGAACTCCAGGAGGGAAGGGCCTGGCTTCTTGGATGACGCTGGCAGGGCCAATGTGGTACACCCCGGCCAGCTGCCTGTTCTTTTGTAGGAATCCATCAAACACTCCACATCCCCCCAGGGGGGAGAAATCATCACCTGGGCGAGCCCCCGGGCCGCTCTAGGGCCAGCGCAGTGAGAACACAGGCAGCCCGCCATCTCCCACCTGATGCGCTCGCTCTCCGCCTTCTTCACGGCCGTCCGCAGCTCCTCGTTGGAGCGCCTCAGAGCCTCGCGCTCCTTGGTGCCCTCGCTCAGGCTGCGCCGCAGCTCGCCAGCCTCCTGGTGCTGGGCCTCGAAGGCTTCCTGGCAGCCCCGGACCTTGCGCTGCGCCTCCAGCAGCTCCTGCCGCAGCCCTTCCCGCGTGTCTTCCAGCAGGCGCAGCTGAGTTCGAAGCTCTTCTGTCTGTGGGCCCAAGGTAAGGTCAGGACCCCTGCAGACGGGCCTTGGAGGAGCAAGCCTGTACCCCACATCCCTCCTGGCCAGGGGACACCTTCCCGATCCAATGTGAGTGACAGTGACGCCAGACTGTGAGAGTGGCTGTGCGTGAGCCTGAGATAATCACCAGTCTACACTGGCCAATGGATGACTCTCCCCCACTCCACATACAGCGGGGGCTCAGTGAATGCTTGTTGACTCCTGAGATGCCACCATCTGTCCTCAACTGCAGAGTCTTGTCCACCCTTCTGAAGCCCCCACAGCCCCAGCAGATATGCAGTGACAAGCAGGGCCTCAAGGAGGGGGCAGACGGCTCACCTCGCGCGTGCTAGAGTCCCGCTGCCTGCCCAGGTCCCTGGCCTGCTCCTGCAGTCTTTTCACCTCCTGGGCGTGGGCTGTGGCGGCCTCCTCCAGCTGGGCCCGGAGGTCCCGCAGTTCGGACGTCAGGGCGTTCACGGTGCTCTGGGGCAGATGTGCTCTTCAGACTTGGTCCTGAGATCTGCTCCTGTCCCCACCGCTGCTCCTGAGTGCTGCTAGGCCCTCACAGTCTCCAAGGCCCGTAAGCGCTGTCCTAAGCGCTGTCCCTGCCACTGGCTTTACTACAGACCAGGGGCCCACCAGGCAGAGGGTGGTGCCGGCCTCCCCCACACGCTGGAGGCTCGCTTCGAGCAGGGGCTCGCTTCTTATTCCAGCAGCCCTCCAGGCCAGCTGCCCTCCGCTCCTACCCGATCTTGCTCCTGCCGGCTCTGGGCATCTCGCTTCTGCCGTTCCATTTCCAGAGAGATGGCGGCCAGGCTGTGCCGGGTCCCCATCAGCTTCTCAGACAGAGCCGTCTTCTCAGACTCCTTCAGGGACAAGGCCTGGCAGAGGAGGGGAAGACGGCCTGGAAGTGACGGTTCCTGCCCCCAGCGTCCCCTGGCATGTTCCCACTGGGGCTCAGTGGCAAGGCAGAGGCACCTGCTCACCCTCTGCAGCCTTGTCAAGCCCGAGTCCCGCTGTGGACACTAGAGTCTCTTCCTGACCTGCCTCTACCACCCTGCGGCCAAGACGTTCATGACTCTTACTTCCCCACGAGGAAACCCTGGCTCCAAGGGAAGGTGATTATCACGGGTGACGGCGGGTGAGGACGGCTGGCTCTCACTCTGCCCTGCCTTTACTGCCTCATGGGAGAGTCTGGAATGAATTCCCAGGGAGACGGCTGGCATCTGTGGGCAGTGCACCCTTCTCAGAAGATACCCTCCACGGGAAGAGGCACAGCTCGCCTCATCACTGCCCTTGCCAGCACGTCGGGCATGGACCTCAGTGGCGCCTCACTAACCCTGACTCTGCCATCGTGCAGGTGAGAACAGAGGCCAGGAGGGAAGCTCAGCGCTCTGGGCAGTTGGGCAGCACCGCAGGACAGGAGCCCTGGAGCCCCCAGGGCCACACACCTGTTGCTTCTCACTCTCGGCCAGAAGCAGACCCTCGTCCCGCTCCTGCTGCAGCGCAGCGATCTCCTCGCTCAGCTCCTCCTTCTCGGCTTCCATCCGTGCCAGCAGCTCCTCACGCTCCCGCTGCAACTGGCCCTTCAGCTGGGCCCGCTCTGCCTGCAGCTCCCGCCATGCCGCCTCCTGAGGGTCAGAGTCATGTGACACCCCAGCAGGGGTCCATGCGCACCTCAGGGCAGCGGGGTCCATGGGCCTCATAGCTGAGACAGAGTGAGGCAAAGAGCTGTGACCAAAATGTCCCCAAGGACAGGCTGAGGACAGAGAGTTCTCTCTGGGGAGGACAGAAGAGCAGCCCACCAGGGAGAGACCAAGACGGCAAGCCGGGAGCCCAGCCTGGAGGAGATTAAGAGCAGCAGGAAGACCACTAGAGTCACAGGCACGGCTGATGAGCCAGGCCAGGGAGCCGCGGGACTCAAAGAGCAATGGGGGCTACCAGGGTCTTCAAGCCAAAGCAAAAGGAACAACCTGGATTTGAGGTTAGGGCTTTGTCCAGGCAGCTGTGGAAGAGGAAGCAGGGTGGGTGGAGGGAGCAGGGCTCACTACAGGAGCCCCAGGGCCTGGAGCCCCAGAAGACTAGAGAATGCAGACTTGGGGACGTACTGGAGGCCAAGTCATGCAGGGTCAGGACAAGAAAAACAGAGTCGCACGAGTCTGCTCCCTGGGCACACGGGCGAGCAGGGCCGTGGGCGGACAGGGCCGTGGGCGGACAGGGCCGTGGGCAGAGGGCAGCCCTCCTTGGGTGAGGGCAGTGCCTGGCCCAGCACTGACCCCAGAACTGTGTGAACTGCAGTGGACAGAAGTCCTTCTCCAAGAGCAACGCTGCCACCCGAGGGGGAGTTCTGACGCGATCACCCAAGCCCACGGAGGCCCTGGGGGCCCCACCTCTCTGCAGTCCTGAAGGGAAAGCCTGAAGCTGTTGATGGCATCTTTGCCTAGCCCATCTGGGGTCTGAAGAGCACTCCGGCACAGAAGCAGTGACCGGCAGGGTCCTTAGGTAAGTGCCAGTCACTATGCTTCGTACCAATGACCTCACGCGCTCACACCTCACAGCAGCCCTTTCTGTGCATGAGAAACGAAGACACAAAACCTACATGGCATCGCCAGAGTGAGGTCCGGATCAGATGTGGAGCCAGCGCTGAGGCAACTTGCCAGGTATGCCTTCCCCCCTGCTACATCTGCAAAGAGCACAGCTTAGCCATGCAGTGCTCTCTGCCACTACACTGTGCATGGCCGTCGCACTGGCCTATGTCAGAGGTGACCTGGGCTCCCTCCACTGGGGTCGCTGGGATTAGAGCTGATTCCCAGCCTGGAATGCTGCCTGTCTGTTAAGGATAACAGATCTCGCAGCTGCCTCCAAGGCCTCTAATGGTAGACCAGAAGTCCTTTTCCTCAGACGTGGAGACCAAGGCAGAGCAAGAAGGACCCTTCTGAGGCAGAGGGAACACAATGACCTACCCCAGAGCCACCCCCCCACACGGCTCCCCCAAACCTTCTCATGCTGGAGCCGCTGCAAGTCTTCCTCGTGGGCTGCCCGCTGCTCCCGCACAGCGGTCTGCACCTCCCGCTCCGCCTGCGCCAGCTTCTGGGCCATCAGCTCCTTGTCCAGCGCTGCTTTCTCTTCTGTGGTAGTCACCTGCTGCCTCAGGGCCGCCAGCTCCCCTGTAAGGAGGGAGGGAGAGGGCGGACTGGGTTAAACCTCCCTCTGTGCCGGCAGCGAGCCGTATGGCAAAATCTCAGAGGAGTCGGAGCTTGTCGGTCACCTAGGCTGTGTTCCCTAGGAGAAGTGACTCAACCTCTCTGGTTCAGTTTTCCTATGTGCCGCACGAACCCCTGATTCTGTTCCCTCACCTACCTGAACAGCATCCAAAGGATAAAATGACTGAGAAGGCCCCCCGGGGGGGGGGACAGCAACATTGGGCAGGTGAGATGACTCTAAACCCGGTGACCTGAGTTCGAGTCCCAGAACCACATGGTAGGAGAGAACCGACTCCCACAACTGTCCTCGCACCTCTGCATGCAACCAATGCACATGCAGTGATGACTGACACTCGCCGCGGGCCAGGCTGCTGCAGGACACTTACACGTCGCCGCATCTCAGCACGACGGCCTCACTAGCTCACCCTCAGCCTCACTGCAGATGCGGCTCTGAGACCAGAACCCTGTCAAAGCTCCTGACTTTCCTCACCTCTGTACTCACGACTGAGCACCACACGTGGGAAGGGGCAATGTGGAAGGTGTGCCCCTCCTGGAGCAGCTAAAGGTCACCCCCAGCTGGAAAACACATACCCTCCCTGGGCAGCGGGGCTCAGTGAATGTGATGGGAAAGTCGATCTCCACGTCCCAGCAGGCACTCGCTCCTGCTTGCCCACTGGGAAGGGTGGCATTAGGAAGGGTGGGAAGGCACGAGGACCCAGGGCTGGGACTGTGGGCCCGGAGAGTCCTGAGGAAGCAGTGATGCTCCAGGGAGCTAACTCTCCAAGCTCCTGATGACGAAGAAACAGCAGCCACTGTCGGCTGAGCCGGGCACGGTGCCAAGATTTTCTTAGGCTCCCTCACCTCAGCCTGGCAACGGGCTGGGCAGGTGGGTGCTTGACTCCACCTCCAGTTTCAGGGGAGGAACCTGCAGCCCAGTCAAGGATGGGGCGTTCTCGGGGAGCTATGGGGCAGCTCAAATGGAAACCCAGGTCAGCCACAGTCCTCACCCACTGCACCCCACCTATGCAAGACCTCAGAGTGCAATAAATCACAGTCTAGGCCGGAGCCTGGTTGATGATCCCCAGCCCCCAGCCCCTCATACCAGTCAGGGTCTCCTTGGCCAGCAGCAGGGCTTGTCCGTCAGCTTCTAGCTGTTCCCGGCGGGTCTCAAGCTGGGCCAGCTGCCTCTGCACATCGAACAGGCTGCTCTCCAGGGCTTCCTTCTCCAAGCTGCAGCGCACACAGTCCCCAAGGGCTCGGGAGTTGGTCTCCCAGGTCCCAGGAAACTGCGGACCTCAAGGTGTGGCCAGCATGGCCCAAGTGCCAGCCTTCCTGCCTGGCTAAGCCAGGCTCCCCAGGGAAGGCCATGGTGCCCACCCGGCTTCTAAGTAACGACCCCTCTGGGCCAACGTCAGGATGTGGACTTAATCAGACCTCCTGCAGGGGACTGGCAGACCCGAGCCTCACCGGAGGCGTGTGGCCTCCTCTGACAGGGTCCGGCCTTCACGCTCTGCCGCGGCCAGCTGCACAGCCAGGCTGCCCCGCTCTTTGGCCAGCGCCTCTTTCTCTCGGGACGCGCGCTCCAGCGCCTCTGCCTGCTTCTGCGACTCCTTCTGGGCCTGCTGGAGCTCCTGCTCCCGCCCGTTCAGCTGCCGGGAGAACTGGCCAGACACAAGGTCATGAGCGGAAATCCCCAGAGCTGCTGGACCCCCCCCCCGCCGTGCACGGCAAGCACTGCAGCTCAGGACCCCCCCCCCCCGCGCACGGCAAGCACTGCAGCTCAGGACCCCCCCCCCCACGCACGGCAAGCGCTGCAGCTCAGGACCCCCCCCCCCCGCGCACGGCAAGCACTGCAGCTCAGGACCCCCCCCCCCCGCGCACGGCAAGCACTGCAGCTCAGGACCCCCCCCCCACGCACGGCAAGCACTGCAGCTCAGGACCCCCCCCCCCGCGCACGGCAAGCACTGCAGCTCAGGACCCCCCCCCCGCGCACGGCAAGCACTGCAGCTCAGGACCCCCCCCCCCCCGCGCACGGCAAGCACTGCAGCTCAGGACCCCCCCCACGCACGGCAAGCACTGCAGCTCAGGACCCCCCCCCACGCACGGCAAGCACTGCAGCTCAGGACACCCCCCCCCCCCCCCCCGCGCACGGCAAGCACTGCAGCTCAGGAGGAGCAGCGGGAGGCTGGGCTTCAGCTGACGAGCTGTTTGTCCCAATACACCCTTTCCTACACCTCCCAGGCGCACATAAGAACCAGGGTCTGTTCTCACTCGATTTGAGCATAACTGAATCCGCTGTTCACCCCAAAACTTTCTGAGAAGTTGACTATGTGGCACGGAGTGGGGGAGCAGCTCCGCAGCCTGCACAGTGGGGCTGCACTAACCTCATCTGCCAGGAACAGACGCCGCACTGCAGCCCCTGCTTTTCAGAAACTCTACGGTTCCTGGGGCCGTGAGGCTCCAAGTCTCTACAAAGATCTGCACCGAGGGGAACTTGGAGCCTGTACATCTGCTGTGCTTAGTGGGGTCCTCATATTTTTATGCACATAATCCTCAGTACCCCCAAGGCGTGACTGAGATGCAGGAGCTATGTAGCTTGTTCAAGGTCCTTAGCTAACAGCAAAGATGGACGAAACTCAGGAGGCTCCCCAGCCTGGCTTGTCACAGAACAGCACGTGACGCTGGTGCGGAAGCCCCCACCTCACATCTGCAGGGGGCTCAGCCCACCTGGGCCAGCTGTTCCTGAAGCCGGCTGCGCTCGCTGCGCAGTGTGCAGAGCTGCTGCTCCAGCGCCTCCCGGGCCTGCTCTGCCACGTGCAGAGAACCTTCCAGGCCCTGGCGCTCCACCTCCTGCTCCAGCCTCTGATGCTCCAGCCGCTCCTGCTCCTCCAGCGCCAAGGTAGCATCATGTTCTGCCTGCTGCTGCCGGCCCAGGAGGGCCGCCTTTTCCTCCTCCAGCTGCGGGGATGGACAGGAGTCAGGAGGAGGGGACAGCAGGGACCCTTCTCGGGACTGGAAACGTCCCTTTCGCTACCATCACCCATGATTATCACAGGAGCCTCCCTGGGGAGAGGGGCAAGTCCAATGCGTGAGGACCTAGGAACAGAACAGAACAGAACAGGGCCCAGCGCCGCCTCTTCCAATACAAGAGTGAAGACAGAGGCAGAGGACAGACCAAGCAGGCCTGGGTCTATGTAGTTCTCCCTGGTGAGAGGACGGAGGGCCGGCGCTCGGCATACCTGGGCGACGAGGTGGTTCAGCCCCAGCTTATCCTGAGCAAGGCTCTCATTGAGGGCGCTCAGCTTGGACAAGGCGTCCCGCAGGGAGGCCTCCTCTGCCCTCAGCTTGGTCACAGAGAGCTCCAGCTCCACGCGCCCAGCCTCGGCCTGCGGGGGGGGGGTGGTCAATCAGGTAACGACATGGTTCAGAGAGACCGGAAGTGCTCAGAGGTGGAGGGCAAGGAAGGAAGCGTGACAGGAGTCGGGCGGTCTCTGCTGGTGAAAGAAGCCACTCCCGCCTCAGGGCTGCTCCAGAACAAGACGGGGGGGGGGGGGGGTTGAGGGGACCCCAAGAGCAGTCTAGGGATCCCCAACACTGCAGAGAGTGGGACCAGCACCCGCTGAGGTCTCTTAGGACTATGACCCCAACTCCCTTAGTCCCAGTGTCCCAGAGAAGGAACCAGATGTCCTCCAGCTCCAGGCTTTTCCTTCAAACATCTAGAGAGGCAGAGTCAGAGGCCAGTGGATGTCCAGAGAAAGGGTCAGCCTGTGACCACGCTCAGACAGCCTGAAGTGGGATCGGCTGTGGCCACCCAGCAGGAGCTCACCTTGCTCAGCGCCTCGGCCACTTCGGTCTTCTCCGTCTGCAGCACGTCCCGCTGTAGGGTGGCGCAGCTCAGCGCCTCCTTCACTTCCACCAGCTCCTTGGCCAGCCCCGACCGTTTCCCTTCCAGCTGCTCGAGCTGCCTATGGCTGTGGGGCAGAAGACAGACCGTGTTTCCTGGCACTCTCCTGCCCCAAACCTGCCGCAGGCTTCAGAATGCTGGGCTGGAACCCGCATGCAGCGGAACCCCAAGGCCAAGAGCCTCACCGGCAAGGATGACCAAGCCTGCTGTCTCGGTGCTGAGCTGCAAATGTGCAAAACAGAGCAACACCTGCCTTGTGAGGTCACGATGCCCTGGGCGTCACGTGTGCGTCATGATGCCCTGGGCGTCACGTGTGCGTCATGATGCCTGGGCGTCACGTGTGCGTCATGATGCCTGGGCGTCACGTGTGCGTCATGATGCCTGGGCGTCACATATGCATCACTACACAAGAGGTGCTTCAAATACTGTGGACACTCCTCCCAGGGGACTCAGACACAAGAACAAATCCCACTACACAACATACTGAACATCACCACCTCGTCTCTAAGACACAAGCACAGGTTCAAATCCTAGCTCGTCTACAATCTGTGTGTCCTGACCTCAGAACTTGTTTCACCATTCATAAAAGGGAGATAATCTGGAGTTAAGTGGGGAAGTCTGAGTGTTTAAGATGCCCTCTGGTATTGGCATTAATGTTATTACTGTTTAATGATGCTTAGCGTTTCAGTTTTAAAACGACTCTTATTAATCTTGCTCTGTTCTTATCGCTGAGCTCCCCGTTGCCTCCCGCCGGTTCCTTACTGCATAAGTCATTACACCTCCTCAGCCTGCATTTCCTGGAGACAACAGGAGGCCCAGGACATGCAGAGTCCGGCGGTGGGGACTCTGTGGAACCCTGAACTGCGCTGGCAGGGAGGTGAGCAGCTGCCCACCTGCGCTCCAGCTCCCTGCGGGTCCGCGCACCCTCCTGCACCAAGTCATCCCGCTCATCCTGCAGCCGGCCATGCTGACGCCGTAGCTCCTCCTGTGCAGCCTGCAGCTTCTCCAGCTCCTGACGCAGCTCCTCGGCCTGCTGCTGGGCTGCCTGCAGGCTGTGGGCCAGATTCCCCTTCTCCCTACAGGACGGGGGGGTGAGAACGGGGGCACGTCTAGGGCAGCTCTTCCCAGGAAGGGTGCCAAGGCCCTGCCTCCAGAAAGCCCTCCCTGTGCTGCCTACAGCCACCTCATCTCACCCACACCAGTCAGCATGAGGAACGCGGCTTTCCTTCTCCACACCTGCCTGTCTATATGCCTAGCAGAACACAGAGGTGCTGGGGGCAGCTGCAAGCACCCCCTAGGTCAAGGCTAGGCTTGTGGGACACACAGGCAACTTTAATGCCAGTTCTGCTCGGCCATACGGTCAGAACACAACCTTATGGCTCTATCGCCCAGACTCTGGCAAGCCTGCTGGAGCGGATCTGTCCACACCCCGCTGCACAGCTCAGCAGCACATAGTAGCGTGGCAGGGAAGGGGAGCCCGCTGGAGTCCAGAAGGCTTGTGGGGAGCAGCCACCTTCATGCCACAGGGCTGCACCTGTAACTTCTCCAAGATGAGCGGAGCGTCACAGGTCAGACTTGGGGTTGTTGCCCCCTTTACTCAGAATGACGACCCCTAAATGTACCACATGCCAAAACTAGCAATGGGTAGGGAAAAAATTATGATACCATGGTAAATAAAACAGCAGAATGCAAATGGGATTCGAAAGGACCCAGCTGTGTACAGGTCTGGCTGCGGGGATAGAGGGAGGCCCAGCGGTGAAAGTTCTCAGCACGCAAGCAAGAGGACTGGAGTCACTCGGTAAATGCTGGGTGGGCGTGGCAGCCCACCTTAATTCCAGCTTCAGAGGTGAGACTGGAAATCCCCAGAGCAAGCAGTCTAGCCAGACCAGCCCTACTGGCAAGCTCCAGATTTAATTATCTCAAAAAGATAAAGGTGGAAGAGAAATGAAGATGATTCCCAACATCTACTTTGGTGCTTCTCATGTACTTGTAGACAGACATGTGCACATTTGCCTGGACACACCGACATACACACACACCACATACATATAGACATAAAACTAAAAAAAAGTGGGGTGAGGAAGCCTGGCTCATTCAGAGACAGAAATAATGGGCTTGTCCTACCGCCTCCAGCCACACTCACAATGTGAATTCGAGTGAATGTTTCAACTTTATATGAAGACAATTCCAAAACACAGAAGCCTTCCAGAAAGAAGGAGCTGTCACGTGCTGAAATAATGCTTGGTGAGTGGGCCAGCACAGTAGGTGTTCAGGTGCACACCACACACCTCCTACGTTGTCTCACTGCTGGGAAGCAGTGGGAGGCTAACCCGGAGCCTCTGAGGGTTAGGGCATACAAGCAAAGATCTGAGGGTCCCCTTTGGCTTCCCCTCCATTTTCAAACATAATGTCAAATGCTTCTATTTAGGGAGAGAAAAAAAATAACAAGAAAAAAAATATAGGTTCTAAGGAGTGGGTAATTTCTTATCTTAAAAGTCTCTACAGGGGTAGAGATAACTCAATAGCAATCTGAGTTCAATCCTCGAAGCCCACATAATAAGATGAGAGAATCAGCTTTGGAAAAATGTCCTTTGACCTCCACATGCATGCTGAGGGATATATATTCAAATAACTAAATTTTTTTTTAAAGTCTCTATGGTAAGGTTGGAAAAATAGCTTAGTCAGTAACATGCCTGTCTTGTAAGCACAAGGACCTGAGTTTGATCCCCCAGTACTCATGCAGAAAATCTCGGTGTAGCAGCACACGCTTGTGATGGAGAGATATGGGATTGACTGGAAGCCAGTCAACCCGCCTGACTGGAGAGTTCTAGAACAGTGACAGATCCCATTCCAAAACAAAACAAAAACAAGCAAAACAAAAAAAAGTGGATGGTGTCTGAGAATAGCCAAGGATGTTCTTTTGCATCCATATGCACATACAGGTGCATTTGTACACACAGGAATACACACATATACAACTAAACCATGCTGGCGCTGAAAATAGTGGCTGACATCTGCAATCCCAGAATTTGGGGAGGATGAGGTGAGAAGACTGTCAAGAATTTCAGGTAAACCTGGGTTTTACAGAAAGCTGCAAGCAGACCATACCTTATCTCAAAACAAACAAACAAACCACAAACAAGCAAACATCTCTGGGAAGGCTGTAGCTGTAGCTGAGTGATAGATCACTTCCCAGAATGAACTCATTCTTTTGGTGCTTAGAGCAAAAACTCAACAGAAAATGAAAGTAGGAAAGAGTCCAGAACAGAACTATGAGCAGAATTCTCGAATGTTCCATAGCCACATGTGGCCCTGGGTCACCGGACACGTGGCCACTGTAACCGAAGAACTGAATCCCAATCTCCTGAAGATCTTAATTAACGTGGTCCCACACCACCCCAGCCGGGCCTCGGGCACCTGCTCAGGACGTCGTTGGCGCTGCGCAGGCGCTGGGCCTCCCGCTGCGTGTCCTCGTGCGCCCGCCGGGCAGCGTCCGTCTCCTCTCTCCGGCGCTGCAGCTGCTCCTCCAGGCCGCGCCGCTCCCCCTCGCTGTCGCTGAGCTGCTTCCGCACGGTGCCCAGCAGGTCCTGGCTGGCCTCATAACGCCCACGCATATCCTGGGGCACAGGGGCGCCTGAGTCTGGCGAAGCCCTCCCGCTCTCTAGTTCCAGAGGGCTGAGTGTCGCATGAGGTGGCAAAGGATGCCACTCCATTTCTTGGTGCCCTCACCTCCCTGGGGTCCAAGCCCGGGGGGGGGGGGGGAGGGTAATCAAACACCTGCCCAAGCACACTGTCCCATCTGGTTATGACTCCACCCCTAAGGACCCCAGGCTCCTCCCTCTTGTGCTCCAGTTCCACTCGGCTCCTCCTCCGCCTCTCCAAGCTCCTCCCACCCCAGCCTGAGTCCGCGCCCTTGACTCCCTCCGGATCCTGCACAGTGGGATTGCTCGTTCTGTTGCTAGGCAGGCTCCACCCCCAACCGCCGAAGCGCGGTCCACTTTGCCTCAGATTCTGTCTGAGAGTTCCACCCAGCAGCCCACCTTCCTGGCCTCGGCCCCGCCCCCGAGACGCCTGCCCCCAAGCCTTGCTCCCGCGCTCTGGGCTCCGGCCCCGCCCTCTAGGGCGCCCAGGCCCGCTGCAAAGGATACTCGCTGGCCTTCCCACCTGGACCTGCAGCTGGCGCTTGTGCAGAGCCGAGTGGATCAGCGTGAGCGTGGAGGAGTCGGAGCACGCCGGGGACGGGCCTCGCCTCGGGGAACGGCCACGGCCTGGGGAGGGGCGCCTTGGCGGGGAAGGAGTCCGCGGGCCCGAGAGCCCACGCAGGCTGCCATCCGAAGCGTCCGCCGTGTGCTCCGAGCCGCTGAGCTGGACTCCACTCTCAGCGTCTGACAGGACGGCCTGTGTGAGGGGGTAAAAGGCTGGGGAGTCCAGGCTTAACGGGGCGCAATGCGCAGAGGCTGCCCAAAAGCCCTCTGGTTCTAAGACCCTTCCTGGGTCCATCTCCAGGGCGCATGCTCACAGCTGGCCAGGCAGGACCGCAGGTTTAGTGCTGAAGTGCTAGACAACCCTGATCAAGTGCCTGCCTCTGGAACTAGGGGTTCTCCAACCGCTGGGCCGGCAGGAGCTGTGCACAGCCCCCACTCTCTTCCAGTTCATCCCAGCCTCCAGAGAGCATGGCCTGCGGGAGGACCCTGCCTGGGTGGCAGCCACACCTGTGCCAGGTCCCTCAGGGTCTGCTGCAGCCCCTCTCCATCCTCAGCGTCCAAGGCCGCCTGCTCCTGGAGCCGCAGAGATTCCTAGTGGAGAAAGGGTGGTTAAGGCTCCCAGAGGGAGAAGGTCCTCCTCCCTCTCATGAGGCCCCTGTGGTGGTCCTACAGACCCTCAGCCCAGAGGCCCCCAGCCCCCCTGCCTTCACTGAGCAGATGAGGCCCACTAGAGGGGCCCTCCGGCCTGCCTCATATGGGTAGCCAGCCCAGATGTGCCCTGGGGTGTCCTGGTAGATCAGGCAGAAAGTCTGAGTCCAGACTCTCCACCTGCTGATTCGGAAACCCTTGGGCCTTGATTTCCTTGTGTGTGGCTGAGACCACCTCACTGGGAAGGAAGAGGGCGTGTCTGCTCTTGGTCTGGCTCTGAGCACAGCGCCCAGTCCCAGTGGGACGTGCAGCCAATTCTCACTCTGTGGCCACAGACTAGGTTGTGCCACATCTCACCAGAGCCTCCAGCTTGTCAGAGAGGGTCCTGTTGACGTGGTCTTTCTCCATGTTCTCATTCTGAAGGCGCTCGACGGCCAGGGCCAGCTCTGCCGCTCTGCAGACGAGAGCGAAGGGGTGAAGAGGGGACCTGCCTCAGCATCTGCTCGAGGCCACCAGCATGCATCCTTCGTGTATCCCCAAGACTGCACCGCCCCAGGAGCATCCTTCCTGCGTCCCCAAGACTGCACTGCCCCAGAAGCCACCTTTCTAGCATGGGGCCCTAGGCAAGCCTGACTCCTCGTCTGTAAGCTGAAAGTTACACTGACGCTATAGCGTGGGAAGGCACTGAGGGCTTGTCCAGAAGACAGCAGTTGGGATCATACACGTCATCAGAGGTAACTGATCACATCCTCTGAACCTCAAGCAGGTGGCTGGGAAGCCTGGCCAAGCTCACACAGGAAGGGCCCAACCCTGGTGAACAGACCCTCTCTCAAGTCCCTGGTGACCCCTCTGCAGGGGGGCTGCCCTTGGATGGCACCTGCAGCCACCCACCTGGCATTGAGGCTGGCCTTGTCCAGGTCACTCTGCGTCTGCAGCTGGGCCAGGTCCTTGTCCCGGAGCAGCCTGTCCCGAAGCTGCTCCTCCAGCTGGGCCTGCAGCAGCGCCTGCTTCTCCAGAGCCGCCTCAGCCCGGCTCTCGGCCCGCTGCAGGCCAGCGCTCAGCCCCAGCCCCGCCTCCTGGACGGCCCGGGACATGCGGATCAGCTCCCCTCCCAGCTGCATCAGGTCCCTGGGAAGAGAGCCCAGCAGAAGATGAAGATTAAAACCACACTGAGATAGCATTTGTCTCGGATCAGTGGCAGAGAGGGGGTGTCACATAATGTTCAGTGTGGGCGAGGCTGTGGGGAAGCGCCCTCCCTACACGGCTGGCAGGAGGGCAAGCAGAGAAAGACAGAGGTTGATTAGGAGGAGCTCTGCAAATTCTCCTTGCTTCAAGGGTTCCACTAAGGTCTAAATGCATCTTACAGACCTGCCCCAGCACAAGCAAGGACCGGTGCGCAGGCGATTCACAGTAGTGCTGCATGTGCAGAAAGAGCGATGACCGAAACCTCCATCCAGGGGTCACTGAAGATGGTCAGCAGTAAAGACCCCCGCCCACGACCTGGGGACCTGTGTTCAATCTTTGGCCGCCCAAGTGGTAGAAAGGGAGAGCTGACTTCTGAAAGTTGTCTTCTGCCTTCGCCTGTGCACCATGACACACATGCACCCCTCTCTCTCTCTCTCTCTCTCCCCCTTCCACTCTTATCAGTGAATAGAAATATTGTGTACTATCATTTATCTATCATTAAATTAATAGTAATCCCTTTTTTAAATAAAATTTTTATAATGGTGATTCGCAAACATTTTTCTTGTTTTTTAAAAACATTTGCTTGAGAGGGAAGAATGGGGAAGAAGGGGGGAAAGGAGGAAAAAGAGAACTGCTTTATCTGTTTGTATAAAATGGCCCTGGAAGGTCACTTAGGAAGCTGGTATTACTGCTTGCTTGAGAAAGGCAGCAAGACTTTTAAACTCAAGGAACCTTGAGAATGTGTGACTTATTCAAGAGTAAAATATTTTTAAAATTTCATTCTAATTAAAAATCAGATGTCCTTTAACTCCTTAAGATGGGTTCAGTCGCTCCAATTCCTGAGTGAACTGCACTGTCAGGTAACCAATCACAAGAGGTGGGGAATGTGCCCACCTGAGAGCCATGCAGCTCACCCACGAGGAAGCCAGCCAGTGCAAGTACTGCACTTCTGCAACCCTGAGTGCCAGTCTAGATCTTGGCACTGAGCTGCCAGAGCTGTAGCCCTAATGTAAAAACAGACCACCAGGCCACAGAGCCTCCCGATGGACACCCCACTGATGGGGCCAGGGTCTTGCCAGGAGAAAGCCAAGCCTGCACCTGCTCTGGCCTCACAGGAAGTACAGGGGACAGAAGACCGAGTAAATGACGCTACAGGACCTCATCCAGCAAAGGCTGGACTACTAGAAAAACTGGCAATTAGGCCAATTTCTTGAATAAGTAAGAAACCTAAGAGACAAAAACAAAAACAAACAAACAAAAAAGAGTTCAACTCGGTGTGGTGGCTCATGTTTATTATCCCAGCACTAGGCTCTCCTGAAGTCCAAGGACAGCCTGAGCTACCCACCCAGACCATCTCAAAATAGGAAAACACGACCCAAGCGCTGGGGATGTGGCTCATTTAGCATCGTCTTGCCCAGCACTGCACAAACCAGGTGTGGAGGTGCATGCCGAGAATTCCAGCACTTGGCAGAGGTAGGATGAGCTGAAACTCAAGGTCCTCAACTATAGACTGAGTTCAAGGCCAGTCTGAACACATAAGACCTTTTCTATCTTAAAAAAAAAAAAAAAAGATTTAAAAACTTTAAAAAGGGCTGGAGAGGTGGCTCAGGGGTTAAGCCTCCGCTTTGCAGGCGGAAGGTCCTGAGTTCGGATCCCAGATCCCACGTATAGATGCCAGGCGGAAGCGGGGGCGGCCTGCGCTTCTGGTCCTGGTAGGGCGGAGCCTGTGAATCCCGGGGCAGAAGGAGGTGGAGGCGTCCATGGTGGTTCGCGAATTCGTCCGTGGTTCTACAGACACACACACGCGCGCGCACATACACACACACATGCGCACAGTTGAATAAATAATAATAATAAAAAAATTAAAAAAAAAAAAAAAAAAACTTTAAAAAAAAAATTCATATTTGGGGGCTGGAGAGAAATCTCAGGGGTTAAAATTCTGTCTCATAATCAGAGAGTCCTAAGTTCAGATCCCAGGTCCCACACCAGGCTGAAATGGCAGTGGCCTGCACTTCTGGCCCTGGTGGATGGAGCCCGAGAAATCCCAAGGCAAAGCAAAAAAGCGGTAGAAGGAATCCAGGATAATTCCCTTGGACTTCCACACAGTGCCCTCTGATACACACGTGCGTGCACACACACGCACACACACATACACATACACAATTAAAGTTTTAAAAATCACATTTTGTAAATGTCTATAGCTCCTGATTTAAAAAAAAAAAAAAAAAAAAGACAAAAAGTGAAACAGGCTTCAAGTCCTCACTCAGCCTCCACTGCTCATGCTGTGTGACAGGGAAGCCACTCGACCTCCCTGAACCTTGCATTGTATCCCCAGCAGTTCCTACCCTAGAGAAACCAAATACTAGATGAAATGGCAAAATGCACAGCCACGGGGAAACCCTAGCAAGACTGGCAGCCTGACTGTGGACTGACCACCAGGTGCCTCTGCATGCCCACAAGGCCAGGCACATGCCAAGTCAGGCTGAACCTAAGGGGCTGCTGCTAGCTGCCATGGTCTTCGCAGACCAGCCCCATGGCCCCCCCACCCCCCGTCAGGTCTCACCTCTCTGTGCCCATCTTCACCTCGCTGACTGTCCGCCGGAGTCCCATGACCTGCCTCCAGAGGAGGAGCAGGCGGCTGTGCTCACTGCTGAAGTAGGCGTTGAACGACTGGGGAGAAGTGAGAGGGACTGCTGGGGGCCGCTGCTTGCTGTGCGGCAGGGCTCTGACACTGAGGGAGGCAACACGGCCAGGGTGGGGCCTAGGGGTCTCTTCCTAAGACTTTCAGTACCACCACTGATGGCTGAGGGAGGTGGCAGAAGGCACTGGGGCCTGTTCGCCTCCCAGCTGCTACGTGACCACAACTGTAGGCTGGTCACTCAGCCTTGTTAAGTGACAGTCCTACAGGTCATTCAGTTCCAAGGAAAATGCACTTCTGGCACGTGTTAATCACATGACCGTGACCTCTGTTGCCACGCTCACCTGATCAGGCTCCTGGCCCCTGTCCAGACTTGACCCCTCCCGCTGCAAAGACCTCCCTCCCACCCTGTGTCCCCGATCTGTTGAGCTGGCTGCCAGCCCCCTGCGTACCTCCTCCTCGCGCCTCCACGCTGCCTCTCGCTGCTCCAGCTCCTTGCAGCTGCGGGTCCAGTCGCGGGTCACCTTGCGAATATCCTCACTCAGAGCTTGGTTGGCTGAACCTGCCTGGTCCAGCTGTTCTCGCAGCATAGCATTCACTTGGGCAAGGCTGGCACTCCTGGGAGAGACACAGGGGGTCCATGAGCAAGTGCTCATTGACCCAAGAGGCCTCCATCTTGGCCCCGCCTCTCCCTCACCTCTGCTGCTCCTCCTCCAGGCGCAAGAGGGCGCTCTCCAGGTCCCGGCTGTGCTCTGTGTCCTGGGTGGGAGGAGAGGTGTCAGTCAGGGCAGGCAGGAGGAAGGGAGGCTGCGCCTGCCCCCTGGCACCCACCCTTAGCCGCTGCTGCTCCAGCTCAGTGGATCTGTCCAGCAGCTGCTGCTCCTGCTCCGAACATTTCTTCTTGTACTGGAGAATCTGGCCATGGGTGGGGAGCAGCATTAGCCCCAGGGGAGGGGCTGGGTAAATGCAGTGGGGGCAGGATGGGGGTGGGCAGCCCTGACCTTGGCCTGCAGCCGCTGCACTAGCTGGGCCTGCCGCTGCTGGCCCTCCTGGTAGGCCTGCAGCTTTCGCCGGTAGGAGGCCTGCTCCTCCTGCAGCTGCCTCCGCAGCTCCACGCTCTGCCGCACCAGCCCCCTGGGCTCCTGTGCCTCTGGCTCCCCAGACTCCGGCCGCACAGCCTGCTCCAGCTGCAGGGAAGGGCCCTGGGTGAGAAGTCTGTGCCTCCAGGAAAGACAGATGCAGCCGCTGCAGGGACACCAGACGGGCCCAGGCCCACAATGCCTTGCAAGCTGACAGACTGCAGACAGACAGGTAGGTGCATACAGGTATGCAGCATACATATATAGAGTGCTTGAACACACAGACGGGGCATGCGTAGGCTCACAGGTAGGTGGACATGAACACATGGATGGGGGGCATGAGCACACAGTCAGGACGGGCATAGAGTTACAGGCAGGGTGGGCATGGGCACACAGGTGGGGCAGGCACGGGTACACAGACAGGGTGGCATGGAGCACATGATCACAGCCTGGGAAACATGTGCACCTGGAGCCGTCATAGGAGCCCTCCGTGTGCAGCGCGCCTTCCTCAGAACACTCGGCCCACCGCACTGCAGCTCTGGACTCTTGCTGCCTCCACAAACCACTCCCTCTCTGGGAGAACGTCCCCGGGAAGCCAGGGCTCTTGCTAACCACTGAATCAGTGACCACTAGGAGAGTGACCGTGGGTGGCACGCCTCATACCCAGCAACTATCTGAAACCACGACCTGAAAGCCTGAGTGGACACACTGTTCAATCTGTGCAAAGCAGGAGCGCTGACGTGTACACCCAAAGCAGGAGCGCTGACGTGTACACCCAAAGCAGGAGCGCTGACATGTACACCCAAAGCAGGAGCGCTGACATGTACACCCAAAGCAGGAGCGTTGACGTGTACACCCAAAGCAGGAGCGCTGACGTGTACACCCAAAGCAGGAGCGCTGACGCGCACGCGCGAAGCCGAGCGTACTGACCATACGCATGGCACATGGGCATTTGTGAATGCCTAGGTTGCACAGATGAGCCCCCTGCACATAAGCATTAAGATCTGAGTCGTCCTCTCCAGAGCTGCTTCGTATCCCTCGCTCACGCTTGCAGGGCCAGCTCCCTCCTCAGGCCCCGTGGGCACATGAGGAGCTCTCCCTTTAGCTGGAACCCTCTCAACCCTGTCCAGGTACCTGTTGATCCCGGGGCCCCTCAGGCTCCTCTAGCTGTAGGGCATGGAGGTGAAGGAGGGGAAGAGAAAGCAGATCTTACCTCAGACCTTTTCAGATCTGAACTACACCCCGAACTGCATGCAATATTAAACATGTCCCTAAGACCTGAGTACTGTTGGGTTCTATCGTGTGGAGGGGTTTGGGCAGTTGCTGGGGGCTCCCCTCCCCTCCCCAGTACTCAGTACCAAACCACACCTCACCTCTCTTTACAAACTCTGCCCTTCACAAAACAGCTTTCAATTTTGCAATTCCAAAAGGAAGGAGGCTGCCACAAGCCAAATGAGAGTAGTTTACTATCTCCCTTAGCAACTGCTGCCCTCCTGTCCAGCTAATCCACTCAATCCCGGTTACCATGGACACAGAGGGAGCCCAGGGGTCTGTTCTATTAGAGCCAAGGAGTAAGGCTGCTGCCTTCTTCCCCGTGCACTTGCCTTACGCTACACCTGCTCCTTGGACACGCTGAGGCCCTCTCTGATCTGGGAGGTGGCCCTAGGAGCCCTTGCCTCAGTTTCCCTGCAGTACAGTCAGCGAACAGAACAAGGATCCCAACCTTTGCTCTACTCCCTATCCAGGGGACTACAGGGCTTGAACTGCCAGAAGGACCTCGTGATTGTCTCCAATCTATGCGCCACAGGGGGCTTAGGGGCAATAAGCCCTGCCCCTGCAGGTATGGGGGGGAATTTGTGTTAAGACCACAGAGGTCTCAGTCCAGCTCCACTACTGACTTGGAGCTCAGCATGCTGCTCCCTAGGCCTCAGTTTCCCCATATACAATAAGATGATCACCGGGATGCTGTCTAAGGAACTCACTCCCGCCCCCTTCCAGGACAAGCTTTCATCTCATCTCTGCCTCTAGGTGGGACCATGCAACTGAATCAGACACAAAACAAGCACCAGGCTTCCTGGGACAGCACGAAAGGACCTTTCTAGACTAGCACAGCCTCTCTAGCAGCTGTGTCCCAGCAAGGAAAGCACCGCCACCCCCCACCCCGGCTTCTGTTCTACCTCTGCTAACTAGAGGGCACATTAGCGTCTAAAAGCCAGTCTCTAGGGGGCCTGGCACTAGGCCAGGGGCCGAGAAAGGCCTAAACTAAGAAAAGGCTGGCACAGGGCCCCCTAGTAACCAGGGACCGACCCCCTGCAGTCCCTTGGAAATTAGTTTGGTACTGTCCCCAAAGCCAGGGGGCCACCTTGGGGCCCCCACCTACTCCTCAGCAAGTTCTAACAAGTTGAGGGCTGGTCTGGGTGGACAGCTACCAGGATGTGCGCACACCCCACAGCCAGAGCGCACACAGAAGCACATACCCCTTCTCAACACACACAGACAGAGAGGTGGGCCTTGCCGCTAACACAGAGCGGGAGCCCAGGGCTCTTTCCACACCAGGAAACAAGAGCAATGTACCACACTGGCCTGGGAACCCGGCGCCCAGGTTTCCGTTTGAACTGACTGTGTGACACCAAGTGTGGAACTGTCCCTTTCTGGTCCTCTAGTTCCTCCTTTGTTAAGTGGAATCGCAATGGTTCGACCTTGGTACACTAAATGTAAAGGACCTGGCATGCTCCTGGCTCATTGCAGGCACCCCGTTTGTTAACAGTAGTGACACTACAACTGTCGTAACCACGCACAGCCCCCCACCTGCACATCCAGTGCATTCTGCATCCAGTTCCCCAGCATCACCATGCCCACCCAGCTCCAGCCCCCTCCCAGCGGCACCCACCCTCTCGTTGACAGCGTTGTACTTGATGGCAAGCTCGTCCCGCTCCGCGCGGCTCTGCGCCAGCAGCTCCTCCACGCGGGACAGCTCCTGCCGCAGCAGCTGGTTCTCCTCCTGCAGCGGCAGCAGCGAAGCCATCTCTAGGGCCTGCAGTGGAGCTGCAGGGACAGCGGGCTGCGGTTGGCTTCTCCCTGGGCCCAGAGGGGCACCAGCTGGACCAGGGCACCGCCCAGGCCCCTGAGAGGAGTCCGGGTGGGAGTGGCTGCAGTACTGAGAGCAAACTGGGAAAGGAAGGTGGGCCAGAGGGACCGAGAACTAGATTCGAGTGGACACGACTAGTCAGTGTGGCTGAAGGATACAGGAGGGGGGAGGCTCCACATAGGAATCGGGATGTCTTTCTCGACACACCCCACGCAGGGACATGAGGCTCGAGACAACTACTATGCCTCAATTTTGCTCATCTATAAAATGGGTGGAACTGTAGCCTGAGCTCGTCAGAAGCAGGAAAGCTTCACTCAGCGACAGGACTTCTCACAGTTTTGCTTTTGTTTGCCTGTTGTTGTCTTTTAAGGCAAGACCTCCTTGGGTAGCCCAGGCTAGCCGGGACTGCATGACCCTCCCTCTCTCCCTCAACCGTCCAGTTCGCCCATACTCTGTTCAGTCAGAGCTCAAGATAAGTCAGGTGGTGAAGGGGAAGAGGAAGGATGGAGGCAGGGCCAGAGGGATCATCCCTCTCCTACGGGCTCCACATTGCAAGGTTTCCAGCCCAGGGGGAAGGCTTTAGGGGCCCAGCATCTCTGCTCTACCCAGAGAGGGGGCCCAGCCTTGACCCTGCGGCTTAACTAGACATGGATGTCAGCACACCCACTGACCACACGTGTCTACATGTTCAGGCTGCAGAACGAAGCTGTGCACACCACCCACTGGGAGATGGGACCACCAGACCTCTGCAGAAGTCTGGTCTGAGCAGAGCTGACCAGCTCACACCTGGGAAGGAAATTTTGGGGATCCAGTGTGGTAAGCAGGGAAATCTGCCCAGCCTTCCCCTTCTAGCATGTTGCATGAAGAATCAATAAAATAAGTCTTGGCACGGAGGACCTGGCTCAATGGTGAAAGTGTTTTTCAAGCAGTTTGAGGATCAGATTTCAGATCCCCAGATCTGTGATCCCTGCACCCCTACAGGAAACGGGAGGCAAAGATCTGACTCGAGCTTATGCAGCAACAGAGAATTAGCCTCCAGCAAGGTAAAACAATAAGGAACACGTCCAAAGTTATCCTCTACCTCTGTGGCATGTGCACACACATACATACAATTCACGCGTTCACACAAACAAATACGGCCAAATGGCATCTCTGCCTCCATTTCCTTTTCTGTGAAGTGGGTCCCTCTGCCACAAGACCATGTGTATCCAAGAAACAAATGAAAAAAAAAAAAAAACCTCACTGCAGTGAGACTTGTCCTTCCCACACCAGTGTAATGACTGACATACCAACATGCCCATAGACTATGAGGAGCTCAAGAGAGGTAAGAACACACAGGGGAAACCTAGGGACTAGAGCTGGATGAGTGAAGGGAAACGCCCCTGTCAGTGGGGTGGTCCGAAGAGAGGCACTTGATGTGCCACAAGAGGCCTGAACTCCCCCAAGAGTAGACAAGTCAGAGGGAACCCTGAGGTCCATAGAAGCAGCCAGGCAGAAGGAGTGGGATGGATTGATAAAGAGAAAAGAGGGAGATGGGAGGGAGGGGGATGGAGGGAAGCAGGGATAAATACTCAATCTGCTTGTAAAACTAGAAAAATAAAGTAATTTTAAAAAGGAAGAAGTAGTAGATGCTGCTCTGCACAGGATGTGGAAACAGGGACTTGGGCGGAGAGGCACCTGGGCTCTCTAGCTGGGAGAAGTTGCGGGTAACAACCTCCCTGACGCAGGCTGGTAGGCTGGCAGTCCTGGGTCAGCCTCTGCAGACGCAGGTCCTTCTCCCGGCCTGGCCCCACACACTGTCTCCAGTCTGCAGGAAGGGGAGACTGTGTACAGGGGTCAGAACCCCTGGCCTCCTAGTTTTGGGGAGAGAAGCAAAATCCTGTGGGCCATGGTCTTGGAGCTCTGGGGAACCCTGAAAATGGAGCTGATGCCTGAGGGTTAGGATGGCAAAGAACCCTTGGAAGGAGAGCCTTTGGGCCCATGCCCCAGGAAGCCATCTTAGAGGCCAGAGAAGAGAACGACCACCACAGCAACTCAGGAAGCCCCCCGGAGGCAGCATGGGCTGCTGGGGATTCCAGCCCCACTCTTAGTAGGTGGATGCGGGACCCTTCCCTTCCCCAGGGCGCTGGGACCAAGGGGAGCTAGCAGCAGCACACTGTGCGCCTGCGGGACGGCAGAGCACAAGGAGGGTTGGGGGGAGGGTGGTGGGGAGCCTAGCAGTAATACACTATGTGCCCGGAGGGGCTACAAAGTGGGGGCCCTGCCCTCCCATACTTCCCTCCACTCCCTGGACAGGGTGGGCGCAGCCCCCCAGGACCCACCTGCATCATGGTTTCCAATGTCAACTGGGCCTGCAGCGCCCCTGCCAGCTCCAGGCTCACGGGTGGGGAACTGTGAGCACCAAGATCCAATCAGCTCACACCCCACCCAAGCCTGGCACTGAGGCTCAGTGGATTAAACTTAAATCCAGGGGTGATCCCACGTGATGAGGCAGTGGGCGGGGCAGAGAGGGTAAGGGGCGGAACAAGGAGGAGCAGGGGGAAGGCAAGCAGAGGGGTGGAGAAAGCCCCCAAACTGAGTCAGCGGGGAAAGAAGAGGGGGGAGCATGCACAAAGCAGGAATGAACCCCACGGACCCTCCTCTTCCCAGGACACTGGGTCCTGGCGCCTTCCAAGCCAGCACGTGGGGCCCAAGGTCAGAGTCCCAAGCCCGCCTGAGCACCGCACTGACCCACAGCTGTCCTCCTGCGGTGATCAGAATGCATCCGGCGTGCGGGGCAGACCTTGGCACAACAGGTGCCGGGCAAAGAACGCCCAGACTCAGACCAGGAACTGAATCTCTCCAGCCCCATCTGCACTGGCTGTGCGCCCCCAGGCAGCCTTTGTCTCTATGGGTCTCTGAATCCTGGTGAGAAGTGAATACTGCTGGCATTGCCTCATGAACTGACTGAGCGTCCACAGTAGCTGACGGGGTGCAAGGCTCACACGGTGGACACGGGATAAACACTGACTTCATTAACTCAAGGGAGAGGAGACACTGGCCCAGTGGGCAAAGGTGCTTGTAGCCAAGCCTGCCAATCCCCACAAGGTAGGAGAGAACTTTCTCCCACAGGTCGTCATTTCATGTCTGCATGTGCGTGCACACAGTGGTTTAGCCACAGCTCCTCACACACAGCACATGTCAGCAGTATGACATTGACGAGGACCGCTGTGGGGAAGAAAATGACTGGAAAGTGTGCAGTGGTGGTGAGCGGGATACCAGCAAGACAACTCAGAGGGAAAGGTTCCTGCTTGCACAACGACCTCAGCCCGAGCCCCAGAAGCCCACAAGGGGGACGGTGAGAACTGACCTGCAATCGTCGTTCTCTGACCTTCACCCATGTGCCATGACATGCACACGTGTGCCTTTTCTCTCTAATATCAAATAAAGAGATAAGTAGGGAGCGACTAGGGAGATGGCTTGGAGAGCAAAGGGCTTGCTTGCACCAGCATTAAAGTTTGAGTTTGGACCCCCCAGTACCCACATAAAAGCCAGACACAGTGGTGGGTGCCTGTAAACCAGCAGGGCAGAGACAGGCAGATCCTGGCGTCTGTTGACCAAGCAATCCTGTCTCAACAAATAAGGTGGACAATGACATGGGATGACCCGATGTTGACTTTTGGTCCCTACATTTCCTTGTGAGCAAGAGAATCTGCATGTACGTGAAGAAGGGGGGAGAGAAGGAGGGAGGGAGAGACAGAGAGAGAGGGAGGGAGGAAAGGCATGGTTGTCACACACACTGCTCAGTCCTTGCTCTCCCGTCTGCACCACACACCTGCTTGCTTCAGCACTTGGTCCTTGCCAGATGTGGTCAACCAGTGTTGAACTCCCAGCATCACTCTGAATGAACCTACTCAGTTTTGTGTATGCTGCACAACAACAAAGAACCCAAACAGCTGAATGCCTTGGCTCTAACCTGGGCCAGGCCTTCCTGGGGTACGTCTCCTTGTACCAGGGACTTCGCCTCTCTGTGCCTTTATCTATAATACAGGACACTATCAATACATCTTTCCACCAGGAAGATTAAATAATATGCCCCGTGCTTAGCTGCAAGCCTGATAGGGTATGGCAGAAATAGCTGTGAGTTCACTGGAAAACATTTCTGACACTTTTTAGAAACATGGCAGGAAGCCAGATTACCTACCACACAGTCATGTATGTCCCCGAGTTCTGCCCAATAGATTTACGACAGAATCGATAGATTTAAGATTAAGAAAGAACATGTCACTTTAGAATAGCCTGGAAAATCCTCCTAAGAGAGAACTTCTCCCAGCTGGAAGGAAATACTAGAGGGTCCTAGGAGTTATCAGCGCCACGAGATAGAAAGCTCTGGATCCTGGGTCAGTCCACAGAAAGCCAAACACATACACCCAGCCCAGTGTGAATGAGGACTAACCGCTATCAAGTTCTCTGAGATCTGAGAGTTACGTGCTCACGTTAGCTGGCATTACCCTTGTTACACCTGCAATTAAACAGACAAGCGCTGCCTTTCTTACCGCCCGCATGCATCACTGGCTCTTCCTGGTCCCAACAGCCTTGTGCATGACTCAACCTTCAGCCTCTGTTTGGGGAATAAATACATCATCCCTCACACCAGCATCCTCTGGCCCAGCCTGCTCCAAACCTGCTGTTTGCCCTACCATGAGGAAAAGACCCTCAAAGATTACCCGGCAGCAGCAGACACACTGAAAATTCCTTACTGCGTACCCCGTCATTATTCTCTGGAGGCTAGGTGGAAATTACAGCAAAAATATTGAACTAACCATCAGCTGGGCTGGAAGCCCAAATGTATCTGGACTGTATCTGTCCCGTGTGCTCACAGTCCCAACGTGCTGCTGTTGCTCTGCCCACTTCACAGAGACACCGGGGCTCAGGGAGCGAGGTCATCTGTTCAGATTCGTCAGCACAGAGAGGGCGGGGGGGGGGGGAGCCACAGCTGGAGCTCTGGTCAGCCCCTGTTTCAAAGTTTGCTTTTGTTTTGTTTTTCCTTTTTTTTCTCCCACATTTTATTTTTTTCCTAATCATACAAGCTCAATAGGTACCCCCTCCTTTCCCTCCCCCCCAGTTTTTTGAAACTGTCTCATAACAAAAAAAGAAAAGGAAGGAAGGAAGGAAGGAAGGAAGGAAGGAAGGAAGGAAGGAAGGAAGGAAGGAAACAGGTTCTCGTGTAGCTCATGCTAGCGCTCACTCGGTAGCTAACCGTGACTTTGACCCTCCCGTCTCCACCTCCCCAGTGCTATAACTGCAGGCTTGCATCTCCACCGTGGTTTAAGAACTGCTGGGAAATCAAACTCAGAGCTTTCCACACGCTAAGCAAGTACTCTAAGCACGAAGCTCTTACTGCGGAGCAAGCACACCGCACAGTCTCTGATGTATATTAAGCTACTGTTTGCTTCATGTGGATGGCCGAGATGGGTCTCCAGGGTCTCCTGATTCCTGCCACCCTGCTCCAGTTTATTCTACTTCCATACAGTAGGGGTGGGATTCTTTCTCTGCTCCAAGCCCCTGACTGGCTCCTGCAATACCTAAAACGAAGTGCATGGCCTTATGGGGGCTTACAGTTCTACCAGGTCCTCTCTTCACGTCATTCATGGACTCCAGACACAGTGGTGTATATGTGTGTGTGTGTGTGTGTGTGTGTGTGTGTGTGTGTGTGTAGCCATCCTCAAGAATGTCACCCACTTCCAGCAAAGCCTTTCACTGGAACTCACCGATTGAGCAGTCCAGGTGGCCAGAGAGCCTTAATAATCCTGCCTCCCTCTCCAGTGCCAGCATTACACATGCATGCCCCTAGACGTGGCATTTCTTTCTTTCTGGAGATCAAACTCAATTCCTCACGCTTGCAAGGCGAACACTTTGCTGACTGAGCTATACCTAACTCACATGAGTCTCCTCGATTCTTCAAACACACCAGGTCCCTTGTTCCTGGCATGGGCTCTATCTCAGGGAACTGCTGCTCGTTAACCTGATTGAAAGTGTCACCTTCTGAAGTAACTAGCTTTGCCTCCCTGTTAACCCTCACAGCATCGCCTCCATTGCCTCTTTTCCAAGGGCGAGAATCAAGTCCGTGTCACTCATTCCTAACACCACAGCACCTAAGGCCTCAGCTCCACCAACAGTTGTTGGATGAATGAAAATGAACCAATGAATGAACGCCAGTGAGATACGTAATAATACAGTCCTAGCATCCCTAATCTGAAAATCCTCAAAAAAATCTGAAAATACTTGGGGAAAGAAAACATTGATTTTGGCTCGGGCCACACAGGGCAGGTACTCCACGGCGGACGCCCGTGAACCCCTGTTCAGCACCTTCCTCATCTCACAGTCCACAGTTAAGAGCCAGGCAAGTGTCCCCTCACCCGTCCCTCGAGGACTCCTGGGAGCTGGGATGCCCACCCTAGCAAGCTCACTCAGCCCCCGGGACCAGCCAAGACTTGAGAATAGGGGCGAGCAGAGGAATGTGTGGGTGAGGCACCCTCGGGATACCAGGATTGGCTCAAGGGTCTTTCCTGACCCCCCTAGATTCCCTCCTGTCCAGCTCAGCCTCTGCTCCTGCAGGGAGCTCAGCGAGAAAAGCAGGAAACCCGACAGCCTGGCACCGACACGACACCCAGGCTCCCAATTCTCCAGACAAGCCTGGTCCCCAGGGAGCTGTCCAGATTTTTTTTTGGGGGGGGGCAGAGCAGATGTCTCTTCAAACTTAGGTTTGCACAAAAGCATAAGGGACGTCGCTCCCAACGCCAATTTCATGACGGCTGGCGAGCATCGCCAGGTCTGGGAGGCCCAGACTCCAGCGGGGCGCCCCGGACAGCCCGGGCCTCGGGATGCTGCTGCCCGTGCAGACCCTTCGCCTGTGCCCGGCGCCGGGACGGGCACGGGCCCCGCGGGGCACCGGGCCTGGGCCTGGCCCTCGGGAGGCCGCAGGCAGCGGGCTCCGGTCCTCCCCGCTGGGGCGCAGGGACCCCCCGAGGGCGGCCGCGTGAGGCTGGACGTGCGGCGGGCCGCCGGGAAGCCGCGGGCGCGCCTTTTTCCCGCCCGAAAGGGCCCGACGGGGTCGCGCGTGGCGCCCCGCGACCCCCTGGGCACGGACGCGGCTCCAGGCCGCCCCCTGGCGCCACCGCGGCCCCGCGCGCGGCCTCCTCGTCCCGCGCGCCCGCCCCGTCCCCGCCCCGCGCACGCGCGTCGTCGGTTCCTACCTTCGCGCGCTGCCGCCGCTGCCGCCGAGGCCGAGCCGGCCAAGCCGAAGGGCGGGGCGCGGGGCTCGTGGGCGGGACGGCGCGGAGCGGGCGCGCTGAAGGCGCTCGGGGGCGGGGCGGAGCCCGAGACGGGGCGGGGCCACGGCGGAGTGAAGGCTCTGGGGGCGGGGGCCCGGCCGAGCCGGAGGGCGGGGCGTGGGGCTCGTGGGCGGGGCGGGGCCGAGCGGTGCGATGAGGCGGGGCGGGGCCCGAGGTGGGGCGGGGCGGGGCCTGACCTGTTCCCGGGCCTGGCCCGTTGCGAGCTAGCGGGTCCCGCTTCCCCCTAACGACCACTCAGCTCACGACTTAGGGGCTCCTTCCGCCCAAGGGAACGCGAAGGGAAGTGTCTCTGCAAGCTGGCAGGCACGATCTCGGCCCAGCTGCCAAGTTCTGTTGCCTTACAGGCTTCGTGAAGCCACTAAGTCCTGACCGAAAGTAGCCATCCATCATCTCCCCCCAACCGCTCAGGTGGTCGGGTGGCATTCCTGGCAGCCCCTCAGAACCACAGGAACAGTGTGAAACTTTAATGATCAGACCCTGGGGGAGAATCTGCTTTCCGGACTGCCTGAGGTCCAGACAAGCACTCCGGTCTCACCTGTAAGTCGGTGAGGTCCCTCCATCTCATGTGTCTCCTAAGTGGGATGGGACTGAGACCCTTCCAATCAGCAGGGCGCATCCCCCCCCCCCGTTGGATTCTTCACTAACTACCTTTCTTCGCCCCTCCTCTGGGCCCCATTCTCTGTTGTTGAAGATATCCCAGTAAATCGATCATTTCAAAACATGAGCGAGGCAGGTTTGACTCTGGAGTTGGGGAGGTGCTTAGCTGGAAAGAGCGTCTTTAATTGTATGCTTTTGTATTTGAAAACTAAGTAACCGGAGAAAAGGCCAGCAGGTTTGCCTGCTGCATCTCAGGTGCAGTGGGAAGGTTGAGATTTGACCAAGAGAAACTTTCAGGATCTGCACTGGAGACCACCACTAAGTCCACTAGGGCAGGCAAAGCTGGAAATCTGGGTCAATCCTTGGGGCCTAGAGTGAGCCACTCCACCTCCTTGGGGATCTGGATGTGGCCTGGTCCTGCCCAGGCCCTTGGTTACCGGTCTTGGCCTCTATTGGTTGCCAGTTCCTGGCCTTGCCAGCACCCTCTACTGGCTGCACATCACATTGCATTGACTGTGTCCTCTTAGATTCTTTTTCTGTCTTTGGTTTTCCCTGAATAGCTCTGTAAGTATGCCTAGCTGCAAAGCATGTTCTGCTACTGCCTCCGTGTTCCAGACAGAGACAGTGAGGCTCAGAAAGGTGTAGTCACTGACCCAAGGACACAGAGCAAGCTCAGTGGCTTACAACCACTTGCTCTTTCCTGTGCACTATAATGTCACACTTGGGATTTGGGGAGGGACGTCTCTCTCTCTTGACCTTTACCTGAGCCCCAGACACTTACAGCCACAGGTTCCCTGCAGCAGGAAAAGTCTGTAGCTGGTCTCCTGCTGTGGATCCAGGCCCGGTGCAGCTCAGCAAGCCTGAGTAATTTCAGTCTCCAGGTCTTCCCCACATCCAGACACCCTGTCCCATAACTAGATGTCCACTCTAGTGACCCCAGGACCAGTCACCAGAAGGCAGTTGTGTTACGTACTCACCTGCCCACTGTATAGTGTTCTCAGGGTGCAACTGTGGTAACAAGGAAACAGGTGACTGAAGTTTCTGACAGCGGTGGGTCTGTCACCTGACTCTAGAGTACAGGATTTAAGGGCAATGGACATTACCTAATGCTTCATCAGCCTCACTACCAAGTTAAGATCTAGGTAAAGGAAAGAGCTGTGGTCACACCAATGAGGGGACATCCTAGACCCAAAGCCAGGCAGGTCTCCAGAGGTCAAGCACTGACTTTAGCAAATATTTATAATTCTAACTTCAACTACCCCCAGGCTGCGAAGGCCCAAGTGCCTGTCTACTGCTGCTGCTAGGGTAGGAAAGATGGTCCAGCCATCAGCAAAACTACCTTAATCAGACTTAAGAGAGTGGCCTTCGTGTTTCATGGATTTGCTGAACCTCTGAAGACTAACTGTGAAGCCTTTCTACAATCCCTAACTTAAAAAAAACAAGAAATCAGCAAGAGACCTGCATAATAAATCATGAGATATTCACAACTGGAATACCTTCAATAACCTCAAGAGTTATTGACGATTATACCATTACAGAAGTGGTCATAACTAAGTGAAATATTTCAGTGTAGTGATACTAGCATAAGCCAGTATTTATTTTTTTAAGCTTATGCACGCACACAGCTGAGTTTTTTGTTGTTGTTTTGTTTTGTTTTGAGGATTAAGGTAGAGTTTAATATTAGAGAAGAGAAAGACCGGAACTCACGGACTCCAGATGTGCAGTGCCAGGAGGGGCAGGCGCCCTGGAGGACTCATGAACTCCATGCGTGGAACCCATGATGGGCAGGAACTAGAAATGAATTCATAGATTCCAGACTGGTGGTGCCATGAGGGGCAGGCACCCAGTTGAGTTTTATTTATTTATTGTGTGTGTTATTCAGAGGGCCCTATGTGTCCTTGTGGAGGACCAAGGGTGACTTCGGGAATCATCCTGGGGTGTTTCTACCTCCTTTTTGCTTTTTGCTGGGATTTCTCAGGTTCTGCCCACCAGGGGTCAGAAGTGCAGAAGTGCCCCCATGGGTCCAAACTCAGGACCTTCTGTTTGTGAGTGTCATAGTTAAGCACAGGTGTCAACTTGACTGTTGAGGATCTGAGCTCTGGGCATAGGTGTAGAGAGTTGATGGTTGAGTTAAACCCAGAGCAAACCTGAAGGAGATTGTCTAGCTGATGGGGAAGACCCAGCCCATGGTGGGTGGGATTAGGCCCTGGATAAATCACAGAGAGCTGGTTGAGAGAGTGGGCATCCTTCTGTATACTTGGCCAGACATGCCTGTCTGGCAAGTAAGGATTGTCCATCTCTCAGCCGTTATGCAGTGATGGTGTGGCCAGTTCCCTCAGCCCTGGTGTTGGTGTGTGTTTTCCTGTCAAGCTGGACTACGAACTGTAACCGGACTGTCGTAAGAAAGTAAACTCCTTGTTCCCTTAAGCTGTGTAATGGTCATTTATCAGCAACCATGCAGGCTGACTGCAACAGTGAGACAGAGTCTTAACCCTCGAGCCATCTCTCCACCTAAATATAAGCCAATATTTAAAGGAAAATAATTGTGCACAGGATAGCAAGAATGGACACATTCTTTAAGCAAATAAAAAAAAAAAAACAAAACAAGACTGGGGACATAGCTCAGTTGGTGGAATCCTTGCCTAACACGTATGAAGTACCGAGTTCCATCCCCAAAGTCATTTTGTGTAAGTATGCTTGTAATCCCAGCTTTCAGGAGAGAATCAGAAATTCAGGGTATTCTTGGCTATATTGTGAGTTGAATCAGGCTGGGCTACAATAAAACTTTAATCTCAACAACAAAAAAAATGGCACTAAAATATTTTTGAGCGATGGGTCTTCCAACTGTAGAATTTCTCGGAAAAGATGGTACACTGATAAGGTTCTGAACGCAGGATGTTAGAAAGGAAGCCTTCTGCCTTCTGAGCTCCCGGGTTACAGGCGAGCATGCCATGCCGGATTTACACCAAGGTTGTTATTTTTTTTTTCTGCTCCCAGTCACCTGTCACCCCGCAGGCAACCTATGGTGATTTTCCCCAGGGATCTAATGGGGCACTGAAATTATAGAAGTCTTTCCTGAAAAATGGACTTTTTTGGTAGCTAGACAGAGAGTTGGTGCAGATTCCCCCAAAAGGTCATGTTCAAGTCCTAACCCTCAGCATTTGTCTATAAGCTCTTCTAGAAACAGGGTCTTTGCAAGTGTAGTTGAAGGATTCAAGGAGGGCCCTACTCCAATGAAGGATGCCCAATGAGTGACAGAGAGAAGGCAGCAGCGGTTGACGGCGGTGGGTCCGTCACCCGCCTCCAGAGTATAGAACTTAAGGACAGTGGACGTGACCTAATGCTCCATCAGTCTCATGACCAAGTGAGGCCTGGGTAAAGAAAACAGCTATGGTCACACCAACAAGGGGGCATCCCAGACCCAAAGCCAGGTCTCCAGAAGCCAAGCATTAACCTTAGCAAACATTTCTACTCTAGCTTCAGGAAGCGTCCCACCATATTCTCCTGCTTCCACTTGCTTAGCACTGGGATGACAGACCTCATTTCCAGTCCTAAGCACTAAGGGTAACTCATCCAGAGGCTGCAGTGACATGTGCAATATGCACAGCACTCCCGTGCCCAGGGACCACTGCACAAAATCCTCACGCTACCCAGTGGGAGCCCCTCAGCCTCATGCCTCTCGTCTGCGTCACTACTGGCCCCAAGGCCCTGTCCCAAACCACAATGAAAACTGCCTCTTCCAGAGTCCTCTGGCACCAGCACCCGTCCTCACTTCAGACTCCACGAGATGCTTATGTGTGGTCTGTGGGAGGGACCGTGACATACCAGCTTCCTGTGCTTGTAGCTGCCACTTTCACCTGTCCCAAGGACGGAAAAGACTCTTCCAACACTCAGAGGAGGTATGAGAGGGCAGTAGGGTTAACCCTTCCCACAATGACCCATGTGACTGCCCGAGCCCGAGCCGCACCTGCACACTCAGGCTGTGGAGGGACGTGGCTGGCGGTCTGGAGCATCCGGCAGCAGCGGCCAAGCTGCCAAAAGCATGTTCAGGTGACATAGCGACAGAAGTAAAAACATTTATTATTTTTTTTTAATTTTAAAAATCTGGTCCCACAAAAAGGTCAATACTTTTCCAGTTCGTGGTCCTGACTCTTTAACAAAGAACCCTTCCAACTGAGAGGTAAGGTTAAGTCAACCAAGAATTGCAGAAGTGCACTGAGGAGAAAATGGTTTCTGCAAACCAGTACTCGAGGCTGTTGGCCTTCCAACTGACCAAGCGCCTTCTGCCGCTCATCCCTGGAGTAGAAGACAGGAAGA
Organism: Typhlomys cinereus; assembly: GCA_023101885.1. NCBI lineage: Eukaryota > Metazoa > Chordata > Mammalia > Rodentia > Platacanthomyidae > Typhlomys > Typhlomys cinereus. The sequence goes on along the minus strand of JALPQD010000327.1, from coordinate 879,451 downwards.
GGCTATCTGCAGATAAGGCACCTCAGAGACCACCAAAGAAAATCCAAGTCAGTCCACGGTACTGTGACCCTGCGAGCCCCGATGTCTGCCAACGGCTCTACGAGGGTCCCACCCTCCCGCCCAGCACTGCCCACGTGGCTTCCAGCACCTGTTTCTGCTTGCACGGCCACGACAGGCCAGAAGACACGGGAATCTAGCACCTGGATAGAGTCCAGGGTATGGCTGGCAGTGAGGGGTGTGTCAGGGTCTTTGCTACGCAGGGACCCATTGGAGAGTTTAGCATGTCAGCAGAGCAAAATTTCAACATTTTCAAAAAGCTATTCGATCTTTCCAGATGCCCTCAGGCCCATGCAAGCTGCAGCTGAAAGACCCGCCAGATTCAGGAAGGACTCCATGGGGAGCCCGTCTGACAGTGATCCTCCGACACCTGGCTCCCTGAGGGGCAGAGCTGAATCCTGGTCACAAACTCAACCCATTCTGTGTTTTGGGGCTGTGTTTAATACGGATCACCGAGATGGAGGAAGACAGGTCTGGGTCCCTCACGTCAAGAGGACAGATGGGAACGAGGATCCTGGAGTGTTTCTTCTGTCTTGAGCGGAACACTTGAACCCCAGGAATAGCATGACGTAGCGCCAGCTGACCGCCTGCAGGTGCCCGGGCTGTCGGGAGAACCAGGCGAGGAGGGTGTTCTAGGGCATCCACGGAGGGCTTTGCCTCCTTCCCTGGGTCCAGATGAGGCGTCTCTTCCCACGAGTGGGAGGGGAAAGCCGTGTGGATCAGAACTGAACCCAGCCCGTGCCCGGCTGAGTCTGGCTGGAAGGTGACCTGTGAGAGAAGACAAGGTGGCCCAGCTGTTTGAGAGATGAAGATGGCGCCTCTTGGGCAGAAAGAGTCCTGAGCAGTCAGCACCTAAAGGGTCTACGGCAGACACCAGGCTTGGCCTAGGGACTGTTGAGCTCTTTTAGCTGATAGAAATGTTACTTACACAGGCTCTCAGCTGAGCCTGTGTGTCTAGTCAGTGAAGTCGGTGGCACCAGCTACGTGCCACAGCGATACACGACTGTTTTCACGCCTGCAGCAGGACTGAGCAGCTGGAAGGTGGTGCACAGGGCCCTGACAGTTCAAAGCACTTATCTGGTCCTTCACAGAAGGAAGAGCTATGCTGACAGGTCCCAGAGCCCGACCTCAGTCCACCAGTGCAACAGGATCAGAGTTTTCCCACCCTGAAGCCCAGGCCTGCGATCTCAGGACCTGTGGAAGCAGGTCGTTCTAGAAACTGAGTCTTGACTCTTGGCCTAATTCTAGAGTAGCTGTGGCTGGAGAGATGGCTCAGTGGTTAGAACTCTGCCTTGGAAGCACAAGGACCTGATCTCAGATCCCACGTAAAAATGTCAGGCAGAAATGGTGTGCACTTCCAGCTCTAGAAGATGGAAACTGGGAAATCCCAAAGCAAAGCAAAAAGGAGATAGAAGCGATCCAGGATGATTCCTGAAGTCACCCCTGGTCCTCCACAGGCACACACAATGCCCTCTAACACACACACACACACACACACACACACACACACACACACACAAATACAAAAAGAATAGAGTAGCTGGGGACGAGGGCAGAAGAGGTGTGGGGACAAGTCCAGGCAGTTGGTGAGGAGTTCTGCAGAAGGCGACCCTAGCGGTGGGGTGCAGTGAAAAGCCCTCGTGCAGAGCCGCGAGGCCCCACGCATCTAAGACACACTCTGTCCTGTAGCTGGCCTGGACATGTCCAGTTGCAGCTGGTGCCCAGACAGCAGCGGACATGGTGGGCAGTTCAGTCTTTAGGGAAACAGCCCCAGTCCCACCACAGAACGTGGCCTCCTCACCCTGTGGACTTGGTGAAGTCGCCCCAGATGTCAGCGGTGGCAGCAGTGGGCAGTAGCAGGCTTGGACTGTGGCCAGGGTCCAATGGCACTTCCTATTGATGTCCCCAAGTCCAGTGGGCAGGAGAAAAGGAGACAAGGGAGTCAAAGCTTATTTCTGAGTCTCAGGGATTCAGGGGGGCTGAGGACATATGGGGACAACTTTTAGAGCCACAGAACAGAGTGGCCACACTTCTAGCACCCTTCTCATGGTCCTTAAGACATACAGAAAGCAGAACCCACTGCCCACCGAGAAGCCAGTGAGACTATGTCACACACATCAAGTTCCACTTCACACCCGAGACTGCTCCCAAATGTGGAGGCCACAATCTGTTTCAACTTACATCGTGTCCTGGCTTGGGCGTGAGAACATCCAAGCCCCAAATCCTTCTCACGAAACATGTACCAAGTCCAGCCCTGGTTAGGAGTCAGGAGGGCCTGTTCCCTGGGGAAGGCCTATGTCATACCTTCTGGCACCTTCCCTGTGCTGCCAGACTGCCAATCTACCATTGCTCATCTGCTCTCTACTGGGAGACCAGATAAAACCAGGGCCCTCAGGGAGGGCGTTTCCCTCATTTTAATCTCATCACACTCCCTCGGGGCAGTCCGGCCAGGACTAGCTGTGTGACTGTGCAGATCTCCTTACGTTCAGCTTTCTTCTTTCTAAAATGGGGACACGGACAATGGCTCCTCCACATAGTCACTGCTCTAGATCCGCTCACTGGAGCCTCTCTCGCTACTGCTGCCTCCCAGGAATGAGAAAACTGCAGCACCGAGAAGCAACAGGCCGCATTCTAAGCCACATGCAACGAGCTAGGATTTGTTCCAGAACTCAGTGGACCACATGACTGGGTAGCTCACTCTCTACAGCATCTCTGCGTGGCCATGCCAACCACAGGCCTTGAATGTCGAGACAGAAGCCCCGAGAGCAGGCATTCCATGCTGTACAGACGGTCCCTGACTTAAGTTGATTGAATTCCTAGGTTTTCAGTTTTACAATGGATTTAAGAAGGTATTAAATGCATTTCTGACTTTATTTTTAATCAGGATGCAATTCTATGTCAAGGAACATCTGGTTCCCAGCATCCCAGGACCTAATATTCTCCAAGACACACGGTAGCAGGTGTCTCATGTTACCTGCTAACTGTGCCCCAGGAGGGTCGGCAAGATGGTGAGGGCAGAGGCATCTGGAGCTCTCGTGGTGGAAGGAGAGAACCGACTTCCCCGAAGTTGTCTTCTCACCTCCACATGCATGTCGTGACATAGTCATGCTTGCCCCCCCCCCCGTAAATATTTAAAACAAAATAAAAATAAAAATGCATCCGACACACAGGGAAGGACCGAGGCACACGTGAGAATGTCGGGAAGGGTGCAGACACCCCTACTATCCCCGCAATGTCAAGCACGCGGTTTAAAGGTCGATGTGAAGCTGAAGGGTGATTTCCCATATGAGGCCGGGAATCTGTCCTAGGGCTGAGGTTGGAAGGAGTCAATGTCAGGGGCTGTAAGAACCAGAGAAGCAGACTTCCTGCTGCGAGGCAGTGTAAATGCGGGCTGGAGAGGGCCCCACCCGGAAAGGTCAGGAACGTCAGGCTGAGTGGGACGGCCAGTGGAGCAGCTGGACGGAAGGGAGAGAAAGGGTCCGCGCTGCGCACTAACCTCCAAAGCCTCCTTGCGGTCTGCTGGAGCTGCCCCTTGGTTTCCAGCAGCCCACGGACCCCTGAGGATCCCATGCGCCCGCGGCGGCACACTCCAGCTACCGCCATCTCCCCAAGTACAGCATGGCCAAGTGCGAGGCTTGGTCACGCTCTTCTCTGCCTGGAACGCTGACACCCCCGCCCAAGACACTTCAGTCCTGCATGTCAGTCTCCTCGATGCCACGAGGCTGCGTGCTCGAGCTCTGGGCCCACACATCTGGTCTTGACACTGCTGGCTCATTCCTGAGAACATGCGACTAGGGGTCAAGTCTGCAGCAACCACACTCAACATGCACTGGCCCAGGCGCCCGAGCGGATGTCTGCACAGTCCAGGGCAGGCAGGTGCCAGAGGGGACGAGCGGGCACAAAGCAAGTGCCAGGAAGGGAGAACCACAGGGCCGCTGGCAGGAGAAAAGGAAACCAGATCCCAGATACTGCTGCAGTGGTCACCCCAACACTGACCTGAACCAGAAGCAAGTGCTGGCTGGACAGGGGAGCCTCCTACAGACAACTGCTCTCCAGGGGGTGGGATGAGGGTGGAGGTCTTGGCCCCTGGCGGAGGAGGAAGCAAGTTCAGCCCTCCTGTGCTGGCGGGCCGGGCCCGGGGAGTGCCAGCTGCTCCTTCCTTCTTCTTCATGTTCTAAAGACAGAAAGGGAGTCAGATCAGTCAATTCCACCCAGATGCCAGGATATCAGAAACCACGTGAGGACCCTAGGTCCCAACATCTGTACAGTCAAATGATGGTCCATCAGGCAGCCTCATAAGCCACACGGAACCCATCACAGTTCCCCATCTATCACCACTATGGTCAGTTTTAAAACCCAGCCCCTGATTTCACTCATCATCAAGAAAACGCAGATCAAACCGATGATGACACAACCGCACCCCCACGAAAATGGCCGAACCATCGGCCATGGAGTGCTGAAGAGGATGTGGAGCAACCGAATATTCATGCACTGCTGGTTGATGTCGGCAGAACTGCTGACAGACCATTTGCAGGAATCCACGGAGTGCAGCGGGACCTCATGATCCTGCAGTTCCTGTCCTACACGGGGACCCACCAAGGCACGCAAACTGCAAAAAGACACGACCTTGGACATTCACAGCGGCATCATCTGAGGTCACCTCAAATTGGGAGTTCACCAAAAGGGTCACACTCCAACAGAAAAACCGGGAGCATCAGCATCCTGGAAATGGCACGTGCCACACCAGTCGGTATGAAGAGTCACGGGCAACAGCACCGGCGACTCTCACAACGTGACACGGAGCAAGGGAGAAGTCATACAGCAAAGAGACCAAGCCTCCCTCTCAGCCGGTGACAGCAAAGCACAGACCCAATCCAGGACATTCAAAGTCGGATCTGCAAGCTGCTGGATGAGGGCAGGAGAGAATCCCACAGTGCTGAGCCCTCTGCTTCTTGACCTGAGAGCAGTTCTCTATGCTTTTAAGCTTGGTTTTGGGTATCTGTGTGCACTTTCATGCAAGTGTGCAGCTGCCAGAGGTCACCTTAAAGTGTCAATCACAGAAATTGCCCACCTCCTTTGAGACAGGGTCTCTCACTGGCCTGGAGCTCAGCAATTAGAATAGACTGGCTGGCCAGTGAGCCCCTGGGATCTGCCTGCTCCACGTCCCCGGTGCTGGGATCACGAGTGCACGCCACCGCACTCAGCTCTCTTACATGGTTCTGGGCATCAAACTCCGGTCCTCACGCCTGCGAGGTGAGCATCTTGCTGGCCGAGAGCCCTGTCGCCACCTTAAGTTTACAATTATGACTTTCTACATAGTACATCATTACTACACCAGGCAATCAGAGAGCAGCAAGCGCGAGCCAGAAATCAGCAGAAGCCGCACACGGAAGACGCTGCTTCCCCGCTCCCAAGCACGCGGCAGTGAGTCAAGAATGAAGGCCAGGCTAAGTGCAAACTCAGCGTCCTCAGCATCTGTTCAGCTGCGCCAGTTACTTTTAGTTCTCTGACCCTAACCAAGCCCCCCCTCCTTTCTGTGCCTTGGTGTCTCTTATAAAGGGAGAAGGCTACGAGAAATGCCTGGACACACACACACACACACACACACACACACACACACACACACACACACACTACCTGGCCCACAGTCGGCGCTCATTAAGTGTTAGTTTCCTCCAAGCAAGAGAAAGAATCACACTCCCACCAGTCCACTGGCCTGGACTTGCATTTTCTCCTAAGGGCTAGTGGCCAACGTCAAGGTCCCAAAGCATCGCCAGCACGAAGCAGAAAAGAGAAAGAGAGACAGTAAGTAAGGAAAAAGCATCGCTTAGAGCTTTCTTAAACCCATTTGTTCCTTGGTTTCCCCAAAATGACGACTCCCAACTCCACCCCTGCAGTCAGGAAAAGGCCAAGTCTGGGTGCCCAGCCCACGTGATCTGTCCCTACTCAACAGGAGCTGACGGGGATGCTGGCTGCAGAGCCACACATGACGAGAGGAGCCAGGACAACAACCAGCAGAAGCCGCCCTGACGCCCAGCGCTTCCAGCATCTTCCAGCAAGAGTGCTCTCACCCTCCCCACTCAGGCGCGAGGCCAAGAAGCTGAAGATAAACACTGACCACCCAACAGCAGGGCAGATACCCTTCCCTCTGACCCTCGGGCCTGTCCCCTGGGACCAGCACCAGTGTCTCAGAGCCTCAGCTGCCATGTTTCAAGTCACACCTGCATTTGCTAAGGTCCATGAAGTTCTGTGGAATCAGAGGCCTCTGTGCGCGCTGGGGTAAGCCTGACAGGTGGTTAACAGGCTTAAGAAACTGTCCGAATGCGTGGCACTGGACCCGGAAGAGCGAGTGGGAGGAGGCTCCAGGGTGAGTGGCCCCAAGTGTCCCAGGACCGTGGCCCACAAAACCCAGCGAGGGTGGGACTCACTGCGATGTTGATCTTGATGGTCTGGCCCTCCTTGAAGCCCAGGTCCAGTTTGGGGCCTTCGTCTGGGTTCTGGGCTTGTTTTGCAAACTCACACTGCTGTTTCACCCACCTGGGGAGGAGCAGGAGGAGGAGCTGAGCAGGAGAGGCGGCTGCCTGCGCTTATCCACACGCCGTCGCTCGGGACAAGGCCGCCGGAGCTAGCTCTAGTGCACATCCCAGTGCTCAGGCTTAAGGAGTGCGGGCATGTTGACTTCCTCACCAGCACCGCAGCTCACAAGGTCTTAAAGACACTGATCTTATGAGGGGGGTCCCCACATTGGCCTCCAGGAAGAGAGCGCCTGTCTTTTTTCCTCCAGCCCCTGGTACACTCTGCACTTCCCATTCCCACGCGTCACTCCCGTGCTGAGTCAGGACAGATGTCTAGAAGCAGAGGGCGACACAGAGCCCCCCCATACACCACCATCCAGAAGCCACCTGGTCCAGGCCTACCACCAAGTGGCCAGGCACTGACGATTTGCTGGCCAGAGCCCTGAGGACGACTGTCCTTTCACAAAAGATCCAAAGCACCTTCTGGGAAGCCTGGAAATGTGTCACTTGTGACACCACGGAGGCAGACCTGAGGACTATGGAAACCTGACAAGGACTCTGGCTGCTCAGGGGCTGGAGCGAAGAACCGTGACACGTGTCAGAAGCTGGGCGTGCTGACAGGAGTGGCAGGCCACCTTGAGAAAGGCCTCAGAGCAGAGAGAAGGCGTCTGCCAAGGAGCCGGATGTTCTGTCAGCGGATGAACCTCAGACCCCTGAGCATCTGACCTGGGAAATGGTGTGTCCAGGGAAGAGGGAGGAGGCTCACTTGAAATGGTCCTGTAATGCCACGTTGAAGTCAAAGGCATCCCCTCGATCCCCAAAGCCAATTCCGATGAAAGCACGCCGCCCTGGGGGAAGACACGGATCAACCCCACTTTTCCCAAGGCAGAGGCCCGGGCTCGCGAGGGGTCCCTCCAGGCCCACGCGTACCATTTCCATCTTCAATTCGGACGACGAAGTACCGGCTGGAATCCGTCACGCTCTCCACGGCTGTGCCAGGAAATTGATCCACTGGAGCCTGCGCAAAGAGTTCCCCTGAAAGCACAAGGTGGGTGAGCCCAGAGCCGCCTCTGCCCATGCTGGGCGCAGTGCTGAGTGCTCCCCATGAAGCACCTCGGGGAGGCTGGACACACAGGCAAAGCCTGGTGTGAGAAAAATCCATCCTTTCTGAAGAGACAGTGTCGGCAGTAACCACGGAAGTGAGTCCAGGTGTTGGGACATATCCTGTCCAGTGTCACTTTTCACGTAACTGACAAATGTTTCAAAAGGGACTATGTGAAAAACACCTGTATTTCTGACTTCTTGTAAATATTAAGCGCTCTACCCATGCTGGGCCACCAGCCCTGCACAAGAGGACAGACAGGCTGGGCTGCCACCTCTCAGCTCATCGGCTCTCCCTAATCAAGTCCGAGAGTAATGGTCTGGTGTAGCAGTAGTAATGAGCCAAGCCTCAGAAAGGACCAGCACCCAAGGGGGGAGGAGCTGTGGACCCACAGGAGAACCCAAACGGGCTGACTCAGTTCCGTCCGGGACCGCGTGAAAGGGTAATCCCTGGCGATGAGGCTCAACTGGTGAAGGGCATGCCTAGCGCCGCTTAGCCATAAACCAGGCAGAGGGATGCAAGCCTACGATCCCAGCACCGGGAGCAAGAGGGGGAACTCATCCTGAGCTTATAGTCGGTTCCAGGCCAGCCTGAGGGAGGGAGGGAGGGAGGGAGGGAGGAAGAAAAAGGGAGAGAGAGAAAAAGGGAAAGGGAAGGGGAAAGGGAGAGGAGGGGAGGGGAGGGAAAGGGGAGGGAAAGGGGAGGGAAGGGGAGGGGAGAGGAGAGGAGGAGAGGGAAAAAGGAGGGTAGAGGAGGGGAGGAAAAAGGGAGGGGAGAGGAGGGGAGGGGAGGGAAGGGAAAAAGGGAACAAAGGGAAAAGAGAAGAAAAAAGAAAAGAAGAGGGGAGAGGAAAGGGAGGGGAGGGGAGAAGACAAGATAAGACAAGAGAAAAGAAGGCAAGATAAGAGAAGACAAGAGAAAAGAAGAGAAGACAAGACTAGGGGAAGGGAGGGGAGGGGAGGGGAGGGGAAGAGAAAAGCGAACAACCTCGGGCAGTGTCAGCTCTGGCTCCCCGCAGCTGTAGGACAATCCGCAAGGCCACAAGCCTTTATGACTGGCTCTCTGCGCACACACGCTGTCCTGGGGCTGTAGTGTTTATTGAGACAGCATCTCCCGATGAAGCCCAGCTGGCCTGAACTCCTGATCCTTCTGTCTCAGCCTTCTGAGCTCAGATCACGGACTGGGTCCAGTTTCTCAGAAGTGACTGAATCATCCCTGGTAAACTAAGTCAAAACTGACGCACCAGGATCTGCAGCTCGTCAGCTTCATCCGCCCACTTCGGTACTTGGGCACTGAATGTGTAGCTTACAACGGTTCTCAACCAGGGGTGATTCTGGTCCCCTCTCATGGGGACATTGGACAAGGTCTGGAGACACTTGCAGCTGTCATAATTTGAGGGGTGCTGTTAATTGCTAGGTGGAGGCTAGAGGTGCTACATGTCTTCCACACTGGGCTTTGTGACGGTAAGTACCGGTGGTGCCGTCCCTGGCAGAGTGAGGCATTCAGTGGAAAGTGGGAAATGAACATAGGCCTGAGCTAAGGGCAACTGGGAGCCGTTCCTACAGAGAGGGCTCAGCTCTGGGGGGCTTGGTGCTGTCCACTGGACAACAGGAAGCCAACTTCATCTAGCCTTGAGGTTGCCGGGCTGTCTGTGAAGGATTACCATGATTACCTTAACCGCTGGGAAGGCCATTGTAACTGTGGCAATACCATTCCCGGGCTGTGTACAGGGAGAAAGCAAGCTGAGCTCTACCGTGCGTTCATCTCTCTGCTTCTTGTCCGTGCATATGACTGACCAGGTGCTTCGAGCTCCTGCGGCCTTGACTTACTGTCCTGCCATGACAACTGCCCCCTTGAGCTGTGAGCCACAATAAACCCTTCTCCTTTAAGCTGCTTTTGTCAGAACGTTTTACCACCAGGAAAAGAACTAAGGCAGACGGTAACAGTAAAATCACCGGTGCCGAGATTCCTGAACAAGAGTATTACCATATGCTGTGCCACCGCCGGGATGTCCCCGCAAACCTCAGTTAGGTTTCCCTGGTCTAGCCTGCAGCTGACTTTACCCTGCAGTCAATCTCACTCCGTCAGCTCTACGCTCCAAGAACAAATCAATGCCTTGGCCATCTTTCGGCTCACAAAGCAATTGTATAGCCAGTGACCCAGCAGGAAGAACCACTGCGACCCTCATTTCCACCAGAAGGGCCCAGAGGGACCATGTGGCTAGCACAAGCTCTTGCAAGTCAGAAGCAACAGTTGGAAAAAAAGGCATCAGTTCTGCCTCTGAATCTGCTCTTTCTTCTGGGAAATGTCTACATGTTACAGAAAAAAACACCAGAATGCTGTGGCCCCCAAAGACACCTTGCCTGAGCCCCCATGGGAATTCAGGCTGGGAAGAGCCAGGTGCATCGCCCTGCATGGCTCCCCCGCAGGGCTGGTGGCCCAGGACTTCCAAGGAATTTCTGCAGCTGACCGCAACATAACCCAGTTGGGCTTGTGGTTTCCACAGCGATAGAGCTGAGCAGGCAAGTTTCAGTGCCTTCGGTTATGGGTGTGGTCGGCTGAGAAGTTACCTTGTAGCTGATACACAGAATCTTCACCAAGAACCAGAGCTCAGCCAGAAAGCCCAAGTGAGGGAGCGTCTGCCCAGCCTGTCTGGAGGAGGCTCCTGGGCTCCCTGCTGGCTGAGGAGGCCGCCCACAGGTCTCTCCTTGCCCTCCAAACCTAGCAGTTTCTCGAGGACCCATGGAAAGCAACATGTCCTTAGCAAGAAACACTCCTTTTTGACACCCAAAACAGTGGTTTCTACTCCTAAGGCTGGGCGGGAGGCAGGTGAGGGATACACTGCAGGTCTCCCATCCCCTGGGCAGTTGCCATGACCCTCTGCAGCCTGGCCTGGGCAGCCCCTCTGCATCTCTGCCCCACCGCCTCTCGCGCCTTTACCTGAGGTCTTGTCTTCCAGCTTGATGTAGGCCACCTGCCCTTTTGCAGTGATCCGTAGCCGGCCACTCCATGACGGTTGGTCCAGCTGCCACTCTGAGGCCCTATGGGAACAAAAAGTACTGAGCCACCTGCTCCCCTTCCGCGGTGCTGGGGACAAGAACGGGAGAGGTTGCTGGATCTAAAGGAGACTTTTTCTGTAAAGACAAAGGCAGTAGATGGATTTGCCTTCGCAGGCTGTGCCGCCTGTTACAACTGGGCATCTCTGGGGATGTAGCGTGAAGGGCAAGGCTACATGAAGGAGCCAATGCTTTAGATATTTCCTGTATGTTTTTAAGGAAGCATTTTCTGAATGTAGGTACATTTCAATGACACGATACAGAATGCAATCTAAGCATCTTTTCTTTTACATTTATTTCTGCTGTGTATGTGCGGGCTTATGTGTGCCACGGTGCCTATCTGGAGGTTTGAGAATAACTTTTTGGAGTCCGTTCACTCCTTCTACTCTGTGGGCTCCAGGAATCAAACTGAGGTCATTAGATTGGCGGCAAGTGCCTTTACCTGCTGAGCCCTGAAACTCAAAATTTTTACACTATAAAATATTCTTCAAAATGCTCTCCAGTTATTCAATAATGAAAAAAATCATTCTTAGTTTATGATCATTCAAAGTCACAGACTCTTGTGGCTTAGTGACCCCCCAACTCTAGACCACTGACCTTCTCCCAAGTAGGATTTCCTTCCAGTTTCCTCTCTGTGGGGGAAGCAGCAAGGGGCCATTGTTCTAAGTGAAAGTGGGGGGGCTCCTAAGATAGTCTTGGAGGGAAGTAAGTAGGGGGCAAACTCTGATAGAAGGAAAGGGAGAGTGAAAATATGAGAGGGCACAGAGAGAAAGCAGGGAAGTTGGTTAGGAAACATGCTCAAAACTGGTTTGGTATCTCAGGCTGCCTTGTCTCTGCTTTCTGATTAGCTGCAACAGATCCCTGCTATCCTGACCTCCCCACCCAAACTGTAAGCCAGAAAACCCTCTCTCTCTTAATTGCTCTTATCACAGTATTTTTATCACAGCAACAGGAAAAGAAACTAAGACACACAGGAAGAAAGAAACCCCCAAAAACAGGGACTTTCAGCAACAGCTTCTCTGGGCTCCTTTAAACGTGGAAAGTTCACGTTTTAGCTGAAACAGCGGTTCAGGGAATAGCCATCGGGGATGTTTCCAGGAGGCTATACTGGGAAATGCCTAAGCAGATGTCAGCTCCCCAGAATTTTGGATGGCGGAGGGCAGCAGCTGAAAGGTCACATAATGCAGGCGCACAGCAACAACAAGGCCGTGGGTAGTTTCAGTTCCTCTTCCTGAAGTAGCTGAGATTCAGGCTGCGGGAAATCCTGAAGGTTGTGCTAAACTAGCTGAGCCAGACACTGCGGAACAAAACCCATCTACAAAGGAACACCTCACAGGAGATCAGGGTAGAGGACCAATCTCTGCTTTGGGGGCCCAACTTCACCTTGCTGACAGAAAACACAGCAAACTGTAAGGTGGGCTGACCCCCATCTTATTGTTTTCATACTGTTTTGTAATACAGATGCAGTATGCATTCCATACAATGCCTACTTAGAAATGTGCTGAGGGGAACAGCAAAATGGTTCAGTAGATGGATGCCTGTGAGCCAAAGAAGAGACACAAACAAGGTGAATAAAAGGCAAGACCTTCACCTGCACACTGACAGTAGCTAGGCACTGCAGTACCCGAATTAACACACACACACACACACACACACACACACACACACTCAGAGAGAGATAAAAAATACTCTATGATTCTATGTTATTACAAATGCAAAGTAAAGAGCAGGCAGATGTGTGGACTGGTCAACCCTGTATTTCTGAATAATTCAGACACACTCCGACTTCAAGAGACTCCCCCTTCCACGTATCAGCACCCCATCGCCATATTCACGACACAGACCCCATCGTATGCAGCAACTCTTGATAACATTTTTCCTCTTGCTTTGTGAGCCATGCAAACACTAGGTATGAAAGCCAACAGCAGCAAAGGTATACGGTGCCTCCAGCTGCGGGCTCTCTTCCCGCACGGGTTCTCCGTGTCCCTTCGGAGTCGCCGCGCGTTTACAGCACGTCCCCGGTGCAGACCCCGAGATCAGCGCGGTGGCTGCTCCCAACCTCTGCAGGGTCGCGATCAACAGTGCAAGAGAACCGGGGCGGACACGGCCCGAGGCGTCATCCGCCAGAGGGCGTGCCGGGGCGGCGGAAAGTCACCTGTAGCCACGGTTGGTGGCCCGCGGGGGGATGCGGTAGACGTGGACCTCCGGCTTGACACACAGAACCGACTCGTACTCGCCTTCCTCCATCGCGACAGCCAGAGCTCATCGGACTTCCGGCTTCTTCCCCGCCCCCCCAGGACCGGAAGTGGTGAGACTCTATGCCCAAGTTCTGGCTAGAGCGACGACGGGCGGACCTTGCTAGTTCCCCGCCAGCGCCCTCTGCTGGACAGTGTGACTCAGGACACCTAAGTTGAGAAAGCTTCGGTATTTTACCCGGGTCTGTTGCGGGGCATTCCAACTTCGGGTTGGCTGAGAGGCAAAGCTGTTCTTTCTCTGCAATCCCTCCTTCCTCCAGACCTCCCCTGCTTGCCGCTTTCGGCGGTATGCTCTTCCTACTCCGGTTCTGGAGACTTCTCCTGGGAAAATTCCACCCCACTACCCTCTTTGCCTTCCCTGGCTATAAACCTACTGTGTGATCAAGGTTGCGCATAGCCGATTTCAACAGAAGTTGTGCTCTAAGAAGTTATGAGCCAAAATTGGGGTGATGGGGAGCTACACTTACATTAAAGAGTCTACGAAGTTGATAGACTACCTTGGACGATCTTGACCCTTTGAATAGCCACCCACTGTCCACCTCTGTATGTGACCCAACGTCCTTGTGACTGGGAAATAAATCCTAAGGAACATATAGACTCCTTGCTTCCACCCACCCAAAGGCTATCTTCAGACAACATGAGTCCAGACAGAGATTTCAAGCTTGACTATAACCCGCCTACCTGATGTTTCCACCATCCATTATTGCAGGCTGAGGGCTGTGAGTTCAAGACTAGCCTCATCAGAGGTGAGGGAACAGAGACACAGGAGTTCCCTTAATATTTTTGGGATCTCAACTCAGGACAAACCTGGAGTCACAGCTTCAAGACTCTGAAGAGAACTTCAGCGCTAGCTAAGTGCAATGAAGCTGAATTGGAAGTTTATTAGAGATCTTTTTTTTTTTTTGCGTGTGTGTGTGTGTGTGTGTGTGTGTGTGTGTGTGTGTGTCTGTGGAACCCCAAGGGTGACTTTGGGAATCACCCTGGATTGTTCTACTGCCTCTTTGCTCTGGAATTTCTTAGGCTGCCACCATTTTCATCTGGCATTTTTTACGTAGGACCTGGGATCTGAACTCAGGACTTTCTGCGTGCAAGACTGAGTCTTAACCTCTGAGCCATCTCTCCAGCCCTATTAAAGATCTTTTAGGGTCAGTGCAACCAGAGAGTAAAACATATGGTTGGGAAATGACAAGTCTCCCACCCCTCTGGACTCTGAAAAGAATGGACCGTGAGAATTGAAACTGTCCCCAGGAACCTCACATTGAGATCAGACTGCTGGTTTCCCAAAAGAGATTTCACACATCTCTGACAACTTGCCAGCCCACCTGGCAGGCTAGGGGGCAGAGCCACATCTGGAATAGACCTGTTTAATTATGCATATCTCCTGCTCTCTATTTAAATCTCACCCCTCTGCTCAGACTCAAAGACAGATTTGGGGATGCTATCCCTCTTCCCACATGGCCTTGCTGGATAGGTTTCTTTTTTCTGCTGTATTTTTTCTTTACTGTTCATTTGAACTCTTACTAATTTAATGAGTTCAGGTGGCCAAATTGGAGGTATGGATCCAGAGTCCTGTAACACTTGTCTGATGAACTTGAGTTTGAGCTTTAGAACCACATGGTGGAAATAGATTCACACAAACTGGCTCTAATTTCCACAGTTGTGTTGTAGAAAGTACATACACACACACTCACACCACTCACATATAAACCTCTGAACCATCTCTCCAGCCCTATTAAAGATCTTTTAGGGCCAGTGCAACCGGACAGTAAAACATAAATGTAAAAAAACAAGATGCTTTAATGTAGGTTTAAGCATGAAGGTTGAAGGGGGGGCACTTGGAAGAAAGTGAGACACGCTAGAGACCACGGCGTTGACTGCGGGAAGAAGAATCACAGAGAATAAGATATACGGGTTTCTCAAGGGAGAGTCATAAATTTTGGTGGTTGCCAACTTACATCTTAAAAGGTTGCTCAGAAACCTTTTTGTCTCCTTTGCTCATGGCAAAGTTTGAATGTGAATTGCCCATCCCCCATCCCAACACATGCAACACGCACTTATGTGTTTGACTCCTTAACCAATGCTAATGTTTGGGAAGGGCGTGGCACCTTTGGGAGGCGGAGCCTTGCGGAGGGGGCATATCACAGGGGTGGGCCTTGAAGTTTGGTAGCCCAGCCCCGCTTCTTTTCACTTTGCTCTTGTTCTCTCTGCCTGCAAGATGGCTGCAATGACCTCAACTAGCTTCCTGTCTGCAGCCACGCCTTCTGCAACACAATTCCTGCCATAATGGACTGTTTCTCCTCTCGGGAAACTTAAGCCAAATGGATCTCCTCTTTCTCCCCTCAAGTTGTGTATGGGTGTCTCAGCAGCAGGAAGAGAAACGGCGACACCTCTCCTTTGATGAGACTGCAGGGGCTCTGGATAAAATTACAATCTGGTAAAGTGGGGCCAGGAGCTTCAAGGGCCACGCACGGTGGGGGTGAATGCGCAGCCTAGAGATGGTTTCTGGTAAGCTTCCTGGAAGACCGTCTGCAGCTGGATGTGCTAGGATTCTTGCTCCTGTACTGGCTTCAACTGGATTCCAGGCTGAGGGACATCTTTTCTCTTCCCATGTCCCCAAATTATCCTCTGTCTTTCTGTGCTGCTCAAAGCTAAGCTACATAGCAAGTTCAAGGACAGGCAAGGGCTTCATAGTGAGACCCTGTCTCAAACAAACAAACAAAAAACAAATAAAAAAAAAAAAGAGTCCCCACCTTAACCTGGCTTCCTTCTTTCTTTCTTTCTTTCTTTCTTCTTTCTTTCTTTCTTTCTTTCTCTTTCTTTCTTTCTTTCTTCTTCTTTCTTTCTTTCTTGCTTCCATGCTTTCTTTCTTTCTTTCCTTTCTTCTTTCTTTGCTTTTCTTTCCTTTTCTTCCTTTTTTCCTCCCTTCCTTCTTTCTTTCCTCTTTTTTATTCTTTCCTTTCTTTCTTTCCTTCTTTCTTCTCTCTCTTTTTCTCTTTTCTTTCCTTTCCTCCTTTTCCCTTTTTTTCCTTTTTCTTTTCCTTTCCTTTCCCTTTTCCTTCCTGTTAGAATCCCATCCCTCCATGCTCAGGGCGGAGCCTCTGCCTGGTGGTCACTGCCTCCTAGTGGCTACTTAGCGTTTGCAAAGCCAGGGCCCTTCTGGTCTTCAGTGGCAGACGGTGGGTGGACCACGGGGGTATCACCTTATAAGAGGGAAGGACGGGGCTGGAGAGAAGGCTCAGGGGTTAAGATTCTGCCTCACAAGCAGAAAATACTGAATTCGGATTCCAGGTCCCAGGTGGAAACTTCCGGCCCTGGTGGGCGGAGCCTGGGAAATCCCAGAGAGAAGCCAAAAGGAGGTAGGAACAATCTAAGATGATTCCCAAAGTCACCCTTGGTCCTCCACAGAGACACACAGTGCCCTCAGATACAAACACACACAATAAATAAATAAGATTTAAGAAAAAAGGAACTAAAAAAATAAAAGAGGGAAAAGGCTTCACCCAGACCCCGCCCCAGCGGCCCACCTACCAACCCCAGGCTTTAAAACCCACCTGCCTCCCATCCAGGTCTTTCTCTTTTTCCATGATTGGCCTGGCCGTTCTGGGATTCCATTAAACTTCATCTAGTCGGTGGTATGGTGCGTTTTGGGGGGCAAATGCCACGAATGCCGTACCCATCCTTCCTCCTTCCCTCCTTCCCTCCCTCCATTCTTTCCTCCTCCCTTTCTCCCTCCCTCCTTCCCTCCCTTCCGTCCTTTCTCTCTCTGTCTTTCTTTTCTTTCTTATTGCTTTGTTTTTTGCTTTTGTGGGAGTGTTTCATGAGGGTTAGCCATGAACGCATGAAACCCTCACCTCTGCCTTCCAAGTGTTGAGACTTCAGGAGTGCGCTACCACACGCAGGCACACAACATACACGCACATACACACGCCCTGTACACATACATCTAGAAGAAGGCGTGGGAACCAAATGCCCTGAAAGGCATGTGGAATCTCTCTGCCAGCCCTGCCCCACTCTGTCCCTGGGGTCCATGCCTGTCAGAGGGAGTGAGGGCTTCTACATATTCGCAGCCAGCCCACAGATGGGGGCCTGGTCTCCTCTGGGGCGTCTGTCCCCTTAAAACTGGAGCTCGTGGAATTCTGGGGCCTGGGAATTCTGAAGTTGATACGGAGCCTCGAACAATGGAAGGCGTGTCTGCGGGCCTGGGGAGACTTTGCCCCAAAAGGGTCAGCTACCTCAGGGGCGGGACAGCTCCAAGGAAGGGGGGATGGTTAGGGGAGACCTAATGGGAGACAGGTGGGGGGGAGGAAAGGAACCTCAGGGGAGAGCAACTCAGCCACGCTCCCGCGCCCCGTGAGAACACGGGTCCCCTGGGAGCTGGCAGGGAGTGCCAGGTGGGCTGTAGCTTGGGAGCTGGAGCCCAGTCACTCAGTGGGGAGGCAGGTGGGACCTACGGAGGACCACAGGGGGAAGAGGAGGAGGCCTAGGTCCGAATCAGCAGTAGGCAATTCTGAGTCGCAGTTTTCTTATTCATAACACAGGGAGGGCTGAACCCGTTCCTAACAGAGGCGTGAGGGGAATACCCACCTGCTCCCCAACTTCCCAGCAAAGAGGAGGCCTCTCCATGGATGCCGACTGGTCTGCTGTGGCTTAGAAGGGAGAACGCCATTGAGATCCTCCAGGTCAAGACTCTCCTGGGGGCTGGGGGGTCCTGGGAACTAGTGAATGGTAATGCTTATCCATGATGCACCTGTAGAAATGGGGCTGGGGTTTGCATGTAGAGGAGCTCTGGCTGGGGGGCAAGCTGTCCATAAAGTGCTTGCTTTGCAAGCCTGAGGGCCTGAGTTCAATTGTCAGAATCTGTGTTAAAAAAAAAAAAAAAAAAAAAAGCAAAGCTGGGGACTTGGGGAGATGGCTGGGGGTAGGGGGGTGAAGCCCTTGCCTTGCAGCCAAAGGACCTGAGTTTGGATCCCCGGATCCTGTATAAAATGCTGGGCAGGTGTGGCAGCCTGTAATTCTAGCCCTGGAAAATGGAACCTGGGAATCCCCAGAAAAAACCAGTTAGCCAGATTAACCCTAATGGCTGCTCTGGGTTTAATGAGACACCGTATTGGTTACTCTTTTCTGTAAACGAGGTAACTTAAGGGAGAAAGGGAGATTCACTCAGCTTCCGGTTCCAGAGGAGAGATACGGTCTTTCGTGGTGGAAGCAGCATGGCTGGGGGCAGAAGCGGGAGGCTGAGAGCTGCAAGACAGCCAACCACCAGCAGACCTCTCCCGGGAATAGGGGGGATTAATTAACCTCAAGGCCCACCCCCGGTGGCTGCCTTCCTCTAGCAAGGCTCCACCTCCTAAAGGTGCCATGAGCTTCGCAAACAACTAAAGATTCACATACATGAGCCTGTGGGGGCCATGCACGTTCAAACCATGACAGATATGCAGGCTTATAGCCGTAAGTGCAAGAGCATCCAGGAGGATGCCTGGCATCATCCTGGGCCTTCTCAGGCACAGATACTCAAGGGCGCTCATGCACTTTTACCAGAAACACATACACACACACACACATTAATTAAAAAAAAAAAAAAAAGGAATGGTGACACAAGTTTGTGGTACCCACAAGGGAGGTAGAGATAGGAAGATCCCAGCTACTTGGTGAGTTCCAGGTCAGTGAGAAACTCCATCTCACACACACAAATCCTGAAAAGATGAAAAGCTGAGGGCTGGAGAGATGGCTCAGGGGTTAAGATTCTGCCTCAGAAGCAGAAGGTCCTGAGTTCGGATCCTTGGTCCACGTAAAAGCACCAGGCACAGACCTGCACTACCAGCCCTAGTGGGCGGAGCCTGGAAATCCCAGAGTGAAGGAAAAAGGAGGTAGAAGCAATCCAGGATGATTCCGGAAGTCACCCTTGGTCCTCCACAGGGACACACAGTACCCTCTGATACACACACATACACACACACACACACTCACACACACTCACACTCACACAAATAAAAAAAAGTGAAAAAAAGTGAAAAGTTGTACGTTAGCAGAGGAATAATACCTAAGGTTATCTCAAGGTCTCTGCATGTATGCACGTATGTGCACATGTATCTGTACACACACATGCACACACACACACACACACAGGAACTCAATGGCGAAGCTTTCAGGAGAAAGAGGAGCTGGAAAGATGAAACAGGGACACTGGGGGGCAGAGAGGAGTGTTGGCCCGGGGCCGGGGAGATTAGACAGAGTCTTCCCTGGTGGGCACAGAATGTCGGTGCTGCGTGGGGTAGAACAATCAGAAGTGAGGTCCCATAAACAAGGAGGAGGAGGGATGTAAGGAAGACTTAATAAAGGGTAAGTCCAGCAGAGTGTGTGGGTGCCAATCACACGATTGCTACAGGGAGACCTTAATGTCCCCCAACAGATGGGCAGATGCTTCTAATTCCCTTGCCTTAGATGGCTCTGACAGTGCACATGCTCCCTATAGATACAATGCAGAACACAACGTATAACAGCTGCCGCAGCTGTGATTACTCTGTCTCTGTCTGTCTCTGTCTCTCTGTCTCTGTCTCTCTGTCTGTTTCTGTCTCTGTCTCTCTGTCTCTGTCCCTCTGTCTGTCTCTGTCTCTGTCTTTCTGTGTCTCTCTCTCTCTCTTTCCAGGGTCTCATGTAGACCATGCTGGCCATAAACTCACAATACAGCTGAGGGTGGCCTTGAACTTCTGATCCTCCTTCACCTCCCAAGTGCTGGGGTCGCAGGCAGACACCACTGTCCCCGATTTCATGTGGTGCTGGGGACGGAAGTCAGGGCTCTGTGCACGCTAGGCAAACATTCTGCTAACTAAGCGGCACCCCCAGCCCCGACCGAGGCCCTTAAAAATGCACACTAGTACTTTAATCGTTGCGTATGTATGTGTTAATGTGTGTGTGATGTGCATGGTGTGTAGGTGTCATGTGTGCATGCATGTGAAAGTGGACAAACATACCATGGCACGTGTGTGGAGGTCAGGGGACAACCCCGTGTGTCACCTTCACCTTGTTTGAGATGGGGGTCTCTTTGTGGGTAGCTGCTGTGTACACCAAATTAGCTGGGCCACGAGCTTCCGCACATTCTTTTGTCAACACTTCCAAGATGTGTGTTACCACACTTGGTTTTGCAGGGGTTCTTGGGATTCAAACTCAGGTCTTCATACCTGCGCAGCAAGCACCTCGCCCACCCAGCCATCTCCCCAGCCCCCACACTAGTATCTTAAAGGCCCTGAGAGATTCTGCTGGAGAAAAAAAATCTCTCATCTAGCTTAGGCCAATATGCCAGCATTTCCTCTGGAGCCTCACACAGCCAACGGAGAGCGCTTTAGAAAGGAAATGGTGCTGCATGGGAAAGTGCTCTGGCGCTCTTACAAGACTGTGGATCACAGCCTGCTTGGACCCTGGGCAGGTCCTCCCTTTTACCAGCACCCCTCCCCTTTCTTCCTTAGACTCTCTGTGAGAATAGGGGAACTGCGTGGCTCTTGGCCAAGTACTCCTCACTGTGCCGCCCCTGCGCTGGGCCGTGGACGCTGCCTCAGCCGCCAGCCGCCAGCCGCCAGCTGCGGGCCTCACTGGACTCTCTGGACCTGCAGCTGATGCTCCTCACCTGGGACCCTTGCTGGCCCCAGTACAATGAACAACGGAGACACCCAGCCGCACTGGGAGGGCAGAACCCAGGCTGCAGGCACCCCAGCAAGTCCTGGCCTGAGTTCCTCCAGAAAGAAGACTGATGCGGAGTCCACTATGCTGGGAGTTGGTCAGGTAGGGGGACACCTCCATCAACTGCCCCCTTCCCTCCAGAAAAAGGCCACGCACAACAGAGCGAAGAAGTAAAAAGGCGCATCCGACTTACTGGACGAAAGGAAGCCCAAACAAAAAGGGCCTCAGAAAGACAGGAACAGGAAAGGAACTCCTGAAGCTTCATGAGTAAAGACGGCCAAGTCCGAAAGAAGAATGGCCGGCTTCAAAGGAAAAACGTGCACAACTTACGGCCAATTTGCCTCCCTTCCCCGTTCCCTTCTTCCTTTCCTCCCTCCCTCCCTTCCTTCTTCCCTTCTTCCCTTCTTCTCTTCTTCCCTTCCTCCCTTCCTCCCTTCCTTCCTTCTTCCCTTCCTCCCTTCCCTCCCTCCCTTCTTCCCTTCCTCCCTCCCTTCTTCCTTCCTCCCTCCCTTCTTCCCTTCCTCCTTTCTGTCTCCTGAAAGCCACTGTAAACCAGCCTCTAGCTGGCAGGAGAGCCCACACCAATACCAGGGCTGAGGGACCTGTCACACCATATCCACAAGCCCTCTGACAGAGACGCAGTCCTCACTTGCCAGACCAGCATGTCTTGGCCTGCAGTTCTACTTTCTAGTCTCATGCTTCTCCTGGGCATGGCAGCTTCCTTAAGCAGCTCCCTCTGTCTTCTCCGTTTGCCCAGGGACTAGCCCCGCCCACACAGGCTGGCCCCGCCCATCCATCAGTCTTCTACAGGTTTGCTCAGGGCTTAACTCAACTACCGATTCTTTACAGCCGTGCCCAGAGCTTAACCCTCCAGTTGCCAAGTTGACACCTGCAGCTAACTGTGACATGGGCCAGACTGGGGGTTAGAGATGAAAAAACACTCCTGGCTGGGCGTAGTGGCGTGCACCTGTCAGGAGGCTGATGTGGGGGTATGGAGTTCAAGACTTGCCCAGGCTAGCGAGTGAGCGCCCAGGGCAGCCTGCTGCACGGCACACCAACAGTGCAGCCCTCCACAAACTGCCCAAAGACAATTCCCTTTGGCTCTTGTGCCGATTGGCACTCCAGGTTTATGCCAGAGCGAGTGTTTGCTGAGCGACTGCGTGACCCTATCCCAGGCCACGCCCTGCTCGATCCCGCCCTGGCCCACTGCGCCTTCACCTCCCTCTGTAGGGATCTCCTCTCCCCATCCTTGAGGCGGGCAGAATGGGGGGCAAGAGGGACAGGGGCCGATTCTTGAACCAGTCCCTACACGCGCTTGTTCCAGGTGAACTTCACAGATGCCCAAAATATGGACAGCGAGAAGAAGCCGGACGCTTCGGGAGGATCAGAGAGGGGGCTCAGAAACATGGGAGCATCCCAGCAGGGACTGGGGGAGCTCTGGACCCAGGAGCAGAAGCCCCCAGCAACACCACAGTAAGCTGCGGGTGCGGGGTCCCCAGGGAAGGGGTTCGGGAGAGAACTGAGAAATCCTCCAATAAGGCAGATCTAGACAGTCGGAGGAAATGCATCACCCTTTCTTCCCTTCTCTTCCTTCCTCCCTCCCTTCCTTTCTTCTCCTCCCTTCTTCCTTCCTCTATCCCTTTCCTTCCTTCCTTCCTTTCTTCCTTCCTTCCTTCCTTCCTTCCTTCCTTCCTCTTTCTCTTTCTTCCTTTCCTTTTTTCTTTCTTTTTCTTTCTGTCTTCTTCTTTCCTTTCTTTCTTTCTTTCTTCTTTCTTTCTTTCTTTCTTCTTTCTTTCTTTCCTTTCCTTTTTTCTTTCTTTCTTTCTTTTGTTTCTTTCCTTTCTCTCTCTCTCTCTCTTTCTTCTTTCTCTTTTTCTTCCTCTTTCTTTCCCTCCGTCCACTGCCAACGATCAGCCTCTCAGGCGCCTGCCCAAACTCTCCCACTGAATAGCACTTCCGTGCTACTTTTACAGCAGATAATGGCCATCCGTTAGCCCTTTCTCCAAGCTCGCCCACCGGGACACAAACTGTTCTCGTCGTCTTGTTCAAGGGGTGCCGTGCATCTCTCGTTCAGCCTCAAGCCCTCGGGTTGAACACAGTGGCTGCTCTGGAGACATCGATTCCCTGAAGTCAAAGAATGAACGACAACATTCATCCATTGGGAGGAGGGGCTGTCTGGCTCCTGCCTGCAATACTGTCACATGGGAAGTGGGAGACCAGGAGTCAAAGGCACACTCAGCTACCTAGTGCGTTCCAGGCCAGCCTGGGCTACAGGAGAACTTGTCTCAAAAATCAAAATACGTAATAGAAAAATCATTAATACAGATTAAAATCACACCATAAATTTGGATGATTTTGATTTGTCAATTAAAATAAACTGGACTGGAGAGGTGGCTCAGGGGTTAAGACTCTGCCTCACATGCAAAAGGTCCTGAGTTTGGATCCCAGGGCCCATGTAAAAAGACGAGGCAGAAACTTTGGCCGCTTTCACTTTTGGCCTTGGTAGGAGGAGCCTGGGAAATCCCAAAGCAAAGCAAGAAGAAACAATCCAGGATGATTCCTGAAGTTAGCCTTGGCCCTCCACAGGGACACAGAGAGAACCGTCTGAGACACACAAACACACACACACACACACACACACACACACACACACACACTCAAACATGCACACATGCACACACATGCACAAAATAAATGAACACATAAAGTTTAGAATGTTAAAATTTTATTGTTCTGAGTCATGGTCTCATGGCATAACTAGGCTGGCCTGGCATTTACAATCCTCCTGCCTCAGCCCCATGAGTGCTCTGATTACCAAGTTGTATGTGGCGGACCCTGAAGATGGTGGCTGAGTAAAGTCCCCGTCATTAGGACATGTCCGCGTCAGCAGAATTTTGTAACTCCGGCACCGAGGACGCGGAGTTTGAGGGGAGCTGGGGCTACAGAGTGAGCGCCTACGTAGGACAAGAGAAAAAGCAAAAAGAAAGGAAGGAGAGAAGGCTGGGAAAGAAAAGGGAAAAGACAGGAAGGGAAGAAAGAAGAAGGAGGGGAGGAAAATCCTCTTCAGATTTATGACTCTGGGTTCAAATCTCTCTTCTCTAAATTGCAGTTCTCTCTGATTTTTTTTTTTCTATTTCTTTAATTTTGTGGTACTGACGCTTGAACTCACGGCCTTGTGTGAGCCAGGCAAGCACTGTGCCAACCTCTACCCCAGCCCAACACAGCTTTCTATAGATGGGGGAAGCCTGAGGCACTCATGCAGCTGAGGCTGGCCTCGAACTTCTGATTCCTGTCTCCATTCCTTCAGTACTGGGTGCATGATGCAGTGGCCAACATCTCTTTCTCTCTTTCTCTCTCACTCTCGCTCTCTCGCCTGTCCTCCTGAATAATAAATAATAATGGAAGAGCGACATTCTAAGCCAACACTGGCATCAAAGGCTTAGTGCCTGTCTGTCATTCATTCTCCCGGGCATTAAGTAGGCACCAGGTTGTATGCCTAGCCCGGGGGAGGTGCTCTGGGAGAAGTATGAGACTAGAAAGTAGAACTGCAGGCCAAGAACTGAGGTGTCCTTTGCCTATTCCCTGCACAAGGACGCAGGAAGGACTGGGGGAGCTGCCGGCTGGTCAGGAGCAGGCCCAACTTGGCAGGCAGCTGGGACTTTCTGAGATCCTCAAGGAGCTGCCGCCGCCAGGCACACAGACCGACAACCAGCAGGAGAGATGGCAGGACGCGGGGATTGTGGAGAGCCAGCTTCCTGAAAGCTGCCAGGTAATCCCAAGAGAACTGGGAGGGATGGGGTGAGAGAGCCACGAGGTGAAGAAGCAGCGCCCCCCCCCCAGTCCCCAATACAGACATGCTTGTGTTTGCTCCCCTGTGCCCTGGAGCTGCAAAGCCTACCTGTGTGGGTCACAGGGATATTCTAGAAACTTGATTCCAGATGGGCCCCCGCCACGAGTCCTGAGCCTACAGGGTGGAAGGCGGGGTTCTGAACCCATGTGACGCTGGAGCATGCTGGGTTTAACAATGACTAGCTTTTCTCCAACCAACTTGTACTTTTGCAATTAGCCACACCTCCACGCATCTGTCTAGAGCCAATCTCCTTCCTCCCTTGCCTCTGGGTGTGCGTGTCTCTCAATCTCTTTCTCTGTCGGTCTCTCTCTGTCTCTGTGTCCTTCCCCTCTCTCTTTCCCTACTTTTTTCAGCATTGGGGATTGAATCGAGGGCTTCATGTCTACCAGGCAAGCACTGTTCACTGAGCTCTATCTACAGCCCTCTGTTTTGTTTGTTTACCGATTCATCCTTATTCTGAAGTCACACTTTTTTTTAAAGATATTTATTTGTTTATTTATTTGTGTGTGTGCGTGCATCAAAGGGCACTGTGTGTCCCTGTAGAGGACAAAGGGTGTCTTTCAGGCTCCACCCATCAGGATAGGAAGTGCAGGCTGCCACTGTTTTCTGCCAGGCGTTTTTACATGGGACCTGGGATCCGAATTCAGGACCTCTGCTTGTAAGACCGAGTCTTAACCCCTGAGCCATCTCTCCAGCCCCACTGTCTTGATGACTGCAGTGTTATGATAGCCTGGAAACCAGTTTTGAAACGTGCATCTGAAACCCAAGGGTAGCTGCTCTTCAGAGGGGATCAGATCAGGATTCACGGAGTCCATGTACCACGGACTGCTGGGAACAGCCACTGGGGGACAACGCACCCCTCGAGGAAGGTCCCCCACGGATCAGGGCACGCAAGCCTTGGGAGGCTAGCTCCCAAGACACAGAGCCTCGGGGATCCATGGTGACCCCAAGGGAAGAGACAGCCCCTCCCCTCTCACCATCCGTGCCAGGCCCTCCAACACCCAAAGAAGGGTAAGTTATCGTCCTGGAGGGGAAGGCTTTTCTGCTAAGTGCCAGGCAAAGTGAGGCTGAGGAGATGGTGCAGGTGGTAAAGTGCCTTTGTAAGCACGAAGACTTGAGTTCAACCCCCACCCCGGAACCCACATAAAAATCAGGGCATGGTGGTGGAGGTAGATATAGGAGGCTCCCTGGGGCCAACTAGCCATCCCAGCCTACTCAGTGGGATCTAGGCCAGGGAGAGACCCTGCCTCACGGATATCCGAGGTTGGCTTCCATCACATACACACGCACGCACGCACGCACGCACTTCGAGCAAAACACATCCCTCTGAGCCTCAACTTCCCCACTCACACAAGCTCTAGTCTTAGAAGCTAAACTGTGGGTCTCTATGCAGGTGACGTATGGTAGTAACGGTGGCTGGGGACAGACGCCAAGGGAACGAGGTGGTGGTGGCGCCGCTGCGGGCTCGGGGCCGATGTGAGGGGCAATCCCTTGAGCTGAGCCCCTGTCCTCCAGGGACTTCTTCCCTGTTTAGAGACCAAGCCACCGAAACCCAGACAGCACCAGGGCCTGTTCCTCCACCAGTAATAGGGTCACAGTGGGAGTGGGGATCATGGGTGTGACAGGGAGTCAGGAGGAGGAAGAATGTGCAGGCAGAATGGAGTGTCTGGGGAGTGGAGCTGGAGTAAGTATATCAGTCTAAGTCGCAGGGAGTGTTGTGTGCATGGTGTGTACTATGATTTTCTTTACACTTTTCCTGTATATGTTGTGTATGGAGATGCACACACATGTTTGCATGTGGATGGGTACGTGTCCACATGTACTGCGAATCACCCTCGACTATACTCTTCCATCTTACTGTTTGAGGCAGGTCTTCAATCACACGCAGAGCCCACCCGCACTGTGGTCTGTCCGGCCAGCCTGCTCTGGGGATTCCTGGGCTCTGTCTTCCGGAGTTGAAATTACAGGCTGGCTACCACCTTCCCTAGGCATTTTATGTGGGATCTGGGAATCTGAATTCTGGTCCTTTTGCTTGTGTGGAAGCGCTCTGGGACTGGTGAGATAGTTCAGGGGGACGAGGTGCTGCTTGCAAACCTGGCAACCCGAGTTCAAACTTCGGAAACCCACATGGCGGAAGGAGAGAACTGACTTCTGAAAGTTGTCCTCTGATCTCCAGGTACCATGGCACAATTCTCTCTCTCTCTCTCTCTCTCTTTCTCTCTCTCTCTCTCTCTCTCAAAAAAGGAGGCACCTGGGGCTGGAGAGATGGCTCAGGGGTTAAGACTCTGATCACAAGCAGAAGATCCTGAGTTCAGATCCCAGGTCCTATGTAAAAAAAACCCAGGTGGAAATGGCTGTGGCCTGCACTTCCTGCCCTGGTGGGCGGAGCCTAGGAAATCCCAGAGAGAAGCAAAATAAATAAATGAATTTTTTAAAAAAGGAAACACCTTAACCACAGAGCCATCTCAAATCCTTGTTACTTATTTTCTAATTTATAGATAAGGTTTCATGTAGCCCAGGCTGACCCAAACTCCCTCTGTAGCTGAGAATGCCCTCAGCCTCCTGATGGCTCTGCCCCTCCCTGGGGTCACAGCTGACTGCACCACGCCTAGTGTGTCTGTTTCCAGGGGCAGGTTACAAACGCTATTGCATTCTGGGGCCCTTCATCGCATCGGGCTGCTCCACATCAGTCCGTTGGGTCTGCATTGAGTAGCAGGTTAAAGACGGTGTCATTAAGTGAGGGTGACATGTGACTCTGACCAAGCAGCAGGCAGGAGGAACTCAGGTGTCTCCCGTTCCAGGCATGCAAAAATGTCAAGTGCTTGTGGAATGAGGAAGGATAGAGAAGTGAAGACTGGAGAGGGAACACTGAAGCCAGGCAGCCAGACGGCCCCAAGAGAGGGGGTGCGTGTGGGGCAGGAGGACGTCTGAAGGTGGACCCTTCCTGACATGCCCTACTTCCAGGGTTTCCGTGACATCTACATAGCAAGCCCCAGCAGCAGGTGGGCGGAGTCCTGCAGAAGGTGCTAGAATGTCGGAGATGTCGCCTGTGCTTGAGGCTGCTCAGAAGGCTACTCAAAACAGAGATCTGACTGCAGCTTCTGGAAGGCAGGGCCGAAGCACAAAAAACTAGTTCTAGTGTTGGGAGAGTTTTTGCTTTTGCTTATGTCGGCGGGAGTGTGTACATATATGTAGGGGTGAGTGTATCAGAGGGCGCTGTGTGTGCCTATAGAGGTGCAAGGGTGACTTTGGGAATCATCCTGGATTGCTTCTACCTACTCCTTGCTTCACTCTGAGATTTCCCAGGCTCCGCCCACCAGGGCCAGAAGTGCATTTCCACCTGGTGTTTTCACGTGGGACCTAAGGTCCAAACTCAGGACCTTCTCCTTTCGAGGCAGAGTCTTAACCCCTGAGCCATCTCTCCACCCCATCTGAGCCATCTTGCCAGGCAGGCCCTTTGTTCAATTCTTAAATAAGAAAAAGGCTGGTGGTGCAGTTCAGAGGCGCAGCGTGTGCACAGCAGAGGTGAGGTCCTGTGCTTGACCCCCAGCAGCAAACAAAAAGATGCTGACAGAAATCACGCAGAAGCAAGCAGATGCTGCTGGAAGCATGAGAACCTGGTGAAGGTCATGCTTTGGTTTAGGGAAAGGGCTGGGTTGGAACAAGATGGTTGAATATACTCCTGGGATAGGAGGGACCAGATGTAGGGATGGCTGGGTTGTGGAATGGATAAGTAAACTGAATGCCTACTATGTGCTGGGAACACCTGGGTAAAAGAAACAGACATGGTCCTGAGGTTCGTGGGGGCCTGTCCCTTGGTCAGGCCAGAGGCAAGGTCTCTGCAGGTGCGTGGGCTGTAATGAAGGGAATCTGGCAGGCGGCATGCCCTGGGGTGACTTGAGCAAGTCAAGACCCATCATATCGGTAGGAAGTGGCAGGTCACTTGGGAGCAAAGACAATGAGTGGGGGCCCAGAGGGATAGTACATGGGATCTGAGGTACATCTTCCAGGGCCTGAGGAAAAAAGGGCATTTTCAGCACCCGGGAGAGTGGGAGGCAGGAAGCTCTGTGCAATCTGGTCACCTGCAGTCCCACCATGTGTCCCCTTGTCCCCAGGGGAAGAGTGGAGAGAAGGAGGAGCTGGACCAAATGCAGAAACAGCCGCCGGAGGCAGTGGCGGCTACGGGGGCACAGAGCCCTAGGAACTCCCGGCGTGGCTTCATGAAGTGCTTACTGGAAGTGGAGGAGCAGGAGGAAGCGTCCCATAGGAAGCCTGTGAAGGCCCGGACCCCGACAACCCGGAGGTCCCCCAAGGCTTTGGCGTCCATGTCTTCAGGCCCCACCAGCAGCTCGGCCCCAAGCTTTCGTGTGACCCTGGCTAAGTCCTCCACCTCCACCCCAGCGGCCATCCCACTGTGGGCTCGGCCACCAGTCCCAGGGCCAGCCCCTACCTCGGGGGCTGCTTCGGGACTAGTCCTGCCAATCCCTGCCCAGGAGCTGAGTTGGAAATGGCCGGAGCTCTTCTCCCATTCCAACGAGAGGACCTCGAACTACAAGGCACGGTAAGGACCAGCCCGCCGCCTTCACGGGGCGCCGGCTCACAGCTTTTCTCCCCTGTGGGCCCTGGGAGCCCCTTCCACACTCTGGTCCCTCCTGCGAGCCCCCCTCTGGCTCTGTCTTTGCATGTCCCTCTCAGTGTCCCTCCAGTGTCTCTCCTTTTCCTTTCTCCCTTGTGACTTCTCTTCCTGTCTTACTCCTTCCTTCGGTTCTTGGGGGTGGCACCTAGGGCTTCAAACATGTTAAGTGCCTCGTCTCTTTCTACGGCCCCCCAAGTCTTTGCTCCCCTTGTCCTACCTCACCCCCACCCCCGCTTTCCTGTCACTCTTGGCTTCTCACCATGGAGACCCCCTTGGGATTGCTCCTCTGACCTCTGCCAGGGCTTCCCCTCCCCACCCCTGGGTGGCCATGGCAGGGGGCACGTGTAGGGCGGGTAGCAGTTGTCCGCATACCATCCTGGGCCCTTTGTCCTCTGCAGGCAGGAGGTAGAGGAGCACTACTTGGTGAGGATGTACCAGAACTGGGAGGATCGGTCAGAGGAGCACCTCACCTTGAAGCAGGAGGAAGGTGAGAGAGAGAGAGAGAGAGAGAGAAAGAAACACATGCATCAGGTGGGCTTCCAGAGATGGAATTCAAGTCCCAGGTTTGAAAACAGGTGCCTTAACATGGGCACAGTCCTGTCACTATATGTGCTGGTGCTGAGGCAACTCCCCTGCAGCCCAGAGCCCTGGGCTGGCAGCAAGGGGATGGTGAATAGGAGCCCCGGCCGCTACCACTCCTCTCTTCTTTGCTGCTTTGCTCAGTCTGCAGGTAAAGGGTGCTCGGAATGGCTGGAGGGATGTAAATCGGAGAAACCAGAAATGCCCCCTACTGGGGTTGTGGCTTAGTTGGTAGAGTGTTTGCCTGACGTGCACAGAGCCTTGGGTTCCATCCACGGCACTGCATAAACCAGACATGGTGGCCGGTGAATCCCAGGAGGTAGGGCGGATCCAAAGCGCAGGTTCATCTTAGGTTTCACACGGAGGCTGAGGCTAGCCTGGGCGACATGAGACTGTTTCTGTCTCTTTCTCTCACACACCCCACCCCAGGTAACGCTACCCTTCCTTCACAGCTTTCCGCAGCTACTTTGACATCTTCAACGGCCCCGGCGAGGTGGATTCGCGGAGCCTGAAGAACATCCTGCTCTTTATCGGTTTCTCTCTAACGCCAATCCAGGTGGAGGAAGCCCTGAAGAGTGCTGATGTCAATGGCAAGTGGGGTTGGGGGTGGGTGTCCCCCTCGCAAGTCTCTGCTAGGCACTGGACCTGCCTGGAGCCCACTCAGTTCCACGGACGGGCTCTGGGGTGGAAGGACCCCTGCTTGAGGGAAGTGTGTGCCAACCCCAAACTTCTGATTTTCCTGCCTCCACCTCCCAAGTGGTGGGATTTCAGTCATGTGCTACCTTGCCCAGTTTTCTGCTGATAGGGGGATAGAACCCAGGGTTTCTTGCCTGCTGGGCAAGCACTCTACCCTGACTCTAGTTCAGTAGCTTCTTCCGCTTGCCACGTTTTCATCCTCTGACCTGGCATTATTGTGGTAATCGTACCCAGTGGACAATCGTCAGTGCCGTGCCTGGGTTGTAATGTCTGGACCTGCTCCCGACGGCCCCTGCCCACCCTGTTACTCCTCTGGCTTCCACAGGAGATGGTCGCGTGGACTTCAAAGACTTCTTGGCCGTGATGACAGACACTAAGCGCTTCTTCTGCTCTGTGGGTAAGCCAGGGTGAACCCGAGGTGGTCAGAGTCAAAAGCGGGTCAAAGGAGGCTGCGGGGAACCCCCAAGGCTACCCAAAGGTAATGGCATCCGCCCTCCCGTGACCCCAGAACAGAACATCCTGATGGATATGTCCCCGCCGAACCCCTACACACTGCTCTTTGAGATCCTCTCTCTGCTGGTGGAGATGCTGGCCTTGCCGGAGGCAGCCCTGGAGGAGATCACAAAGTAAGTGTTGGGCAGGTTGTAGACTCGATGTTAGCCTCTTAGTTGCAAGTAAAAGAAACCCAAACAAAACTGGTTTAAGCAGAACGGGGCTACAGTGGCTCAAATAACTGCCCAGGGTTTCAGGGGCGGCTGGATCAGTGGGCACTTCGTGTCCGTCTCAAGGCCCTGGCGTCAAGCTCAGTGAAACTCTCTCAAGCAGGAACGTTTGCAGCACCCCCACGTGCACACCCTCCTGATTCAGCCGCTTCGGGAGCTCGTTCCTGTGGTGGTGGGAAGTGGTTCTGAAACCAAAAGACGTTTGCCCCCAGGGGGAACGGTGGGCAGGCGATCTGCCACACAGCAAGAACTGCCACAGGCAAAGCAACCTGACCGCCCGCGCCAGGGCGAGGAGTGAAGGATGCAGGTGAAAGGCTCAGCTGACCTCACACGCAGGGCCAGCACCCCGAGCCTGTCCTCCACCACTTGTCTTGTCTTAAAACAAATTTTAATACTTGCTGCTAGGAGTGCTGGGGGGGGGGGTGTCAAAGGAGGTTAGAATGCAAAGTTTCGATTTCCTGATTTCCTGGAAATCTTGGGATCCTAAGGAGGATCCAATGTCTTCATCTGTAAAATGGAGACGCGGTCCCTCTACTCTTGGGTCTACATGACAAGCCTAGAGTAGCCAATCGTGTAAGTTCTGGCTGGAGCCCAGGAGATGGAAGAGTTACATGCAGCTGAGAGCCAGCCAGGCAGAGAACACTGTGCTCCTCTGCCCTTTTCTTCCTTTGGGCCCCTCCACAATTTGGTGGAAGTCCTCACCCTGCAGTGTGGGCAGTGGCTTTACTTGCATCTGCTGATTAAATGCTAATGTCGTCTAGAAATGCCTTCACAGACACAACCAAAACGTTTCCCAAATCCCCAAGCAGCCCATAACCCAATTAAGCATCACCCGGACCACAAGTGATCTAGCTTGGTGGGCAGAGTATCTGTCTAGAGCCCAGACAGGGTGATGCTTATGGGCAATGCCAGCACTCAGAGGTGGAGGGAGGAGGACCCATGGGGAGCGTGAAGCCAGCCTGCACTACACGAGAACCTGCCTATCTCAAGAACAAGAACGCCCACTGTCATGGTTTGAAATGTGTCCCCCACAGCCTCATGTGTTTGGCAAGGTCATGGCACCTTGAGAGGTGGAGCCTCACTGGAGGAAGCAGTCACAAGGGGTGGGCCTTGAGGTGGATGAGTCCCACCCTACCTCCAGGAGAAGTCTGCCTTTGCTGCAAGCAGTCTGCAGCTCTCAGCTTCCAAGATGTCTGCGGTGACTTAGCCTCCTCCAGCTTTGGCCAGCCAGCCACGCCACCTCTGCTTTGAGAGACCGTACCTTTCCTCTGGAACCGTAAGCTAAATAAATCTCTCTTTCTCGCTTAAGTTCATTGACTTTGGGTGTTCTCTCACAGCAATAGTAAAGAGTAACTGATACAGAAATTGGTACTGGGTGGTGGGGTATTGCTGTGAGCTTAAGAACAGCTGATACCACAATGTGAAGTTGTTTGTGAAGCTGAGAGAAGTTGGTACTCAGAAGCATGGCCAATGTTGCGATGTGGCTAGTGTGCCTTTGGAACTGTTTGTTGGGAGAAATACGGAAAATTTTGGGACTTTATGCTGGGAAAGTCTTTGCGTCTTGGCGGTTGGGCCAAAAAGACCTTTCTTGTGAGAGCTCAGAGGAGAGCAATGCTGTGAGAGACGCAGACAGTGGAAGCCCAGCTTGTGAAGTTCCAGAGGGGAACAGAGACTGCGTTTGCAACTGGACGAGTGACACATGGAGCCATGTGTTGGCCCGAGAGTTTAGTGAAGTTTTGCCGTTGTCCTGAAAGTTTGCCTGAAATTAAGCTGGAGTGCTTGACGGAGGAAATTTCAAGCAATGTAGTTTTGACAATGTGATATGGCTACTTTTTAGTTGTCTTCAGAGTTATGAAAAAGAGCAAAGAATCAGGCAGGAAGAAGCAGAGAATAAAATGGCTGTTGAAGCTCCAAAGCCTGCTCTCAATTTGAATAACAGGAAAGGCCCTAGCTTGAGGGCAAAATCCTCAGGGACGGCTCCCACTCATAAGAATGCAAATCCTTTCAGAAGACTGAGGCTAAAGGGTGAAGGAGTTCCAAAGCAAGAGTTGGTTTCTGTTACAAAGCAACTGCCCAGGAGTGAAAGAGATGGTCAACAGAGAGAAGCAGAATCAGCTGTGATTCAAGGGGGCCAGTCTTGGCAAAGTCTTCCACGTGGTTCTGGTTTTAGAGGCATCAGTGATGCAAGAGGGAGGTGATCATGGAGTCCTCCTCCAAGATTTCAAAAATTGGCAGAATCCAGGCATCATGAGGCAAGAAGCCTGCAGTTTAGAGGTCCAAGAAGGGCAGTTTGTGCTGTGGAGTTAAAGCCTGGTTTGCCATTGAGAAGTAAAGATGTTAAAGATTCCAGACACAACGTGGGACACCTGCCAAGGAAAGCTGTATACCCTGGGAGAAGTCAGCTCAAGAGATCAACGTATTCTGTGGGCAGCTGCATTGGAGGGGTGGAACCAAAGCCCTTTGGAACTGAGATGATTTCAACAAGAGGCTCACCTGTTGGACTTGGAGCTACAAGATTTGGAGTTTGTCCTGCTGGTTTTCAGTCTTGTTATGGACCGATCTTTCCTGGATATGCCTCCATTCCTTCCTTTTGGAATGGGAATGTTTATTCTGTGGCATTGTATGTTAGAAGTACGTAACTTGTATTTTGATTTTACAGGAGGCTTTGGACTTTGGACTTTTGGACTGTTGGGACTACTGATGTAGTCTATGAAGACTTTTAAAGTTGGGCTGAGTATGGTTTGCATAATGAGATGCCAATGAGCCTGTGGGGGCCAGGGGTGGAATGTCATGGTTTGAAATGTGTCCCCCACAGTCTCATGTGTTTGGCAAGGTCATGGCACCTTGAGAGGTGGAGCCTCACTGGAGGAAGCAGTCACAAGGGGTGGGCCTTGAGGTGGATTAGTCCCACCCTACCTCCAGGAGAAGTCTGCCTTTGCTGCAAGCAGTCTGCTGCTCTCAGCTTCCAAGATGTCTGCGGTGACTTAGCCTCCTCCAGCTTTGGCCAGCCAGCCATGCCACCTCTGCTTTGAGAGACGTACCTTTCCTCTGGAACCGTAAGCTGAATAAACCTCCCTTTCTCCCTTAAGTTGCTTGACTTTGGGTGTTCTCTCACAGCAATAGTAAAGAGTAACTGATACACCCACCAAATTAAAAAATATATATATATTAAGCATCACTCATTTTATGAATCCCAACAAATACGCAACGCCTAGGCATCCCAAATCCTAGTCAACACGTATAGGACTTGGGCCAGATGACTCAGTGGGTTAATGGCACTTGCTGTAGGAGCCTGATGAGCTAAGTTCAATTCCTGGAACCCACCTGAAGGTGGACGGAAGAAGTAACTCTACTGGTATCCT
The DNA here is from genome assembly GCA_023101885.1 of Typhlomys cinereus. Classification (NCBI taxonomy): domain Eukaryota; kingdom Metazoa; phylum Chordata; class Mammalia; order Rodentia; family Platacanthomyidae; genus Typhlomys; species Typhlomys cinereus. Next base: position 844,947 of record JALPQD010000327.1, on the reverse strand, counting down.
TTGATCTACACACATACATTGTGGCACATTCATCTCCTTCCACACTAGTAAATATATTTAAAAATCCAAAGTGCAAGCCAGACAGGGGTAGTGCACCCCTCTAATTCTGGCACTTGGGAGGTAAAGACATGAGGATCAGGAATTCCAGAATGAGCTATACGAGACTACCTCAAACAAAACCAGGTAAGATCTTCATCATTTTTTTAGAAAGTTCCCTCAAGGGACCTTCCCAGCTGACCCTTCAGAAACAAACAATGCCTTTTAAAACTTTTTCCATTATCGACTGTTCATCAACATCAGAGAACTCTGTTGGGCCTCGCCTCTCTCCTCAGCTGTTTCATGTGTACTTATGCATAAGGTGCAAGCTTACAATGTACTTACATGTGATGGATACACGTGTGCATGTAGAGACGGAGGTGGGCATTTGGAATCATCCGCCTCATTCTTGGGTGGGTCTCTAATTAAACCTGGAGTTCACCTATAGGCCTCGTCTGGCCAGCCAGCTTGATCTATGGTTTTCCAGGCTCTCCCAGGGGAATTACCCGATGGGTCACCACACCCACCCCACTTTTCACATGGGATTTGGGGATCTGCACTCTTGTCCTTTTGTTTCTGTGGCAAGCACTTGAGGAACTGAGCCATCGCGCCAGCCCAGCACACAGTGCTCGAGAGTCACCCATGTTCATCCCTTCGTGCCGGGCAGCCATTATGTATGACGTGGCAGCAGCGTGCTCACCCTTCATGAATGGACTTCAGGGCTGTCTGCAATTTGGGTGTCATAATGAATAAAGCTGCTGTACAAGTCTTTCGATGAACTGAATTTTTTTTTTTTTCTGGATAAATACGTAGGAGTCGAATCAGTGGGTCATGGGGTAGGGGTGCATAATTATAAGGAGTCGCTTGATCGCTTTTCAAATGGTCGTAGCCCCGATCCTCACTTGCAGATGGTGCTGAGTGCTCGGTAAGTCTTCTTATACAATCCTCCAGCATGTGCAATATCCAACCCCGTTTTAGCTGGCGGAAAACTTGAAGCTCTGTGAAGAGACTTGCAGTGACAGTGGTAAATGAAACCTTTTTATGTCCGGGACCAAGGCCTAGAGCAGGCACCTGCCTCAGGTCTCCTGACCCGTGGTCTTCAGATCCTGCTGCATTAACTGGCCAGGAAGAACAGGGCATCATCGGGAGGAAAGGTTGAATTCACCACAGCCAAGCTAAGCTGGGGGCGCTGTCTCCTCAGCTACTACCAGAAGAAGCTTAAGGAAGGCACCTCCAGGGCCCGAGAGATGGAATGTGCGCTCGGCAGGTTACAGTCGAGGAAGAAGCTTCCCTACAACCCTCAGCAGGTGGAAAGCTTGGAAGTCCCAGAACGAAGAGTCCTCAGGATCCTGAGCCGGCTGAAGCAGCAGAACTATGGTGAGGGTCAGCGAGTGAGTTGAGCCGGTGGCTCGCGGGACCCGTGACCATGATCTGAAGACAAGGTTGTTCCAGCAGTCACTGAGTCCAGAGTCTGTTACAACACAGGCCTTTTGCAAGATAAGCCCAAATTTAATCTCATAATCATCCCATTTTTACATATGAAGGAACAGGAAGTGGGGCAATTTCAGCTCCTTTCCCAGCTCCCCCAGCTCCAGAGCTGGAAAAGGAGTTTACACTGAGGCCAAATGCCAAGGCCTACTCATTCTAATGGGTACATTTCCTACCGTGCCTAGGAACCGTATACTAGACTCCTAGCGTGTCAAGTAATGAGCAGAGGCTTTTCATTATCTTAAATCTATTAGACTTGGCCAAGACCCGTCATTCATGGACCTTTTTTTAAAGCAAGTCCATTTTTATTCTACACCCAACATTCAACCCAGCACACTGCACATCGCGCCCCTTTTAATTCCCATCACCTATCCTTGGGAAGTGGGTACCACCATCTTCTCCAGCTTAGAGGTGACAAATCAGAATCCTACCTGACCTGGCCATACACTAAAGTCCTCCCTCTTGCTTCCTCCTCCAGGTGCCAACCTGCAGAGCCCCTATGCCCAGGTGCCCTGCATTCCACTCTGCCCAAGGCTGGACAAGAAGATAGTCCGTCGGAAGCAGGTCAGCCACTCTGTGCTGGATCAGTGTGTACCCACCGGCCTGGGCCCTGACTTCCATTCCATCTTTTTCCAATCAGGACAAGGAAGCAGGTGGGTGCTGACAGCCAGATTCCTCCTGCTCCATGTAGCTACGGCCTTTCTCAGAGGCTGCTGGCCAAAGGACAGTGCTAGGAGACTGCTTGTTGGCAGGATTAAGAAAGGGCAGAAGGGAAAGAAATCAATCTGTGCTGAGGGTCTGTGTACCAGGCAGACCGGCTGATCAAAGCCTGAGCATTTGCGCCTTCCTGGGCCAAGGACTCAGTGACTACTACTGTTCTTGTTAGGCCAATGCAGCTACTTTCTCCATGTGGGGAAACTCCTCCACTTGGTTCTGTATTGTGAGAAATCAGCTTAGCAACTGGAAAGAGGGAGTATCCACTCAAGTTCCCTGGATTAGAATCTAGTCCCTAAGCCCCAACTTTTCGTTCCACTGTTTCTGGGAGGAGTCCACTTCTCCTAGACACGCAGGGGATGGCAGGACTGTCGGGAAAGGGCCGCGTACTGCTCATCTCTCTTGCTCGCTCTTCCAGGGAACACAGCTCTGACAGCAGAAAATGGCTCAGCTCTGTGCCAACCCGGACCCACTGACCCTCTGGAATTCTGGCTCCAAGAAGTTCAAGGCCTGTAGATAGCTGGGCACCAGGCAAGGCCTGGCTGGTTGGGAGTTTGCTTTTATGGCCTGGTAAGCCAATAAACATCAAGAACCTCAGTCTCAGTGTCGATGCCAAGGAAGCCCACTCCCCCCCCACACCCCTCCTTTCCTCCCCCACACCCCCTTTACCTCATACTTGGCTCCATGTGGGGCTCCAGCATGCTACTCAGGCTTGAGAGTCTCTGGAGCAATGTGCGACTAAAGCACGGTCCAGAGGGTTTGAGACCCTGCGGCATCTACCCCCGTCTGAAGGCTTGACTGGCGGTTTTCCAAAGCACAGCTAGGCCTTTTCTCAGAATGTCTCCCCTAGGGTTGGGAGCCCCACAAAGAGTGGTGAACATAAGCCAAGTATCCGGGGAAGACGGCCTCTCAAAGCAGCAGGCCTCATGTAGCTGCAGGAAGCCCCTCCCCCACGACCCGAGGTTGGACAAGCAACCACAGCACGAGATAGGAAGCCAGGGACAGAAATGAGGACAAGGATGTGACAAGTTGAAAACATGTATTTAAAATACAATTTATAAAATGCTTAATCTGCCGACTCAGGAGCCCGCGGTGCGGGGTGGGGAGCTGCCCGCTGCGCCAGCAGAGCAGACTGCAGGGCACGCCCTCCCTCCCATTCCCTTCTGTTCAGATGCCCTAGGGTGCACCCCCGGGGTCACATGACCAGAAATAGGACCGCAGAGGTTTTCTTGAGTCTCTGCTCACCAGGGAGCCTGGGTGCAGCCCTGCCGGCCCATCCCTGAGCAGAGCACCCCAGATGGGGCAGAGCAGGGTATGGCAGGGCAGGCAGGGCTGGGCGGGGCAGGTGGGCTCTAGAAGGGGCTGATGGCAGCAGATAGGGTGTTGCCTCCTGCCTGCAGGTGGGGAGCACCCTGATTGAGGGGGCTGAAGAAGGGCTGGTCACCAGGCCCGGACCCCCAGCTCCTTTGGTTATAGGCTGACATCAGAGTAGTGGCTCATGGGAAGCGGTTAGCTGGAAGGGCCGAGGCCTGGCTCGCGGGGTCCAGGAGGAGCTGGGGAAGGGGCAGTGCCATGAAGGCAGACAAACGAGCGGCAGCCTCAGGCTCCTGCCCTTCATTCCCCTGGGGATTTTCAAGCCAAAGCCTGCAACTTACTTTGAAAAAGAAAAAGAGAAAAGAAAAAGTTATAGACAACTACAAAACACACACACACACACACACACACACACACACACACACGCACACACACACGCACGCGCGCACACACACACCCACTCCAAACCGTTTTCCCATGTATCTTCCCACCTCCCCAACACAATAGTTTCCTGTTTTCTTTCTGTTTTTGCCTGCCACCTCTCCATCTAGGAGGCCAAAGACACGACTGTTGGTGGGTGGGCACAGGCACGCTGTGGGCAGAGCCCGTCTTTGGCCAGAGCGAGTTGGGAGTGCTACCCTGCAAACTCTCCATGTGCACACACCTGCCAGCCAATCCGCTCCCCCTTGGCTCTCACCAGAAGGGGACAGGGCGAGGACAGATGGTCCCAAAGAGCGAGTGGTCAGCACCTCTGGCCTTCCCACCTGGACTACCTTTGCACCCTTCTCCAATGAGATCACTATTCCCAGAGGACAGACTTGATTGGACAGTGAGCTGGTGAGCAGCCGACTCCGTCCTGTCCACTTAGAGTTGACTGTCCCTCTTACTGACTACAGCTCTGTTCCAGCTCGCTCGGGACAACAACTGGCTTCATGAAGTTCTCTGACTGGGCTGGACATCAGCTGCTGACTCAGCAGGCAGCTGGCCCTTTCTCCCAAGGAGAAGACTGCACAGGCCATGGCTAGCCTGGCCGATCCCTGGCATGAGTGAGGGCCAGGCAGTACCCAAGGTGGAGTGATCTGCAAAACTTAAGCTTGCCACCTTGGCTACCACCGCTGACCTGATCCAAAACCATACACCATCCATTGCAAAAAACATCTGCTGGTGAGGGGAAGGAGGGTGAAAGGCTGCCTGAAGGATAAGGCGCAGTGCATCGGAAAAGACCAGCTGGTGGGACACAGCTGCCCTCAGACTTCCCACAGAGCCAAGGAAAACCCCCCAGGCTCAGGGACAGAATCGGCCTTCATGCCAGCCTTGCTCTGGAAAGACAGGAAAAGGGCAGCCCAGGGCTCTGAGGAAGCCGCTGGACATCCGCCTTTGCCACGCAAAGCTTTTCTTTTCCCAACTCTAACCACAACCATCTGCTTCTAGGTACTGACTTCACAAAAGAAATGTACCAGGTAGAGCTTCCGAGCTGGAGCCGTCAGCAGACATGGAGTGCGCAGACCTTAAGCGTTCCAGCCTTGCTGGAAGACATAGGCCAATCTCCTCCTGACCACACCAGGAAAGGCTCAGGGCCAGACTCTTCCTGGCCTCATGGGCAGCAAACACTGGACAAGCTTCGCACCCCATACTTCTCTACCTGGTAGTGCAGTCTGTCTCCCTGACGTTTCCTGCCCTCCTGAGAGGCAGCAAGCCTGGCTGATAGGGAGCCACCCTGAGGGGTAGGGAAGGGGAAGTCTGTCACCTTCCCCATTTCCCAAAATACTAGAGGTGGGGTTGGCACCCTCCCCCAGGCTCTCTGAGCCATCTCCAGGCAGGACCAATGTACCCAGGACTTAGCTGGAGGAAGGTATAGGCACAGGTGCTCATCTACCAGGGCTGCAAAGCCCCGCCCCTTTTCCAGGCGGCAGTAGGAATATAGAAGCTAAGCTCACCAAAATCCTATTGGTTAATGTTTCTAGCAAATTTCCTAGAAACATTTTAGACTACCAAACTACCCTTTCTTAATTAAAAATTCATTAAACTGCTAAAACCCCTTCCATGCACTTTTTCTTGCAAATCAGATACTTGTATAAACAAACAAAAAATAGGAAGAAAAAAAAAAGGATATTTTCAATGGAACTTACTTTAAAAGTGATGAAGACATGCACTTGGGGGTGGGTAGGTGGGAGTTCTCATTTGTGTTTTGAAATCCCAAATTAATGAGCATGATAAACTGTTATTGCTGGCACTGGCTTTATCCCAAGTGGCCAAGTGGCACTGTCTGACCCTCTACTCTGAGTCCTTGGTAGGTTCCCCCAATCCTCCCCTAAATCCCCACCCTTTCCCTTTCTATTGACTTAGGACAGCCCTTGTCGACATGCCAATCACAGTGGGAAGGGGGGAGAGGTGGGAGGTCACAGTGCATGGGGTTCAAGGTCACAGTGGGCGGAGCAAGGGGGATCACAGTGCAAGTAAGTCAGGTCGTTCCCTCTGCTCAAGTCCAGATGTCTGCCATGGCAGTGCAACCCATGACAGACAATCCAGGAGGCGGTGACGGCGGTGGCGGCAGCAGCAGCGGCGGCATCCTTTCTTGCCAGCATTTATCTGCGCTGTTTGAAGCCTTGTGATCCATCAGGACCCAAAGGCTGTCTGATCACATTACTGGGCTGCCTGCTGTCTTCAGGTTGGGAGATCCTGGTTGGCCTGAAAGGAAGATCAGAGGAGGGCCTGAATGATATAAAAGATACCACCAAATCTTTTGTGTATTGTGCACGCGTGCGCATGTGTGTGTGGGGGAGCTGATGTGAGGTGTCCTCAATATTCACTTTATTTTTTGAGGCAGTGGTTTTCACTAATCTGTAGCTTCCCAACAGGCCAGCTGGAGGCCAGGGAGCCTGTCTTCATGCTGGGGTTACAGGTACACACTTCTGCATTTTTTTACATAGGTGCGGGGGATCCAAACTCAGGTCTTCAAGTTTGGACAGCGGACACTTTACCAATTGGGCCAACTTCCCAGACCAAAGTCCTCTGGTCTTAACCTATGTTTGCAACTGGGGCTATCAGCCAATTCTGGCTGCATGAGCCTACTCCTCTAACAAGCAGAGTAGGGAGAGTGTCAAGTTGACTGGCCTCTACAAGCAGGAGGAGGTGACCGATGCGCACAATAACCTCCCTTGTTTGTTTCCATCACTCATCTGTGGACGGGGCAGTACTTGCACACCATCCTGTTGAGGAGGACGACACAGTCCTCCACGGAACCATGTGGCATGGACTTCTCCAGTGTTTTATCAGGTAAAATCAAACATGAGCTCAGGATTGAGCCGGTACACCCCATCCCAGTCTGCCTCCTGCTTCCCTTCAAACCACGTGCATAGCAACCAATTACACTAGAGAAGGCTGAATGAGAAATGGAGTTCATACACATCAGAAAGGTGAATGGATATTCCCTCAAAACAAGGAAGGAATACGGTGTACATGCCTGCAATCTCTGTGCAAGAGCTGGTGAAGCAGGAGATCAATGGGATTTCCAGCTGCTGGCCTGAGTTACGCAGGCCAGCCTGGGTCATAGCAGTGTGAGAACTGTTTCAAAACGCAAAAAACACAAAATAGTAAGAAGAGACAATAACAGAATACCACCAAAGAAGCTCCTAAGATTAGAGGAAGCTCAGTGGTAGATCCCTTACCTAATGTGCTTCAGACTCAAGGCTACAAACCCAAGAACAAGAAGAAAACAAAACCCAGGCAAAGCCTGGCACAGCGGCTCTCGCCTGCAATCCCAGCACTCGAGAGAGGCTGAGGCACAAGGACGCCAGACCGGCCTAGGCTACAGACTGAGACCTTGTCTCAAAAGACCTATATCATGGTCTGAGCACGGACTTTAGTTAGTGCAAGTGCTTCCCAAGCACACAGGAAGCCCTGGGTTGGTCCTGAGAACCACATAAACTGGGTATTGGTGGTATATAGCTATAATGCCAGCATTTGAGGGGCTGAGACAGAATTAGAACTTCAAAGCTATTATTGGCTATATAGTGAGTTGCAGGGTAGCCTGGATTACATGAGATCCTGGCTCCCAAGTAAAGAAAGGGAGACTTTGTTATGTAGTATGTGCATATGAATGGACGTATATGCATGGGCACAGAACCTTTTTTTTTTTTGAACCTTAACCTGGAGCTCACTGATTTAGCTTGGCTGGCCTGCAGGGAGCTGCAGGGATCCTCTGTCTCCACCTTCTGGCACGGGTCTGGCTTTTTACATGGACACTGGAGACTGCAACTTCAGGGTTGTGCAGCAAACACTCTTCCAACTGAGCCAATATCAAGAAGCAATTTTGACCAATAGTGAGTCACCAGGAAGCAGCACACCTGCTGGGCCTTTCCAGATCCCAGGCAGGGTTCTGTTTATGGTGAGCCGGCAATCACTGGCTGGCTGGCTGGCAGGCCCTACATTACCCCACTTCTCAGATCAGGCACCAGGCAGATCCCGACTCACAGGCCATCCTTAGCTCTGGTAGTCTGCTTCCTGGTGCCTGCAGACTATGGAGGCAGCTACCAAAAAGTCACACTTCAGCACTGACAGCATTCCTCCACAAGCGTCCCACGCCACCCCAGCAGGCTGGTGCAGATTCTCCCTGCTCCTCCTTCACCTCTTCCCTCCTGGGGACAGACGGCAGAGTCGTCAAAGGGCCACCCTGGCAGCTACACTCACCTGTCGAGGATGGGCTTCTCCTGCTCCTCCTCAGGGCTGGCACTGCCCAGGATCCGCCTTCGGGCCTCGGCGTACTCAGCCTCGCGCTGTGCTAGGGACTTGACAGGAAGGGCTGGCCTGCTGGTGGAGTTGGGGCTGCTGACCACACCGTTGCTGGTGGGCCTCTTGAGGATGCGGATCTGTGGAGGGGGCCCCGTGGGAAGGCTATCGTCTTGAATCACAATGGGCACTTTGGGAGGAGATTTGGATTTCCTGCTGACAAAAAGCAAACACAGCTTCACAGATCCCACCAGACCAAAGACCATCCACACCCTTTTATCACTGATCTCTCCCTTTCCGTCTGGCCGCCACCAGACAACCAACCCCTACTCCTTAAGCAGGGTCTCTCATGAAAGCAGCCTTGCCACCGGCTCCACAATGCACACAAACTATTCCACACACCTAACTTCGGCAGGGACCGGCTCACGGCTCCTCCTTTGACTTCCTCGCCATGTGCACCACAGGTCTAGTACTACTTGGCCTCTGGAATCGAAACATTTCAGGTCCAGAATTCATTAAAAACCCCAGCTTCCCTTCGTAGACCAGCAAATGAGAGGCTGGTGGGCTGGGTACTGCCATGCCCATGTCTCCCACAGTGTGTGCTCAAACCAGAAAAATACACAGACACTGCTATGCCACCCCTACCTGGCAACAAGACAGACAGGATTTAGGAAACTATCTCTGCCTTCCGGTGAGCAGCCCGTGCTTCTCAGAGACAAGCTGTACCAGACAAGCTAGTGGCTTCTTCCCCAGAGCCTGAGCAGAGAAAACCCCTCACCAGGCTTCTCTGCTCAGCTGGACAGCGGCGGGGCTGGGGTGAAAAATGATCCCAGAAACAGTGCCTGGCAATGTCCAAGAGAAAAGCATTGTCCTAGGTTGGTGGATGTCACGTCAATGTCACATGCCCACAAGGACAGGTTTCCAAAACACAGGGAGAAAAGGAGACAAAAGCCACGGGAAGAGAAAGGGACCCGGCGGGCACAGCCTTCCACATCAGCCACCAGCTTATCGTGAAGAGTAGAAACTACAGCTGCTTCAGGGCACAGAAGCGGTCAGCCCAGGGAGTGGGGAGGGTTAGAATAGCATGGAGAGCAGCTGTGATCCGTGGGAAGTAGTTCCTAATTCGAGCAGACAGACAAGGTGTCCGAGGTCTGATTGCGGCAGCAGAGAGCCAGGAAAGCCAGGGGACAGCTGCACCACACGCCCTGGGACGACTGCAGCCCATTAAACAAACAGCTTTACCTTCTTTTCTACCACTCGTCCCAAAACCAGCATGTCACCCAAGCCCAAAGTTCATTTCACCTGCTTTAAAACCTGCTTCTCTTGCTGTATAGATGGGGAACAAAGCTATCCTCTACTTTTAAGAATTTTCCTAGAATCTTTTCTTTCAGGACACCCTGACAACACCCCAAACTGCCAATCGTGAATCCCACTGAGAAACCATCTGTCCAAACTCCTCTGGTGTCCAGAGGGAAACAACTTGTCCCCACCTCAGAGCACAGGGGCACAGTCAGACCGGAAACCCAAATCCTGCACCTTCTCGCATCCCCATTTCCACACAGCGGCCCACTGAAGCCAAGGAGGGGACAGCATCCAGCCTCAAGCTAAGCCTCAAGCCACAGTGTCCTGTCTGCCCACAGGAGGGAAGGGCTAAGCTGCCCAGGAGTCTGACCTGCTAACCCTACCGGCCGGCCAGAGAGCACTGTCTGCCAGCTCTCCGGTGGCAGAGGGCATAAGCCCTTGCACCAGACAGCAGCCTTACCTCTCTTTTTGTGTGATCTTCAGCTTTTTTTCCAACCGTCTGTCTATTTCCTAGAGGAAAAAAATGTATATAAAAGTGGAAAAAAATCTCTCTCAAATAAAAACTTAGATCTTTATTTTCAGAGCTAAGGGCAGTTTCCTCTCTAGCCAGGGGCAGGACTGTCTGTCAACTATACCTGGGTTTGGACACCTGGCTCCCTCTTCAGGTCCATTTCCCGTAACCCCAGGACTGTAGCAATGGACTGGGTGGGCCTCATGGTTCAGTTGGGTTCTCTGCACAGCTTCCATAATCTACTGGTCTGCCTTTTAAGAAACACTCTAATCGACTTTCTCACATATCTAACCATGTCACTTCCCCAAAACTGCTTGGAAGACATCTATACTCTGAAGCAAGCCTCGCCCATAACTCTTCCTCCCGTTTTACACTGTAACAGGACTGAGCTATCAGACCCTAGAACCCAGTAAGTTGCTGCACCTGCCTCCAACACCCTCACCTACTGCACGCCCCAGACACCTCCTCTCCTTTGCATAGCCTTCTGGGCTCCCACCAATGTAGCTGGGCAACCTGGAGTTAAGTTCCCTTTTACTCCCTTCATGGCCACATGCATCAACTATTTCATTATCTATTCTGCACTGGTATGCATTTGAACTTTTTGTACGCTCTGCAAAAGGCATAGAGTAAAGTGGAAATCTGCTGCTTGCTTGTGAGACTAGAGTTCTTAAGTCTCCAAGTAGACCCGGGAGATCTGAAAAGACAGACAATGGGAAGAAGTCTCACAGAACCAGAGCCTGGCAGGTCTTGATTATCACGAAGCCACCGCTCTAGAAAAAGGCAGGAAGGAGTCTTCAAAGGAGCAGAAGTGAGCCGACCATCCAACACACCTGGCTCCAAACTCCTCCCACGGCAGGCCAGAGCCCGCACGGGGGTTACTCTAGGTCAGGCGGGTGTACCCTGTGCACCCGGCACAAAGACTCAAGCTCCAGGCTCTTGGCTGTTCCACTCACCGAGGACCAGGCAGCTAGCTCCTGGAGTGGAGGGACCACATACAACACCATGTGTTTCCCTGGACAGCAGATCTGTAACAGCAGTTCTTGCTAGAGGCGATTTTGTCTCCTGGGGACACAAGGCAAGATCCAGACATTTCTGGTTGTCACTAGCAAGGGAAGTTGCTACTGGGCAGAGGCCAGGGAAGCTGCTGAGCATCCTGCAAGATACAGGACAGACCCTACAACAAAAATGAACTAGCCCTCCTCCCTGGCTGGGAGACCTGTTGGTAAGAGGGAGCCAGGATGGTGCTCACGTGTAATCTCAGCACCTGGGAGGTGCAGGCAGGGAAATCATGAAATAGTCGGCTACACGAAATACTGTCCCCCTTGACTGGCCTAAAAAAGATATAAAGGATTTTCAATGGAGCACATCACAAACACAGCAGTCTAAACCACAGCCACAGCCACTGTGGCCTGAAGGCCTGGGGTTGGAATTCACTGAGCAGTGCTATCCACCCAGTGCGTGGCAGCCTGCACCATGTGCTGAAGCCCTGAGAAGGCTGTTGGGGGGGGGGACAGACAGTCCAGCTAGCTAGTTTCCACTCAAACCTTCTGAAGTTTTACTGATTCATGCGACCTATTGCTGACAGAATTATTTTGGTTCAATTTATTATTATGAAATGATCCTCTTGGTGTTGAAATCCATTGTTTGATATTAATAAAGTCAGGCCAGTTCTCTTCAATAGCATTTCCTAGAATGTTTCTCACGTCCTTATTTGTGTCTCTAACAAACAATACAAAATTATACTAACTACATAAAGCCAGATTTAAATAGCCAACAATGACACTCATTTTAGACATAATTTGGCAGCGTAACATATTTTATTTAGAAGGGGCTGGGGAGGCATGGAAACCTTTCACTCCATCTTGGAAGGAAGCTGTGTCCACTTGAGCTGTAGAAAAGGCAGAGAAACAGGACTAGGACCTAGGATGCTCCTGGGAGCCATCGCAGATGCTGGTCCTATGCCTGAGCATAGTTTCTGTGAGAATCACACAGATTCTACTAATTCAGGGTCATCTTCTGAGTAAATAGAATGTTTTACCTTAGAGCTTAAGGCCATACTTCCTTTAAAGTGCTTTTCTAGATTTTTCACAAGCAAGCTCTCTCTCTCTTTTAATGTGCATGGGCACACGGGTATGTGGAGGCCCAAGGCTCACGCTAGAGGTCTTGCTTGTTCCATCCTCCACCTTATTCAATGAGGCAGGGTATCTCAACTGAACCCAAAGCTCACAGATTTGGCTAGTTTCACTAGCCAGCTTGCTCTGAGGATACCCATCTCCACCTTTCAAATGCTGGAATTACAGGGTTACATTACTTAGGCCTGCATTGCAAGTGCGTTAACCACTGAGCAGCCTCTCTAGTCGTGCAACCTTTGTATCCTCTTCTTGTTCCAAAATGAAGAGAATGTCTATTCAAGTTTTTTTTTTTTTTTTTTTTTTTGGTCAATTCAAGCTGAATTTTTTTTTTTTTTAAATTTTTATTATTTATTCAATTTTTCGTGTGTGTGTATGTGTGTGTGTGTGTGTGTGTGTGTAGAACCATGGGTGAATTCGGGAACTACCATGGACCACCTGGTCCGCCCTACAAGGACCAGAAACGCAGGCTGCCCCCACTTCTGCCCAGTGTCTGTACGTGGGGTCTAGGATCCGAACTCAGGACCTTCTGCCTGCAAGGCAGAGGCTTAACCCCTGAGCCACCTCTCCAGCCCCCAAGCTGAATTTTGTATGCAGGGGCACACCAGAGAATGTGAAGGGGCTGCAGGACTCCAAAGAACACTGGCCTAGTCTGAAGCCAGAAACAGGCCACTGCCAAATCTTGGCTGACAAGGGTAAGGTACTTCTAGGAAACTCTAGATTAAAATTTTTATTGGGAGGGATCATAACTTCATTGTGTGGAGTCTCACGTCTTCCTTCTCTAGAGCAGCAGGAAAGACAACGTGCTTAGCCATGCACACGAACCTGAAGGGAAAGGGTCCTTCAAGAGGACACTATGGGTCATGTGGGAGTAAATGTGATCGATTCCCAAACCGGTATGTGACCCACATACTTGGCACATCACACGTCTGGTATTTTTTGTTCATCTAAATATGTGACGTCAAGGTAAAGCCACTGGCAAAAGTCTTGCCACTCGTTCCCACTAACCCCAACCTACCCGACCCTCATCACCTCCCTAATCCACACAGTGTTCTGGTAACTAAAACTCCCACCCAGTCCACCAAGCCAGTCAAGAAGGCTTTAACCGAGCTGCAGAGGGATTCTTCCAGAAGATTACAGAATGAGACAAAAGCCCAGGAAATTTTGGTGGAAAGCAAATTCTGGCCAGTTCCAGATGGCCAGCGGGACACGGGTATGCTCAGAGCCATCAAGCAGAAGACAATAGTCGGCCAATAGCTGGAGAAGTCTCTCTGGGTATCAGGGTCAGTCCTTTCTTTGCCTGGACAAGGCTCTACATCCCAACTGCTCTGAAAATCATTCTCTGAAAAGTTGGACCAAATCACAACTTTCCTACAGGGAGAACAGGCTCCTGAGATGCAATGGGAGATGGAACCAAAGAGACGTCACCAGGGTGTGAGGGGAAGCCCAGGCATGAGGATGTGCCAAGTCTTGCCCACGGTCAAGATTCTTGTGCTGCTGTCTACCTCCACGGCCAGCACAGGATGTACCTGCGCTGACACTGCAGACGCAAGACAAGTACGGCAGAGACACTGACCAGTGAGAGAGGACAGTGTCGCACCATGGCTTCTCTAGCAAAGGCTCTTTGCTTTTTGCCGAGCAGCACTGAGCACGCTGCGAACACCCTGCTCTGATGTGGGAGACAGCTTCCTTTTCTCTGGCTCCAAATCCAAGCAAAAGATCTGCTGCTGCCAAACTCAGGTATCACTTAGTCCATGGGCTCATCCCATTACTGCAGCAAGTGCACTGGGTATGACAGTGCATGCAACATGATGCCAGACGCTCGGGAGGCTGAGGCAGGAAGGAATTCTGGTTCTTCCTAAGAGTCACAATTGCACTGAGGAAAATTTCACTTAAACAAGACCTGGTCTAAAAAGCAAGCAAGCAAACAAACATGATCTGAGAGAACAAGCAAAATCAGAAGAAAGAGGGAGGTAGACAAACTTGTAGAACCACAGAAAGAAGGACGGTGGTTTGGGACGGGTCCTTTTGGGAGGTAAAGGAAAGTGTACAACCAAAAAGTGAGTGAAGTCAGACATCAACACCTGCAAGTTTCAATGATTCCCTTAATCTTGCAATGTATACGCTTGCTGAGCCTCTGGCAGTAAGTCGAGGTGGTAGTCGGGGGTATGATGGGGTAGGGAAAAAAGATCATTCCAGAGGAGGAGGGCAGGGCAGGCGGGTGTGGACCAATACTCTCTCTCAGTCTAAACAAAGGAGACAGAAGGGCCAGGAGCATGCCAGCAAGGGAGGCTGGTTACGGCAGAGGTCTGCTCCAGGGCCACTGAGGCGTGGCAGTTAAAGCCGTTCATTCGAGCACTCCAGAGGCTAGACAGGAGGATCACCATGAGTTACAGGCCAGCCTGGGACACACAGAGGATGGGCAGGGAAGATGGCTTAGTAGGTAAACAGCATGGTGTGTAAGTATGAGGATCCAAATTTGAATCCCAAGTACCCACAAAAACCTAGTGCTATGGAGAGACGCTGTCTCAAGAACTAGACAGAGAGCAACAGGGGAGGATACCACGAGATGACTTCTGGCCGCCATATTTGCACACGCAGGCAAGCAAGCACGTGCCTGTGCACATATACATATACACAGGAGAAGGATGAGGTGGAGAACTAGAAGTTCCAGGCCAGCTTAGATATGCTCAGGCTACACATCTTGTCTTAAGAAACTGAAACAAAAAGTACCTATAACACGAACACATTAAAAGATGATGAGAAAGGAAACCAATACGGTAAGCAGGGGAGAGGAAACGAAGAAAGGCAGAGAGAAATAAATAAGCTATTCTGGGCCTCATCTGAAAGAGCAGAGGTGTGACAGCACTGTAGGAGCTGCACTTTCTCAGATGGGAAAGTTCAGGAAACAGTTCTCATTAAGTTGCCAGCCACACATATGAAACCAAGTGAACAATCCCAAATCCCCCTCTGAACTCCCAAGGCCTGGAGTGGCTTGCTCTTTCTGGGGCTCGCCCTGCTACTGTCTTACCTGCTTGGTGCCATAATCCAAAGTGTGACCTGTACTGCCCACCGCTGAAGCTAACAGGACTCCGCTCTTTACCAGTGCAACCAACTCAGCTCCCCACAGAGTCCAGATAATCTGAACCCGTTGTTAGTTTCTGGGTTTTTCTCTCCCATCCAAGAGATGACCACTGATGCTGAGTTAACTGTCAGCTGGGTCCTGACGGGGGACCTGGGCTAGGGCAAGGGCGAGCGCAGCGCTAGATCTGAAGAGGAAACAATGGGGTTTCAGACCAGAGCCTGGCAGCTCCTGATCACCACAAAGCCGTCATTTTAGAAAAAGCAGAGACAAAGCTGAAGAACAGTACGGGGCATTCTAGCACTGCACTTCCACCGGAAGCTGACACCACATCCCCTGGTACAGGGTGGCTGGTGTGTGCTGGCCAAGGCCTTGTTGTACAAATCTGGACAGGATTCTAGCTCTTCCGGAGGGACCCAATTTTACATAGGGAATATGGCATTATATACCCGCCCACCCCCAGAAAACAGCTGTCCTATCCATCAGATCAGAGGTGCCTGCCTGTAAGAGGCCTTCAGGGTCAGGCTTGCTGACTGTGAACGTTCTCTCGGCCAAGGAGGGGCGGCTGGACCCTCACCTGGGTATTCTAGCAGCTTCTGCCTGCACCACCCAGCCATTTGTATGTGATTCTGCCCTAACTGCAAGTGTTCTGGTATCAGAAGTAGAGAACACAGCTGAGAGGAAGACTAACTGAAGTGGGAGTTTCATCATTCGTGCTGGGGGTTTTGGGAACCCCATGCTCCTGTAAGTAGGCCTTCCTCAGCCATGCTTTGTGAGCAGGCCCAGTGGCCCCTTGGACAGAATTTGGTGGGATCACACTTTGGACTGTCCTTAGGTTCCTGTGGGAAGGAGGTACGCATTGTTAAATCACCTACAGGAAGGAATTCTCAGAACAAGGATAGAGCAGGAGTTCTTCAGGTAAACTGGGCATGGTGCTCATGCCTCAGACTTGGTAGTCTGAGGCAGGAGGATCACTAAATTAGAGTAAATAAGGTAAGGCAGATTCAAATCTTTAGAAGCAAAATCTGGTTTATAATAAAAGCCACCAGGTAAGGGTCTTGGAGCCTGTGAAGGCTTAGTCAGCTGTGTTTTCAGTTCCACTGCCACGAACATTCCTCTTTCCTTGTTACTCCACCAAGGGAAACAGACCGGGTCATAGGGCACAGGATGTGGTTCTAAGGAAGACGAGCCTTTGTTAGTACTGCTCCGCTGGGGTGAGGACTGCTGGAGACAAGCCTTCATGACAAGTCAGCTGCGGACTCTTGCTGGAGCAAGGCGAGCTGTGGCGGGAAGGCCAGCCCAGGCACTAAGAGGCAACAGATGAGCAAACCATGGAAGCTGTGTTGTTAGATGAACAGTGTTTGGAAAGTTCAGAGTGAGCAATCTCACCATGTAGTGCAGGAAGTAGTGGGTGTTTAAGCATGAAGAGAAAGAGGGTGAAAACAGTAGAAAGAAGGAAAAGCAGCCTGATAAAGAAGTTCAAATCTAGAAAGGCAACTCCTAATTTAGTCAGGGGTGCATCGAAGACCACTGCAGAACATTAGCTCTAATCCCCAAACCCAGCATGTAAGACCTTGAAGGAACCAGAGCTACCAGAAAACCACACTGATCTAGGAGGGAGTGAGCCACACAGAACTTTCTAGTAATTACTTTTGAGAGGCCTTTAACCAGTAATATATATATACTTCATATATACATGCACATATGTATGTGTGTACATTTATAAAAACCAGTATGGATGCATCCACTCACTATGGCATATTTTAAAAATATTTTGGCAGTGAACCAAAAAGAAAAAAATAAAACCAGCCTGTGGGGTCAAGTGGGTAAGGCACATGCTCCCTGAGTTTGATCTGCAGAAACTCTGATCCGCAGAAACTCACGTGCACTCCTGGAAGCTCCTTCCTACACTTGTGGCCAGTCCCTCTTCTATCAGGGTACTCTTCTCACCTCTGAGAGGGGGACCCTATGGTTCAGACCCTGCTTCTCCTGCATCTACACTGCCGCTGTTTTCTTCTTCTTCTTCTTTTGAGAGTGGGCCTGCACACTGTAGGTAGTAGACCTTAAACTCAGCAATTTTCTGTTTCAACCTTTCAAGTGCTGGGATTACAGGCATGAGCTATATACCTATCTATACTAGGTAAGTGACCTCATGTACAAATACCCACATATAAGTATCAACATTCCCACTTGGATTTCAAAAGTAGCCAATTTTTGTGTCTACTCAAGCCTGCTGGCCACCACTGCAGCAATAATCTAGCAGTTCAGGCCAAAGACTTGGGAACATCTCAGGTATCTCCGTTACGTGGCACTTTGGCAGCTCTTAATTCTTTCAAAACAGTCTTCAGTACATTCCAGAGCTACCATCCTGGCCTAACCACTGAGTGGCCCTTAGACAGTTCTTGCCTCCACCATCTGCATGCCCTGTAGCAGCTAGGGCAACTCTTTTAAAAACCACACCTCTGCTTATCACCCATCCTCGCAGAGACCTCCGAATGCAAGGGAATAAGATCTCCATAAAATTCTGCTATCCTCCGACCTCATCTGCCACTTGCCCTCCCTACTCAGCCACTACATTGGCTCCTATTGTTTCAAGGACAAACACAATTCTACTCCAGCTTCAGGGTCTGAATACTCACTGTTCTCCCTGCCTCGGGATGCACTCTGACAGGCTCTGCATAACTTGCTCCTTACGTCTCTATCTCTTTTTTGGTTTCTTGATAGGGTCTCATTAAGCCTTCCAATGCTGCTACTGCAGGTATTGAAACCATTACATCAGCTCTCTGTTTATTTGAGAAGCCTTCTCAGAGTCATGCATAAAATGTCACCCCCCAATTACTTTCTGTGCCCCTTAATCTATTTTACTTTTCTTTCTGTTTGCATGAAACATTCACTGTCCACTTTTCCTGCTACAAAGTGAGCTTAGAGCAGGCTCTTGAGGCAGTAAATACAAAGCACCTAAAATACTACCCAATGCATGAATCAATAAATGATCCTGATCAAACAGAATTTTAGATACATCCAATTTTATAGATGAAAAACAATCTATTTTGACAGGTGATATCATGGCCACCACTCCAGTATGGAACTAGTATGGTCTGAAGTGAGAATGTGAACCAGGGTTGTCTGGGTCCAAGGAAGTGACACCACTCATTTTCTAACTGGAGTGAAAGCTGAGCTGGGGTACAGCTTGGAGTCAGAACACAGTTTAGCACGTATGACGCTCTGTTTCACACACACACCCCCACTTGCACACACACAAAATGAAAGCCAAAGTATTTCTTGGTGGAGCAGCAGGATCTGCGCTCTCCCAGCACCTGCCACAGGTTAAGTCACCACACTTGCCACCATCTCCCTTGCAGTCTAGTCAGTCTTGCTGCACTGACATGAAGGGACTTGCCAAGAGGATACAAAACCAGAGGCAGGGCTAATCCTCAAGCCTCAGAGGAAGCACAAAGGTTCCAGTGGCAGGAGCACAGTTGCCGCAGCTGCTAAAATAGGGTAAGAGTAAAGGCAGACCAGCGTGGGCTCTGCGCCCAAGCCAAAAGCCCCACTAAGAAGGACTGGCAGGCAACAGACCATGATAGGCAGCTAAGCAAGCTATGGGGAGTCCAAATGAAAAGAAGCTCTTCAGCAGAAAGAGACCTGACAATTTAGATAGACCCTGGCAGAGAGAACCTCAAACTGCAAGCTGCAATCCAGACACATAGAAGATCTGGTTTAGGTGCTTTTTCAAAGCTCCATGTGGAGGGAAGCAGTGCAAGTCTTTACCTTAGAGCAACGGGACTGGAAGAGGAGGGGTAATGTTGAGGAGCCCCACCCTGCAAACAAAACAGGGCAAAGTCTACCAGGCACTGCTTTTTCTTTTTTAATTGCTTCTCTGGTTTTCCCACCACAGAAAAAAAAAGTGACACTTTAGTCTACTAAGATAGCAAGAAAGAGACTACATATTCTTAAGAAGGGTGAACCTCACTGGCTAGAGACTGCACTGCCACAGGCCGGACAGCAGGAATAAGGCTTTCTACTCTGGTCCAACACATTTATTTAATCCTCCCCCACCCCTGGACAAGCATATAAACTCAGTTATACAAATGAGAAAGAAGCTATGAGAAAAGCAGGGAGCTACCTGAGGATTCAACCTGGCAATGAACCTCTAGGCTTCTGAATTCTATGATCACAGGGAGGAGAGAACGATCATCTTGGATTGCTCTTCCACCTTATTTCTTTGTTCTGGGGTTTCCTAGGTTCTGCCTTTCAGGGCCAGAAGTATAGACTGATGCTATTATCTGCTTGGCATTTTTATGCGTGATCTGGGGATCTGAACTTGGGTCCTTTTGCTTCTGTGGCAAAGTCTAACCACTGAACCATCCCCCAGTTCAGGATGTTTATTCCTTTTTCCCCACCTGGTTAAATGTAAAAACCAAACCAAGCAAGCAATCAAACCAGCTCATTATTTCAGGTCAATCAGATAGCAGAGCAGGTAAAGGCACTTACAGCCCAATCTTGAATTCAACCACAGAACCCATGTAAATGTGGATGTGGAAAACAGACTCACAAGTCCTCTGACTTCCATAGGCAACTGTGGCATGCATCTGCTCTCTCTTTCTCTCTTTCTCTCTCTCTCTCTCATACACACACACAAAATTGAAAAAAATATATTTCTAGGTACTTAGGAGGGTAAGGAAGGAGGATCACAAGTTTGAGGCCTGCCTGGGTTCAACAATGAGACTGTCTCAAAACACATACATACATACACACATACATACATACACACATACATACATACACACATACATACATACACACATACATACATAACTATTATTTGCTGCTTTAGGTCAAGATTTCCACTAGCATGTCACTTGCAATCTCTGTTCTCAGCGTCATACTCCACAGCAGCTTCACTGTTCATTGACTCTTCAACTCTGAATTCGAGTTTTTAAGATCCAAAATGTCTTGGCTCTTCCAGGTTGTGAAAGCAGGTTCATCCCAGATGAAAACACATGAAAAACTTAAAGAACTAGAATTAAGCACCCTAAAGCACTTAACACTTAATGATCTGCTGACAAGCAAATACAAACAATTGTTAGAAGAGAAGGTCCCAGGGCTGGAAAGTAGCTTAGGGGTTAAGACTCTGCCTTGCAAGCAGAAAAGACCTCAGTTCAGATCCTGGATCCCACGTAAAAATGTCAGATGAAATGACAGCAGCCTGCACTTCTAGCTTTGGAAGGTGAAACCTGGCAGTGAGAAGCAAAAATGAGGTAGAAGAAATCCAATATGATTTCAGAAGTTATCCTTGGACCTCTACGGCCACATACAGTACCCTCATGCCCACACGCCCCCCCCATGGAAATTTAAAAAAAAAAACAACAACAAAAAAAACCTCTAGCTTAAGGAAAGAAAAAACAAGGTCCAGCCCAACAGGGTCTGACACTAGCCTCTTGATTTTTTTCCAGGACCCAGGGTCACCGCATTCCACAAGAGGAGGTATGAAAGTATGAACAGGTCATGAGGCTGCGGATAAGGAATTATGAGATCCCTGGATGGACTGATGAAGGTGAGCACTCCCTGCAATCATCGCAGAAACCCTTCCAAAAAGAGCCTGTGGGGTTGGGGCCTTCGTGGGCATCTGGGCACTGTCTGCTCTGCAGGGATCTGGGCAAACAGACAACAGAAACCGAACTGACAGCAGGAGGGTCAACGAACTTTACAAATTAAGAAGGCCAGATCACCAGAGCTGGGGATTTGATCCCCAAGGTCAGGGAAGAGGAGTGGTAACTCTGACCTCTCCAGACTCCCAGGCATCACAGCCCCTGTAATCTGAACTAACAATTACTTCCTGTGCTGCTGTGTGGGAAAAGGATGAAAGCAACAGAGCAAGAGTCCTTACACTGACCACTGTTGGGATTTGTTCCTGTTTCCAATGGTGTTTGATGGTAACTTTAACATTCCCATCAACATCCTGCATACAGAAGATGTTGGAAAGATGCATGTGCCTGAAATTAACTGTTAAAAACACTCAGAAAAACTTCTGTGTTACTACCTTCCCACACCCAACCTCTGTGCTTCGAATGGAACCAGGGCCTTAGGCATGCTAGGCAAATGTTCTACAGCCACATCCCCAGTCACTGTTACTACTTAAAAACTACTACAGCATAGGGATGGAGCTGCGGTTCAGTGGTAAAGTGCTAACCTTCAAGCACAAGACCCTAGACTCAATCACCAGTGCCATAAAAATAAGTAAATAAATGAATCTTAAAAAATAAATAATTCTGTACTTTGCCCATAATAAAGCAAGTTATCTAAATTCAACCTCTGCCTCTATAACCAGTAAGTCAGTGACTGTTCTGACAGGAGAAATACATACCCTGTGTCTGTGGGGAAGTACACAGGAAACATCCTGCTCCGTGTGGAGGCTAGCTAGCGACACAGAGACTTCTGTGCAGAGGTAGGCTCGGGAAAGAGGGTCATTAGCTCTCTACAATGGCGACTTTCTCCTTTAGCTATAGGAAGATACACAAAATTCTCCCCTGCAGTAGAAGGAAAAGTGAGAAGGCCGGTAAATGGCCACAGTCCATTGCAACCATGGCAGCTCTCTCGGATGCCCAGAACACGAGGGAACAGCCCCCCCATGCAGCCTCAGTGAAAAGGGCTGCAAAGCTACTACTGAAAAGCTCATTATCCTCCTTTCTTTGACGCCACAGTGAAGCAGATCCTTTTCCAGAGTTCAGGGACAGCTGGTACATCACAACCATACCTAAATTGGCCAACTGCTTTGCAGAAAACCCTTTAGAGAATACTGCAGTTCCTGGACTCTACCTCTCCTAAGAGATCAGGCATTGTGGAGAGGTGGCCCCTTCAGGCTTGGTAACTGCATGGTCTGATACTACCAACATTTAACTACCTTCTTTACCGTAGTTAACTACCTTCTTTACCGTAAAGACAGCCAAGGAAATCAGCACCAGGTAGCCCCAAACTGATCTGTTTCTGAGTCTGCCAGCCAGTCAACTGCAAACATTCTAATGTGACGACAGTCACAGAAATACTGCAGACCCCAAGAGAGGCAGCAAGCAAACTTAGGTGCATAAGAACACACCTACAAATAAAGAGAAGTAGTTCTTATCGTTTAAATGAAAATCCAACTATGATGCCAGCAAGATGGCTCGGCAGTTAAAGTCCTTGCATGCAAATCTGGTGACCTGAGTTCTCTGGAGCCCATCCAGGAGCAGAAAATTGACCTCTGTAAGGGCGTCCTCTGACCTCCATATGCACGCCGTGGTGTGTGCACTCTTGCATGTTCTCTCTCTCTCTCAAATAAATACATATTAAAAGAAAATCTATGTCTTGCCTCTACCAAAAAGGGAGTGATAAAGCATTTATCTATCCCCACTGCGTCAAGGACAAAGCCCCTGCCCCAGAACCAAGTTTAAGGAGGCCCTTTCCAATCTGGGCCCTGCAAGCCTCTCTGACCTCATCTCTCTCCACTGAGTCCTGCCAACTTGAGTGTCTTCAGCCAGAAGGAAATTCTTGCTGCTCTCCCAATACTGATTCTTCTTTTACACCCTCAACCACGCATACATGTACTGCCACACATTCTATCACCTGCCTCTACCACACTTAATGCAGCTTAATTCAGCTGCTTTTTCAAGTCTCTTTTTTCTTCTCCAGGCTGGCCTGAAACTCAAGCACCTCTTGCCTCAGTCCAGCCTCCTGAGTCGAAGATTACAGGTGTGCACCAACCATGCCGGCTCCTGATCTATGCAGCCTCACACGGGAATCATCTTTTGTACAAGACATTCTCAGAAGGCAGCCATGGTACCTTTGGTACCTGACCCTTCCCCTGGACTGGTCTCTGTGCCTGGTACTCAACTAGTGTTCACTGCTGCCTGATGTAAGCTTAAGGACTAACCACATCTCAGGATGGGGCAATGTTTGGATGACTGGCTCACGGGAGTAAAAAGTAAACAAAAGTTTGAACTCTCCATCAAGGAGAGCAGTTACCCTTTAACTTAACATAAGATACGTTTTCTTGGCTTGGGGATTGAGTCTAGTAGAGCATTTGCCTGGCACTTTGGGTTCAATTCTTGGTATAGCCTTAAAGGAAGTGGGAATGGATGTAGAGGTACATGCCTGTAATCCCAGAGATGGGAAGATTTTGAGTTTGAGGTCAGTCTGGTATCCATAAAGAAGCCCTATCTCCAAAAAACAAAAAAGATACATTGTTACATTTTTCTTTCCATGAGTTAAACAACTTTGAGAAAAATAATAAAAGGAAACTTGGGATACCAAGAAGTTAGAAGTGAGCAATGTTCTAGAACCATCAGTCCAATTTCATCTATCACCTCTAGTAGAACTGGCTCATTTCATTACCAACCAGACAGACCAGGCCATAATTTACGTGTTCACATTGTGCCTAAACAACTGACGAATATAAACTAACTTCAAACCATTGGAAACTGAGCCAACAGCTGATCTGATCTCACCCAGGCACACAGATGTCTTCCAATTACAAACTGCTCTATTTGTCACTTGAGATCACTCCTGGGCCTTGTCAATCTTACATTGACACTATATGCATATTTTTTGTGTGTATGTGTATTTTTTAAAAGAAGCATTTCCTTGGTGAAATATTAAGTTACAGTCCTTGAACTGTCTTTTTTTTTTTAAATCAGGAAAGCAACTATTTTATGGTGGTACGTATTCACTGTGCTAACTGAAAATGACCACCAGCCAATTTACAAAACAAGTATTAGTCTCTCTGTGAATGGGAGAGCAGCACTCGAAATTGAGTACTGTGAAGACAAACAGGAAACGGCGCCTTCAGATACTGACATGAAAAGGGAATTCTAACAGAATAATTCTGCAGGACTCCAGGGTCACCAGGACCCAGCAGTGTTTCTGGATTACTTGTTCACTTTTAGAACTAGTCAACTCCCATCTGCTAGTCTTCTCTCCACCTCCACCCAAGTTTTCTTCTGCCTTTTTTTGGGGGGGGGTGGGGGGATTAGGGACTGCAAGAATCAGAAGTAGGGAGACAGCAGGGTAACTCAAAGCTGAGACGATCACTGCAACAGCCTACACCTGAGAGATTACAGTCAACTGGCAGACATGGTGACAAGATGTCCTTTCACCCTTTCCCAATTCTTCTTCAAAAGGGCATATTTAATGAGACCCTCTGTGCAACTTGTGGAGGGAGATTAACTCAAGGAAGTCTTGAAAGGCAAGTGAGTGGTACATATCTATCATCTCAGTACTTGGGAGGCCGAGGTAGGAGAATTGCTTTGAATTTGAGGCCAGGCTGGACTATTGTGGGAAACCCCCTTTCCCACACACAAGGAAAGCTTTCATATAATATTAAACACGAAAGCCACAGGACCGGCAAAATAATCAGTCAATAGGTAGGGCAAAGCTGACAACCTGAGTTCAACCCCCAGAAACCCATCATCAACATGGAAAAAAGAAAGAAAAAGAGAAACTAATGCCCAACCCAAAGTCTTCCCAAGGCAAGGAGGTGGCAAAATACTGGAAAGAACCCAGCTTGGTTTTGGCACTAAACCCCAGCTTTTACTTACTGTGTGATCCAGAATAAAACAGGTTACTCCCTAAAGCCTCAGTTGCCTTGACTATAAAAACAGGACAATATCTACATAGCTTGTTTCAAAAGTTAATGCAATAAAAAGATGCCTAAAGACATTGGAGAGTGGTATTCATCTGCTGCCCCACTACCAGGGAGGGTGAGACAGGAAGATCAATGACCTTACTGAGCTTCTCTGTCTAAAAAGAGAGAAAGACGGAAAAAGGTGATATAAAAGGGAACCAACCCAGCTTCCCACAGCCCTTGCTGGTGGGTAGCTAAACCACTGAGCTCTATCCTCAATCCCTTCTTCTCATTCCTCTATGGTGAGAAATTCATGCCCCTTTAAAACAGGAAAATGAAAGAAGGGCCCAGGGGCCCCAGGGAGTCACAGTCAAATTGCAGCCATGCTTTTCCCCTTCCCCAGGGGGTGTCTGCGTGATTCACTTTCATTAGCTGTGTCAACAACCCCTCCTCTATCCGAAATGATGCATTCTCGAGGGCGAAGTCACTTTAGTCAAGCTCACTGCTTCACACACAACGCACACTGAAAAATGCTGGTAAAAACGAATAAACACCCAAGCGACACCTGTTGCTTCCTATGAAATGTTTTTAACACGCTTGCTGGACTCAAGCCAAGCTGGAAGCGCGACCTTACAAACGTTCGCTACTAAATAACCTCTGAACCAAGCCGCCCTCTTTCAAAAGCGCAATTATGCCAAGTGGAGAAATATCACCAATCCTGGGAGAAATGCTGAGCCAGCAAGAGGAAAGAAAAAAAAAAAAAATAAAGAAACTTCGAAGCCAAGTTTCAACCTTTGCGAAGAGAGACACCCGCGACAACGCCACTCAAGTTCCACCCAGATACAGTGGACGCTCCGCACATGCTCTTGAAGTCGATGTCACCGCGCAGACACCGGCAACACGTGGGCGCCCTAAAGACATCGCCCGGGTCTCCACGAGCATCACCGTTGAAACCCAAACTCTGAAAACACCACACTGATCACGAACCTCACAGAACCCGCAGGTCCTGCGCGGAGAAAGGGTTTCCTACATCTCTGGGAGGCAAACGAAAACTCCGAAATCAAACCGATCGGTCGTTTCCGCCTCCCCTCGCAGGAATGCGACTAGTCCCCGACCCAGACCCCCCCGCTGCGAGACCCTCCCCACGCTGCGAGACCCTCCCCACGCCGCGATCGTTAGGTAGGTCCGGGGGGACAGTGCCTGTCTGCGGGGCACGGGGAAGACCCGCCTGCTGCGGGCGGGCTCGCAAGAGGAAAGAAAGAAGAAAAACACTCAGGTTCGCCCAACGGGGCGGAAGGCGCGAAGTGGGGGGCTGTGGCCGGCGCGGAGCGGCCCCGGGAGGACGCGATGCTGCTCCCCGCTGCTCCCCGCCGCCCTCGCCGGCCTCCCCCGCCCTCCCCGCAGCCGAGCACGCCGCCGAGTCCCGCAAACCCTCCCCGCCGCGGGGAGTCCCGCCTCTTCCGAGCACATGAACTTTAAAATGGTCCCTCGGGCGCTGCGGGCGGGGGGGCGGCCTGAGAAAGTGGCCCGGGGTGACGGGTGGGGCGCCTCGGGTGACGCGCACACCGGGGGGTGAAGGGACGAGCACCGGGCAAAGGTGGAGGGAGAAATGGAACGCGGCCGCTTTAAGAGGCCTTCCCGGCGCTCCGGGACCGGGGCCTCTCCTCCACCCCCGGCCCGGGGTGGACGGCCCTTCCTTGGGGACGACTATCCCCGGACCCGCTCCCCGGAGGCTTCCCTCACGCCAGGTCCCGCCCGGCCCTGCCGCGGGGCGGCGGCTCCTCCTTACCCCGCTGTCTGCCGCCTCCTCCCAGCTCTCAGCGACCTCCTCATCTTCCATCTTACTCGCCGCTTTCCCTCCTCCCCCAACCCCTCCCCGCGCCTGCGCCCTGAAGCGCGCCTGGGTCGCGGGCGGAGGCGCGCAGGGCTTTCCTCAATGGACCACGCCCCCCGCCGAGCCCGGAAGAGGCTGCGGGCCGAGGCCCGAACGAACCTGTGCTGCCATCTTGGAAAAGGGCGGCGAGGCCGGGTCGCTTCCATCTTTCTTCAGGGCAACTCTTCAGCACACGCTGGAAGTTCAAGTGAAGTTACTGCTTTTGAGTTCGGGAGTCGTGTTCTTTGGAATCACCTTTGTAAGGGCAGGTAGTTGCTGAAAAAAATTATTTTTGTATCTCCGGGAGGAAAAAAAAGTAAGCCTAAGTGTTTCTGATTGTAGATTTTTTTTTCCATCAGAATAATGAAAACTTCTCTTAAATATTTATTTCTTGTGTGTGTATCAGAGGGCACTGTGTGTCCCTATGGAGGCCCAAGGGTGACTTCGGGAATCATCCTGGATTGCTCGCACCTCCTGCTTGCTTCACGCCGGAATTT
This sequence comes from Typhlomys cinereus, assembly GCA_023101885.1. Taxonomy (NCBI): domain Eukaryota; kingdom Metazoa; phylum Chordata; class Mammalia; order Rodentia; family Platacanthomyidae; genus Typhlomys; species Typhlomys cinereus. Next base: position 817,675 of record JALPQD010000327.1, on the reverse strand, counting down.
CCTAGGCTCCGCCCACCAGGGGGAGTGGGAAGTGCAGGTCACTACCGGTTCTGCCTGAAGTCTTTTTTAGGTGGGACCTGGGATCTGAACTTGGGATCTTCTGCTTGTGAGGCAGAGCGTTAACCCCTGAGCCATCTCTCCAGCCCCGGAAAGCACTTTTATACTCGACAAAGGCTGAAAAATATCTTCGGATGCGTAAAACATTTGTTTCCATCCGAAAGAGCAAAGTGATTGCAGTACCAGTGCTCATGAAACAGTATTTCGGGGCCAGCGAGATGGCTCAGCGTGTAAAAAGCACCTGCTAAAGAGGCCACATGCCCTGAGTTCCATCCCTAGAGCCTATTTGGTGGAAGGGGAGCATTTTGATTACTACTGTTGACCTCTTACCTCCCACATGTGCCCACACACGATAAATAAAAGAAACAAAAACAAAATTAACAGTATTCCCGGTATCAACACTACTTTATGTCCTCAATCATTGTCACTGCGATAATCATTGTGTACCTATACTGAGACAGGACAGACACATTGGCATTGCACTTAAAACTACTGGAGAGCTGGAAAGAGGACTGGAGAGATGTCTCAAGGGTTAATTAAGCCTTTGCATCCCAAGCAAAAGAAGAGTTCAGTTCCCAGATCTACCTAAAAGGGCAGGCAAAATGGCGGCAGCCTGCACTTCCGGTCCTAGAGTGTGGAGCGTGGGAAACACAAGAGCAAACCAATAACGTAACAGAGAAATCCAGGATGATTCCAGAAGGCACCCTTGGGGTTCTACAGATACACACTATGCCCTCTTCTACACTACACACACACACACACACACACACACACACACACACCTACATACACACACAAAAAAAGACACTAAAAATAAATAAGCAAAACTTACTGAATTAGGGGTAACTAGGGGCATTGCTGAGTGGTAGAGCACTTGCCTAGCATGCATAAGAGCTCTGGGTTCCATCCACAGCACCACATACATAATAAAATAATATTAATGATATGTTTATTCCTAAACAGTGTTCCTATCTTAGTTTTCTTCAGTATACAACTGAGTAATTATAGACACATCTAATCTAAGCAAATTGTATGATTTCATTTCTTTCTTTTTTTTTTTTTTTGTGCATATGTGTGTGTTGGATGTGTGGATTAGAGAGCACTGTGTGTCCCTGTGAAGGCCCAAGAGTGACTTCAGGAATTATTCTGGATTGCTTCTACCTCCTTTTTGCTTCACTATGGAATTTCCCAGGCTCTGTCTTCAAGAACCGGAAGTGCACACAGCTGCCATTTCCCAGGTGCTTTTTTTTTTTTTAATTTTTTTTTTTTTATTATTTATTCAACCGTGTGCATATGCGTGTGTATGTGCGTGCGTGTCTGCGTGTGTATGTCTGTGTATATGTAGGACCACGGACGAATTCGCGAACCACCATGGGCGCCTCCACCTCCTTCTGCCCCGGGATTCACAAGCTCCGCCCTACCAGGACCAGAAGCACAGGCCGCCCCCGCTTCCGCCTGGCGTCTATACGTGGGATCTGGGATCCGAACTCAGGACCTTCCGCCTGCAAGGCGGAGGCTTAACCCCTGAGCCACCTCTCCAGCCCCTCCAGGTGCTTTTTTTTATGTGGGACCTGGGATCTGAACTCAGATTCTTCTGCTTTTGAGGTGCAGTCTTAACCCCTGAGCCATCTCTCCAGCCCAACTGTGTGATTTTTACACATGCTGTATGAAGTTTGTGTCTCAGTTTCTCTAAATATAAACAATAGAATTAACCATAGCTACTTCAAAAATATAAGAATTTTAGTGGGCTAGAGAGATGGCTCAGGGGTAAAGATTCTGCCTCACCAGCAAAAGGACCTAAGTTCGGATTCCAGATCCCACACATAAAAATGCCAGGCAATGAATGGGGGGAGGGGGCCTGCTTGCCCTTCTGGTCCTGGTGGGCGGAGCCTGTGAATCCTGTGAATCCCGGGGCAGAGTAAACAAAAAAGAAGAGGTAGAAGCAATCCACGATGGTTCCCGAATTCACCCTTGGTTCTGCATACACACACACACACCACACACACACACACACACAATTGAATTTTTAAAAAAAATGCCAGGCAGAAATGCAGCAGCCTGCCCTTCTGTTCTGGAAGGCAGAGCCTAGGAAATCCCAGAGAGAAGCAAATAGGTGTCAACTTGACAGTTGAAGGTTTGAGCTCCAGGCACATTTGTAGAGAATTAATGGTTGAGTTAAGCCCAGAGCAAACCTGCAGGAGATTGTCTAACTGATGAGGAAGGTCCAGACTATGGTGGGTGGGATTAGGCCCTGAACAGGTGAATAAAATACTGAGAGCCGGTTGAGGAAGTTGGCATCCTTCTGTACACTTGACCAGACATGCTGGTTTGGCAAGTAAGGATTGTCTGTTTCTCAGCCGTTATGTGGTGATGGTGTGACCAGTTCCCTCGACACTGATGTTGGTGCGTGCTCTCCCATCAAGCTGGACTGAGAACTGTAACCAGACTATCGTAAGGAAATAAACCCCTTGTTCCTTTAAGCCGTTTGATGGTTATGAAAGCGAATTGCAACAGTAATGATTCTAAAGGTTAGCCATTATAACTCTGTAGGTTGTCTTGTCAACCTGGGGAAGATTTCTTATTGTCATCTCTCTAATCCTTTCCTAAATGCAAACAAAAGATGGAGAACAAACACCATGTGTTTTCATTCTCAGTGACATTTCGTACATGCTGGAGAGATGACTCGGGGTAAAGTGCTTGCCACCGAAGAAGACCAGAGCTAGGGTCCCCAGTTCCCAAATAAGCACTAGGCACAATGGCATAGATGTCTGGAATCCCTGGACCCCTACCAGAAATAGATGAAGACCCAAGAATCTCCAGAAGCTTGCAGACCAGCCAACCAGCAGACCACAGCGGCAGCAAAGAAAGACAAGGTGGAAAGGCAGGAACAACACTTGAAGGCTGTCATCTACCTCCACATGAGCTCGGGCCTGGGCCCATGCCTGCCCCCCACTCATATCAACTTACCTATCAGTCCTACCTACTTGCACACACACACCAAATAAAATAATATTTAATAAAAAGTAAATAAGAGACCAGTGAGATGACTCGATGGGAAAGACTTCTGTTCACAAACCTGGCAACTTGAGTTATGTACTTTCTTCTTTTGCTCACTTACTCTAAAATAAATAAAATTTAAAAAACAGGGCTGGAGAGATAGCTTCAGGGGTTAAGATTCTGCCTCGCAAGCAGAAGGTCCTGAGTTAGGATCTCAGGTCCCACATTAAAAAAAAAAAAAAAAAAGCCAGGCTGAAACTGGTGGCCTGCACTTCTGGCCCTAGTGGGCAGAGTCTGGGAATTCCAGAGAGAAGCAAAAAGGAGGTAGAAGCAAGCCAGGATAATTCCCGAAGTCACCCTTCATCCTCCACAGGGACACACAGTGTACACACACATAAGCAAAATAAAAAAAAAAATAAAAGATAGTGTACCCAGGAAAGTCCCAACCCCCCCAAAATCAGTTCCTGAGTCCAAATAAAACAGCAGTATTTGAAAAACATAAGAAAATCATATTCAAGGAATATACTACTGCCCTTGTTAAGGTTCTTTTCCACATAGCAAATTTCTGTTTATCACTCAATTAATTCTGTCCTCTGTCTTACTGTCTTCAGAGACGAGAATGTCTTGCCCATTCTCTTTGGTTCTAGTTGTTTAGAATAGTCTCCCATGAAACCCCCCCCCTTTTTTAAGTGAATCAATTCCTTTGAATTTTGGTGGCAGTCAGGCAGATGAATCTCTGCCAAACATCAGCTACAGTCTTGTCTTGAGGGGTGTGTCTAAGTTTATCTGATTCCCTCCAATTTAGACTTTGTAGTTACACATTGATACCAGCAGAGGGAGACAGCTTCTCACAAGTTTGCTCTATTTTCTTAAAATATCTTTTGACTTTCACATATAAATACAATGGATTTGTGTTTTCACCTCTTATACAAGGCATTCAGTAGTGTGTATAGGACACACTACTATGTTTGTAGATTTATTTGTTCACGATCTATGAATCTCTGGAAAGATAAAAAAAAGTCGTGATAGAAGTTGGGGGGGGGGGAAGAAGTTGGGAGGGGGAGTTGACCAAATTGCTGGGGGACTGGTAAGACGGACTTAATTTTTTTTTTTTATTTCAAAGACTTTTAGATGCTAAGAAAGCTCTCTTCTGCCAAACCATGTCCCAAATTCCAATTTTTTCTATGTATCCTTTTGTAGTTTGTAATATAATATTACATGTATGTGTTCCCTGCCCTAAGGAAACCAAAATATATGAAATGACTTGATTAATAGTCAAGACTTATTATTGGGATGGACTCTGAGGAAAATAACTTGCATAAGCTTACTGGAAAGAACCTAGCCACACTTTTTTTTTTTTTGCCTGTATGGGTATGGGTGTGTGCATGTGCATGTGGGTGTGTATGTAAGAGACACCCAAGGGCTGGAGAGATGGCTCAGGGGTTAAGACTATGCCTTCAAGCAGAGGGTCCTGAGTTCAGATCCCGGTCCCTCCTAAAAATGCCAGACAGACTGCAGCCTGCACTTCTAGCCCTGATGGGTGGAACGTGGGAAATCTCAGATCAAAATAAATAGGAGGTGGAAGGGTAGAAGCAATTCAGGATTATTCCCAAAAGTCACCCTTGGTCCTCCACAGGGACACACAGTGTTGTCTGAGACACACACACACACATTTAAAAAGAGAGACACATGAGTATATGTTTGTGGAGACCCAAGATTGCTCTACCTCCTTATTGCTTTGCTCTGGGGTTTCCCAGACTTCACCTACCAGGGTGGAAAGAGCAGACCACCGCCATTTCTACCCAGTGTTTTTATGTGGGATGTGGGATTCAAATTCAGTTTCTTTAGCTTATGAGGCAAAGACTACTCCTGAGCTATCTCCCCAGTTCCAATAATAAATTTAAAATAAATAAATACATTAAAAAAAAAAAAACCAGGCTAGAGAGATGGCTCAGGGGTTAAGACTTTGCCTCACAAGCAGAAGGTCCTGGGTTTAGATTCCAGATCTCACTTAAAAATGCCGGGTGGAAAAGGCAACGGCTTGTACTTCTGACCTTTGTGGCCTGGAAAATCCTAGAGTGAAGCAAGGAGGTGGTAGAAGCAATCCAGGGTCATTCTCAAAGTCACCCTTGGGCCTCCACAGGGATACAGTACCCTCTGATAAACAAACATACACACACACACACACACACACACACACACACACACACACTAAATTAATTAATAAATAAATAACCCAAAGATTTTATGGTTTTTTTTTTTTTTTTGTCAAAACAGATTAAAAATTCCTGCCATCTTTGAGTTAACAGAGTTAGGATGAAGTGGTTCTAACAGAATCTAGCTGTTCTAACCCTGACTGGGCACTGACATCTTTGGGGGTTCTTTGGAAATATAATCTGGGGCAGTGGTCTGAGAGGCCCTGGAAGTTGATTTTCTCTCTCTCTCTCTCTCTCTCTCTCTCTCTCGTCTCTTTCCTTCCCTCCCCAAATCTCCTTGTGCTTCTCCCTATCTCTCTCCTCCCTCTTCTCTTCTTTCCTTTACCCTCCCCTCCCTTCTATCTCTCTGTACTGGAGATGCAACTATGACTGTTCTAGCATTAAGCCGTGTGCCCAGTCTGGAGCCTACATTGTTAACGGAAGCACTACTATACTCTGGAGTAGGGGTCTGTGAAGGTTCATCTTCATTGTTGACTTGACTGGATTTGAAATCACCTAGGAGATGCCCCTCTAGGTGTGTCTGTGAGGAGGTTTTGGGAGATGTGTAACAAGTAGGAAAAATCCATCCTAAATATGCTCAGTATCATCCTATGGACTGAGATTCTGGGTTGAATAAAAAGGGCAAAACAGGGCTAGTGAACAGCTCGGTGGGTAAGGCACCTGCTCACAAACCTGGAGACCTGAGTTCAATTCCCAGACGCTCACCTGGTGGAAGGAAAGAACTGACTTCTGAGCGGTGTCCTCTGACCTCCACCCTACACTATGGCATGTGTGTGTGTATTCTCTCTCTCTTAAATTAATACTTCTTAAAATAAAGGGCAAAATAAGTAGAGCGGCAAACACACATCTCCCTCTGCTCCAACTGTGGATGTGGTGTGACCAGCCACCTCGCACCATGGATGCCCAAGATAATGGACTATAAACCATTAAACTTTGAGTCCTCGATTCCTCACGTTATTTCTGTCGGGCATTTTGCCAGAGCAACGAGGAAACTAACACTGCGTGTCACAAGTTCTATGATCTTTATTTATTTATCCCATGTATGCACAAGTCACGGTGCAAGAGTGGAGTCAGAGACGACTTGCAGGAGTTGGTTCCCTCCTTCTGGGAATTGAACTTAGGGCACTAGTCTTGGTTGTGACCACCTTTTGCTGCTGAACCATCTCACTTTTTTTTTTTTTTTTTTAAATAATTGCTGGAGCCGGAACCAGGACAAACCCTTTCTTTCTATGAGTTAGAACTGCCCAGTTTCCTTTTGTAGAGACATTTCCTAATTGAAAGACTAGCATGAAGCTGACCGAGTGTCCTCGGCGGAGCCTTCTCCTCCCACCTTGGCAGTCAGAAGACCTTTTTTCTTTTTCTGAGAAAGGTCTTGCTGTTTTTCCAACCAGTTCTGAACTCTCCTGTCTAGCTGGAAGTAAAGAAGTAAAACCAAGTGATGTGGAAGTTGATTTCCGACTCAGTTCTTGTCCCGAGAGTTATCTAGGAGGTCCACTTAGTCCCCGGGCAGCTTAGGAGCTCCAGGTCGCTCCAGTGTTAGGCACATGGAAGTGAGGTCGGAAGCAACTTTGAGTTCTGCATCTCGAGTTTCCTTACACCAGATCTGCAGGGATGGCCTCTCTCTTTCCTGTAGAGATAAGATCTCCTTGGCCCGGGCTGGCCTCTAATTGCTATATGTAGCCAAGGATGGCTTTAGATTGATCCTCCTGCCTTTACTTTTCAAAGGCGTGAACCCCAAACCGCCCCTCCCACCCAGGGCTTCTCGATGGTTCTCCTCGACACACACCTCTCTAGGGTTTTGCTGGACCTTTTGCAGGGGTGGCTGTCACAGACCTGACTCTTCCCGGCCCTGCTCTGTTGCTACGTGGGTGGTTCTGCGCCCGAGTTTTCTCATCTTAAAAAAAAAAAAAAGAGGAGGAGGTAGTAACAGCTTACACTGTGGTTGCTACAGCTCCCAGAGGCTTCGCTTGCACAGGCGAAGCAGCGAGCGTCCCTCCCCCTGGGCGACATCCAAAGGCACTTCCGTCCTCTACAGCCCTCCTCCGCGCTCGCTGGGTCCTCGGGGGCTACATTTCCTCTCTAAGACTCAGTCTCCCAAGCGCTGGGAGAAAATGGCCCAATGCAGCGGCGGTCGGAGGTGGGAGGGACGTGCACCCCCGGAGCTGCGCCCGCCGCCGCCGCCCTTCTCAACATGGCGCCGCCCAGCGGCCGCTCCGCGCCGGCACGCCGCGCTGACGTGAGTGCGCGCGCGTCTTCCTCGGCGTAGCCCGGCGCATGCGCACTGGGTGCTGTCTGCTCCGGGCGAGAGCGGCGGCGGCGGCGGCGGCGGCCTCGGCGGCCTCGGCGGCGGCGGCGGCGGCGGCGGCAACGACAGCGTTTCGAGTGGATGAAGATGACGGCTCCGGGCGGCCCGGGGTCCCGCGGGCTGTAGGTTCCCGAGCACGTCCGGCGCGGCCTGGGGCGGAGCGCCTGTGCTCCGGGCCTGTCCCCGGGTCCCTCACCGCACCGTCGCCGGAGCAGCGAACCCGAGAGCGTGGAGCGGGCTGGGCCAGGTGAGGCCTCCCCCCGCGGAGGCCGCCCGCCGCGGCCCGGGGGGCAGCGGGCGCCCGGAGGTGGGCGCGGGCCCCGCATCCTCCGCGGGCGTCGGTCCTGCCGGGTGGGCGGGGGGAGGGGGTATCGCGGGCGCCGTCCTCGTCGGTTCCTCTGGGTGAGGCGGGGAGCAGCGCCCCTTTTCCAGCCTCCCTCGGGATGGGTGCGAACCCGTCTCCTGTCCACGGCAGGGCGTTTCTCGTCCTTTGCACCCAGACCGGGAGACGATGTGCCGCGCGGACCGCGAGTGGCTTTGGGGTGTCTCCGAGCCCCACCCCGCCCCCGAACCTTCACTCCCTCCCGAGGAGAGCCGGAGACGGCTGCCCTCCAACATTGGGGCTGTGCCGGGTGGGGAGGGTGTGTGATGGGGGGCGGGGGGCACCTCGTCTTCTGCAGCTGCAGCTGCTAAGAGACGGTTTTGGAATTGGCTGACAAAATGCAAGCAGTCTCTCCTAATGCCACCTTCCCGAGGGTCCCCGCGAAGGTGGTAACGGGGGTCTCCTGGCTAGACGGCGGTCCACGTTGTGACCGGGAGGGCTTCCCCCGGTGAGAACGGTTTGTGCGGAGGGAACGGCGGAGGGTGGGAAGGACTTTGTAAATAAAGGAAGACACAATTGTGAGCCTTCGCAGTCCTCTGAGCAGAGGAACTTCAACGCTCATGGACTTAGCTGCAAATCTTTGGATTCTGAAACTCGTGAATATCACCCATTGCTTGATCTTTTGTTAGGAACATAAAAGCTTCATTGCTCAATGGCGAAAGTGTTTGGACTTTTCTATGGTGGGATTCCGGTTGCTGTAGATGAAGAGACACATTACCAGTTTTCACCTGCGTGCAGCAACATTGTACCCTTCGCGTTAGTCCTTTTATTTATTTTGTAAATAACTTTGTTGTTCAAATGCTGATTGGGAGAGTTAATTTCTCAGGTGGAGAAGACTGTTGGATTGGTGCATTAGACTTTATTCTTCCTTTTGGAACCATGGTTAGGTTGGTACTGTGCCGTAGGGAATCGTTGAGGCCATTGCTTTTGCTTGGGCCACCGATACCTTTTCAAACAAATTGGTTTTGCATGTGCTTTAGAATGATGACATCATGGATTTGAGGGACAAGGAAAATTGGAGAACCGGCAATCATTTGGAATTGGGCCTGCAGCTCTTAACATAGGCTAGTGATGTTCTGGGAAACAATTGTCACTTTCAGTGTGTTCATTCGGGTCGGTTGGTTGACTTTCTTTTATGTCTTCTATGTTATCAATTCATATCCTGTGGTTGTTTGCTTTTGATAGACCCAGTTTAGTATACTATTTAATCTGTCTTGAGCTGTGAGTGTGTTAGACGCTTCAAAAAAGTCTTCATAACAGTTAAATGACAACTCTTATTTTAATACTAGTTGGTTGGGCAGTTTCTCTTTTTTTTAAATGTTATTTATTTTGTTCCCTTGTGTGTGTGTGTGTGTGTGTATGCGTGTGTATCAGAGGGCACTGTGTGTCCTTGTGGAGGACCAAGGGTAACTTTGGGAATCATCCTGGATTGCTTCTATCTCCTTTTCCTTTGCCCTGGGATTTCCCAGACTCTGCCACCAGGGCGGGAAATGCAGGCCACCTCTGACTGACTGACTGTCTGGCATTTTTATCTGAGACTGGGATCCAAACTCAGGACCTTCTGACTTTACCTCTGAGCCATCTCTCCAGCTCTATTCATTCTCTCTCTCTCTCCGTCCTCCTCCCTCTCTGTCCTCCTCCCTCTCTCTCTCTGTCCTCCTCCTCTCTCTCTCTCTCTTTCTCTCTTTCCCCTCTCCTCTCTCTCTCTCCCCTCCCAAATCAATGTGCTCTAGGAAAACTTGTTCATTTTCTTTATGTCTTTGCTAAAGGTGCAGACTTGAGCCCAGGGTAGGAAATTGGAAGGCCATTCTGCATGTTAATTTGGGAATCATCCTGGATTGCTTCTACCTCCTTGCTTTGCTCTAGGATTTCTCAGGCAACACCCACCAGGGCCAAAAGTATAGGCTGTCGCTGGTTCCGCCTGGTGTTTTTATGTGGGACCTGGGATCAAAACTCAGGGACTTCTGTTTGTGAGACAGTCTTAACCCCTGAGCCATCTCTCCAGCCCTTGGCTTTGTTTCTTGTCATTATATATTGCTCTATGCTAACTCATCTTCAGGTGTGATGAGGACTTCGTGATGTCTTTGGTATTATTTGCTCTCCTACGTTTCGACTTACCTTTCTCAGTTACAAAAAAGAAGAGATTAGGAAAAGTAACTTATGATGCTGCCTAATGTTTATTTCTGAAGGGCTTTATTGAAAATCACTTTATTTTTGTGTGGACATGTATGTATGTATTTGTGAGTAGAGGAAGGTACTGTATGTGCCTGTGGAAGCTAGAGAATGACTTTGGGAATCATTCTGGATTGCTCTACCTCCTTATTGCTGTGTTCTGGGCTTTTCCAGACTCTGTCTTCCCAGTTGGAAGTACAGACCTTTCCCATTTCTACCTGGGATCTGGAATCTGAATTCAGGTCCTTCTGCTTTTGAGGTAGCGGCTTTAACCCCGAAGCCATTTCTCCAGCCCTGAAAATCACTATGTAGTTTAAGCCCTCCAGTAAGAATCAGCTTTATTTATTTAGAGAGAGAGAGAGAAAGAGAGGGAAAGGTACATACACAAGCACCATGGTGCACAGGTGGTGGTTAGAGGACAACTTTCTTTTCACCATGTGGACTTCCAGGGATTGAACTCAGGTTGTCAGATTTGCAAGCAGACACCTTATCTATGTATATGCAAGCAACATATCTATTGAGCAGTCCTAGAATCAGCTATGTGATAGCTACTTACTGTGCAAAGCAAACCAAGATAAGCCTTCTGAATCTTCATTTTATGAGCATCCTGAAGTCCCAAAGAGAAGCTAATTTGAAAGATGAACAGGTATCTGATTCTTTTTGTGTTTCCAAGGAATTAACCACTCCTTATAAAACCAAAAAACATTTGATTAAGTAATGGTATTGCCACATCACAAGAGGCAATGTTGTGAGAGTGCTTTGAAAAATGTAAAGTAAAATGTAAACATAAGACAGTTTCTCTTCACAGAAGCATCTGCTGATGGTCCTCTGTATGCTGGATATTTTGAGAAGGAGGTATTGAGACCCTGAGATGAGCCAGAAGGGGAGACACTGTGCTTTAATTTAATTCTTTAATAAGTACACTAAATCCAATCAGAGGAGTCAAGGAAGGGTGGCCTGGGAGTGTGACATAGCTGGGCACAGGTGTCAACTTGACAGTTGAGGGTTTGAGCTCTGGGCACATTTGTGGAGAACTAGTAGTTGGGTTAAGCCCAGAGAGAACCTGCAGGAGATTATCTAGCTGATGGGGCAGACCCAGTCCATGGTGGGTGTGACTAGTCCCTGAACAGGTGAATAAAATACAGAGAACTGGTTGAGAAAGTCGACATCCTTGTGTACACTTGACCAGACATGCCGGTCTATCAAGTAAGGATCGTCCCTCTCTCAGACATTATGTAGAGATGGTGTGGCCAGTTCCCCCGGTCTGGTGTTGGTGCGTGCTCTCCTGTCAAGATGGACCAAGAACTGTAACTGGATTATTGTAAGAAAATAAACCCCTTGTTCCCTGAAGCTGTTTGATAGTGATTTATCAGCAACCATACAGGCGACTGCAATAAAGTGCTTTCTCTGATCTCTCTTCTGCAGAATAGCCTTTTTGAGTAATTTGCTTTTCTTGAAGTATTTTATTTACTTTAAGAGAGAGAATATGCATACCATGTCACATGGTGGAGGTCTGTGTTCAAGTTTTGGGAAGTCATTTTCCTCTTCCACTATGTGGCTTTCCCGGGGGATTAAATTCAGGTCAGTAAAAACTATCTTGCTGTCCCAAATGACATGGCGTTTATAAAAGTTTAATTTATGTGTTTATTTAGATAGTATCTTGTGTAGACCAAATTGACCTGGACTTCCTCATCCCCCCAAGTGCTGAGATTGCAGGTGTGCACCAACACACCTGGCTAAGGAAAACATCTTAAAATATTTTTTTTTGTCATGAGTTCCTTCCCTCTTTTATTCATTCATTGTCATAACACTTCCCACACACTCTACCCCAGTTATGGTTTCTGCATTGTCAAAATCCAGCATCTTGGGAGAGTCTCGAGTGAGTGAGTCAGCACGGCAGCAGCATCACAGCTGCACTAAAGTTTCTCAGATTCTCAAGCGATGACAGTGCTGGAGTGAGACTGTGTTGTTGTTTGGCCAGTGAGCACACGAGGTACTGTGTTTCTATGGTGTTGCTATTGTCAGTGCTGGTTTGTGTTTTTATGATGGATCTCTGCCGCCCAGGCTCTGTCCTAGAACTTCCCTTTCTAGACCCAGGACAGCAGGTTTGTATCACTGTGTCCAGCACTTGGTCATATTTAGGAACTAACTATTTAACGATCCCCCAGAAGTATAGATTGCTATTAATATTGTCCCTTTCTCCTGAGAATAAATAAAATGAGACATTCTTTTGTTTTTTGGTGAAATTGGCATTTTAAGTCAAAATTATACTAAATTATTTCATGGAATTCATTTATGTGAATTTTGAGGGCTTAGTGTCTCTGATATTGAAAATCTGCATCTATTATTTGTTAATTTAACATGTGGTCACCTGCTTTGCAGAAAAATTTAAAAAGTTTTGTATTGTGTAGAATCTTTAGGTAGGATTATTATTTGAACATGTAGTGGCTATATCTTTTTTAAAAAAAAACTCTGTATATGTGTGTGTGTGTGTGTGTGTGTGTGTGTGTGTGTGTGTGTGTGTGTATCGGAGGTCACTGTATGTCCCAGTGGAGGACTAAGGGTGACTTCAGGAATCATCCTGCATTGCTTCTACCTCCTTTTTGCTTCCCTCTGGGATTTCCCAGGCTCCACCCACCAGGGCCAGAAGTGTAGGTCCTCCTCTCCCCCCCACCTTTTCCACCTGGCAGTTTTTACATGGGACCTGGGATCCAAACACAGGACCTTTTCTGCTTGTGAGGCAGAGTCTTAACCTTGAGCCATTTCTCCAGTCCTTTTGTGTTTTATGTATATATAAATCTGATAAGTGTGTGGGAATTAGTAAAGCAGTTGTCACTTGTAAAGATTAACTGTTCTGGATTGTAGCTTAGTGTAGACAGTAACTTACCTACTTCTCTCTCTCTCTCTCTCCTTCCCACCCTCCCTTTCTATCTCCATTCTCTTCCCCCTCCTGCCCTTAACCCAGGGTCTGCTGCATGCTAAGGTAAACAAACGTCTTTCACTCTCACTGAGTTGCACTCCCTGCCCCTGACGGTAACTTGTATTCACATCTAGTAATAGATTTGAGGAAGTTAATTTCTGTAAAAGCAGCCAGTTTAGTTTCAGCTGGTTGTCATGTTTGAATGTGAATTCCCCCCTTCTTATGTTTAATTCTTAACTGGTATTAATATTTGAAAGGTTGTGTTACCTTCTAGAGGTAGAACTTTTTGGGAAGAAGGCACATCATGGAAGACGGGCCTTGAGGTTTAGTATCTTGCCTGCTTCCTTGTGCTCCCTTGATGTGCTCTGCTTCCTGACGACTGTGGTGACTGGCCCGCGTCTGCCGTCAGCCATGCTCTCTGCTGTGTGATTCTTGCCACGGTGGACTGTATTCCCTCTGGACCTATAGTCACAATGGAGGTGAAGACAGAGTCTTAACCCCTGAGCCATCTCTCCAGCCCCCGTTTTTTTTTTTTTTTTTTCTTTTTACTGTTAAGATAGATATGTCTACATTGAGCTTCTTTAATTGTGCTTAGGGGTGTGTGTGTGTCTGCGCGCGCGTTATGCACACCAGGAGTCATTTTCTGATGTCTTCCTCTGTTGTGCTCCACCTTATTTTTTTAAAAAAATTTTTTTTATTATTATTTATTCAACTGTGCGCATGTGCGTGTGTGTGTGTGTGTGTGTGTATGTGTGTGTGTGTGTGTGTGTGTGTGTGTGTGTCTGTGTATGTGTAGAACCACGGACGAATTCGCGAACCACCATGGACGCCTCCACCTCCTTCTGCCCCGGGATTCACAGGCTCCGCCCTACCAGGACCAGAAGCGCAGGCCACCCCCGCTTCCGCCTGGCGTCCATACGTGGGATCTGGGATCTGAACTCAGGACCTTCCGCCTGCAAGGCGGAGGCTTAACCCCTGAGCCACCTCTCCAGCCCCATCCACCTTATTTTTTGAAGCAGGACATGGACCACATGAAGCTCAGCAGTTGCTGGCCAGCAAGCTCTGGGACCTCCTATCTCTGCTTCCTTAGTGCTGGGATTGCAGTCTTGCCTGGCTTCTTACCTGGTTGATGGGGATCTGAACTCAGGTTCTCATCCTTGTACAGCAAGCTCTTCGCCTACTGATTTATCTCCCCAATCCTGATTGTACTAAGATTTAATTTTTTTTTATTTGTGTGTCTGTGTGTGTATCAGAGAGCACTCTATGTCCCTGTGAAGGCCCAAGGGTGACTTTAGGAATCATCTTGGATTGCTTTTACCTCCTTTTTGCTTTGCTCCGGGACTTCTCAAGCTCTGCCCACCAGGCTGGAAGTACAGACCACCACTTTTTCCAAACTCAGGACTTGATGCTTGTGAGACAGTCTTAACCCCTGAACTCTCTCTCTAGCCACTAAGGTTTAATTTATTTATGTCTAGAAGTAGGATGCCAGATCACCTGACATGTGCATTTAGAGTGTTGCCAGATAACACTTTTTGAGATTTTTAGCAATTATTGGTAAATCTGAAAATAGTGTGCTCTTTGAAATAAGCCAGACATGTAAGAGAAAATATTGTATGATTCCATTGACACGTGATTGTCAGATTCATGGATACAGAAAGTAGAATGATAGTGGCTAGAACTATGAAGAGGGGAAATGGGGAGTTAATTGATGAGTGTGGAGTTTGTTTGGGATGGTAAAATTTTGTGGAAGACTGTTCCAGTTACTCTTGCTGTGGTAAAAGATATTAGTGATCATTGCACGTAAGCAAAAGCACATAATGCCTCTGAACTGTACACTTAGAAACGTTATGATGAGTTTTACATTTTATACAGTAAAATTTTTTAAATGGGCTGGGATGTGTGTCAGTGGTAAAGCAGTAATCTAGGCTACCAAAAGCTGTGGGTTCAATCCCCAGGACCGCAAAAAGAACAAACTTAAAGCAAACCTAAAGTTGGGCTTGGTGCACATGCCTCTAATCCCAGTGCTGAGAAGGAGCATCAGAAGTTCAAGGTTAGCCTGAGCTTCTTAATAAATTCAAGACCTGTCTGGATCACATGATTCCCCCTCCCCTCAAAAAAGGAAGCAAACCTAAAATGTCATACTAATGGCCTTGGATTTTAAAAAACAGACATTGAGGGTCTTTTAATTTAATATTTTCATTTTATTTAGTGTCCGTGTGCACATGTGCCTTGGTCATATATGGTTGCCAGGGGGCAGCTTTTGAAAGTTGGTTCTTTCCTTCTACCATGGGGGCTTCAAGGATGGAGGGTCACGAGGCTTATAAGCAGGCACCCTTATTCACCAAGCCCTCCCTGGAGACAACTTTTCTAGAATAATTTCTCTTCTCCACTTTGATGAGACAAGGTCTCTCTTGTTTCTGCTGCTTTGTGTACTCCAGGTTACCTGGCCTGTGAGCGTTCTGCCCATTCTCTTGTGTCTGCTGCCTGTGTTGCCATAGGAATCTGGGATTGCAGACAAGAGTTGCATCATTGGGCTTATTACAGGATCAGAAGTTGAGCTCAGGTTGTCAGACTTGGGCGGCAAACATCCAGCATTGAGCTGTCTCACGTGGGTTTTTTTTCTTGTGGGACGGGGTCTTCACCAGAGTGTTATCAAACTCATGTACTCTATAGCTCAGAACTCTTGGTGACCTCCTGCCTCAGCCTTCCAAATGTGGGATTGCCTATGCAGGCTACTACATTCAACTTATATTGTGGGATGAAAGTTTTTTTTTAAGAAATTATTTTTTAACAATATTTGAGAAAGAAAGAGAAAGTGAGAGCACATGCATGCCATGGTGCATGGGTGGAGGTCAGAGGACAACTTACCTTACGACTTGTGGGCTTCCTGGGAGCAAACTCAGGTCTCCAGTTTTTCGAGCACACACCTTACCCACTGAGCTGTCTCTGCAGCTCAGAAATAAAGGATTTTGTTTTGTTTTTTCCTGACATAGTCTCATATAGCTATGGCTGGCTTCAAATATGTTCTGTAGCTGAGGATGATTTTGAACCCCTGGTATTTCTGTGTTTACCTTCTTCCTAAGTGTGAGGTTACAGGCATGTACCACTATACCTGGCTAAAAATGGAATCTTAGATGCAACCTCTACATGGTATTAATGTATCTGTAAAACCAGAACTCAGGAGGCTAAGATAGGATGATTGCATGAGTTTTGAGAACAGCCTGGGCTACAAAGTGAGACCCTCTTTAATCCTTCTCTTGAAAAAAAAAATCATCGTATCAAGAGTGTCAAGAAAATCGTTTTACCTTCTGATCAATTATTCTGCAAGCCTAAAACTGGTGGGCGGGTGAGAGGGAAAAGGAGGGAAGAGATTATTCCTTAACAAGTTTATGTTTTCCCCATTTGGTTTATTTAATTTTATTTTAGTATTGAGTTATTTGAATTTGAAGTACCCAGTAGTGATTTAAGAATGTAAATACATTCCTAGCACCGTGGAAGTGGAGGTGAGAATTTTGAGCTTAATGTTAGCCTGGATTTCATACTCCATGGCATAGAGCTTGCATGGCATGTCCAGGGTCCTGGGTTGGATTCCCAATATGGGATTTAAAAAAAAAAGAGTAAGCACTGTGGGTGCTTCCACTTACTTGTTTGCCTGTGTGATCGTTGTAGTGTATGCACAGCACGTAAAACTGTGTTTCAGAGAGGTGTGTGCGGGCACGTGTGTGTATGAGAGAAAGAGAGAGAGAGAGAAAGAACTGTGTGTTCCTGTGGAGGCCCTAGGGTAACTTTGGGAATCATCCTGGATTGCTTCTACCTCCTTTTTGCTTTGTTCTGGGATTTCCCAGGCTCCGTTTTTTACATGGAATCCGGATCCAAACTCAGGTCCTTCTCCTGACAAGACAGAGGCTTAACTCGTAAGCCATCTCTCTCTCCAGCCCTCCCATGGGTTTAATACATATTTATCATTGTACTATGTTTACATTTGCCCTGCCCCCAAAATAATATTTTTAAATCAGTCGTTTAGGCCATTGACCCTTATGCTGCTGTAAGATCACTTTAAAAAAATAATTTTGTAATCTTTATTGATAGGAGGAAACCTCACACACTCTTAGACCCCACACTGTGAATGGGGACAGACTGAAGCGTGAAAAGCGTCAGCAGCAGCACTCAGGGAAGAGCCTTCCGTGTCTGCCACCTGCAAAATACCTTTTCTTTTTTTAAAATTTTTTTTATTATTATTCTTATTTATTCAATTGTGTGTGTGTGTGTGTGTGTGTGTGTGTGTGTGTGTGTATAGAACCACGGATGAATTCGGGAACCACCATGGACCGCCTCTGACTCCTCCTTGTTTACTCTGCCCCGGGATTCATAGGCTCCGCCCTACCAGGACCAGAAGCGCAGGCCGCCCCCTGCTTCCGCCTGGCGTCTATACGTGGGGTCTAGGATCCGAACTCAGGACCTTCTGCCTGCAAGGCAGAGGCTTAACCCCTGAGCCACCTCTCCAGCCCCGCAAAATACCTTTTCAATGAATAAAACCTTTGGCTGTGTGTATCGTTTTTTCTTCTGGTAGCAGACTTTAACATCACAGCTTTCTTTGCTTCTGTGGAAGAGACATAAAGTAATACTTTCTGAAAATTCTGGTGGATGGTTAGTTTTACCATTCAGTCGATACATTATGCAAAATTATTGTTCCAGATCATAGAAAATTTGAAGAAGGTTGGAGATAAAAATGTTTTTCTGATTCCATCTTTTTTAAATGTTAAACTTAAATTATTACAGTGTTAATGGTTTGTAGCCATTACCACCTTCTTACCTACGGGAAACACATTATGGGATGACACATACAAGGTTATAAACTCAAGGACAGTGCGGTGGTGCTTTTCATGTGTTTGGACGCCATATCTTCTGTTCTATTTTGCTTGTTTTTGAGACAGGATCTCACTTTGTAGCCCTAGCTGGCCTGAAACTCATATAGACCAGGCTGACTTTGAATTTGCAGCAGTCTTCTGTTCTTAGCGTCCCAAGAGTTTGGATTCCAGGCATGTGTCACCATGTCTGAGTGGACACTGTCTTAGGCTTTGTTGCTGCCTTAAAGAAGAATTCTAGCTGTGCATGTTGCGTCTTGATTGCCTTTGTGGTATTATACCTTTGTCTCACCTTTGTCAGAAACCGTAGCACTGAGAAGTGAAGTATAGATTTTAGTGAGGCAAGGATTAGTAGGCAGAATCATAACTTGTACAGTGGTGAAAAGTAGAAACTATCTGTATCATTTATCTCAGTTGGCTGGTCCTGTAGGCCACCTCACTCAAATGCTTACAAGCTCTAAGACAATAAAGATGTTGCATAAAATAAGAAGACCAGAGTACTTAATTGGTGGGCAGCAATAGACTAGGTGGCCAGTAGTAATCCTACATTAACTGAAGAGGGATATTTCAAAAAGGGGTAACCAGCAAGAACAAGGATCGAAGATCAAGATAGATTTTAGGATGTTTGAAGAACAATGAGCTCAAAGGCTGAACTGAAATCTGAAGGAAAACACCTCTGCTTCTCTCACTGGCCAGTACTCAGTACCTTGGAAACAACTGCGCGATAACTCTATTGTTTTTTGGAAACAGTCTCTTTCCATGGAATCCAGGCTAGCCTCCTGTGCTGTGTATCCCAGACTGTCCACGTGCTCAGGACCCTCCTGCCTCAGGAGTGCTGAGACTACACACTGAGCAACAGAATATACCAAGCGAGCGTCCTCCAGTTTGGTTCTCACTCGACCTGAGAAGGTCTCAAATCCTTCTTAGAGGGTTCAGTCCCTGTGACTTGACCCTGCTTCAGGTGTCAACCACAAGTCTAGCAACACGTGGTTGTTTCACCTGTGCATCTCACTGATTAGACTTGATTAGCGGAACCTCAGAAATTTACCAGTTCATTATGAGAGCTAGGTAAATAGAGGTGCCTTGGGCAAGTCATGAGGGAAGGGATCTAAGGCTTCAGTGTTGCTCTGAGCGCATCAGCCTCAGACTCTCCATCCTCACAGCCTGGAATCTTCCCAAATCCAAACTTCATTTTGTTTGGTATTATTGAGACAGATTCTGAGGTAGTCCAGGTGACCTTAAACTCTCTCATGTAGATGAGGGTGACCTTGAACTTCAGGTTATCTTGACTCCGTCTCCTTGGTGCTGGCATTACAGATACGTACCCTCTTGCCCTAGCACCTTTGTGGGTTTTTGTGGAAATCTTATTATGTAGGCATGATTGATTCAATCAGTGGTCATTCCTGACCAACTTAACTTTCACTCTCTCTCCCTTTCTGTAATTGGAGTGTTGGTCCCAAGTCCTAACTTTCTAATCATGTCTTAATCTCAAGATAGATTGGCTCCTGTCTACTGGGGCTGCTGGCTTTCAATCAGCTCTTTAATATGCAAAATGTGTTATTTTGGAGGGTCCATGACTTTCAGGAGTTGTATGCCAGGAGGCAGGTCAGTACTTCAAGGTGTACTAGTCCTTGATATTAACCCCACCAATAAGGGTGGGTATGATCTTAACTATTAAAGAGCATTGACGGCCAGGCATGGTGCTGTATGCCTATTAGTGCTAGCGCTGGGGAAACTGAGGCATGCAGATTGGCACAAGTTTAAAGAAAAGATACTGCTAAAATACCTATTAATGTGTTTGATGGACAAATGGCAGACAGACAGGACAGGCTTCTTGATGATGTCATTGGAGGTTAGCACAGGCTAAATTCTCATAAAAGTTTAAGGTTTGATGGCAGATGTTCCTTGTGGAAGACTTTTGAATGACATTTGTGTTCCTCCTCATCTCCACTTACAATCAGTTTAAGCCGTGTGGACAATGAGACGCTATAGCTGGGGATTGCCTGGTGGCATATACCTACTTACAATGCCAGCACTCAGGAAGTTGAAGCAAGGAGACTGTGAATTTGAGGCTAAGGCAGCTTAACCTGTGAGTCCCTATCTTAAAAAAGCTGTAGTTGGCTCTGACTGATGTGCCTCCCTTTGGCTGTCGTATAATTCCTAGGAAAAATTACACCAAATCAGAATTAATTCAAGAAGAAAGAAAACTCAAATAGTCTAAGGAAGTGGAATCAATGGTCAGCTAGATCTAAACAGAACTACCAGGAGTGTCCAACCCACGTGCCTCGTGCAGCCCAGGATAGCAATGTGTGTGGCCCAAAACAAAACAAGAAACTTGCTTAAATCATTACAAGATTTTGGGGCTGAGGAGATAACGAATCGATTGCTATACAAGCATGAAGACCCAGGTACAGATCCCTAGCAGGCAGGGAAAAAACTGGCGAGGTAGCGCACACCTGAAGTCCTAGTGTTGGAGAAACTCACTAGCCAGGCTGGTCTTGCTGAGTCAGCTCCAGGTTCAGTGAGAGAGTACACTACACACACATGCACACACACGTACATGCACACGTGTACCCCCACAAGAAAAACAGGTTTCTTTTGTAAGTTCCTTGCACAGGTCTCAAGTGTGAACTTTGTAGACAGCAATGTCATGTTGCAGTGTCTAAAGGTTCAGTGTGCCTGTTTGGCCAGTATAGACTTCTGTCTTCTCTTTGTTTTTACACTTATTTATTCAATTATCTAATTAACTTGTTCATCATAGGGAGGTATGTCAAAGCATGCTCATGGAGGGTAGAAGACAATTTTCAGAAGTCGGTTCTTCTACCATCGAGGCTTCTGGGATTGAACTCGGGTCTCCAGGTTTGCATGTGGGGACCTTTACCTGCTGAGCCATCTTGCTAGCTCTCTTCATGGCTTTTAAGTAATTTAAATTGAATTTGAATCATAAACCACAGGTGGAAAGACATACCAATTTGATGCTATTTTTGTGTGTGTATGTGTGTACTTGGGCTCGTGTACACATGCATATGTGGAGGTAGAGGACAGCTTTTAGGAGTCACTTCTCTCTTTTCTGCAATGTAGGTTCCAGGGATCAAACTCATTTGCCAGGTTTGTGTTACAGGTGTCTTTATTCATGAACCTGGGAACACTTACCTAGCCAATATTCACCGATAGCATTTTAATTATGGAAAACACTTTCAGTATTTTCCTATCATTGTTCCTCAACATGTAACAAATTAGTATATCCTTGGATGTATTTTCATTTTAAAAATCACAGTTTGAGTTAAGAATTCAACTTAGTGCTCAAAATTTTTGTTTGATCCTCAGCACTGGGGGGGGAACAAAAATTGCAGTGACTTGCTGACTTGATTTTGATAAAAACATCATTAAATGAATTTTGGTTTAGGACTAGGACAGAATATCCCAACAGTTTCTGAAATGATCGTAAATATACTTCTGCCATATCATAAATACATCTCATCTATATTTATGTAAAGTATTGCTCTTAACATGGGAATTAAAATATGACATGATGGTTCATGCTTGTAATCCCTAAACTCAGAAGGGTGAAATGGAAGGAGTTAAAAGGCAGCTTCAGTGACATAGTGCAGATTGGCTTGGACTGCATGAAACCCTGTCTCAAAAAACAAAAACAAAATAAATAAAACCTCTATATATTAATCAACTTCAAAAAGCAATAAAGATACGCAACTTTCTGTGGTATCAAGTACTCAATCAAAATTTATTACTTATTCATAGTTTATTTAAAGAGGGTCTCTTGAATCTTGAAACTCAGGCTGGCCTCAAACTTGCTTTACAGCCAATAATGACTTTGAACTTCTGATCCTCCCATTTCTCCCTCCCAATTCCTAGGAGGCATGCACTGCCATGTTTAGCTTCTACTGTTGTGGATTTTTTGTTTTCTCCATCTTTCATTTTCATGTGTACGTAATGTGCATGCGTTTGTGTAAGTATTTGCACGTGTGTGTGCAGGCGTTTAATCCAGAGATCACCCATGCAGCTTGTCTGGTTAGCCAGTTTCTGGGGATCCTCTGTCACTGCCTTCTGTGCTGGAATTACAGACTGGCTGCCACACCCACCCCGAAGTTATGTGGGTTCTAGACATCTGAACTCTGTTCCCAGTGCTTGTGCAGCAAACATTTTAACTACTGAGCTATCTCCCTAGACTTCAACTGTTGTTTTAATTGTTTTATCTTCGTTGATATTTGGGTTGTTTATATCTTTGGGGTATTATAAATAGTGCTGCTGTAAAAGCTGGTGTGCAGATAGATACATGTTTGAGTGTCTGCCTCTGGGTAGATAGATCCTAGAAGTGGAGTTGGTGAACCATGTGATAGCTGATTAAAGTTTCCAGGAAGCAGTACTTCCTTACAGTTTGGGATATATAATATCTTTGATTTTTAGAAATTAATTTTGGGGCTGGAGAGATGGCTGAGGGATTAAGATTGCTTCGCAAGCAGAAGGACCTGAGGTAGGATCCCAGATCCTTTGAAAAAGCATCAGGCAAAAATAGTAGTGGTCCGCACTTCCAGCTCTGGAAGGTGGAGCCTGGGAAATCCCAGAGCAGAGCAAATAGGAGGTGAAAGGATGATTCTCAAACTCACCCTTGGGTCTCCACAGGCACACACAGTGCCTTCTGATACACACACACATACACACACACACACACACACACACACACACACACACACACGGCAAAAAAAATTAATTTGGCAAAGGCAAAGTTATTCTCTTCAGAGAAAACTTTGGAAGTTTGATGTCTTTCTGGATAGATTTTCTGTGCATGTGTGTATGTATATATAATTACCTATTTAGATATATGTGGGAAAATATATATAATTTGGGGGTGGGCAGGTGCATGTGTGTTAGATGGCACTGTGTATGCCTTGGAAGACTTATTGACTTCAGGAATCATCCTGGATTACTCTATCTCCTTATTACTTTGCTTTGGGCTTTTGCTTATAAACTAACTTCCCTCCCTCCCTCCTTCCTTCCTTTTCTCCCTCCTTTTCCTTTCTGTCCCTACTCCCTTCCCCCTCCCTCTCAGAGGGCACTATGTATTCCTGTGGAGGACCAAGAGTGACTTTGGAATTCATCCTGGATTGCTTCTACCTCCTTTCTGCTTAGGTCTGGTATTTCCTAGGCTTCGCCTACCAGTGAGTGTCCTTTCCACCTGGCATTTTTACATGTATCCGCCTAGCATCTGCCTAGCATCCACCTAGCATCCGAACTCAGGATCTTCTGCTTGTAAGGCAGAGTCTTAACCCCTGAGCCATCTCTCCAGCCCATATTTATATTTTGTGTCCAATAGTTTGAGTGGGAATTCTTTTGATGTCAGTGTAGGTCAAATACCTACTTTTTACATAATGAATAATTAAATTCTCCAGTTGAGTTAAGCATGATTGATGCAGTCGTTTTTCTCATTAATGGATACTTAAGTTGTGCAGGTTTTTATTAGTACAAAGAAGATGTATGAAACATCCTCTCGTGAATGCATTGTGCACACTTATGGATGCCCATATTGGAAAGATGCCTGAAAGTGACCTTGCTGAGTCACCCCTCCCCTGTTTGCATATTTTTAATTAATAAATGTGGCCAAATCCAGTTGTTTTTTTTTTTAACTTCATCTAATTGTGGAATAGCAGAAATAAATAAGATTTGTAAGATATATTTAAAGCAATGTAGATGGAGGGTTAAAATAAAAGTTGTCTTTAATTTTTTAATTATGAGAAAAAACATTTCATGCTGCAGAATTGATTATACAAAGTAAAATTCACTAAATGAATAGAAATATTCCTTTTATTGAAACATATGCAATAGACAAATAAACCAGAAAGACATACTTCTTAAAACGAAGCCATGAAATGGTGATTGTTTCAGTCATTTTAACCCAAGGGAGACTTTTTTCTTTTGTTGTCTCTGATTCCTCTGGATCTTGAAGTTTTGTCTGACTTGTATAATTTTGAAACAAGGTTTGAACTTGTTCCTTTTAATTTTTTTCCCCTCTTCAGTGGCATAAAATAACATTGCATTAGGATCTAATATTTTAAACTTCAGCTCCTATGGGATAAAGTTATAAAACTATGATTTGGCTGTACTACAAGTAATAAAGTTTGGCTGACATAATCAGTTGTAGTTTAATAGATAAAAGTAATTAATAATAGATAAAAGTTTAATAGATAAAAAGTGTTGGATAGTTGAATCTTAGTAATAATTTAGTGAGAAGGCAGGCTGTAATCCCAATAGTCAGGAAACCAAGGCAGGATTACAAGTTCAACAAGTTCAAGGCCAACCTAGGCTGCATGGAGATCTTGTCAAGAAAAGAAAAAAATGTTTATTTCTGACTCCCCCTTTGATATATACTGTATTTTACCTTCTACTTGAAATTAGTTACATGCAATATTATAGTCAGAATTATTCCATAGTTTACATATTATTCCCATCTTCTTACGTAGAAAAATTCAGCTGTCAAGTATGGTGGCACAAGCCTGTAGTTCAAGCCTTTTGGAGACCGCTAGACTGTTTTAAAACCCTGTCTTTAAAACAGAAGTGGACTGCCGATGTCTCCCTTTTGGGTTAAAAATGTGGCTTAGTGGTCATCACCTAGCATGTACAAGGTTCTAGTTCAGTTTCTAACACTTGCTGCTCTTCCCTCGCCCTACGAAAGTCCAACTCTCACAGAATGGAAGTTTGATCATTAAAGTTCTATTAGGTCTTTTCTACTAAAGGAAATATTCTGTTGAATTTAGAATGTATGATTCTCCATATTGAAAATTTGGAACCTAGATTATTCCCATCGATGATTGAAACCAGTACCCTTTTTTTGACCAGTTTATACTTAGTAGAGCAAATCTTTCTTTGACTGCTACATGTGGGCATGGAGAATGTCACTGAGACTGGTCGTTTCATAACCACTTTGTAAGTCATAAGTCATTTAATATCGACCATTTGAAAAATGGTATGAATCAGATGTAGTAACACGTGTCTGTAATCCCAGCTCTTAGGATGCTGAGGCAGGAGGGCCACGAGTTCAAGGATGGATAGTTTGGGTGACAGAGTTCTAGGACTGGAGCACACAGCACTACTCTTACCTCAAGACAAACGAGAGAACAATGCTGTGAATGTACTACTGGTGGATAATTTGAGGAAATACTTTATTTTCCTTTTTCATTAAAGGGAATCTTAATTGGATAACATTAACATGTTAACTATTTTTAAAAATTCACTCCAGCTGACATCTGCTAATAAAATTGGAATGCTTTATTGAAGCAGTCTGAAAATACGTGGCAGAGTAACTCACAGTTTGCTAATAGCAACAGCAGTTGTGCCAAATTATTCTATTCCTAGATTTTTGTTGTTGTTGTTGTTAAAACGTTGACTGTCAGGAGCTAAGGAGTCTCCAGATAATGAGCTTCTGTTCCTGTAGATAAGATATTAAATAGTGTGTGTCTGTGGCCACAACATCCAGTGAGTACCAAATGGTAGTATCATCCTTTCCTCCAGTATTTTTTAAGTAGCCAGTTATCAGTGTAGGAAATCATAGCTGGAAAATCTTCCATTTCTGTACTTTCCCCTGGTTTATTCTCTGAAATTCTACTTGTTCAGCAAAACTCAGTTCACCTCTGTTTAATTCCCTCCCTCCCTCCCTCCCTCCCTCCCTCCCTTCCTCCCTTCTTCCCTCTTTCTCTCTTTTACGTATGTGTGTGTATGTGCATTTGTGTATAGAAGAGGGCACTGTCTATGCCTATGGAGGCCCAAGGGTGGTTTCCAGAGCCACCCTGGATTGTTCTTGTCTCCTTTTCGCTTTGCTCTGGAGTTTCCCAGATTCCCAGACTGCCAGGGCCTGAAGTGTAGGCAGAAGCCATTTCTGTCTGGTGTTTTTATATGGGACTTGGGATCTGAACTCAGGCCCTTCTGCTTGCAAGGCAGAGTTTTCACCTCTGAGCCATCTCTCCAACTCCATGTGTCTCAACTTCTTACTAGGTAGCTTTCTGAGGGCAAGAATTCTAAAATTTTATTTATTTGAAAAATAGAGATTCAAGAATGAATGAATGGAAGAGGGTGTGCACATGCATGACCACAGGTGGTCAGAGGACAATTTTCAGAAGTCATTCTTCTCCTTCCACCATATGTACTTCCCAAGTTCAAACTCAGGTTGCCAGGTTTGTGAGCAGGGGTCTTGCTTGTAAGCCATCTTGCTGTCCCTTCTTATAGTAGTTTTGCCTACACAAATATTCCATTGATATTTTTGTAGTATTTTTGCCTACACAAATATTCAATTGATATTGGCTGAAAGTATAAAGGGTGATAAAATTTTATCTTGTATCATTTTTCCACTTTCTATTTGACTTTTTATTGACTCGATATAAGGATAGTGATACTATAGTTATAATCTTAGAATGAATCATACCGTGATTTTCTGCAAACCCCTCATTCAACAGTATTTTATGTTTTCAGCAGAAGTATGTGCCTTTTAACTCACATTGATGTCTCTTAGATGGGTAACTTCTTGGATTTATAATGACATCTGTGAAAAGTTGGTGCTTTGTGTCAGTCTGTAAGACAGTCCCTTAATTACATTTGCATAGGCTTGCACTACAATGCATGTGAGGCGGTCAGAGATAACTTGTGGGAGTTGTTTCTTTCCTTTACCACCATGTTGGTTTTGGGGAATGGAACTCAGGTCATCAGTATCTCTATAATGAGATAATCTCACCAGTCCTTTAATTAAGCTTGATTGAATTTTAAATCTTCAACTTTCTTTTAAGTAGATTAAATGAATTTTAATTTTTATAAATAAATGTTTAGTCCAAGTGGATTGTCAGCTGTTTGGTTATAGAGACATCAAACACACAAATCAGAAATTGTATTAAGTTCCTACAGTGGCTTTTATATGCATAATAGGTAATGTTGGTCCATCTTGAATTTTTTGTTGATTTTTTAACTCCCTTAGGTCATAATTCCCAATAGTGGACTGAGAGTGGTTTGTTGATAATTGGCTGTCTGTAGACTCCAGTGAGGTGGGAGGGGACTTTCCTTACTTAGAGGTTAAGAGGTTTCCTTTTTGTCTCTGTATGACTTAGGTGACACATTTATGGTCAGACAAATAATCATATCTCCTAACCTTAAGTTATACCTCAGAAGGGTCACATAATGGATTTTAGAGTCTCATTTGTATTGAATTAGATTTAGAATGCTTTTTCAAGGAAGACAGAAAATCCCGGTAGGCCATTTTAGTGGCTCCTTTAGGTTCTTCTCTGCTCCTCTCCTCTCCTCTCTGCCCTCCCTCTTCTCCCCCCTCCATAATGGGTACGTATAAGTTTGGTAGCAAATGTCATGTCAGAGTATACTTTTCTTCCTGTGCCCGTGTGTGTGTGTGTGTGTGCGCGCGCGCGCGCGCGTGTGTGTGTGTGTGTGTGTGTTCATGCGTGTAGGCTGGAAGTCAACTTTTGGAGTATTGTTTCTCAGGTGCTGTCCAGTGATTCTGCTCCCCTACTCCAGGGATCCACCTGCTTCCTCAAAGCCGGGATCACGAGTGTCGGCCATCATGCCCTGCTTTTCATGTAGGTTCCAGAGATCCAACTTAGGTCCTCATGCTTGCGTGGCAAGAACTTCTCTGACTGAGCCTTCTGAAATCCCACACACTTTAAAAGGTCAAAATTCTGGGCTGGAGAGGTGGCTCAGGGGTTAAGCCTCTGCCTTGCAGGCGGAGGGTCCTGAGTTCGGATCCCAGATCCCACGTATAGACGCCAGGCGGAAGCGGGGTGGCCTGCGTTTCTGGTCCTGGTAGGATGGAGCCTGTGAATCCCGGGGCGGAGGAAGTGGAGGCGTCCATGGTGGTTCCCGAATTCGTCCAGTGGTTCTACACACACACAGACACGTGCACACACATACATATGCACAATTGAATAAATTAAAAAAAAAAAAAAAAGGTCAAAATTCTGTGGCAAAGAAAACATTGGCATTCTCAACTGCTTTTATTTTTATTTTTTTAAAGTTAAAATTCAAGGGATCAGGAAAGTATATCACATTTGGCCAGTAAAGTAGCTTAGAGTCCCTAGTGACATGCAAGATAGGATCCGCCATTTCCAGAATGTACTGATGATGTAATTCCAGTTGTAAAATGAGGTGAGATCAGCAGAAAGGTGTTCTGGGATGTTATTAAAGCCTGGGCTGTTTGACTGCCTCTTTGGAAGACAAAGGTACCCAGGTGAATGATCTGTCCTCAAGGGGCTCACATATCAAGTTGTTTTTTTCCCAAAGATCTAGTTCTTGGGGAAAATGAACAAGCCTACTACTGATCTGAAGAGTGAGAAACATTTCTTTTGTAGTAATTCACAAAAACCACATTCATGGAGTTAATGCATTTACATGAGAAATGTTTTGTAGGACTTCGGTTGGCATGAAACCAAGGAAAGCTCAGAGCTTCCAAATACCTCTCTGGCCTCAGGGCCTGGGAGTGATGATTTCATTACCTAATCTTGGCAGTGAACAGGAAGCCCTGTGTACATTGGAGCTGGGTGTGTCATTATCAAGGAATTGTGCTGCCGGCTTCTGTGTGTCTAGGCCACAGCTAACAGACATGCCCTTAAGCCTGGGCTGGAAGATTTTGTGAATAGTGAAAATGGTTTAAAACTGGCTCTTAGACCAATGTGCCTTAGATTTGCCTGTCTATATTTTAGATTTGGAAAGGAATGAGGGTTTTGTTTTTTTGTTGTTTGTTTGTTTGTTTGTTTTTGTTTTTTTTTTTTTGGTAATCCAGTAGATTTTTTGGTTAGTTTGTTTTTTACATAGGGAAAATTGTAATACCAATAAGCTTGTTCTGAGGAAGCCTTGGACTCACAGTCCACAGAGTGCTGTCAGGGGATGACTGTATCCAAGGTGCTATATATAATCATGTGTGAATGTTGTGCCCTAACTCATGAATCTATTTCTTTGACTTTTTTTCTTTTGTGAAAGTAGAGGAGAACGGTATTAAAAGAAAGCAAATAAACTAAATTAGGGAAGATAGCCAGTGTAAGTGACAAACAAAAGAAAATGAGAGATATTCAAATATTCAGAGTAAGTTTTCCCCATTAAACAAGGTGACTTTTTTTTTCTTTGTAGAACAAACACTTCTGATTTTTGCTTTATTTTGCATCATGGTATCTATTTTTTATTGCAAGACATAGGGCTGGAAGTAGAATTTGTGTGTATGTGTGTGTGTGTGTGTGTGTGTGTGTGTGTGTGTGTGTGTGTGTGTATCACAGGATGCTATGTGTGCTTGTGGATGCTCAAGGGTAAATTCGGAATCACCCTGGGTTGTTCTACCTCTTCTTTGCCTTGCTCTGTAGTTTCCCAGGCTCTGCCTTCCAAGGCTGGAAGAATAAGCAGCTGCCATTTCTGCCAGTGTTTTTTTTATATGAGAGCAAGGATCCAAATTCAGGACCTTCTGCTTTTGTGATTAGAGGCTTAACCCTTGAGTTAAACTCTCCAGCCTGAAATATAGTTACTAAAGTCTTCCTCTGACAAGCTAAACAAACTGAAAAACAATTCATTAAAACAAGTGGAAAGGCCAACAAAAGTCCTTTGGTATAATTTGAAGTGCACTAGTAGTTTCTTCTATGTTTGGGTTTTGGACAGAAATACTGCCTCTGTACTGTCTTTGTCCCCATAAGAAGGATTGGGCCCTGAGCCTCCAAAGATTACTGAGCATTATCACAATTCCAGTAGTCACTTAAATGTGTCCTCCAGTTTATGATCCTCCTCCTTCAGACTCCAAATGCTGGGATCATAAATGCATAATACTACATATGTCTTTTTTTTATTATTCAATTGTGCGTGCATGTGTGTGTGTGTGTGTGTGTGTGTGTGTGTGTGTGTGTGTGTAGAACCACGGACAAATTCGGGAACCACCATGGACCGCCTCTTCCTTGTTTACTCTGCCCCAGGATTCACAGGCTCCGCCCTACCAGGACCAGGAACGCAGGCCGCCCCCGCTTCTGCCCGGCGTCTATACATGGGGTCTGGGATCCGAACTCAGGACCTTCCGCCTGCAAGGCGGAGGCTTGACCCCTGAGCCACCTCTCCAGCCTCAATACTACATATGTCTTAAACCTTCTCTTTTTTAAAAAATTTATTTGAGGGGCTGGAGAGGTGAGGTGGCTCAGGGGTTACGCCTTCGCCTTGCAGGCGGAAGGTCCTGAGTTCGGATCCCAGATCCCACTGTATAGACGCCAGGTGGAAGCGGGGGCGGCCTGCGCTTCTGGTCCTGGTAGGGCGGAGCCTGTGACTCCCAGGGCAGAAGGAGGTGGAGGCGTCCATGGTGGTTCGCGAATTCATCTGTGGTTCTACACATACACAGGCACACACACACAGACATACACACGCGCACGCACATACACACGCACATGCGCACAGTTGAATAAATAATAAAAAAAAATTAAAAAAAAATTTATTTGAGAGCGTGGGAGAGAGGGAAGAAAGGAAGGAGGTATATACACACATGCATGTCATGGCACAGACATGGATGGAAGTAAGTTACTTCTCTCTTTCCACCACATGGGCTTCTGGGAGTCAAACTCAGGTTTGCAAGCAGGCACTGTCATGGTTAGGCACAGATGTCAACTTGACAGTTAAGGGTTTGAGCTTTGGGCACATTGGTGAAGAATTAGTAGTTGAGTTAAGCCCAGAGCAAACCTGTAGGAGATTGTCTAGTTGATGGGGAAGACCCAGCCCATGGTGGGTGGGATTAGGCCCTGACATAAATCACAGAGAGCTGGTTAAGAGAGTTGGCATCTTTTTGTACACTTGACCAGACATGCTGGTCTGGCAAGTAAGGATCATCCTTCTCTCAGCCATTATGTGGTGATGGTGTGGCCAGTTCCCTCGGCCCTGGTGTAGGTGCATGCTCTCCCGTCAAACTGGACTAAGAACTGTAACCAGTAATCGTAAGAGAATCAATCCCTTGTTCCCTTAAGCCATTTGATGGTCATTTAGTAGCAACTATGCAGGCGACTGCAACAGGCACCTTACTCACTGCTGAGCTACCTTACTGGCTCAAAACTAACTTCTCATCTTGCATCTTCACAACATTCTTGCTAGTCTTTGTAGGACCTCAGTTAGTTTTTCTCTCAAGTGAGACATTTTAGATCACTGACTGTTCCCTGTGACATCTGTCATTCACGGGGAACAGTCCTACAATAGTCCCTTTTATTTGTTTATTACATTCACGTGTATGCATGTAGGAGGTTATGTATGTATATGTGTATTTGCACATGGGTACACACACACACACAGATGCCTGTGGATATTGGGAATTATTCTGGATTGTTCCTTCACCAATCGAAAGGCTGGATCTCTAAACCCAGAGTTCCTCTATTGGGCCAGCTTACTTTGGGTTCCACTTTCTGTAGGAATGATAGGCAGGCTGCCATGGCTCTTGACAAGGGATGTGGGGATACTAACGCTGGTTCTTTTGTTTGTATGATATCATAGTTTGACAACATTTGAGTTGTTCTCCACAGGCCCATGTGTTTGAATCTTTAGTTATTTGGAAAGGTCATGTCACCTTTAGGAGGGGGAGCCTTGCCGAAGGAAGGCAGTCATAGGAGTTGGGCCTTGAAATTGGTTAGCCCTGCCCAGCTTCAGTTAGTTAGTCTGCTCTTGCAGTTTGCAAGCCTCCGTGATGTCCGCAGTACTTAAGCTGCTAGCCAGTGGTGCCTTTTCTGCCATAATGGACTGTATCTTCCCTCTGGAACTGTAAGACAAGTGAATCTCCCTATCTCCCCAAAAGTTGTGTATGAATGTTATCTCACAGTAGCTCAGAGTGTAACTGATGTATGTGGCAAGTGCTTTAAGGTCTGAACCGTCTCTCTAGACTCCTACCAGGCAAATCTTTCAGCTAAATTATGGGAGAGCATATTTTCCTGTTCCACTTGGGTACCTTCTCGTTCTCAGAAGAGAAAAAGGGAATGACTCTGAGGTTCGAGCCCCGCCTGTCATGCTAAGATTGACTCCTAACTAACAAGGGGAGTGGTGGAGAGATTTCTTGCCATGTGGAAAAGGATTTGTGAACAGCTTGGGCGCTAAGTTGTTTCTGACAGTTGTGGACTGACATTTGTTTCTTACCTGCTGTAGCTGTCAAGTGGGATGTCATGGCCAGCTCCTCGGACAGTGAAGATGACAGTTTCATGGCCGTGGACCAAGAAGAAACTGTGGTGGAAGGGACAATGGAGCAGGATGAGGCCCCCCGCCCAGCACTGGAGACTGAGGAAACTAGACATAACAGATCCATGTCTGAGCTGCCAGAAGAGGTTCTGGAGTATATTCTGTCCTTTCTCTCACCGTATCAGGAGCACAAAACTGCAGCTCTGGTCTGCAAACAGTGGTATCGGCTTATCAAAGGTACTATGGGGAATGTTCGTTTTCTTCCTTTTTTTCATGGTCTTTAGCTCTTCCTTAGCTGTTGCTTTTTACTTTTCATTTATTTTTATTTTATTTTTAAAATGTTTATGAGAGAGGGAGAGAGAGCAAGAGTGAGAATAGACATATGTGTTCCGTGGTGGATTGGTGGGTGGTCTTTAGTTAGCAGGCCTTTTTCTGAACTTTCCAACCCCTTCCATTGACTTGCTTATTTTAGTGCTGGTCACATACTACCTTTTACTACTCAGGTGGTTTGGGTTTCATGGCTTTCCAAATACTTGTATCTCTGCTTTGTTCTCATTTCTTCCCTCCCCATAAAAAGTAAGTCTTGGAGTTTTGTAGTCTTAGTCTTTTGGTTTTTTCCTTCTCTTTTAGTGTTATGTTGGTTATTCTCAGATGTTTCTCCACATAAACTTTAGCAGCAATTTGTCAAAGTTCACCAAATAACTCACTGGGATTTTAATTGCTTTGAACCTGTGGATCAAGCTGAGAAGAACCTGCAACTTGGCTATGTTGAGTTTTTCTTCGTAAATGGTGCTGAGTCTTTAATATCAAACTCCGATATAGGAGCATGATTGACTTTCGTGTATTACCCTTGTATCCTACAACCTTGTTCTAATCACCTACTAATTGTAGGATCAAAATAGTTGTTTTCTGTCAGTTCATTATATATCATCTTTTATTCATAATGCTTCATCTCAGTTCATTTGTAAATGTGTAGTTCTTATTTCACTGGTGTACAGTTGGCAGACCTGTCACTCATTGAGACTGACCAAGCTGCTTAAGGTAGTCTAGTTCTTTTCAACTGTGAATTCATCATAGTATGGAAAAGTTGGATGAATGTATATTGTAATGTCCCTGAAGGACCCACCAAGGGGACAAAATTTCAGGAATGAGACCTTCTTTTAATTATAACTTAATTAGCCTGGTGTGGTGACTCATACCTGTTCTAAGGAGATTTTTTAAAAATTTTTTATTATTTATTAAATTGTATGTGTATGCGTGTGTGCGCGCGTATGTATGTGTGTGTGTGTAGAACCACGGATGAATTTGGGAACCACCATGGACACCTCCACCTCCTCCTTGTTTACTCTACCCCAGGATTCACAGGCTCCACCCTACCAGGACCGGAAACGCAGGCCGCCCCCGCTTCTGCCCGGCGTCTATACATGGGGTCTAGGATCCGAACTCAGGACCTTCTGCCTGCAAGGCAGAGGCTTAACTCCTGAGCCACCTCTCCAGCCCCTCTAAGGAGATTTTTAAGACAAGATTACCTTGAGTTAATGGCTATCCTGGGCTATAGTGTGAAACTCTGTGTCAGAAAACAAGTGTAACTTGATTGTTTAAAATTTGACTCTAATGAAATTAGTCAATAGAATGAATATAGTAGAAAAGCAGATTCTAGAAGCATGAAATTTTTTGCTTTTTAAGATGCACCATATATGCATGTATATTTTAGCTAGTTAATTTAGGCTCTTTTTTTTTGAGGATTAAGGGCAGAGTTTATTAGAAGAAAGAAGGAACAGAACTTACAGACTTGAATCCGTGAGAGGCAAGAGAACCTTAATTTAGAAACAGGTTCTCATTATGTAGCCCAGGCTGACCTTGGTCTCATGATTCTATGTTTCAGTTTCTAAGGTGTTGGGATTACAGCCCTGGGCTACAAGGCCCAGCATAACATATTACTTTTGAGAAAAAATTTTAAGTTCACAACAAATAACAGTAGAGCAAAATTTCCTACATGCCCTGTGTCCCTGAACAGACAGCCTTGCTTCTCTTCAGCCCTGCCTGGCGTAGTGATGCATCTGCTGAAATTGTTGAGCTCGCAGGGGCGCATCACTGTCACTGCTGTCACGGTTCACATTAGCGGTCACTCTTGGTAGTGTACTTTTAGGCAACTGTAAATTATATAATGATAGATACGTATCTACCATTATAGTAAAAAGCTCTTTCTTTTTAATGTACCTCTTATTCATGAAGTTACCATTTCATAATCTGTTTTCAAATTATTTACATTTGTTATTATTGGAGGGTTGCATTTGCCAGAGAATAACCTCCACATGTAGGAGAAGGGGAATCCATTCTCTCCATCTACCTTTACATGAATTCTGGGGACTGAACTCAAATCATTAGGCATGTACAACAAGCTCCATTGGCCCCATTTCATAATTTATTATAATCTAGTTATATGTTTTTACTGAGGGTAGGGAATGCTTGGTTGCTATAATCAATATAGATGTTTATTGAACATCTGTCACATTATAGACACTGTTTTAGCAAAATCATTTACAAAGATAAATTGTCCCGTTTCCTTTGCTTTGTGTACATAGCAGCAGTTATCTTGATATAGTGCCTCTTGACATACTGAAAGGAGATCAGAGTTAAAATGCGAGCTGATATTTATTTATTCCTTTATGCGTATGCGCGCGCGCGTGCGTGCGTGTGTGTGTGTGTCAAAGGCACTGTGTCTGACTGTGGAGGCCCAAGGGTGACTTCGTGAGTCATCCTGGATTGATTCTACCTTCTTTTTGCT
Source organism: Typhlomys cinereus (assembly GCA_023101885.1). Lineage (NCBI taxonomy): Eukaryota > Metazoa > Chordata > Mammalia > Rodentia > Platacanthomyidae > Typhlomys > Typhlomys cinereus. Next base: position 782,804 of record JALPQD010000327.1, on the reverse strand, counting down.
TTGCCCTGGATTTCCTACTCTGCCTTCTAGAACTGGAAGTGTAGGCCACTGGCGTTTCCAATTGACATTTTTACATGGGATATAGGATCTGAACTGTGGTCCTTCTGCTTTTGAGTCAGTCTCAACCCTTGAGCCATCTCTCCAGCACCATGAACTGATTTTTAAAAAAAATATTTGTTGGAGACAGAGAGAAAGAGGTGAGGGGGACAGCTTTCATAGCTGTTTCCTCCTTCCACCATGTGGGTTTCTGGGAGTTGGATTCAGGTCATCAAGCTTATGGACAAGTGTTCTTAGCCAGTGAGCCATCTCAGCAGCTTCTATGTGCGCTGACTTGGTAACCTACCAGGTCACTTACCTTCCCTCACTCTTGGTAAAATGAAAGGATTGGTTCTTCCAATTTTGAAATTGTATGACTCTGTTTTCCTCTCTCTCTCTGAATAAAAATAAGTAAAATTTGGACTTCTGAGAACATTTAGGACTGATCAAGTGATGAAACAGTTCAGAGCCATGTCTTAATGGCTCTATACAAGTTGGGTTCCAGACTGAGGCCTTTGTTCTTTTCCTCTTAGGTGTAGCCCACCAGTGTTACCATGGTTTCATGAAGGCTGTCCAGGAAGGAAACATCCAGTGGGAAAGCCGGACTTACCCTTATCCTGGAACCCCCATCACTCAGCGATTCTCCCACAGTGAGTACCCATCAGGAAAGCAACTCCCTTGCCGCCCAGGCCATTTTTTAAACCGTTTTGGATGCTTTTTTTTTTTAAATGAAAGAATGTAAAATGTTGTAGGGACTGAGGGTGTGACTCCGTGGTATGCCTGCCTTGACAAGGCCCTGAGACAGATATGGAGGTTGCTGGGGGTTGGGGAGGTCAAAAGATAACTTTTTGGCAGACGGTTCTTTCTTTCCATCATGTGGTCTCTGCAGAGGAATTAAGCTCAGCTTGCCAGGTTTGTAAATGGTCATCTTTACCTAGTGAGGCATCCTGTCCAGCGCTGTGTTGTGCTTTAGAGGGTAGGAGTGTGTATTGGTTCCATGTTACCTAAGTGACTGCAGCGGGTAAGGTGTTTGTCTTAAAAACAAGAGGATCAGAAATCAGAATCCCAGATCCCATGTAAATACTGGGTGTGATGGCATGCATCTATCCCTGTGCACCTATGGGGAACAGTAGGCAGAGACCTGAAAATCTCTAGAAGTTGTTATGACATCAGCAAAGTGACCCGACCCAGCCTAAAGTGAGGTAGAAAGTGAGAAATGGCCCCTTCATGTGGGGGTTACACACATTGTCTCTGTCTTTGTCTCTTTTTGTTTCTCTCTCTCTCTCTCTCTCTCTCTCTCTCTCTCTCTCTCTCTCTCTCTCTCACTCACACACACACACACCTCAAAACTTAGAAGCTTAAAATAATATTCCTTATCTGAGTTCTTTTTTTTTTTTTTTTTTTTTTTTTGAGAATTAAGATAGAGTTTATTAGAGAAGAGAAAGATTGAAACTCACAGACTCCAGACATGGAGTGCCATGAGGAGCTAGGGCGCCTCCAAGAGAAGCAGAAATGAAACAGAGCTCATGGCACTAGAGTGCCATGAGGGGCTAGGGAGCCCTTGAGAACTCATAGTGCCTAGGCATGGAATTCATGAGGAGCAAGGAACAAGAAACAGACTCATGGCACTGGAGTGCCATGAGGGGCTAGGGAGCCTCCAAGAAAAGTAGGCAGCTGGAAACGGACTCATGGCACTCAAGGGCCATGAGGGGCTAGATCACCCCTTATCTGAGTTCTTGAGGAGAGAGGTTTATCTGGTAAGTTCTGGTTAGGGTGTCGTGTAGAGTCGCCATCCTTCTGTCTCCTGAAGGCTTGACTAGGATAGAGGGAGTGTGTCTAGCTTGTTCACAGAGCTGTCAGCAGCAGCTCTCAGCCCGTTACTTCATGGCCCTCTCCACAGATCTGCAGAAGTGCAGCAGACCTGTTGGAATTCAGCAGCTTACTGCCGTTGAACAGCTGATGATGGTGACGACAAGGAGGGAGAAACAGAAAGAAGTTAAGAGTATTTTTTGCAATCTCATTTCAGAAGTGAATTCTTCCTTTTGGTTCTCTTGGTCACACAGAGACTGACAGGTGACATCAGTATCAGAAGTGAAGATGTCAATCAGTGGTCATCTAAGTGGCCACCAGATCATTTGTTTCACTCTCGCACCCAGAAGTGTCAATACATAATTATAGTTCATTCATTGTCTTTGGATTGACTCTAAACAGGTAAAGAAATGGCCAGACTGTCACTGTTTTCAGTTCCTCTCACTTGTGCTGTTGTAAACCACCCAAAGCAGTGGATTCCTGGACCTTGGAGGAAGACAGAGGACCATGCAGGGAGGGACTCTGAAAGCGTTCAAGCTTTACTAGTTGTAAACAGGGATGTGCAGTGGCAAGAGACACTACAATTACAAGAATACCCAGTGGGACTGGAGGGATGGCTCAGGAGTTAAGAATCTGCCTCACAAGCAGAAGGTCCTGAGTTTGGATCCCAGGTCCCATGTAAAAACCACCAGGAAGGAAAGGTAGAGGCCTGCACTTCCAACCCTGGTGAGTGGAGCTTGGGAAAACCCAGAGTGAAGCAAGAAGGAGGTAGAAGCAATCCAGGGTGATTTCTGAAGTCACCCTTGGTCCTCCACAGGGACACACAGTGCCTCTGACACACACACACACACACACACTCTTAATAAAGTTACAAAAATCACAGCTAAGAAGGACTGCAAAACATTAAGAAAAGCTAGAATTCTCTGCCTAGTTTTTTTTAAAAAGTCCTCTTAATATGAAAGTGAATTTAAAGAAAAAAAAAAAAAAAAAAGAACAGCCAGCAGTGGTACCTTGTTTCATGATAAAACTCCAGCAGTTTTACCCACTGTTATTTTTGAATTATTAGTGCAGTGTGGACATGGTGAGAAACACCTGTGTCAGGTGCGGTGCTTCATGCCTAGAACTGCAATAGAGATAGAATTCCAAGTTCAGGTTGGGCCAAGTAGTGATCCCCTGTCTGTAGTATATAAACATTGTTCTGAAAGGATTTCAGCTGTTCTGAGTTTAGAGTTACTGGAACACATGAAATACAGCAGGATCCATTTTAGGTTCAGTGCGTATTATCACCTGTAGATGGTTGGAGTCTGAGGTGCAGAGGTTTCTCTAGACCCTTGTGTTTCGTTGTTTGTAGTTCTAGGGTTGAACTCGGCTTTGTGCATACAAGGCAAGCACTCCGCCATGTCCCCAGTTCTGAAGTTTTGTGAAACAAGTTGTTTTAGATGCTACAGTAAGAGAAGTTGATTACGTCTCCGTGGTATTAGTCAGGTTTGTGTTCTGACAATAAAATACTTGAGATAATTAACTGTCGAAGAGGAAGAAAATTATCCAGTTCAAGATTGTCGAGGTTCCTGTGCATCAGGAGGCCATTCATGTGGGCCTTCAGCAAGGTGGCACCTCCGATAGGAGTGCAGAGTGGAAAGGACTGACCCAAAGCCCTGAAGTTACACATTTAAACGCGAGTAACATCTCCGGTAGAGTCATCCTCAGGACTGAGTGTGGAGCACCACAGCACTGAGTAAACAGAAGCTATGTAAATTAGCAAGTATATAGAGGTAAGTAATTAGCTTAGCAACCCTCTAGCTCACTGGCAGACTGGAGACCATTAAAAAGAAAAGGGCAGTTTTCACAACCGATTGAAAGCGAAGGGTTCCTTTTTCCCCTTAGCTCCTTCCTATTTCTTCTCTGTATCTATCCTTTATCTCTCAGTTTCTTTCTTATTCTTAATTCATACAAGCTCAAGATCTACATTTCTGATTTCTCATTGGCATTACCATGGAGACAGCTAGATGTTTCATAGTCAGTCAGCTAAAGTGAAACTCAGCACCTCCCCCAACTATTCTCGAGTTCTTGATTTAGTGGGTATCATCGTTCTCTTGGATACATAGGCATGAGCGCATATCCATTCCCCGTTCCTCTCTTCAAGAGCCGAGGGTAGATGTGGTAGTACATGTCTGTAATCTCAGAACCAGTAGTTGTAGGCACGAGGATTAGGGATTCTAAGCCAGCTTGGCTACGTAATGAGTTTGCACTCGGTATGATGTATGTGAGAGACCCTGTCTGGACAGAGGAGAGAGAAGAGGCAAACTTCTTTCTCTGGAATCTCTTTTTGTTTTTTACACCCTCACAGTCTGATCATTGCATCCTTTCTAAGCATCCTTTTTTGTTGTTGTTGTTGTTCCTTCTTTGTAGTGTTATTGTCATAGTTAAGCACAGGTGTCAACTTGACTCTTGAGGGTTTGGGCTCTGGGCACAGTTGTGGAGAGTTGATGGTTGAGTTAAGCCCAGAGCAAACCTGAAGGAGATTGTCTAGCTGCTGGGGAAGACCCAGCCCATGGTGGGTGGGATTAGGCCCTGGATAAATCACAGAGAGCTGGTTGAGAGAGCTGGCATCCTTCTGTATACTTGGCCAAACATGCTGGTCTGGCAAGTAAGGATTGTCCCTCTCTCAGCCGTTATGCAGTGATGTGGTGACCAGTTTCCTCAGCCCTGGTGTTGGTGCGTGCTCTCCCGTCAAGCTGGACTGAGAACTGTAACCAGACTGTCGTAAGGAAATACACCCCTTGTTCCCTTAAGCCATTTGACGGTCACTTATTAGCAATCATGCAGGTGGACTGCAACAGTTATGGATTGAATCCAGAGCTTCATATAAAGCTAGGCATAAACTGAGCTCACAATACACTTGCAAATGTCTTCTGGCCTGAACCTGAACCTGGGCAAAACAGAAACTGAGCTCTATGAGGCCTCGCTAACCCTGCAAAAGGCCACACTATTCTCAGGTTCTACTGTGGAACTGAACTTTCCCTCTTCTTCAAAGCTCTCCCTTCTCATGCTCATCTCTGCCTTGTATTTAGTGCCATCTGTCACTTCCATTATTATCTGTGTACGAGAAGGTGTATCAACAGGGAAAGAAGTTTGGATTTGAGGGGCTGGAGAGGTGGCTCAGGGGTTAAGCCTCTGCCTAGCAGGCAGAAGGTCCTGAGTTCTGAGACCCCACGTATAGATGCCCGGCAGACACTGGGTGGAAGTGGGGGCGGCCTGTGTTTTTGGTCCTGGTAGGGCGGAGCCTGTGGATCCTGGGGCAGAGTAAACGAGGAGGTGGAGGCGTCCATGGTGGTTCTTGAATTGGTTCGTGGTTCTACACACACACACACACACACACACACACACACACAACACACACAATTGAATAAAAAAAAAAAGAAAAAAGAAAAGTTTGGATTTGAGAGTTGAATTTCATGGATTCTCTAAAACACAATTTCTTTATTTATAAAACATGTATTTAGGTCGCCAGTTGCTGACAAATGTAAAAGTGGCAATGATGATGAAGATGTCTCCTTCACAGATTGTTTTATACTTGAGGACAGATAGACTCATGTTTAGACATCATTGTGCCTAGTTCATCGCTGATATGGATACATTTTAATATCTTTAGTTTTGTGGACTTAAGCACAACAAATATGTGCCCAGTATAAGTCCTTCCCTGTGTTAAAGTTTAGAGCAAGAAGATAGGGATAAAGACAGCAAAATATATGGGCGAAGACATTCGCTGTGAAGCCTGACAACCTGAGTTCTATCCCTAGAACCCACATGGTGGAATGAGAGAATCGACTCCTGCACGTTGTCCTCTAACCTTCACACATGCACCATGACACATGGCACGCACACACAATGGATAAATGAGTAATGGTGATTTTTTTTTTTTTAAAAGTAAGGTATGGGCTCAGGGATTAAGATTTTTGTCTCACAAGCAGTAGGACCTGAATTTGGATCCCAGATCCCACATAAAAATGCCAGGTGGAAATGGAGACAGCCTGCACTTTTGGCTCTCAGAGTCCAAGAGCAAAGCAAAAAGATGGCTCCTAAAGTCACCCTTGGGCCTCCACAAGGACACACAGTGCCCTCTGACAGACACACACACACACACACACACACACACACAAACACAAGTAAGGTGGTATGAAAAGGCCAGTTTCCATAGTCTTTCACTAGGTACATGCAGATATCATGCCAGTCTTGGCTAATTGGCTAGAGAATGTCCTTTTCAGATCGGCATGGGGTCCAGTGAACCTTTTCGTGTTTAGGCTTCCAATATGGTCTGGTAATCAGTCTCACATACTGCTGATCTAGCTGCTGCAGGAGCCAGCAGGCCTAGGCTGCATAACTACCTTGCCTGTTCTGAGATACGTAATTATAGGCCTTATCAAATATGTTCTGGCTTGTAGATGGAAGACACATGACAGCATAGTCTTTATGGGATAAATGCTTCAGGGCCTTTCCCTGGTGACAAGTAGAGAAACAGAATTTCAGTCAAGTCCAAAAGTTGGAGCATCCCGTTCACTCTGGGAACATTTGGGGAATCCTCTGGGCACTACAGAAAAATCCAGAACTCCTGGAGATCTTGCACATGAATATTGTAGCACAGTATAAACACATTCTGAACTGTGAAGAACTGTTTGCAGATTGTATATGCAGTTAAATCATGAATGTTTGAGTTATCTTTAAGTAGGAATTATTAGGTAATGATTTGAGACAGATATCGTCTAAAATTGTTGATGTAGCAAGCAAACTTACTCGAGAAAATTTGCAATACATTATCTCAGTATTTCTTAGTACAGTGTTCATATATGTTATTCTGATTTAACTTCCATATGGTCTATTTGTTCTGAAAGGAAAGCCCATTGGGTGGAAAACTTGAGTGAAAGGGAGATGAGTCGTTAAGCTGGGTTAATTATTCACACATTCTTAATTTTTTTTTAAAGGTCCCATTGAACTTGTTGAGTTGTTCCCACTAATATCAAGAACAATTTTTTAAACAAAAATTGGCAGTGAGCAGAGTTCTAGGGGAAGCTTATTAAAATACTTGTGTGGGGCTGGAGAGATGGCTCAGAGGTTAAGAATCTGCCTCACAAGCAGAAGGTCCTGAGTTTGGGTCCCAGGTCCCATGTAAAAATGCCAGGTGGAAATGGCAGCGGCCTGCACTTCCAGTCCTGGTGGGTGGAGCCTGGGAAATCCCAGAGTGAAGCAAAAAGGAGGTAGAAGCAATCCAGGATGATTCCCGAAGTCACTCTTGGTCCTCCACAGGGACACACAGTGCCCTCTCACACACACTCGCTCACACACACAGAGTAGATAAATAAAATATAAAAAAAAAATTTGTGTGTGCTGTTTTCCTTTTGACATTTTGAAACAAAGTCTTCTCACTATCTAGAACTTACGATGGTTCTTCACCTTTGTCTCTAATGCTGGAATTAACCCAGCAGTGTGGTATTTGTCATTCCATTATACCTGTTTTACCTATAGTTTCTACATTGGTTCTCTTCCTCTTCTAACTGTGTTGATACTTGACTACCGGTCACTGAAAACATAGTTGTGTGTGAAAGTTGCCATTTCAACACCCTTAGCTTTGCATATTTCCCGTCATAGAAATCTTTGTTTGCTCAAAGATAGGCAGGAAAATATGGATTTTAGCATAGGATTAAAATATATGTGAAGGACCTCAGCTGCTGACCTGGTTTTGAATCCAAATAGAGGAGAAAAATGTTTGCCATCTCTTCAAAAAATAAGATTTTGTAAGGGAAGGAGTTACTAAGAATTTATGTATGGAAACAAAGAAACATACACAAGCCCTTGACTCTTCATTGAAAGTTACGTACTTGCCTTTATGTCATTATAATGAATACAGTTGAAGTTCTGAAAGCTAGGGAACATTGCTCCTTCCTGTTCTGAAGGTCTCTGGATTAGCCAAAGGAGTAGAGTATTCTTTTGTCCTAGCACTAGTTAGTTCTTCGCAACTGTCCGTTCATTTGGGTTACTAGTTTAAGATAAGTCTGGGGAAGCCAGGTGTGGTAATGCTTGTAATCGCAACACTCAAGAGATTGAGGTGGGAGGATTGCCACAAGCTTAGGCAAGCCTGAGTTACATAGTGAGACCATTTCTCCAAAAAACAAACTAACACAAAGCAAGAAGCCTGTGGGACCAAAATACCCAGAGCTGTTGAGTTCTTCAGTGGAGATCAGTAATATTTCTCATTCATTTAAGGTCCTTTGATTGAATGCCTTATGATTTGTAGTTCTTAGCACAGCTGAAATAGAAATAATGGAAGTTTATTAAAGCTTTAATTTTTAATAGACTTTTTATTAGGATGTAAATGAGAAAACTCATTTAGATATGGGTTCAACATTATTTTTAAAGGATAAAAAAGCTGGTGGAAGTGGTAAGGACACTTAAACTTCCATAAGCACTTAAGGTGAGCTCTGGAGTAAAATAAATATTCAGTAGCTATGAGTCTATTGATTTATCTGATATTTAATTTCTTCACATCTGTGTTCTCTCATTGTTGCACAGCCAGATAATTTGAATTTACTCCTTTATATGATTTCTGGGTTAACTGATGATGTATACCATTTTCACTCTTATCTAGTTTCTAATTTGGCTTTCCTGATACAGTGATTGCTTAAGAGTAAAGCAGAGGGATTGTGATAAGAGCAGAGGGTTCCCAGAGGTAATGTATGTCACAGAAGTAATTCTGTCAGTACTGTTAGTGAGTCAGGTGGTAATAGCACTTCCTGTTTCTGAACTTGAATAAGAGGCATCGTAGTTTAGAAGAGGTCTTAAAAATCATGGTGCGTGAACTTGAGCTGCACCTACAGCCAGTAGTCCTCCTCCCGCTCAGGTAAACTGACTCTTGCCTTTGGTTTTTGGAACAGCTTTTTTCTTTGCATCTTTTTCTTAGGAATGTTCCTGATGATGTGCCAATGGTTGTCTTGAGAGTTGAGGGTCTTTCTTTGAACCCCTGGTGCTTTTTATTTATTTATTTAAATTTCTTTTTTTATTCTCTTTTTTAATGTTGCATGCATGAATATAGTGAATTTATAATATTTTTACCTTTTAGTCCCAAATCCCATCCCCCCTCCTTTCCTTGGTGTTTTTGAATTTCTTCCTGCTCTGCTTTAGTCAGCACCAATTGGTAAGCCTTGGCACCTTTCAGCAACCTAGAGACTTAATCCTTTCTGTGATTTTTCTTTTTAGTTGCTTTGGGCTTGGGTTGCTGCTGAATTTAGCTGGCTGCTTCAGTCACCTTGGTCTTTATGAGGCTTCATGATACTGATTGAAATCATTTTCACAGTTGACATCATTGGGTTTTGTAAAGGATTTGTGCTTCAAGTTTTATTTGAAAATGGAAAATAGGGACTGGAGAGGTGGCTCAGGGGTTAAGCCTCTGACTTGCAGGCAGAAGGTCCTGAGTTCAGATCCTAGACCCCACGTATAGACACCTGGCGGAAGCGGGGGCGGCCTGCGTTTCTGGTCCTGGTAGGGCGGAGCCTGTGAATCTGGGGCAGAGTAAACAAGGAGGAAGTGGAGGTGGTCCATGGTGGTTCCTGACTTTGTCCGTGGTTCTACACGCACACATACATACACACGCACACATACACGCACAATTGAATAAATAATAATAAATAATAAAAAAAAGAAAATGGGGCTGGAGAGGTGGCTCAGCGGTTAAGCCTTCGCCTTGCAGGCGGAAGATCCTGAGTTCGGATCCCAGATCCCACGTAGATCCTGAGTTCGGATCCCAGATCCCACGTATAGACACCAGGCGGAAGCGGGGGCGGCCTGCGTTTCTGGTCCTGGTAGGGCGGAGCCTGTGAATCCCGGGGGGGGGGGGGGGGGGCAGAAGGAGGTGGAGGAGTCCATGGTGGTTCGCGAATTCGTCCGTGGTTCTACACGCAGACACAGACACACACACACGCACGCACGCGCGGGCACATACACGCACAGTTGAATAAATAATAAATAAATAAATAAATAAATAAATAAATAAAATTTAAAAAAAAAAGAAAAAAGAAAATGGAAAATAAGGGAAGACTAATAGAAGGACAGGACATTTGTTAGCATCATCTTTGCATCATCTTAGAGAATGAAGATGCAGATTAATTCTGTAGCAGAGTAGAGATTTCTGTCATCCAGAGCACCTTAATCTGAATCAATTGTGCTCTTTCTGAAAGTATACCCTCTTCTCTATGACTTCACTTTCAGTGTGTCTGTTGTGCTCAGAAGTACAGTGCTGAGACCTTTCCTCTGGATCTTCTTTTAAAGAACACTGAAACCCCAATCAGTCTAAAAACAACATGCTGGTAACAGACTTGCTGGAGGTGTGGGATGTTTGAGTTTTGAAAAATATGGATATGGTTAAGGTGTTGCTGGAGCCTCAAAATTAAACTGTAATTACCTGTTTATTTTTCACCCCTAGGTGCATGCTATTATGATGCCAATCAGTCCATGTATGTGTTTGGAGGCTGTACCCAGAGCAGCTGCAATGCTGCCTTCAATGACCTCTGGAGGCTCGACCTCAATAGCAAAGAATGGATTCGACCATTGGCTTCAGGTAAGCGATAAAATGCCGATCTGTGCCTCCTTTCCAGCTAGCTCCTTATTAGCACAGAAATATACCTGATCTTCTTTGGTGCTGATCTCAAGCACAGGCTGCTGGTGGCCCAGATCTCTCTTTAAATCTGCTTGTAAATGCTGAGCAGTATGCTGATCTTTGTCCTTAACATTAAGAAAAGAATTTTATCAGCAGTATTAGTATCAGTCTAATTCACACCATTCCACTGTGTGAATTCATTTGTGTGTTTTTTCTCAAGTACTTGTACAGGTGTGTGGTACTGTTTGGAATGAAGTTGAAGAACAGAAACAGTTGTGAGAGTTGTAGATGACTGACAGAAGCTACTGTCCCAGAGCTGAATATCTGTTGTTCTTGCCAGCTCAGATATTTGGGGAGTGTATGGGGCATGTCTCTGCTAGTTCTCATGATAGCTCAGGAGTGTGGGAAGATTCCATAGTAGGTACATTCCTGCACATCCCACTGTGCCAGCACTCTGGCAGAAAATGAAGTAGATCCTTTTCTTCCTTTTGATTTAATCTTTTGGGACCAGGGATAAAAACATGACTGTTTTGTGCCTATGAAACATTCGAAGCAACACAGAAGATTGAGGATGCTAGTGTGATGGAGAAGTCAAGTCCCTGAGCATAGAGTGCTACACTTGATGGCAAACTTTTCCCAAAACACTCTTCATTGGCTTTTTAAGGTTGAAACTCAGTCTGAGGACTAAGGAGACTTGGATTTTCCCTGCACTCATTCCCTGTTGGTTTTAGCCTGCCCTACTTCTTGGATTTCTAGATTGGGGACAACATGACCTTTTCAAAAGGACACTGGTGAGAGACAGGAACTACAGGTGGTCCTGGTGTGATCACCAATTCTCTGTGAAACTATGAGCAGTTTACCTCATTCAGGTGCAGGACTAGATGATTTGATTTTCTTAGACTGGGAAAGCTAATTGATGTTTTCCCATGTCTATGTAATCACGGCAGTGAAGCTAGAGCTAGAGGCTGAAACTTAATTCTGAGAAGACTACATTTATACCTCCCCCAAATGGAAGGCTCCCATTCCTTCCTGTGAAATAGGCAAGTAGCGGAGGAATGAACGATGAGCTTGGTTGGCTCTTTTAAATATATATATTTATTCATTCATTCATTCGTTCACTTTTTTATTGTGGGAGGTGAGAGGAATGCTCAAGCGTGTCATGACACAGAAGACGACTTGCTGAATTACAGCTCTTTCCTTCCACTATGTGGGCTCTTGCAGATTGAACCCAGCTTGCCAATTTTTGGAGCAAGTGCCTACCCACTAAGCTGTTCATTCGTCCCACAGATGGATTTTCTCTTTTTCTGAGCCTTTTTTTGTTTGTTTGTTTAATATATATTTGCTTGGATTTTTTTCTGCATTTTAAAATATTTATTCATTAATGAGAGAGATAGAGACTGAGAGAAAACAACATGCATGCTATGGTGCATGATTGTGAATGTAAGAGGATGACTTTCAGAAGTCAGTTCTCTCCTTCCCACCATAAGTGCTTCCAGGAGCAAACTCAGGTTTGTGAACATACATCTTAGCTACTGAGCTATCTTGCCAGCCCCCCAGGTTGGATTTTGTACAAAATTTCTGCATTAAAATTATTTGGCAATAATGGAGAAATAGTGATGTTACAGAAACTTACAAGGCCAGTGGCCAGTACTATTTTAGGACCTTTAGAATTTTGTACTTTGGGCTGGAGAGGTGGCTCGGGTTAAGTTTCCGCCTTGCAGGCGGAAGGTCCTGAGTTCGGATCCCAGATCCCACGTATAGACGCCAGGCGGAAGCGGGAGTGGCCTGCGCTTCTGGTCCTGGTAGGGCGGAGCCTGTGAATCCCAGGGCAGAAGGAGGTGGAGGCGTCCATGGTGGTTCGCGAATTCGTCCGTGGTTCTACACATACACAGACACACACACACACGCGTATGCACATGCGCACAGTTGAATAAATAATAATAAAAAAGAGAATTTTGTACTTAGATCTCTTCTTTTCTAGCTCCTTGTCCCCTATTACACTTCGTACAGCATTGATTAATAAATATTTGAAGTGAAATATAGACCATCTTTTCAGTTTATACATCCTAGGACCACTGTACCTGGTATCTTGTCCAGATTTGTTAGTATTGCCTCTCTGTTTTGTGACCAAACTTTATGCCTTAGATAATTCAGGAAGGTATTACTCTCTCTCATGTAAAAGAAGCCCTGGATTTTGAGAACTTCACAGCCTTCTGCCAACTGCTTCTCTGCAAGATAGACATGGAACTTTTTTTGTGTGTGTAACCACTAAGCTCAAAGATTATGCTTTGAGGGCTGGAGAGGTGGCTCAGGGGTTAAGCCTCCGCCTTGCAGGCGGAAGGTCCTGAGTTCGGATCCCAGAACCCACGTATAGACGCCAGGCGGAAGCGGGGGCGGCCTGCGCTTCTGGTCCTGGTAGGGCGGAGCCTGTGAATCCTGGGGCAGAAGGAGGTGGAGGCGTCCATGGTGGTTCCCTGAATTTATCCGTGGTTCTACACAACACACACACACGCACGCACACACGCACGCACGCGTTCACATACATACGTACACACTCACAATTGAATAAATAATAAAAAAAATTAAAAAAGATTATGCTTTGAAATACCCAACATATACTTGTTGAAGTAATTGAGTAATTGGTTTGATAATTTAGATTCTATGTAGAAAATGGAAATTTAGATTGTCTTGATTGGTTGGTTGGTTGATTGAGACAGAGGTTTCATGTAGCCCAGACTAACCAGGAACTTGCAATCCTCCTGATTCCACCTCCAAGTGCTGGGATGGTAGGTTTGCACCTCCACCCGTGGCTGAGTGTTCTTTCTAAAACAAATAAGCTTGAATGTTTAAAGCCATTTTTCTAACAGTACCTTAAAGCACACAGTCGCTGCTTCACAGTTAGAGCCTAGGTCTAGAAGAGGGGGAAAAAAACCAGAGTTTTTTGTAATGTCTGTTTTTAAAAAAAACATTATTTTAATAGTGTTGTGAAATTCTCACTTAGGCAAAATCCTTTGGTTAGATTCCCTGAAAGAATAATTATGTGTGCTGTCCTAAGTTACAGTCCAAATCAATTTTCAACTGAAAAAAAGTCTTTCTGAATGAAATGGAATTTGTTTTTGTGCCTTCCTGTGCCTTGCTGGTCTGCTCTAGTGCATCACGTCAGGCAGGCTGGAGGTGGGTAGCCGAGGGAGGGTACTACTCCATTCTTTTGTACGTCTCTATGTGTAACTGTGGAGGCCTAATAGGAGGGATTCCCTCCTATTTGCTTTGCTCTGGAGTTTTCACAGGCTGCACCTTCCAAGACTCAAAGTACAGGGCTTGGCCATTTCTGTTTGGCATTTTTATCTGGGATCCAGGATCCAAAATCAGATCTTTCTGTTTATGAGGCAAAGTCTTAACCCCTGAACTCTCTCTCGGGCCCACTACTCTAATTCTTTTGGCACCAGTTGTGAACTAGTAGCATTTGTGTGTGCACTGGCTACACACATATGGAGCCAACAGCAGGAACTTGTGGCTGGAAGAGATCTTGCTGGAGAATGGGCTGCGTCACACAGAAGCCTAAAGCACTCTCAGGTTGGTAGGTATCTTACTCAGGTCACCATAGTGCTGTCTTCCTGGCTCACAAGTGACGACGTGATGCATGTGCTGTGTCTGGAGGGTGGGCATTGGGGATGATGGCTCTTGTAGCTTCAAGAGACCTGCAGTTAGTGCTCCCGTCATTTCACAGAGAGGTGCTGTTTGTGGAGTTACTGAAGGTTTGCTTAAGTTGAAGCCAGCCTTGACCACACAGTAAGTTCCAGGCCAGTCAGGGCAACAGAGTGAGAACCTATCTGCAAAGGGTTAAAAAAAAAAAAAAAGATTTTTATAGCATGTCTATATGGTGGCAGGAATGATCTTCTAGACGAGTGACAGGTTTACACTGGGGGATTCAAATTTACTGGGCCATTTCCATGGTGTGGAAGGGTTGGCAGGAAATGGGAATATTGACCATTATTACAGGAACAAGAGTCTAGTGTGTGGTGAATAGGAATTCAGGTTCTCTTGAATGTTTTATCACCCAGATAAAATAATTGAGGGTAGGATGGAAGAGAACCCACTAGAAGTTGTGGCCGGTGACTATGAACAGTTGTGTACGTATAATTCTAGTCTTTGTCACAGTAGTTCCAGGAAGCTGAATATTTCATCTTGTAGATTTGTACAAAGGTAATAACTTGATTCTTAATTGGTCTGTTTGCCTGAACCTATGTTTATTTCCCAAAGCAAATAAGCCATTCTTTGAAACTGTGTTTTGAAAGATTTAATTCTTAAACCAGTTTCTTAAGTAAATTACTTCTTATTCAAACAGTTAATTTTGACATCCATTTAATATAAAAATCATAAATCATACTATCTTGTTTATATTCTTGTCTGAGTGTGTGTCTGTTTGTGGAGCCCCATGCGTAGGTCACCTGGGTACAGCAGGAGCCCTACCTGCTGAGCTATCTCACCAATCCTTTTTGTTGTAAAGTATAAAAGTTACACTTAAAACTTTAGGGTTGTGATTTTCAAAGTCTGTTAAAGATTATCCCACCCTCATATGCAAAAGAAGAACAAATATCTGTTTATGAAACGCATTTCCACAATTAGAAGTATCTTTACTGCTGTTAGGTCCATGAATATTAGTCAAAGATGCAGAGTGTGGCTGTCACCCCTAAATACTATTGGAACCCAGTTGGTTTTCCCACTGTTTTGTCCCAGAGTCTTCCAAGAATTTTTTGCCCTTCGTAGTTTCTTTGCTTCCACATAAAATTCCAAGTGTTGGCTCTTGAGTTCAGGCCTTTTAGAAGAATGTGCTCAAGGACAAAGATTTGCAATTCACGTGCCTGTTCCACTTTTGAGCCTGTTGCCTTTCAGCTGTTTGACTCAGAACTTCAATATTCTATCCTCTTGGTCCTGATTTCTTTCTTTGCTAGAAAGAGGGGGAGAAGAAAGAGAGAAAGAGGGAGGGAGAAAAGGAAAGGGGGAGAGAGAGAGAAAGAAATTCACTGTTCCTAAAAAGTAGGCTTATCAGTTTTCCCCCAGGAGATAAATTGCCAGGCACATCTTTAGATTGCAGATCGTTCCATAGCCAACTCATTTACATAATCTCAGCAGCTGGTGACAGGATGGTGGATTTGCATTTTTAAAATGGAGAAAATGTTGCACTCAACTCTAAGCATAATTGAATTCGAACATTCTGGATCTTCATGCTTTCTCGTATAATTTTTCACCTCAGTATTATCACAGTACTCCAGATATGTGTACAGTGTGCACACACATCAGCTGTCCTTAAGGAAAAAACGCAGCCACCTTGCTTTCTCAGCTACTTACATGCAGAACAGGAACTGTTTGACCTCATTATTAGTTCTCTTTCGCATTACTGTGACAAAATAGTTAACAACAGCATTTAAGAAGAAAGGGTTTGGGGAGTCCTGAGTTGGCTCAGGGGTTAAGCCTCGGCCTTGCAGGCGGGAAGGTCTCTGAGTTCGGATCCTAGACCCCACGTATATGACGCTGGGCGGAAGCGGGGGGGGGGGGGGGGGGGGGTTGCTGCGTTTCTGGTCCTGTAGGGCGGAGCCTGTGAATCTGGGGCAGAGTAAACAAGGAGGAGGTGGAGGCGTCCATGGTGGTTCCCGAATTCGCCTGTGGTTCTACACACACTCACATACACACACACATACATACACACATGTGCATACACACGCAATTGAATAATAAATAATAAAAAAATTAAAAAAAAAAAAAGAAGGAAGGGTTTATTTTGGCCACAGTTTGAAGGTAGAGTTGACTACCTCATGGCAGTAGGAGTTTAAAACATGTGGTCACATAGCGTCCACAGTCAGGAAGGCAAGGCATGAACACTAGTGCTCGGCTCACTTGACACTTTTTATTCAATTTGGGACCCGACTGTGGGATGATGGTACCACCCAAGTTAAGGTAACTCTTCCCACCCTGTTAATCCAGTCAGGAAACTCTTCACAGACATTCTGTCTTTAAGTGATTCTAGATTCTGTCAGGTTGGTAGTATTACCCATTATTCTTAATTAATCTTAAGTGGTCTACTGTCCTAGGACTTAGGAAGAAAGCTTATGAACTTGAAAGTGCTGGGGGAACCCAAGATTTTCTCATTAAAGCCTTATTTCCTTTCTCCTAAACCACAGCAAGAGGAATTCTATTTTTTCTATGATGTATTTCATGTAAATTGTGTTAACAAGCTGCTAAGTAGTCCAAGTTAGCCCAGAGCTCACTAATCTGCTTCAGCAGTCTGTGCACTAAGATCACAGTTACACATGGACATACCTATGTAAAGCTCTTAACACGGACTTGGATTTATAATGGAACACAGTTGCTGCGTATCCCGTGTGGTTTTTCTATTGTTAACATCTTATATTAGTATAGTAGAATGCTATGATAATCAATAAACCAATATTGCCATCTTATTGTGCTTTATTAAGATATATCCTAATGTCCTTTTCTAAGATTCCTCTGTGATACATGATAGTGAGACAGTGCTTTCTTGACTTCCTTTGGTTGGAATTTTGTGTGAAGACTTCCTTTGTTTTTAAAGATCTCCATAATTTTCAGTAATGCTAGTGAATTCTTTTGTAGAGTTGAGTTGAATTTGCTTTTGTCTGCGCTTTATAGTTAGCCTGGGGTTACAGATTATGAGGGAGGAAGGCCACAGAGGTGATGTGCCACTGTTGACTTTAACCTCTAGCATCTGGTCGAGATGGATATTAATCATATTCACTACTGTAATATTATCCTTTTTTAAACTGTTTAGTTTAAAAAACTAAACAGTCTTTTACTTTTCTTGTCATTAGTCCTTGAAGTTCTGTTGAATTTTAGGGCACTAAGTTATCTGGCTATGATGCTTGCCAGATAGCAGAGATAGCTTGCACAAAGAGCAGAGGATATGTTATCTGAAGAAATGTACAGCTAGGAGAACTTTAACAGTGTGATTTGCCTTTTTTGGGTGGGGAAGAGACCAGCAGAAATAAGGAATCTCTTTTCTTGTGACTTGACTCAACTAACGCCTTCTAGCTCTCTAGAATTAGAACCTCCATTGTGGAAGTGACTTCCTCCTTCAGTAGTGTTCTCTAAAAGATAATCTTACTATTCTTGGAACCACTAAGGAATCCTGCAGAAGAACTATTTACTTGTGGAGTCAGAAAAAGAATTCTTTGCATCAGATGCTTATGGAAGCCAGGATTCCTGGAAAACTGGAAAGTTAACGATCCAAAAAATACCTAGTCAGAGTATCACCATTTTTGTGTGTGTGTGTGTGTGTGTGTGTGTGTGTGTGTGTGTGTGTGTGTGTCAGTGTGTGTCAGTGTGTGTCAGAGGGCATTTGTGTACCCCTGTGGAGGACTGAGGATGACTTCGTGAATCATCCTGGATTGTTTCTACCTCCTTTTTGCTTCACTCTGGAATTTCCCAGGCTCCACCTACAGCCAGAAGTACAGGGCAGCATCGCTTCCACCTGGCATTTTTACATGAGACCTGGGACCAAATTCAGATCCTTTTGCTTGTGAGGCAGAATCTTAACCCCTGAGCCATCTCTCTAACCTGCCATTTTCCTTACAATGTAAATGATACATTTAAAGGACATATATGGTACACTTAATACTTTGAATCTTTTATCTTTAGTGGAAGAACTGAGTCCTAATTTCAGAGTCTCACTTCCCCTTTCCTGTGCCTGTGATAACATCACTTTATTGTAAATATCCGGCTGCTTATATACCCCACCCAACATCCCATAAGTCCCAGCATGAGCTTTTGCTGAGTTGTTCTGTCTGGGTTGGTCCTCTCAGCCAGGCAGTTTGATGTCAGCACCAGGCGGGGCAGCAGGTGTAGCTTGAGGAAGTTGTATTCACGCATGCAGCCCATACAGATCATCCCTGAGTGGCATGCTCCCCAGGTGGAGGTATTGTAAGTAATGATTGATCAGAGACCTTAATACAGGCCTGCCTGGTCCGTTCCTCCTACACCCAAGCTCATTTCTTTTTTTTTTAAATTTATTTTATTTTTATTTTTTTCCCCCAATCGTACAAGCTCAATAGGTACCCTGGTCCTCTCCTTCCCTCCTCCCCTCCCCAGTCCTCCCTTGCACTCTCCCCCTCTTTTTCCCTTCCTTTCACCCCCTCCCTTCCCTTCTCCCAAAACCTAACCCTTCCCCCCTCCCACCCCCTGGGACATCCTTCTGTGCAAATGCCAAACCTCCCTCTGAGTAGGAAA
Organism: Typhlomys cinereus; assembly: GCA_023101885.1. Taxonomy (NCBI): domain Eukaryota; kingdom Metazoa; phylum Chordata; class Mammalia; order Rodentia; family Platacanthomyidae; genus Typhlomys; species Typhlomys cinereus. The sequence goes on along the minus strand of JALPQD010000327.1, from coordinate 764,059 downwards.
TGTTAGCAGCAGGGAGTCTTCGACTGACAGTGGCACTGCTGTGGGAGAATCTGTTCTGGGAAAGATCGCCCTTCTGAACTTGGGCGGTCACAAGTGATGTTGGTGGCATTGGAATAACTGGATTTGGAACTTTTTTAGAATAATATAGTAATATATTCCTGGACATTTTGCAACTAAATAGTTCATATTTTTAAAAAGTTATCGTCAGATGCAAATACTTTCTAAGAATCCTGAGAACATCACATCTGTGGAGATGAAGGAGGAGGTGGATGCTTATTACAGATAAGTGCTGAGCACCACATAATGAGGACACGTGTGCCTTTCAAAGGCAGTACCAATTTCTGGACTCTGCCTTACAAGCAGGTGATTTTAATTTTTTCCTTTTTTTTTTTTTTCTATTTTATTTTATTTATTTTTTTGACAGGTTAGGACTTTTTTTTTTCCACTCATACAAACTTGATAGGTACCCCATTCCCCTCTCTCCCTCTACCCCCTCTCCCCTTGCTCCCTCCTCCCTTTTCCCCTTCCTTTCCCCACCCTCCCTCCCTTTCTCCCAGTAGCCCTCTCCGCCCCCCCCCCCATTCCTGGAGCATCCTTTAGTGTGCATGTCAAACTTCCCTCTGGGTCCTCCTCTCTGATGAGGTGTAAAGACTCAGTAGCATTGCCTAGAGCTCTTTTTTGTGTTCCCCTTTAGTATAGGAATACTATTATGGCTATTAATCCCTTGCCTCTAAGGATCTTAGAGCCTGTGATCCATGCTAGACTTTGGGGGGGTCAATGACATGTTGGTCATGCAAAATCCTATTATGATTACTTCGGCCCTAATGTGTGTGCAGTATCTTGCATATCATTGCTCCTCCCCATCTTTAGGCTCTTACAATCTTACCACCCCCTCTTCCACAAATTTCCCTGAGCTTTAGGATGAGGAGAGATTAGGCTAACCTGATTCCTGCTGATTAATGTAGGGTCTCTTCTCTGATGTTCTGAATTATGGTTATTCTTTTTTTTTTTTCTTCCAATTTTGCTGTTCCTGCACCACCCTTAGCTCCATCCTGGTGGGTATTGGATGTCACTTCCTGGGGCGCAGCGTGTCCTCTCTGGACTGCGCTCGTCCTGGGCGGGCGGGAGGAAAGGGCTAATTTTTTTCTTATAAATAAGAAGAGTGGATTTTTTTTTGGTTATCAAATACATTGATTACATACTGTATCTTAGGTGCTTTTGGCTCTCTTTCATGTTGAAAATTCATTGACTTTTAACCATTTGATCACTTACAGGTTCTTTCTTAAAACACTTACACCTGTTTCTTATTTGAGATAGAAACCATGGTGTCACTGAGAATAAACTGAATTCTTAGCTTTCAAATCTACATGCTGTGACCCTGTCTATCTACCACCTGTATGGAAGCTTTGGTGCCCTTGGCTTCCCTGTGCAAAAATTCTCAAGTCATTCAACGTTGTTTCTATTTATTATTAGGTGTCTGGAATTTTCCGATAGAACTTCATGTTTTCTCCAGTGCTGTCTAGATCTGTTACCTCTGTTTCATGCCCCGATGAAACTGTAAAAGAATAATACTAAATTTGAGGACACAGATTTTATCCTGGGTCATTTCTAACCCCTGTTTCCACAGACATGACCATACGTTTTCCAGTTATTGTGACTCTGAGGAGATTTTCATCTGGAATCTCTATAGTGCTCTTCTAGACAGGCGGCCTCTGCGATAGGTCATTATCAGCTTTCATTCTGGGAGAGTCCCTTATCCTTTGATGCACAGAAGCTATTAGCTCCCTGGCAGTCCTTGGAAAACCAGTGCTTGTGCAGTATCTTATCAAGTCTGTTTTTCAAACACGTTGCACCAGATCATTCCCTCTTTCCCATGATTCTCTATGGCAGTGATTTCCTGTTTGACTTGTTGACTTTCACTGTGTGTCCCTTTTTTGTCTTTCCTTTTAAATAAGTTTTCTGAAATCTCATTGCCTAATATTAGAGTACTACCTAATGAAATCTCATTGCCTAATATTAGAGTACTGCCTAATGTTAGAGTGCTGGTTTACATATGCAGGCTATAAGGCAGTTATTTTTGTGTGTATGTGTGAGGAACGGGGTTTTTAAGACCTCACACAAATAAATGTGATTCTAATAGTTGTTTACCGGCCATAGTAGCTGAGGATGACAGCAGTAAGAACATGATTTGCAGGCCGCTCTGCCAGCTTTGACATTAGTTGTTCTGTTTTTCATTTTGTAAACAGTAGCCTACTTAAGACACAGTGCACAGACAGTAAAATGAGCAAAGCTAAAGTGCACAGCCACAAGTTGTTCCGATGTGTATGTGCAGCTCTGGAGGGAAAAGCTCCTCTCACACTGCCATCAGCACAGGCTTCTGCACGCGCAGCATGAGGGCGGTTGTGTGTGCAGCTGGGCATCCTTCAGTGTGGTTCAGTTCTGATGCTGTGTTAGCTTCCTGCTTCGATGCCAACCTTAGGCCCCAGGGGGTTTTATTTGTGTTTCTGACTCGCTGAATATGAATCAGGGTTCAGTTAAGTTGCTTGAATGGCTCATTTAACTGTGGGAAATATATTCACCATTGTATCATAAAAGGATACAGCAAAGACTACAGACAGAGAAAAATATATATGTGAAAAGGAACATGGAGCTTCCACAGGTTTCAGGAATCCTCACCTGTTCAGTTTTCCACAAGATATGGACACACTTTTGGCTTTACAGAGACTTCTTGCATATCGAATGCTAACAGACTGTGTAGAGAAACCCAGCCAGTCCTGTCTGTTCAGATTCTTCCTGGTCTCTTGCTAGGCAGCATTCCTATCTGCCAGGCATGGGCAGGACTCCTTCTGCAATGGAACTGTCATCATCCATTGTTAGACAAGGTAGGCCAGAGATTTCTTTATGACCAGCCCTGTGATGGAAAGGTTCCTATGACTCACACTAGTAGAGAAATTCTAATTTCTGTGACCCAACCAGTAGAGGAGTTATAGCCAAGAGCCAGCAACCATTGGCAGCAATCTATGTGTCCCATTAATGTGATGATATTCTAGGCAAGATAATAAACTATACCTCTTACCTCTGAAAGATCCCCAATTCCTCTCTTGTTCAATCCTGACACCAAGATAATAATGCAGCACCATATCTCTGGCTGAGCTTCCTGTGAGTGAAGTCACAGTAACTAGGCTTTCCTTTGCAAGTGGACTTGAGAGTCCTCCATAAGGACTGCTGTCTGTCAGCAGCTTATTCCTCTTCATTGCTGCGAGTCTCGTATAATATAAATATATGTCTCAAAAAATTCTGCTGGCAGCTTTCTATGGTGCCATCCATCTAACCTCTGTCACAGAAGATAGGGGATGTCACGATTCCCATCACCAGTGGTGTTAGCAATAGTTTGGAGGCTATGGTCACCTTCAGGTTTTCCCCAGATCCTTTCTGTTCAGCTTACTTGAGGGTAGGAAGTTGCAGAAGGACCTAGACAAGGTAAAAGTGTTGTTGGACAAATCCACTAGGAAGAAAGTTCGTGATGTCCTCACAGGTGAAAATTCCAAAACTGACACAAATAAAGAACAAGACCCACAGAAATTGCAGGTTCCCTGAGACTGCACAAGTGCATTTCCCAGAGAGATCATTTGATCTTTCATTAAAGCATCTAAATGGGAAGAGTTATTCCATGATTGTGAACAATCTTTTGAAACCCATTTCAAAAAAAGTCAAGATTGATACAACTTTATATAGAAAGAAAGCTGAAAACACAGGTTGGGAAAGAGTGCAAAAAGAAAGAAAAGTCCTCATATGAAAACAAAACAGGTCCAAGAGAATTTATGAACATGGAGGTGATGATATGAAAAGAACTATTATTAAGCTTGGATGGACTCCAAAGAGATGTAAGCCAAAGGAGACACAGAATTTTTGAGACTTTTAAGTCCTTTTGGGAACTGTGATGTAGAAATACCCTGACACATACAGATCCAAGAGGACCTGCATCAGTATAAGTATCGCAGAGGTTTGAGGAGGAAAGAACTCTTTAGCAAATAATAGAAGATAGAATTCACTCCTGGGGACTCTGAACCCAAAATGAGAGAGGTATCCATTGCGAAAGGAGGGTGGCAGTTTAGTAGTGCCAGACACACTCAGACTTGCAGTTGAACTGTGCCACTTAACAGTGACCATAGGCAGATGGCTCGCTTCTCAGCTGCTTTATCTTTAAGATACAGGCATTGCTACCTTTCACAGTTTTTGTTTAGATGACATGCAGAACAAACCCAGTTGGAAAGACAAGGAAACTTATGACACTGGTGCTTTGTATACACCGAGTTACTGTCTAACCATGGGAAAGATCCTGAGGTTTTTGGAAAGTTTTGTCTGCTGGGAACCTGGAGGAAACCAAAAGAATCTCATAGCTTTACATCCATACTCTATTTTGGCCAAGGCGCACTCTAGGGTGGGTTGGCATTTTCATGAAGATGAAATGGTTGTAAGAATCTATGAAGTCACGCATCTCACCTGTGTCACATGGCCTTTGCTCCACACCCGCTCCTTCGTGTTCTCTGAGCTGCTGCAAAGTTGGAGCAACGTATGGTATGGATGGTGGGTCAAATTTGTTACTTGTCATGTGAGATGTGGATCATTTCATTCTACCCAGACACCTTGTAAGCGGGGTCCTTGGCCCTGAGAGACTCCTACACAGTAGAGAAGAGAGACAGATGAAAACAGTGCTTGTGTGGTGACAGAACAAGAGCTGTGAGTGACCCTAAGAAAGTGGTCCTGATACAGTTCCGTTTGCATGGTTGCTGATAAATGACCATCACACAGCTTAAGAGAACAAGGAGTTTACTTTCTTACGACAGTCTGGTTATAGTTCTCAGTCCAGCTTGATGGGAGAGCACACACCAACACCAGGGCCGAGGGAACTAGACACACTATCACCACATAACGGCTGAGAGATGGACAATCCTTACTTGCCAGACCAGCATGTCTGGCCTAGTGAACAAAGGATGCTGACTTTCTCAACCAGCTCTCCATCATTTATTCCAGGACCTAATCTCACCCACCATAGGCTGGGCCTTTCCCATCAGCTAGACAATCTCTTGCAGGTTAGCTTTGGGCTTAACTCAACCATTAATTCTCTACAAATGTGCCCAAGAGCTCAAGCCCTCAACAGTCAAGTTGACATCTGTGCTTAACTATGACACTCCATCCCTTGTCAACTTGACACAAAAACAATAGCACTTTTAAACTGTAACCTTCAATCCTTGTCCCCATAGGTGTTAGAAGTTATCTTAAAAACATAAATACATTTAATTTTGTTAATTCTAAATATCTCAAAGCTCTCATAGAAATTTTAAAATGTCTGTCATTATAAGTTCAATTATTAAAGTGTTGGAACTGAAAGTCCTAAAAAATACCTTAAATCTTTTTTTTTTTTTTTCAATTGTGAGTGTATGTGTGTGTGCGAGTGTGTATGTGTGTGTGTGTGTGTGTGTAGAACCACGGACGAATTCGGGAACCACCATGGACACCTTCACCTCCTCCTTGTTTACTCTGCTCTGGGATTCACAGGCTCCGCCCTACCAGGACCAGAAGCGGGGGCGCCTATATGTGGGGTCTAGGATCCCAATTCAGGACCTTCCACCTGCAAGGCCGAGGTTTAACCCTTGAGCCACCTCTCCAGCCCCAAAATACCTTAAATCTTTTAACTACAATAGTCTATCAAATCAAAATATGTTATTAAATACTTCAACAAGCTAAAACATTAAAATAGAAGTATCATAACACAATAAGAAAACATTGCATTAAAATCAAGTCCAGCAAATCACCGCATGTTCGATGTCCATCTTCTGCCACTCATCACGTAGTCAAGATGGTGCAAAGATTCTATTCCCAGTCCTGTTTGCAGCTCGAAGTTATAAAAGCGGAGTTCCTTGAACCAGACTGAATCTCCACTCGCAGTTGTCCTCAGCATACATCCCACGGTTCTGGCATCTCCAACACTCTGGGTTTGCCTCTGCAGCTATAAAACTGAATCATGAAAGGTGAATGAGAGAGGAAGCATTTCAAAGGAACGCAGCAGGGAGTTTAGTATGCCCAGGACTTACACATAGGTTCCTGTTTCCCAACTAGGATTTGTGAGGTACTGTGAAGTTGGGCATCAGAGTGTGACAGTGCGGCCCTGCACATCCCGTCTCTGCCCTCCTCATGCTCTCCGAGGCTTCGCTTACCTCTGGACTCCTGCACATGCTGTGCCTTCTGCTGGAGTTTCCTCCTGCAGGTCCTTATTCTTAGGCCCTTCCTTACTTTCTCCTCAGCATTCACCCTCTGGCACCGCCTTCCTCCCAGTAACAGATGGATTTTACTGCGTTCTCTGCTGAGCTGCACAGGTGGGACACGGCAGGCACTTTGAGCATATGTGTCAAGCAAAGTAGGAGGAGGTTGGACTTTGTTTAGAATGCCCTGGGGATGGTGTGAAAGAAATGATGGAAGGAAGAGGTGTGACCTTATGTGTGAATCAACCCTCAGACTTCTCTTGGGGATTATTTTCTAGACACCTGCTAACCACATTGGCACCCAGTCATTGGGTGTTAGCAGATAATCTCAACTTAATAATGCTGATTTCATCTAACAGATACTGGAATTGAAGGGTTCAGGGCAGATCGTCTGCTCATTTTTTTTGTTATAGTCCAGGGGTTAAAAGGAACATGTGTACCTCCAACCTCTCTGTTTCCACTCCTGTGCTTGCAGCTGGTAGACAGACCTTCCTCAGCAGGAGGAGAGCTTGAGAGTGGCCTGGCTGTGTCCAGCACTTGTGCGCATCCGTACCTTAAACAGCTGCTGTCTGTAAGGTATAAATGTAAACTATTTACCTTGAAAACACATCGCACCGCGGACCAGATGGACTTTTTTAATGGAGTTCCAAAACCACTGGGCCAATTGTAGGAAGAGGGAGAGGAGAGGAGAAAAAACGAAAGAGAAAAAAGAAGAGAGCCGGAAAAGGGAATGGTGGGTGGGCTGAGGGGGGCCAGGCCTGGAGGTGATTTCCTGAGACCTTTGCCCAGCCCAGGAAGTTTGACTGGCATCAGTGTTTGACCTTGACACCCCTAGCACTCAGGATCAGATAAGCACATGCTCTTCTTGCAAGCACCAACTATTTGAGGGGGCAGCGGCCATCAAGCAGAAGCTCTGCCCTGAAAGTGGAAGGATAGAAGAGCAGGACTTCTATCATTCCAGCTCTTCATTAGTAATAAGGAGCATTGCATTCATTCTTAGCTACTTCCTGCTGGCCGGGGTCGGCGTGGGAAAGGTTACAGGCTCTGGAGTGATGGTGTCCAGTTCCTGAGTCCTCATGGTGAGGCTGACAACTCTTCATCCCAGCAGGCAGCTAAGCCTTGGGTAGCAGAAAAGGACTACTAGGTTTTCTCTTCTTTGGAGGGGACAAAAAGAAAGATAAGCAGAAAAACCCCTTCATTCACTTAGCCTGGTACTTAAAATCCATGGTCTGCATGCTTCGTCTTGTTGTGCGGGAGGGGCGGTTCATGGGTAATCCCCCAGGTAGCAACTCTCCGTTTCCTGTGGCCCCATGCAGTGCCGGAGCATCCTGAATCTGTGGATCAACGCAAAGCCAGTGGCTTCCCGAGGTAAGAAAGGGAATCTTCCAGTTTGTTTTATAAACTTCAGGTCCTGGGATTCTTCTAGAATGATACTTTCCCAAGGCGATGCATTCTCTCCTGCCAGATGAAAGAGCGGGAATTTTGTCTTGCTTGGATCTGGGTAGACTTTGTTCCTCCCTGGGTGAGAGCGGATAAGATTTTACCATATTTCAGTTTGGCTCTCTCCCTTGGCTGCATAGGACTTTCCTGTTTCCACACCAGTCAGAGACTTGATGACTAGCCATTGTTTCCCCTTCTGAAGGAGCCACTTGAAAAATCCCCTGAGTAGAGCTGCAATTAGCAAGTTATCAGATTAAACTGAGGACTCTGGGCCTGCTCTCCTCCCCTAGAAAGTGAATCAAAGACTACTTGAAATGCTAACAAGGAACTATTACTGGTTTTTATGTTGTTAATTTTTAGCTGCTAAGTACTGCCCTGTTCCTCATGTGGTCTTTCATGTGGTTTTGTTGACTGGCACTGAGGGAGAATTTCTCTTTGTTCATGCCCAGGGCATCTACAGTTATGCAGGATCTGAGAGTTAGTTTCTCAGGGCCCTGACAAAAGTTTCTATTGTTTAAATATTCAATAAGTGACCTAGAATGATGTTTTTAAAGGTGTGGGTATAGTGGTAATAGTAAAAAGTGAAGAAAAAAAAAGTATACTCTTGAGTTGGGTCTGGTGGCACTTACCTATACTTAATGATTCAGGAGACCAAGGCAGGAGAATCTCATATACTCAAAGTCAGCTTTGGCTATGTAGTGGGACCCCCATCTCAAAAAGGGGGGGAGGAGAGAATAACTTTGAGACAGGTTGGTCAAACATCAGTGAGTTTTTTTTATCAATCAGCAGTAACTTGTCTGATCCATCTTGCTGCAACTGGGAAATACAATAGACAAAAGAAGAAAAAAGAATGGGGACAGGGAATCACCCCAAGAAATGTTTGGATTTAGATCTATCCTGCTGAAAAGTCTGCAGGTGTCTGCATAGGTATGTTGTTATGACCTGGAGCCTGGTGTGATTCTAGCACAGGAGGGACCCTCACCACTTAGCTTCCAAGATAGGTTTGATTGGACAGACATTTTCCTAAGAAATGGCTTCTGTGTCCTATTACCGGGAGACTCTGAGCAGATCATTCAATACAACGTGCTAAACAAGCCTTTGGGTTAAGATTGATAGTAGGATGTGCTCTCTCCCATGAGGTCGTCGGCCAGGTCCCGGTACTGACTTGGTACTGACTTGGAAGAAAGCGTTACCTGCACAGAAGACACCCAGTGCATGCTCTCATTAGCTCATTTGCAATTTGTTCAAAATACTCAGAAGTCCAGTGTTTCTTGTAATTTTGTATTTACCCTACTGTTGCAGAGTTCTTGTGTTTGGAGTCGAAGATTGAAACCAGAATATGTATAGAGGATTAAGGAAGAGTTTATTAGAAAGGAGAAAGAATTGAACTTAGTCTAGGGTGGGGGGTGGGGGAGATGGCTTCTCCTCATTGTTTAGCTTACATTAGGGCCCAACCATATTGATCTTGTGCCCACCTCAAGGTGGGGCTGTTGACAATGAAGAACTAATTTTCATATCCTTTCATAGGCAAAGGGTTGGAGGAGACTGACTGCCTTACTTCGGTAGAGGATTGAAGTCAGTTTCTCCATATCTGCAGGGGATGTTCCTCTAAGATGATCCCAGCAGTGGGGGATAAACTTGCAAGACCTTCAGAGACTGTCCCAGGATAGCTGCTCCAGAACTGCCTACTTACTTTTTTTATTTATTATGTATTCAATTGTGCATGTATGTGCGCGCACGTGTGTGCGTGTGTGTGTGTGTGTGGGTGTGCGTAGAACCACGGGCGAATTCGGAACCACCATGGACGCATCCACCTCCTCCTTGTTTACTCTGCCCTGGGATTCACAGGCTCCGCCCTACCAGGACCAGAAACGCAGCCCCCCCCTTCCACCCAGTGTCTGCTGGGTCTATACGTGGGGTCTAGGATCCGAACTCAGGACCTTCCCCCTGCAAGGCAGAGGCTTAACTCCTGAGCCACCTCTCCAGCCCCTAACTACTTCTTACTTTAAAGTGTTAAGTTTTCCTATCTCTTTTACAAGCGTGAAGTTTTTTACATTTTATTTATTTAGCAGTGTGTGTTTAGTGACCTGTAGATAATAGCGACCACAATTAATTTCTTTTAGTCAAAGCATTTATCAAATAAAACACTTTTTGAACTTTTGTCATTATTCTACTATCAAGATGAAGGTATCCATATATTGACACAGATTGTATACAGAGGAAAAAGTTTAAATAATGTATTGGTCAGGATTCTCTAGAGGAGCAGAACTGAGAGAGGTGAAAGAAAGGAAAAGAGGTGATTATTATTGGAAGGGGAAGAATTTACTAGAAGGGCTTATACACTAGCTGTATCACACACAGCTAGAGGGCCTGCTGAAATGCAGGACCTGCTCCCGAGCGTCCTACTTAGCAGGGCTGGGGAGGTGCCCAGAGTTTACATTTCTACCAACCCCACAGGGATATCAGTGGCTTAGGGACTAGTCTTTGAGAACCATGTCATAGAGAACTTAATAAATTTCCTGGTGAATCCGCTAGACAGTGCTGTAATGTGACATAAAAAGTGTGAAACCATTCTTTTGCCTTCTTTCCAAGTTTGAGATGACCCTGTTTTCATTCTTGTGTTTACTTTTGATGTATCACACAACACTGGAGAGGCTGGGAACATGGTAGCTGCTCAGCCGTTGGTCTGGTGCTGAGAGACTGGAGGTATGGAAGATCACTTGGTCTTCAGTCTGTTTTGGAAGACCAAAAAAAGCCAGAGTCAGCTTTTTTTCAGCAAAGGAATATCAGCCAAGGAAGGTGGCAGCAGCAGGAATAGACAACACTCAACGCAAGAAGCAGAGGCAGGCAGGCAAGCAGCACTGCTTTTTCCTGGACCTCTTGCATTTAGGCCTCCCATTAGAAGCTGCCACCCACTCTGTGGGAAAGTCTTTTGCCCTCAGTTAATCCTTGAGAATAGAAACAGGAGAGTAAGGAGTTGCCATCCTCAGCTACACAGCAAACTCGGGCCAACATAGGCTGCATGAGATTCTACATCAAAAGCAAACATAAGAGTCATCTCTCCGGCCCACAAAGTCAAATTTTAACATCAGCATCTTAATTATCTCAACAACTAAGTAGGGTCATAGTAACTTAAAATAATTGGGCCTCTCCATCCCAAGTTTAAAGTGGGAAAACTTACTATTCAAGAACAAATCGGGGGTTAGAGAGATGGTTCAGAGGTTAAGACTCTGCCTCACAAGCAGAAGGTCCCAAGTTCAGATCCCAGGTACCACAGAAAAAATGCCAGGCAGAAACGGGAGAAGCCCACACTTCTGGCTCTGGTGGGCAAAGCTTGTGTGTAGATACACATGAATGAAGGCCAGAGGTTGATGTCAGTTACATCAGATGTCCTCTCCTGTTGCTCTCTGTCTTGCCATTTTGGCTAGGCTGGCTGGCCAGCAAGCTCTCAGGATCCATGTCTCCTTGACCCACTGCTGGAATTACAAGCTCAAACAACCATTCCTAACTTTTACATGAATACTGGGGATTTGAACTATCTCCCCAACCCCCAAGTTTGCCTTTTGAAAAAGTAAAGATGTTTGAGGTATCATTTTGGAAAGAAGTACTTAAAATAATTATAAAAGCAGGTCTCTATATTGACATATCATCAGTGGCTGCAGTTAATCTTTCTTGGGTTAGGCCAGTGAACAAGTACAGAACACTGTGCATTGTGGAGAGCAAGTGGGCCTTTGAACAGCTTCTGTCCAACCCATGTATCTCTGCCACCTCCCAGCCTTTGGCACCTGTAATCCCAGTGCTGGGAGGAAGGGACAGGAAGATCCCGAATTTGAGACCAGCATGAACTGCATAACAAGACTGTCTTCCCCCCCCCCCAAAAAAAAACAGAATTCAAGAAGCACAGCTAAGATTTAGGCAAGAGCTTCCTCAACTTAAGCACTCAGACCTTTGAAGACAAGACACCTTATTTGTTGGTGCCAGATTCTGTGCCTGGAAAGCACAGATTGCTGGTGTCTAAAGAGCAGCATAGTGCAGTTTAAAGGCAGACTATAAATGGACTGGATTCCTGCCACTTACTATGACCTAGGCAAGTTATTTAAATCAGTTTTCTCATCTGTAAAATCTGAATGAAACTAGGAAATTTGGAAGCATTATATAAATAAGTACATGGAAAGCACTCGGGAAGTTCTCTATATTGTAAATGTTCAGTGAGTGTTAGTTACCATAGTAGTAACATTAGTAATAATTATAATTGCTGTAACTGTAATTTATCTTAAAGTCAGTGACTTCACCTATCCAGCCTTATTATATTCCCTATGCCCTCAAAATAGGATGCACATTGTCCATAAGGTTGAAATCCTTTGTCTGAAATAGTGCTTTCCAAAGACATTTCCAACATGAAGAGAATGGTCTACATTTCTCTTCTTCTGTTTGGTAACCACTTGGTAACGTGTAGCTAATGGTGATAGTTGGACACATCAAATCTAAAATACAAGCTTTCTTTTTGGTATGTTATGTTTTACCAATACTTTTTTTAAAATTCTATGAATATTTTTCTCCTCTTAAGATATATGTGTGTATTACATAAATGTATGTCTGTATTAGAGAGTGAACCCACGTGCTAGATAAGTGCCCTACTACTGAGCTAACATTTTTGCTCAACCATTTTTACTTTATTTTGAGACAGGATCTTATTAAATTGTCTAGGCTGCCCTCAAACTTGGAAATCCCTGATCTGTCTCTCCATTAGTTAACATTGCAGATATGAACCACTATGTGTGAATTAGAGGTATATATTCTGTGTGCACACGTGTGTGTGTGTGTACATGCACATGTGCAAGCATAAGCCACACAGTTTTTTAATGACAAAATTTTATCAACATTCACAAAATTTCATATGCTAAATAATTATAAAAACAGGTCTTTATATTGACATATCATCAGTGGCTGCAGTGTAATATACAAGGTGTAATATTATATAAAGGATACAAGCATCGTTCTTGTTACAGGTAATCATCATACGGAGTATCTTCTAATGTTTGGGCAGCATATTTCTCCAGGCCTTTGTGTAGTTTGGCTACTACACTCCCAGTAGCATGTAAGGTGGTTGTCCTCAAAGAAATCTGTTGTCAAAATTATATGAGTTGCCATTGAAACTGTGGATGGATTAGTGATCTCTCAGCTAAAAGGATTTCTGACTTGTCTCATCCGCCTTTTGAAAACTCTTGTGTTGAACTGGATCTCTTCTTGAGTTTCTCAAAATTATTGGAATGTCTCAGCCAAACCCGGAAAAGCAAAAGATTCACTCAGGCTTATCTGCACTCCCAAGAACTTGGGCAGTTTTTCTCAGAAGGGAGAGAGGGTCTAGAATAATACCCTTCATGGCAATTCCCATGTTGTATGATGGTAGAAGCAACTGTGTTAGTCAATTTTCTGTTGCTGTGATAAGTACTTGAGAAAAACAGATTTAAAGGAGAAAAGATTTACCTCGAAGAGTCAAAGGGTTCAGTCCATGATCCTTTGGTCTTAGCACTTCAGGTCTGAGGTTAAAGCTGAACGTCAGGAATTGTGGCAGAGGAGCAGGAAGCAGAGCAAGAGGGAGCTGGGACAAGATAGTAGCACCCCAGGATGCTTCTTCATGACTTCGTCCCTCCAGCGAGGCTCCAGCTGACAGTTTCTTCTACCTCCCAATAACGCCGATCATGACCATCAGCGGGCATGTCCCTGGTGCCTCCTTGTGTCCACATAGGAAAGTAACCTGCAGAGCTGGCGCCACAGCACGCGCAGATGCTCGCCATGCACTCCTAGGACCAGCACCTTCTCAGGGTTCCGTTGCTATCTTTAAGTGAATCACAGAGAAAACAGGCCTCCACTCACTTCTTCAGCATTGGCAACAGGCTGAGTGGAGTTCTGTAAACAGTGTTCTCATAACCCCTTATCCAAACATGAAGCCGCGCTGTTTGCCTAACTTGGAGTTCTCAGCATCCATCAGATTGACATTCTGCGTAAGATTTTTTTTTAATTTTTTTTATTATTATTATTACTATTTATTCAATTGTGTGTGTGCATATGTATGTGTGCGCGCATGCGTGTGTGTCTGTGTGTGTGTAGAACCACGGATGAACTCGGGAACCACCATGGCCGCCTCCACCTCCTTCTGCCCCGGGATTCACAGGCTCCGCTCTACCAGGACCAGAAGCGCAGGCCACCCCCGCTTCCACCTGGCGTCTATACGTGGGATCTGGGATCCGAACTCAGGACCTTCCGCCTGCAAGGCAGAGGCTTAACCTCTGAGCCACCTCTCCAGCCCCATTCTGCGTAAGATTTTTTACTCACTACAGTGAGATTTGTCTTTACCAGACCTACATGAAGACTGACACCGACATGCCCCCATAGACTAGTAAGGATCTCAGGAGAGATAATTACATGCAGTGGAAACCTTGGGGAGTAGGGCTGGATGAGTGAAGGGGAACGCCCCTATCAGTGGGGTGGCCCAAGGAGGGGACACTTGGTATGCCACAGAGGCACAAACCCCCACAAGAGTAGACAAGCCAGAGGGAACCCTGAGGTCCATAGGAGTGGATAGAGAAGAGGTGGGAGGGAGTAGGGTGGATTGATGAAGGGAGGGGAGGGAGAATAAGAAGAGGGGGGAAGAAGGGGATAAGTACTCAATATGCTTGTAAAACTAGGAAAAAAAATTTAAAAATTAAAAAAGAAAAAAGTCTGAAAGCACAAAAATGAAAATTTACATTTTTCTGTGAGAAATCAAAAGCAGAGATGTTGAGAAAGAAAAGACCCCCGAGAACATAGGGACAGGAAGGAAAAGGCATTTGGGCTGTTTTTGTACTATACCTCTGAAGGTGTTGAAGTCTTTCCTGTCCTTCTGCTTTTTCCAGTGACAGTTGTTTGTCACTGTGCTTGGCGGGTTAGAAACTTGTGTTTGAATTCTCTGTCATTGTCAGTCCCTGTGTCTTACTGCAGTCCCAGACACCTCTTTGCTTTGTGTACCAACTGTGTAATAAAGAATGGATTAAAGTGCCTTCAAGTAAAATAAAATTTTAGAAAAACTGTAAATTCACCATTAAAATACATTCAACATGAAACCATCTTAACTGAAACCACTGGTGTATATAAATCCAGTTATTTTCCCTTAGGGGAAAATAATTTTTTTGGGGGGGGTAAAAGGGGTTCTAGCAACTTTTGTGCTTTGGGGGTGATAGGGACCAAACCCAGGATCTTGGGCAACTTAGGTAAAGACATCCTAGCCTGGTCTTACTGCCTTAAGAAAGCAGCAATTCCTGTTTTTTAATATTATAGTGTGTTATACTCAGATATTGGAGCAAATTACTTTGGTCTTGGCTATACTGGCAATGACATACAGATTTAAGGATTTGAGGGAAACAGCAATTAGTATTTCAGAGAGAAAGCTCTGGAAAGTTGTTCCTGTAACACATTTGCCTTCCCTAAACTTTTCCAATATGATCCAAATTTCTTGTGTGTTTGTTTGTCTGATTTGTTTTTTGAAACAGTCTTCTGTAGCCCAGGCTTCAAATTTGCTATGTAGCCAAAGCTGACCTTAAATTCCACATCCTCCTACATCCACCTCTCAGGTGCTGAGATTGCAGATGCACGCCATTGTGCCCAGGTCGGGTCTCTATTCTTTCATATGTAGTCAGTGTGTATACTCCTGCTTAAGCCTGGATAGCTTTAGCCAGTCTGCCTGTAAGGCCCCTGATCTCCGATCAGGCCTTGAAGTGCCAGTCTGAGATTGTGGCCACAAGAGGACCATAGTTGGCACTTAGACCTTTGGGTAACCTTGCTGTGTGAACCCTTGATTCTCAGGAAAAATAGCATTTGTATTCTGCTTCCTTTTTTAATCTGTGTAGTGACAGCAGTTATTTAAGTTGAAAGTATATTTATTCACCTAGCCAATCAAACACCTCAACCTAGCAATGTGGAATGTGGTAAAATATTAGCTGTCCTATGAGACCAACTGGGAGCTGTGGTTTGCTGTCACTAACATTTTCAAGAAAGCATAATACCACGTCACTAACCTTGTAAATGACCAGAATTGGGGGCTGTAGAGATGGTTCAGGGGTGAAGACTCCACCTCACAAACAAAAGGTCCTGAGTTCAGATCCCAGGTCCCACACAAAAAATGCCAGGTAGAAAAGGTGCTGGCCTGCACTTTTGCACCTGGTGGGCAGAGCCTGGGAAATTCCAGAGTGAAACAAAAAGGAGATAGAAGCAATCCAGGATGATTCCTAAAGTTACCTTTTGTCTTCCACAGGGAACAAAAATGCCCTCTGATACACACACACACACACACACACACACACACACACACACACACACACACAGGCAAAATAAAGTTAAAAAAAAGTTTTTAAAAATTACTGAAAAAAAAAAAAAAGATCAGACTCTGACCTACAGCTACTACTGAATGTGGATCTCTATAGTTGAATCAAGGCAAGTGTATATTTAATAACAGTCTTTTGCCATAGGAACCTATCTCTGGTTTATGATAGAAGCTACTATTTTCTAACACAGCTTTTGCTGTGCTAAAGATGTATAAATAAAGCAGTGATGAGTTTCTTCAGCCTGCAAACCCAGTTTTCTCCCCTCCTTTTCCTTAGCCTTTGCAATATTTGTTCCCACCTTTGCCATTCTTCCAGGAATCATGGCATCTGGGGAGTCTTATGATGAATTGTGGGGAGCCCCCAAACCCTAACCATGATCTGTTGCCTTTCCCAGGGTCCTATCCTTCCCCCAAAGCTGGAGCGACCCTGGTGGTGTACAAGGACTTGCTAGTGCTCTTTGGTGGCTGGACACGGCCAAGCCCTTATCCTCTACACCAGCCAGAGAGATTCTTCGATGAGATACACACTTACTCACCGTCTAAAAATTGGTAAGTCACAAAGATAATCTGCTCTAAATCTAGAAGAAGGGGTTTAAATCGGTAGATTTATTTTTTTTGGTCTTTTTTTTTTTTTTTTGTTAAGAATCCTATGGAGAGGGCTGGAGAGGTGGCTCAGGGGTTAAGCCTCTGCCTTGCAGGCTGAAGGTCCTGAGTTCGGATCCTAGACCTCACGTAAAGATGCCGGGCAGAAGCAGGAGCGGCCTGCGTTTCTGG
The DNA here is from genome assembly GCA_023101885.1 of Typhlomys cinereus. Classification (NCBI taxonomy): domain Eukaryota; kingdom Metazoa; phylum Chordata; class Mammalia; order Rodentia; family Platacanthomyidae; genus Typhlomys; species Typhlomys cinereus. The sequence goes on along the minus strand of JALPQD010000327.1, from coordinate 747,223 downwards.
TCCTGGTAGGGCGGAGCCTGTGAATCCCGGGGCAGAGTAAACAAGGAGGAAGTGGAGGTGGTCCATGGTGGTTCCCGAATTCATCTGTGGTTCTACACACACACACACACACACACACACACACACACACACACACACACAAAATTGAATAAAAGTAAAAAAATTAAAAAAAAAAGAATCCTATGGATATTTGATGAAAAACTGTGGACTCTTTGCCACATGGAAAGGTGCATAGCAAGGTTTTGCATGGTCGATGTGCTCCAGAAGGGCGTTAACCTTCTCCAAGGAGATTATGCAGGTTTACTTCTCTCCTAAGGAATATGCCTGGGCCAGTTGACAGTGAGCAGCTCTGCCATGGTGGCTGCTCCCAGGACGTGAGAATCCTGAGGATTCCTTACATTCCGAGGTGCCCCAAGACTGACTCAGTTGCTTTTCAGACATGTCTTCTTTAATGTCAACTGTCCCTCCTCCTTGTCGTGAGTTACCTAGTCCATGATTCTTGGCAGTTGCTGCTGATTAGGTCCATAGAAAGAAGTGACAGGTAGTGCCAAGAAGCTATGACCTTATACGGTTATGGTCTTCCTGTCTTTTTATTGTATCTGCAGATCAGCCTCGTTAAGAACGTGAGTGCAAATGCCTAACTTCAAGAAGCTTGTGAGACAGGCCCAGATCCCTGTGCCTCTTCCCTTTATTCTCTTGACACCTCTGCTGAGGAAGGTGATGGTTTGCAGTGGGCGCCTACTTACTGTTTTGCACTTAAGCTGTGGTGCTGATTTCTGGGTTTCTTCTGTCTGTCTACATTAGGTGGAATTGCATTGTAACGACCCATGGGCCTCCTCCTATGGCTGGCCACTCCTCCTGTGTGATAGATGATAAAATGATTGTTTTTGGCGGCTCTTTAGGATCCCGACAAATGTAAGTATATGTGGTCAGGTTCTCTAGAGCCATATAATCAACAGAATGAATATATAAAAAGGGAATTTATTGAATTGGCTTGTGAGATACAGCCAAGGTAGTCCAACGATAGCTGCCAGTAGCTGCTCAGTCCAGTCAGTAGCAGCTGAAGGCTGGAGGACTCTAAAGAGTCTTTAATCACATTGAAGGCTTGGACGGTTGGAGGGTCAAAGGAGCCGGGCAACAGGAGGAAGGAGAGTTTTCTAGCACAGATTCAGCGAGTCTCTCTTCCAGCTCTTCTGTTCTGTGGCTCCTTTTATGTGGTCTGCTACTGAGAGGTTCCACTCAAATCTAGGGCTGCTCTTTGTATTGTAAATGTCTTGATCCAGATAATCACTTCAGGTGGTCCTGACAGCTGATCTTAGTTAATGCCAGGTGTGGTCACGTTGACACCTGGGATTAACTATCACAGTCCGCCTCATACAACCTGAAGACAAATACACACCTGGACATAAAAGTCAGAAAAGTGAACTGGTAAGACCAGCATTCCTGAGCATGGTTCTGATGAATCCAATTGCTTGTTTCATCCCGATATTGAGTTCTTTAATCGCTTACTCATGGGTCACAAGTTGAAAAACTTGCTGCAGCATAAGATGAAGGAAGAATAGAATCTTTCTGTTTGACAAGAGAGGTCAGGTTCTTTGAAGCTCCATCTTGTCTGCTGAGGCATGCCTGTAGAAGACTACTTTTCAAGGAGTTAGGTGCTTTATTACCTTATCAGGATCTTTGGGAGAAGAGAGGTAGATTGACAGAACAGGGAGAAATTGTAGACTCTTCACATGAGAGAGTGGGGTAGATTGGGAGAGTGGAGGAGCAAGGACGATGTCAGGAGCTGTTCCCCACTCTCGTCTTCGGCATCACTGGCTGTGAGCAGGCGTGCTTATTCCACCCTTGCTGTGGAAGGAGAGTTCTCGAACCATGAGCGAGAAAGTCATTACAGACTAAGCCTGTCCTGACAGTACTCTCCAATGTCACATTTTAAAATAGCTCTAGGGGATATGAAAGGCAGAATAAATTAACAAACAAAATCATTACGAAGGATCAGGAGTTCAAGGTCCTCCTCAGCTACATAACAGGTTGAAGACCATCCTGGTGATAGGAGAACCTGTCTCAAGAAAACTAAAAGACTTAAACGAAATTGAATCCTTGCATGGAGACAAGAGGAATGTCTCCAGGTGAGCGATGAGAGGACCTAGTGTTCAAGTTGGGGCTTTTATTCTTGTACCCTGCATATGAACAGGGAACTTTAAGGAGCAACCATAGAATGAGATGCCAGCCAAGATCTGTTCTTGCCATGCTGGTTTCTTTGTTATCTTTATCTTCTTTTTTAGACAGGGTCATGCTATCTACCCTCTCTGGCCTTGAACTTCTGCTCAACCCTTGAGTGCTCAGATTACAGGCAGGTGCCTCTGCGCCAAGGTCACGCTGCTGCACTCCTGAGAATTGGAAGCTGCAGTTGTTTCCTGATAGGCTGCAGTTGTCATGAGCCATTGTGAAGTTCTTTGTGGGCAGAGTCAGTAAAGCCTTTTAAACTCCCAGTCAGTGATCTTTGGATCATTTTTTTCTCCCCCTTGTGGTTATAGCTATTTCTTGCTATCTCTAGCTTTATGTCCCAGTGTGTGGCTACAGGCATGATTCCAATGAGACCTTACAGTCATGGATAGAGCAAAGGTTTAAGGGTCTCAAGGTGAGTGTAGTTGCTAGCTGTTAGTGTGACAATATGCCCAGTTACATTTACAAATGTAACTTCATTATATCAGTTCTTTAGAGTAACAGTAATTAAGAGATTAAATTTCTTGTTCAGGCTGCAAAATTAGGGCTCAACTATGGTATTTTTGCTGTTCTGAAAGCCCCTGAACTCTGAGAACTCTGAGAAGACAATCTGATAAACTTCCTCTAGCTCAAACACCCTGTGCTTGTGCAAATGGTTTAAGACTGTCAGCCGGACCCGAGTCTATGAAGCGCTCAGGCCACCATCGTGTCCCCAGAGTTCCCAGCTTTCTTACCTTCTGTCCTTGTTTTGCAGGAGCAATGACGTCTGGGTCCTTGACCTGGAACAGTGGGCGTGGTCTAAGCCCAGCATCTCTGGCCCCAGTCCTCATCCCCGAGGTGGTCAATCTCAGGTGCTTAGAAATTAAAATAATTATTCATCGTTTGGAGAGATGGCTCAGGTTTTAAGACTCTACCACATAAGCAGAAGGTCCCTAGCTTGGATCCCAGGTCCCATGTAAAAATGCCAGGTAGAAAAGGTGGTGGCCTGCACTTTTGGCCCAGGTGAGTGGAGCCTGGGAAATCCCAGAGTGAAACATAAAGATGTAAAAGCAATCTAGGGTGATTCCCAAAGACACACAGGGACACAGGGCCCTCTGATACATACACAATCAATCAACCAATAAATTAATAAATAAGTTGGAAAAAAGCAGTAAAAGATTTAAAAAAAAACTTCAACAAATTATACATCTTTCAGTTAGGATGAGAAAGGGCCAACTAAGCCAAAAGAATTGTCATTGTTTTCTTCTATTTTCAGATGCTAGTTGTACTATTTGTAGCAACTTTAGATTATGCTTCTTCCCCAAAGCATTTGCCTTGCCATTTCATTTCTCAAAAAAACCTGCATTTTTAGTTGGTACTGTAATATTTGTTCAAGTAAGACTGTGTCCATCTATGTGAATCATTAGTAATTTGTTCAAAGGGCTAGGAGTCGACGTGGTTCCGGACGAGTAGAGTTGAGTGCTGTGCTAACTAGAACGCTTGCTTGGGAGTTGGGTATACTGTTTATATACCATTGAAGCATAGAAAAGCAGGTTCTTATGTCTTTGCAGGTTTATTTTAATTTTCTTCCCTTCTCAGATTGTTATAGATGATGCAACTATCTTAATCCTTGGAGGGTGTGGCGGTCCCAATGCTGTGAGTAGTGCTTATGTGGCATTCCCGCTTGTGCCAAGCTCGCTTACCCTGCTTATTTAATGTGGCATTCCCATGTGCTCTAAGCTCGCTTACCATGCTTATTTAATGTGGCATTCCCGTGTGCTCTAAGCTCGCTTACCATGCTTATTTTGTAAACATATACAAGATTCTTTCTGGAGCATTTTCATTTGAAAGATGCCTTTTCTACTTTGAGTATAGAACATTTGTATTTTCTTGCTTCCTTTTTCTCCATTCTTTTTGGGGTTTGAGATATGCTTTTAATCAGAGACATTTGTCTCTTAAATATTCATTTCTAAATTTTTTCTTTCCCTATTCCTCTTTAAGCTATAGTTGGCTGCTATCTTTTTTTTTTTTCAAAAAGGATGGGCAGCAGGATAGAAAAGCAGGTTGATAACTGCCAAAATCCATTTAAGAATGTACATGAATTACATTTTAGAATGCAAACCAAAAAAATTAGGGATGCAGATTCTCTCTTCTGCCCTTGCACCTTCATGCATGTGCACACGCACACGCATGCACACACACACACACACACACACACACACACAAACAAAACCCAGTGCTAGAACAGTCACTGGCCACATAATGAATGAATGAATGAATGAATGAATGAATGAGAGCATGAATAAATGCAGCCACTGCTGAGTAACTGAGGACTTACACTGTTCATTCTGCAGCCCACACACTTTTTAACCTGGTAGCAGCTGAGTGTGTGATGTAGTGTTTGCTGCTGCTGAGTTCTGTTTTTTGGTCCTTCTCTTTTAGCTGTTCAAAGATGCATGGCTGCTGCACATGCACTCAGGACCCTGGGCTTGGCAGCCACTCAAGGTAGAAAATGAAGACCATGGCGCGCCAGAGCTGTGGTGCCATCCAGCCTGCCGGGTAAGCAGGACCTGACTGTCCATCAGAAGGAATGACCCCAAGCTAGAAAACGAAATTAATTTGTCAGATTTCAAGGGAAATTTGTATAGACGTAAAAACCATCTTGGTGTGTAGCTAGCTCCTTTGATAGTTCCCACAGAGATGAGCCACTTGATTTGAAAGTTTAGGTGGGCTGCTCAACCTCTAAGCCCCAGCTTTAAGCATCTCTTTCTCCAAAATGCACCCCAAAGTCCTCAGGCTGTATCTCCCTCCACTCTACCCCCGTTCCACAGGTGCAGCTAATGACAACACCTCACACTGTAACTGCAGTTGTGCCCGTGGCACTGACTTTCTAACCAAGAGGGTGACTGTTACTTTCAGTCTCAGGCCTGCAAAGAACCTGGCACATTCCCAGTGCTTGCTAAGATGTTTGGTACGAAATGATCACAAACATAGATGTGGCTGTGAGCGCAGGTCCTTTGTTTTTCAGGTGGGACAGTGTGTGGTGGTCTTCAGCCAGGCTCCTAGTGGGAGAGCACCCCTCAGCCCCAGTTTGAATTCTCGCCCATCACCTATCAGTGCCACTCCGCCAGCTCTGATTCCTGAAACCCGAGAGTACCGCTCCCAGTCTCCAGTAAGGAGCATGGATGAAGTTCCTTGTGTTAACGGCCGCTGGGGGACACTGAGGCCCAGGGCTCAAAGGCAGACGCCCTCGGGTTCTCGGGAAGGGAGCCTTTCCCCCGCCAGGGGCGATGGCTCTCCCGTCCTCAATGGTGGGAGCTCCTCTCCAGGAACAGCAGCTGCGGGGGGCGCCTCCTTGGACAGCCCGGTTCAGGCCGCGTCTCCAAGCACTCCGTCTGCCCCCGAAGGCTACGACTTGAAAACAGGACTGTCTCGGGCTCCTCGACGAGGGTCTCTGCCAGATCAGAAGGACCTGAGGTTGGGGTCAATAGATCTGAACTGGGACCTGAAACCTGCTTCCAGCAACAGTCACGTGGACGGCACAGACAGCAGGACAGTTGGGGCGAGTGCTCGACACCCTCCGGAACAGACCAACGGCGTGCACACCCCACCGCACGTGACCAGTGCCCTTGCAGGGGCTGTCTCCCCCGGCGCCCTGCGTCGCAGTCTGGAAGCCATCAAAGCAATGTCATCCAAAGGCCCCTCAGCCTCTGCAGCACTGAGTCCTCCTCTTGGGTCTTCTCCAAGCTCCCCTGGGAGTCAGAGCCTGAGCAGTGGGGAGACTGTGCCTATCCCTCGCCCAGGGCCAGCCCAAGGAGACGGCCATTCCTTACCCCCCATTGCTCGCCGCCTGGGCCACCACCCTCCTCAGTCCCTCAATGTTGGCAAACCCCTGTACCAGAGTATGAACTGCAAGCCCATGCAGATGTATGTACTGGACATCAAGGACACCAAGGAGAAGGGCCGGGTCAAGTGGAAAGTGTTCAGTAGCAGCTCTGTGGTAGGCCCTCCTGAAACGAGCCTGCACACGGTGGTGCAGGGCAGGGGCGAGCTCATCGTGTTTGGAGGACTCATGGACAAGAAGCAGAATGTGAAGTACTATCCAAAAACAAACGCCTTGTACTTTGTGCGAGCAAAGAGATAACGTGTTCAAATCCCCTTTCCCTTTCTGTGGCTTTTAATTTAGAATTTTTCCAGTGTGTGAACATTTGGACCAAGAATTGGGGAAACAGCATTACTCCCACAAACCAAAACTCTGATTCCAGGCATAACTCACTCTGGGCTGGGATCAGATTTCCATTAAGAAAAAAAATTATATAAATATACACATATATTATATCGCCAATTCTGTTTACAAAAAAAGGGAGAGATCTCCATCCTGGTTCAGTTAAAATCGTCGCTGTGTTTCAGCAGAGCTGTGCTGCCCTTTTCTACTTTGCCGAGAACTAGACCAAGAAGTTAGGGAGCAGACTAACGGGAGAAACTTCCCAAGAGAAGCTGAGGGGCTCTGTGGCCTCTCAGAATCAGAAAACAGTAAGACTCCAAAACCATCACTGCGGGTGCCTGCAGGGTTGCGGGAGGGACACTTAAAGAAAACTGTCCTCCCTCTCTTAAAACCACGAAGGACCTGCAACAGCTCTACAGGACTGCTCTGTGCCCTTCCCTTCTGTTCTCACCTGCCGGAGTCATGGTGAAAGTGTGTCTACACAACTGTCTTGTGTCTGCCTAGTGTCCGTGGGTCTTTTAAGAGCTCCCTACGTGTCTCAGAAAAATTTGGTATCTGATTGTGGAATTTGACAGTCTGACAATCGTGTTAGGTTTGCATGTTGCCAAGAGACAGATTTGTTCTCCTTTTAGAATTGGAGTTTCAGCACTGGGCGTAACAGCCCTGCTGCAGTCAGTCCCAGCACTTGGGAGCTGGAGGCTGGAGGATTAGCGGTTCAAAGTCATCCTTGACTGTGTAGGGAGTTTGAGGCCAAGGAGGAGCAGAGATACCTGTCACAAACAAGTAAAGAGGATTGGGTGCTCCACGACTGTCCTTTCTGCTTATAGGCCGATCCTCGTTCTGGTGTTTTGGTTAAACTTGGTCTTGGCATATGAACTGTCTTAAGCCTCAAAACAAACCTCAGAAATCAGATACGTCTTAGAAATCCTCTGAGTGGCCTTTCTCCAGTACCACTAGACCAGGAGGGCATTCTAAGTTGTCAGTGTCCACTGTGGTGCATCTCTCACACCTGCATCCAGTGCGCAGGAAGCAGAGGCAGGAGGATTTCAAAGATGGCAGACGCCAGTCTCATGGAAAAAAGTCACCGACGCATCAAGAGGCACCTTTCCATCTGTGGCTTCTTCGATTTCCAGTACACTGGGCGCCCTGTCCATAGTAGTGGGAGCAAGAAATGGATCCTGAAAAAAAAATCTGTAGCAGTTCCTCCACAGATGGTTTTTCCCTGTGACACATGACCTTCCATCTTGCTGTTAATTGTCCCAGGTTGAAAATCTTGTCCTTGACCCTCATAACAGGTGTTTGACCTTGGGCAGTTCCAGCCTTTCTATTCATGTGTTATTCAAACAGAACTTGGGTTTTTACTTTCATTTCTCAGATAAAATATAGTCAACCAGTGGAACATATCTTTGGGTAATACAGAAAGATAGTTATGAACAGCTGGTCCCTAAACCATCACCTGGACATAGGAGACAGCAGGATAAGTTTGTCTCAGTGGCGCGATGTAGACAGGGATTTTTGGTGATTTCTCAATCAATGAACAGAGGGTTTTTATTTTGTCTTTAAGATTGAAGTTGCAAAACACCTCTTTTCTTGTTGGCATCTCCCAGGCACCAGCAGGCTGCAGCTGGCCCTGTGTCCTGGCTGCTAGCCAGCTTTCTGCAGTCTGCCCCATGAAAAGTGTAGATCTGTTTCATCATGCCAAAGCCTTCCTCCAGCCATTAGCTTTGCTTCTGTGGTCCTGGTGGCAAAGCCCTAGTTGTGAAGCCTGGGAAGGGGCCAGCTGAAGGCAAGAGGTCAGTGTTCCAAACCTGCTCCAGTGCACCCTCAGCTGAAGAAATAACCAGGTGCCTATTACTTCCTGTGGTGGCTCCCGCTTGGGAGCCACACACAACTTTCCAGACTCCCTGCTCTCTGGCTGCTGCCAGTTCTTTGGCCAAGACCGTTCAGTCTAGTGGGGTCCTGGTTTACAAGGCATTGCTGCTATGACTGACCTGTGATATGTTTGTGCATGGACAGTGCCTCCAGACTCAGCGACTACTTGAAAGTATTTAGAAACCTGACAGTTCAGAATCTTCACTCTTCAGTCCTCACCTTTGTCCTGTGGCCTTCCTAAGCCAGCTGTTAGCTGTTGATTCCTTCTGCTTTTCCCAAGTAGGTAGGGGACAGAAATGTTGATCCTCTTGGAAAGCGATGGTGCACCTGAACCCTGTGGCATCCTGGATTTACCCACACTGTGGGAATTAGCTGTCTGCTTGGCGACTCTCAAGAGAAATTAGCATGAGCCTTGTCTGCACCCAGCCAGTGCTGTAGGACTTGGGTGTGTGCCGTGGGAAAGTGACTCGGCGTGGTTGCGAAGGTTGTCTCTTCAGGCCTGCAGCAGAGGTGAGGCTTCCCACAGCATCAGCAGGTCAGACTTAACCGCAACTCCTTTCTTTTAAAACAATACCAAGTTTGTCTTAAAATTCACTGAGAGACATGAGACAGAATATTTTTTTTACACCCTCAGGAGCACCTAAAGCAAATATTTATCAGTATTTAAGTATTTAAAATGTATCTTGTTTGTACTTGAAGCTTTAACCCTTTCCATTCCTGCAAGTGTGCCTTCGAGAGCCCTTGGTTCATATTACTGTCCCCAGCCACTTGGATGACCTCACGTCTCTTCCCTGTGCTGGGACAGAGCTTCCTGTTCTTGCATTTCACACACTGCGCAGCAGAGAACGTTCTGTGTTCTTACTGCTGTCGCCACTTTCTTCCATACTTCAGGTGTGGACCTCAAAACATCTCCTCCCCTCACATTTCAGGAAGACCAGTTAGGTGTGGAAATGAGCTTAGCTCTTGTCTTCAGGCGATACTGGCTTTACTCTCTTCCTGGCCTTCTAGTTGTTCATCTGATTTTGATGTTTGCGGTCCAGCAGCCTGAAAGCGTGAACCCTTCATAGGAAAGAAGAGAAGAGCGAGAAGAAAGAAAGCATCACAAAAGGGGGGGTCCCTTTCCCCCTTGTCTCTGGGTTTCCCTCTGCTTCCCTGTTTCCCTTGCTTCCAAGTGATCCACCTGATTGGTCTGTCTGTCTGTCCTCATCCTTGTGGTGGCCCTGGCGTGACACTGTGCTCTGCTTTGCGTTACTTGTGGTCTCAAGGTCTGAAGGTGTTCAGGACAAGGAAGCCTGGCCTCCCGGGACCGCAGGAGGCATGTCTGCCTGTCACCAGTAAGTGGCTCTGCCTCACCCGTCCCTTGTGAATGAGAGCCAACCGTTGCCTCTGTTGTACTCTCTGCTCGCTCTGCCTCCTCCTGCCAACCAGGGCTCACGCCATTGCACACCCACGGTGCCCTGGCGAAGCTGGTGCTGTGAGTGATGTTTCCCATACAACTCAGGGGTGCCAGATGGCTCACCCCGAGATGGTCATTTTAGGCACATAACAGTGTAGGAATGAAAATGGATTCCATGGATATTTAAATCTGTCAATATCATTTTTGTTAATGTTTTCCCCAATACTTTTTAGCAATTTAACAAATAAAACAAAATGCACCAAATTGCCGTACTTGTGTTATTAATACAGGGAAAGAAGCAAAACCACTGAGATGGAGCACAGTGGAGGTCCTCTGGTGTGTGAAATGTACTTACTTTCTTGTGTTGCTGTGAGAGGACACCCAAAGTCAAACAACTTCAGGGAAAAGGGGAGATTATTCAGTTTACGGTTTCAGAGGGGGAGATACTGTCTTTCATGGCAGAGGCGGCATGGCTGGTGGCCGAAGCCGCAGACATCTTGAGGGCTGAGAGCTGCACAACTCGCTGCAAAGGCAGAGAGAGAGGGTGGGACTCATCCACCTCCAAGGCCCACCCCTGTGACTGCTGTCCTCAAGCAAGACTCCACCTCTCAAAGGTGCCACGACCTTCCCAGACACATGAGACTGTGGGGGACACATTTCAAACCATGACGTGAAGGTTGCCATTCATTGACACTTCCCAGTTAATAAGCCACCGTCTCCCTCGTCCCCACGACAGAGGACAGCATTCAGCTAGGGCCTCTTTCTGCCATCAGTGGCCATCACCACCCCTTCCTCCCACAGAGCTAGCAGTGGCCAGGCCAGTCAGCGGCTCGTGGATTCCGCGGGGACGACTGCACCGAGGCTGGAGGCGCTGGAGCAGAGCCCGGTGAGTTGCGTGGAGGTGATGACGAGTTCATGCGTTCCATGAGGAACGGGGTTCATACGCCCTTTGCACTCTGGAGACCTGGTGCTGTGCACGCAGAGGGGTGACCTACATTCCAAAGGTGATGTAGCCGCTTTCAGCTGGGACAAGTCATCTCACCTCTTCGGGAAAATGGTAACGAGGTCACTCTACCCAGAATAGCTCTCACTGGTGGAGAATTGCTAACCCCTCGAGTGGATGTGATCCCCCAACAGGCCACCTGGGGGTGCTCCAGGAAAGACTTGGCACCTGGGCGCTCCAGAGGCCCTGGAGACAGGCAGGCATTGGGTGACTTGGTCATTTTTCCCTTCCCGTGGGATTCCTTGTTGACCCTGCTGCTGCAAGTGCAGGCCCAGCACAGCGTTCCCCAGCCACGCAGCTTCTCTGTCCCGCCCCCTCAGCAAGGGGGCCATTGGCATCTCCCTGCGGGCCGGGCACTGGGTCCAGCAGCGGCAGTGCACATAAGGCCAACTTGGTGTCTGAAGTAGAAGCCTCAAAAGCCCTCAGAGAATCACCTGTCCCTCAGAGACGCTGCTGCTCAGTTGCTGTAAGAGAGGAAGGCTGCCGAGTTGGGAAGTTGGCAGGCCGTGGGCTATGGCCCGTGGAAAAGCTGGGGCTGACCTGGGCATTGGTCCTCCCCAGCAAGCATCCGTGACACCACGAGACTGCCGGAGCCTTGTTGCCACCTCACATGCCAGGGCGGTGGCACCTTGCCTGGAAGAAGGTGACACATTCCTGAACCTCTAAGGAAGCGGAAGTCATTTGCGCACAGTTCGACAAGCTAGAATGTGTAAGATGGGGATACCCGGAGCCTGGGTGCCTGGTGGCCACAAGGCCAAGCATGGAGGCCACCCCTGCAATCCCAGCCTCTGGGACTGGGACAGGAGGATTGTTGCGGATTCAAGGATAGCCTGGGCTACACAGAGCATTCCAGGCAGTCAAGGGTATGAGCGGATCTTAATGCACCAAACGAAAGCGGTGTTGTCTCAAACAGATGGACTAAAGGGGCCGAATTTGCCTGTTCCAACCTTCTTGTTTGGGGGAGAGAAGGTTGAGGCAGCGTTTTACTGCGGCCTGGATTGACTTTGAATTTAAGGCAGTCCTGCTTTAACCTGAGTCCTGAGATGACACGTATGAGCCTATGCCTGATTTCTCTCAGCCTTTTATTTAATTGCTTTTGACGGATTTTTATTTTTGAGACAAGATCTCATGCAGCCCAGGCTGACCTCAAACTAGCTGTGTACCTGAGAACCACCTTGAACTCCTGATGCTTCTGTCTCTCCCTCGTGAGTGCTGGAATTACAGATGAGCAGTCATGGCCGGTTAGAATCTGCTGCGTGCTGGGCAAACACTCCAGCCCGCGAGCTATCGTCCCAGCTAGGATGATCACGTGCAGCCCAGGCTGGCCTCAGACTGGCTGTGTAGCTGAGGATGACCCTGAACTCCCGATCCTCCTGCCTCTACTTCTAAATTCTGAGAGGATCAGTTGGAGCCACCCCTTTTGGCTCTCCATCTTTTTCTAGTGCAGCTAAGCTCACGGAGGAGTCTCTGCCCTCGTGATGTAATTACCTCCTGAAGACCCATCTTTTAATCCCGCCTCCCAGCCCTGAGGACATTTGTTCCACAGCCTTTAGCCTCATGGTGGCCGGGCAGTGAGGATGGAGCCGGTTTGGGGGCCCAGGATTCATGCATTAGGAAGGACATTAATAGGCCCAATGCCAAAGGGTTCTGGAAAGCCCAGCGTTGCCAGAAGAAGCAGTGGAAGGGACGGAGGACACGAAGAGTGGACGCTCCTGTGGAGGGCCCCTGTAATGGCAGACTGGTCACTTTTCCTGGGGAGCACAAGGCGAACAAATGTCTGTTCACCCCCGACGGGACAGGGACAGACCAAAGTAACACTTCCACCAGAGTCCAAGTTGGTGAACTAATGGAGTTTATTAGGTAGGAGCGTGGGTGACCTCAAGATAATCCCAGCATGGGTGATAACGTCCTCAAAACTGCACAGATGGACACACACACACACACACACACACACACACACACACACACGCGGTCTTTCCTCCTATGTGTTGTACCTCCTGGGACCATTGCTGAGGCAGAATCTCCATAGCTGAGAGGGGACCTAGGAGGGACCGCCTGGAATGTCGGGAAGATCTAACGACCTTCTCACCCTCTCCTCTGAGGGACCATCCACAGGCCAGTCTCACGGAGGGTCTCTCGCAGGTCCTCACAGCTGCTCTGAGAAGATGGAAACGCCCAGACGCTGGCTGAAAGATGGCACACAGCGACGAGATGACCTGGCCAGAGCTCATGGTCTCCGATGGGCACAGAAAAGACCCTGACCGGATCCCCGGTGGGAGGAGATCTTCCAGAAAGCCACACTTCAGGCCCAGGCAGAGTTCTCCCTGGAGTAACAGGCCTCTTGGGTAGTGACTGACGCCCTTCCCCCCACATGCTTCCGTGGCATTGGGTAAGCCTCCCCCAACACCCAGCATGAGCTCCAGGGCTGGAGAAAAGGGAAATAAAGAAAAACTCGGAATGTTCCTAGTGTAGAAAATGAGGAATAGTTGAGCCGGAGGTCACTCAACTCATGTTTGCCTCCAAGAGAACATACTTGACGTGAAATTTTGATTGATTCGCAGTGTGATCATACCCAGGGCCTTGCATGGACCATACCCAGGGCCTCACTAAACTAAATCCCTCCACCCCAGCCCTGAAGTTCTGCTTGTTAAGCTCAGTTTCTGTGAAGACAAAATGTGTATTTTCTCTGGTTATTCCCGCCCTCCTTCTCTCCCTCCCTCGCCTCTCTCTCTCTCTCTCTCTCTCTCTCTCTCTCTCTCTCTCTCTCTCTCTCTCTCTCTCTCTATCGTTGGGGATGGAATCCAGGACCTTGCACATGCTGCATCCCCAGCCCTTAACTTACCCCAGGGGGAGAAGTCAGGTGGGTGTCGTGCCTGGGATGGCGACAGTGTCGGAAGAGCTAGAACAGGTGTCCTGGCACAGAGCTCTGGGACCTAGTGACAGACCCTTCTCGAGTCATGAGAAGGTGGTTGTGACTGGTGTGGACAGGGTAGATCTGGTGAATGAACCGAAGAGAGGAACTGGTGTGGAGAGTATAGATAGTAGTAACAAGGGCAGGGCATGCACTGGCAGCGCTGGGCATGCAGATCACTCACCTGGCATGCGCAAGGGTCTGGGTGGAATCTCCAGCGCAGCAAACCCAATGCACGTGTAGGAAGACGGGCTTTGTGCTCTGTGGCTAGTTGGTGTGGGTGGAGGGGTATCCGGCTAGTTGGAGTGGAGTGGAGGGGTATCCGGCTAGTTGGGGTGGGGTGGAGGGGTATGCGGCTAGTTGGGGTGGGGTGGAGGGGTATCTGGCTAGTTGGGGTGGGGTGGAGGGGTATCTGGCTAGTTGGGGTGGGGTGGAGGGGTATCCGGCTAGTTGGGGTGGGGTAGAGGGGGTATCCAGGTAGCTCTCTCCCCTATGCTCAACAGACACAATCTGCTGTTTCCAGGTGTTGCTTTGTGGACTTGACGCATTAGCACAGAGGTGGAGGAGAACCAGGCAAGTATGTGAACAGCGAAGAAGGTTATTATCCAGGGGGTGACAGATGTGACAGTACACTGTGGTCGGGCACTTCGAAGTCTTTCTGAAGAGGAACTTTTTCCGCTGAGCGAAGGTCTGAAAGGGAGAGCAGCAAGAACAAAGGCCCTGGGGAGCCCATGAACTTGGCGTGTTCAAGGAGAGGAAGAGCCTGTGTGGCTGGCGTGCTGAGTCAGCAGAGGGTGAGCGGCTGAGCCCTGTAGGCCATGGTGAGGGAGCAGGTTGGGGTGTTACTGCAGGTGCAGCAAGGATCCTAGGTTTCAAGCATGAGAGAGACACATGCCCGGGTTGAGAATGGCCAAGAGCGACCACCTCAGTTCCTCTGCCTCTCTTGGGCCAAGCTCAGGGCTGCGTGCCTGTCCACATCTCCCCACCATGGCTTTTAATACATACCCTGCACCCCGCCATCTTCTGTGTGTTGCTTCAGGAAGTCTCCGCCCACTCTCTTTCAGGAGCTCCTCCGTGATCCTCTGGCCTCCTCTTCTCTCCAAAATACAGGCACCAGCATCTGCCAGCCCTCCGGGGGTCCTGGTGACCTTCACTGAGGTGGGCGTCGTTCCAGTCTGGAGCATGGCTGGAGGAGCAGGCTGGTGGTGGACCATCTAGGAGACCAGGCAAGCCGTCTAGACTGAAGTTGGATAAAAACCTTGTGTTCTGGAGCACACTCCGTTTTGACCATGGTGAGGGGTGGGTGGGAGTTAATCCGGGTATAATGCGGGTCCGGTGGCAGGTCTTAAGCCTGGGTTCCTATCTTCCCTGCCTCGAATGCTCAGGGAGGGCTGTCTGCTGCTTGCCGTGCGTGTCTACACCTGGGCCTCCCATCCACTCCAGGGCGGACACTGTGTCCCTGCTCCAGGACCCTCCTTCCAGGGTCTTGTGGTGGCCGTACTCAGAGGTACTCGATAAATGTGGGGGGGGAGATTGTAACGGTGACTCTAAACTATTGCTGTGAGAGAACACCAAAGTTAAATAACTTTAGGGAGAAAGGGAGATTTATTCAACTTACAGTTCCAGAGGGAGAACAGACGTCTACAGTGGCGGTGACACGGCTGGTGGCTGAAGCTGTAGGCAGGCTAGGTCACAGCACACATCCACCTGGCCGGAGTATTCCTGGAGAGTGTCTCTTCTTCTGTCTGCTCTGTGGCTCCTTTTATGTAGTCCACTACTGGGACGTTCCCATGGGATCTATGGAGGGTCCCATAGGATCTCAGGCTGATCTTTGTATTATCCAGATAATCTCTTCAGGTGGTCTCAGGTGATCTTGCTAAGTGTGGTCTCAGTTGATCTTAGTTAATGCCAGGTGTGTCAAGTTGACATCCAGGATTAACTATCACAGAGATCAAGTTGAATAAAGTGGACTTATTGTAGAGCTCTACACTGGAGAGACCCCCAGGAAAATGACCTACCAGCTTCATATGAGGCCCTAAAAGGAAGAACTTCTTGGGGGTCTGGATACAATGCAATTTAGTGGTTAAGGACACAGGAGGATGGAGCTCACTAGACCAAGAGAGTCCACAAGTATCCTTCCAAAGCACAGCTCTGAACTGTCACTCTTGACCCTGCACTGGCTAGCTCCTCATCCCAGCAGCCAGGGGAGTTGATTAAGTGAGGTAGAGGAACCTGTTATGAATTATGAATTATGCTTCTACAAAACCCACGTGTTGAAGCTTCAATGGCATTGTATTTAGAGGTACATTTTTTATATATTTATTTATTTGTGTGTGTGTGTGTGTGTGTGTGTGTGTGTGTGTGTGTGTGTATCAGAGGACACTGTGTGTCCCTGTGGAGAACCAAGGGTGACTTTGGGAATCATTCTGGATTGCTTCTACCTCTTTCTTGCTTCTCTCTGGGATTTTCCAGACTCCACCTACCAGGGCCAAAAGTGCAGACTGCTGCTGTTTCCGCCTGATGTTTTTATGTGGGACCTGGAATGCGCACTCAGGACCTTCTGCTTGTGAGACTGTCTGAACCCCTGAGCCATCTCTCCAGCCCCAGAAGTGCATCTTTTAAAGCTATAATTAAGGACAAATGTGTTGGGGCCCTAATCCAATAAAAGACTGGTGTCCTTATAAGAAAAGGCAGAGGAGCCAGGATGGCAGCACACAGCTGTAATCCCAGCCCTCAGGAGTGTGAGGCAGGAGGATCAACGTATCAAGGCCAGTCTGGTTTACAGAGTTGAGATCTTGTCTCAGAAAACAAACAAACAAACAAACAAACATGGGGGTGCCGGTGGGGCTCAGTAGGTTAAAAGCTTGCCTTGCAAGCTGGAGGGCTGGACTTGGAATCTCCAACATCCACTTATCAACCAGGCCACTTGCAATCCCAGGGAGAGGCAGGGACTCCCCAGAGCAAGTCGGCTAACCAGACTAAGGGAACAGCACGCTCTGGACGCAGCGGAAGGGCCTGCTTCTGAATTGATCTGGAGAGAGGTGAAGCAGGGTGCCAACGTCAGCCTCTGGCCGCCACATGCTCATGTTCTTGTGCACACACCCCACGCACGAGCAAAGGGGTGGTGCTGGGGGTGTGACTCGGTAGCAGAGTGCTTGCCCAGCGAGCACATGAGGCACAACAGTGTGAAGGAAGGAGAGGAGGAAAGGGGAGGGAGGAGAGAGAAAGGAAAGGGGAAGGGAGGAAAAAAGGAAGAGAAGGAGGGAAGAGAAGAAGGGAAGGGGCAGGGGAGGGGAGGAGAAAAGGAGAAGAGAGAGAAAGACACCGCGTCCTCACCCGGCAAGAAGCACCTCGCTGAAGTCAACCCGCCAGCACCTTGAGAGGCTCTCCAGCCTCCAGAAGTGTGAGGAGTAGCTTCTGTTGTTCCCCGGGCTGCGCAGCTACCTTGGGGCAGCCCAAGCCAACTCAGGCCTGCTTGTGCTTATTCAAATCCACAGGCTCCGCACAGCCCATCTGAGGAGACCCTGTGAGGGTTAGAGGCCCAGAGTCCAACTCTAAAGGCTCCCGGGCGAATGTGAGCACCCAGCGTGCAGGATACTAAACTTCCAACCTTCTAGCTGCCCGCCAGGTCCTCTGACCATCAGGCTCCTATTCTGTGCCCAGGAAGATCTGACATCTTAGCCTCCAGGTTAATTCAAGCTCACTCTAACCAGGGGCTTCATCTTCTTACCACTCACTGAACCCCAAAGCCCCCAACACACACACCAAGTCAACACAAGGCTAGAGGGAAGTCTGGAAACCCAGAGGCACAGCTGTGAATAATCTTGACTGGACGCAGATGTGGGTAAGCTGCAGGAGGGAAACCATGTGACCCAGGAGTGAGCAAGGGATTCCAGCCGCAGGGTCCTGTGGAATGTTCCCCTTGCATCTCTGCCTAGTGCAGCGTAAGCAAGCTGAGGGGAAGCCCCTCTCTCACATTGCCTCATCCCTTCCCATGCACCCTCCTGAGACATGAGCCTCTACCATTTGTGGGTTTGTGGCCCTGTGGCTGCCATTAGGGGCAGGGGATGAAGTGGTGAAAACACAGAACCCAGTCTGGCCAAATGGATACGTGCTTTTAGAGTCAGGTAACCCTGGGTCCTGAGTCTAGTTTTCCACTGACTAGCTGTGTGGTGTAACCTCAGACAAGTCAGAGTTTCTTCATCTGTAAGAGAAAAAGGAGGAGGATACCATTTACACAGAAGCAAATATTTATAGAGCTCCGTGCTGCATCCTCCACAAAGCCCCGGTCAGGCCTTAACTTGCTCCTTGCAAACCAGTGGCTGACACTGCACATGACTGAAAATGAATTGTGGAGGACGCCTCTCGCGGGGGGCCTCAGAGGGGCCCTGACCAACTCGTGGGCATGTCTGGAACAGTAACTTTCTGGGCGACAAGCAGTGCGCTGGGAAACAGCAAAGAGGAACTCACAGTTCCAGGGCTAAAAAGTCCAATACAGAGAGCAGGCTTCTTGTGCACCCATGCATTCCCACGCCTAGAACCGGACTGGCCCGCCTCCCAAGTTATTTGTTGAATGAAAGGCACGAGTAAGTCAATAAGTAAGGAAGAATCCAAGACTGCTGCAGACCTGTAAGTCTTTGACTTTTCAAAGAGCTGTTTTCACATCTGGACCTACCGGGGCAGACTTATTAGAATAGTAATGTCGATGACAGCAACAGTAACCAAAGTTATTACAAAGTGCTTACACTGCTGTGCACTAGACACTGTTGTAAAGAATCCTGTGAGGTTCAAAACTGAATTTAGGGCGGGGTAAGACAGCTCGCCGGGTAAGGGGCTTGCACCCACAAATCCGGCCATTTGAGTTTGATCCCTAGAAGCCCATAAGGTGGAAGAAGAAAATAGACTTCCAAATGTAGTCCTGTGATTTCCACCTGTGCACCATGGCATGTCTGTGTGCACCTGTATAATACAAGAAACCCAAAACTAATTAGGAAGCTCATTTTAAGAAATGCATGTCCCGTCCTCCGTTTTATAAAGAGGAATCTGAGGTATGGGGAGTCGGGCAAGGCTCGCGGAGAAGAATCTGATCAAATGAGAGAACAGTTTGGGCGGGGCGAGTGATGCTGCGGAAGAGGGTCCCATTGAGGGGCGGGGCGTGCCCTTGCGTCACCCTGGTGCGGATTGCAGACGTTGTCGGAAGGACCCGGGAACCCAGCAGCCCCGCCCACCCCTGCATCTCCTTGACAACACCCTGCACATGCGCCTGGGTCGATGAGGCAGGCAGAGGCTGGGCGGAAACTGGACTTGCTGGCTGGGCGGCGGGAACCCACGGCGGGCTTTTAAAGGGACCGTCCCTACCCCACCAGCCTGCTAGCGCGGATGGGTGACCGAAGGTTGGTGGCCCTGGGGGAGTCGGAATCAGAGGAGGAGGAGCAGGGCTCAGTAACCCCCAGAAGCTGATAAGGCGCGGAGGGGGTGTTGTGAATTCTTACCCTGCACAGTATGGCTAACTGCCCCAAGGGAGCGATGTGCTGGAGAGGTCGTGGAAATGCACGGTGGGCTGCGGAGGGTCGGGGTTACTAAGAGGGATCCTAGACTAGTTTGGAATAGTTACCCCTCGCCACCCCTCCTCAGTGTCGGCCACCTCCTTACCTCATTGGCTGCTCAGCATGACCAGACCTCCGGCGCACGGATCTGTGATTGTCCCCGACTGGCATGAGACGGTGGAGGGCAAGGAGTACTTGACGTGCATCCTGCGGAAGAACCGCCGGCGGGTGTTTGGTAAGTGCCCACCACCTTGGTCCTCGAGCGGCGGCCTGTTGGGGCGAGTGTAGACAGAAACTGGGCAGTTGGGCTCCAAGCACTCCCCACCATGGCCCCAAGGACTTCGTGGACATCGTATCCCTGGGGCCCCCATCCCCAAATCTTCCCTAAGCTGATTCCACCTTGAGAGCCAGGAGCATGGAAACAGCCCGGCCCTGCCAACAACCGTCACCAGAGACGCTGTTGATGGGACCTCGCTTGGTGCCGCCCCCTGCTGGGCACTTTGCACAGTGGACCCCATGCAACCTCCTCAGCACGTGGAAAGACTTGCTCAGGATGGTGCTCTGGCGAGAAGACCTGTACCCCTTCCAGATCCGGTTGCCTAGGCTGAGACACTGCTGCTCCCCGGAGTAAGGTCAGCTTGCTCAAGCAAGGCCCTGGCAGCACAGGTGTGGGACCTGGCGTCGGCTTCAACAGACCAGCAATGACTAGGAGAGAAATCAGCAGACTTGGGACCAGAGAAGGAGCTGAGCATGGTGGCCCCGCCTGCAACTTGGAGGGCCCCTGTTTAAGAGAGAGGGAGAAGGAGGGAAGGAGGGAGGGAGGGAGGAAGGGAGGAAGGAAGGAAGGAGAAAGGGTTCAGTGGGTAAACCTGGCAACCTGAGTTTCATGCCTGGAGCCCATGTGGTAGAAGAGAGAGCCAGCTTCCATAAGATGTCCTTTGACTCCCATGTATACTCCATGACACGCGCAGTCTCTCTAGTAAATAAACAAATTAAAGCTGGGGACATAGCTTAAAGGTAGCTCTCACCTAAGTTCCATCTCCAGTACTACAAAGAAAAAAAGACTAAAGATCAGCTCACAACTTAGGACTTGCAGACCATTTGCTTGTAGACTACCATACTTTTTACTTTTTTTTTTTTTTACACATTCTAAGTTAAGAATTCAGAAAGAAGATGGCAAGATGTCCGGATGGTAAGATTCTTGCCATGTAAGCCTGAGAACCTGATTTCTACCCCCAGAACTCACATAAAGGCGGAAGGAGAGAACTCATTCCACAAAGTGGTCCCCTGACCTCCACATGCATGCTATGGCGTGCACACGCCATATTCTTACACGCCATGCACACATGCCCAGTAATGATAAAGTTAAAACAATTTTAAAAAGAACTCAGGTCTCAACTACTGATTGATTTTACCGGATTTATTCGTAATGGTAAAAGTACTTTTGCTTTTATTTCCTTATTCAAGAAGGAATTGTAAAATCAGTGTGGTCTCGTGTGTCAGAAGTCTACAACATGTCACAGCAGAATCAGAAAAGTCATCTCATGCACCAAGCTTAAAGGAGGCCCGGGACTGTACCTCACCGGTGGAGACTTGCCTAGCAGCCACAGAACCACGTGGAAGGAGGAAGAGAGAAATATGGACATTATTTGAGTAGTTCAAGGCCCCGCTCACAGAGCCCAGGGTTCTAAGCAAAGCCTCTTTTCTGGCATCCTGTTACGCAGATCTTGAGCCAGAGGGTCTAGTCCTGTATTTCTAACAAGCTTTCCTAGCCACCATTGCTGGGTACATAGACCGTGCTGTGGATAGCAAGGAACTAAGGAACTTATTTATCTATTTCCTTATTATTTATTTAGCGTGGGGGGACATGCTCGTGTGTGTCATGGAGTGTGTGTGAGGATCAGGACAATTTTTAAATAAACTTAGTTCTCTTCTACCACTTTTATGTGAACTCCAAGGATCAAACTCAGGTCTTCAAACTGTGCCTTTAACCCACTGTGCCATCTTGCCAGCCTGAGAGTAAGAATTTTAGAACTATTCTGAGATTCCTGGGACAGGATCTTCATAGTCCAAACCTTACAATGGTACTCTTGCATATGTGAGGGTCAGACTAGAGCCATTTGTCACTGATGATAGATATGTCCCTAAAACAAACAAACAAACAAACAAAAGAAGTACCTCAAGGATTAATGCTCTGCCTTGGAAGCAAAAGGACCTGAGTTTGGATTCCAGATCCCATGCAGTAAAAACCCAGGGGGAAATGGTGGTGACCTGCACTTTTGGCAGGTAGACCCTGGGAAATCCCAGAGTGAAGCAAAAAGGATATAAAATCAACCCAGAATGATTTCCAAAGTCACCCTTAGTCCTCCACAAGCACACACAGTATGCACACACACGCACACACACATGCACACACACGCACACATGTATGAAAAGTAAATAAATAAGTAATTTGGGTTTTGCTGTGTTGCCCACTGGGAGCTTAGGCGCCCAGATACCCAAGTCTACAGGCTTATGCTTGCATACCTGAAAAAACTAGAACAAACCAAAGCGTGACTCTGTGCAGTCGTTCCCTCTCTACCGTAGCTCATGATGGCTGGGAACACTGAATTTGGGACCACCCAGACCCAAGTTTGACCCAAGCTTCCCCATTGTGGTACTCGTTAGTTGTGTCACCATGGATCAGTGAGCTCTAGCCTCAGGTTCCCATCTGATCAGGGAAGAATCATCATCTCTGCCCCTTAGAAGTGCTGGGAATAAGATGTGGGTTGCTGTGTCATTGGGATTCGAGGACATTTGAGAGGGGAAGCAGAGCCAATATTGCATAGACCCACACACATCATTACAGCCATCACAGCCGGCGTGGAGCACACAGAACTTAGGGGAGTGGAAGTAATGATGTTATTTGCTTTCATTTTCGAGACAGGGTCTGCTGTAGCCCAGGTTGGCCTTGATCTCATGACTCTCCTAGCTCTACCTCTCAGGTGCTGGATTGCAGGCGTGCAGCACCGCACCCCATTTATGCAATGGTAGGAATCAAGCACTTTATCAACTAAGCTACACCTCTGACCTGATCTAGAATTTTTGTATGTTCACCAACAGGTCATTTGTAGATTAACAATAGGTGTGTCCATAGAAGCACGTTGCTCAGGGCCCCCAAGCAGAAGTTCAGAGCTGCTGACAAGTGTCAGCAGACTTCACAATAGGATCCTAGGCTGTCTGTGCATCCTGGCATCTGGAGAGCTGGGGCCGAGCACTGAAGACCAGGACGCAAGGTGTCCACCCCAGACCCCCCCTCCCCTCCCAGCTGACTCCCTCCTTGTTCCAGGGCTGCTCGAGCGGCCAGCACTGCCCCCTTCTGTGGCTGTTGACACCGCCAGCTACAAGATCTTTGTGTCCGGGAAGAGCGGTGTGGGCAAGACGGCACTGGTGGCCAAGCTGGCTGGCCTGGAGGTGCCCGTGGTGCACCATGAGACCACTGGTGAGTGGGTGTCAGCACGTCCTTGGGGCCTGTCCTGGGGTGGGCCCCACCTACACAAACACATGCTATGGAGACAGTGTACCCCGTCTACCTGGGGTCCGACTGATAGATACTCAAGAGGGGCCCAGCCATATGTCTTGCTTCTTGCACCAGATACCAGCTGACATATATTGCCATGTCCCCCAGGTGCCAGCACCTTTGGGTTCTACACAAGCAATGAGACTGCTTTGTCATGGTGAGGTCTGCTTCCGGGGGCTCCTCAGGGCAAGAGAGAATTCTCCCAGGTCAGGAACCACGCATGCTCAGACGGGCAGCCTCTAGGTTAGAGACGTTACCCTTCCTCCCGCTCTTTCTCAGACCCCTGTCCCTTCCACATCCACTTCTGAATAGCTGACCTCAACTCTCCTCAGGCATCCAGACCACTGTGGTATTCTGGCCGGCTAAGCTGCAGGCCAGTGACCGTGTTGTCATGTTCCGCTTCGAGTTCTGGGACTGCGGGGAGTCGGCCCTCAAAAAGTTCGACCACATGCTGCCGGTGAGCAAGTCGGTGAGCCTGGCTGGGCTGTGGGAGGAGGTGGGCATCTGAAGTGGACTCTGGCCCACGTGAGCCGGGTCCACCCTGTCTGCAGGGCCTATGCCAGGCACGAATGGCCTGAGGACAGCATTGCAGGGTGGTAGATCTCCGTACCAGGCCTGGGGCCCAGATCCCAGCAGGGACCAGCCATTCTTTGCTCCCAGCCTCAGTTTCCCAAATTCTGAAAGGAGGGATTGTAGGGCTCCTTTTATAGGTAGCTCAGGGGTTAAAGCCTTTGCTTCACAAGCAAGAGTCTGAGTTCTGATCTCCGCATGCCACGTGAAGACACTGAATAGAAACGGTGGTGGCCTGCAGTGCCAGCCCTGGCAGCCGAGTCGGGAGACCCCGGAGCAAAGCAATGAGGAGGCCGAACAATCGAGCAATCCAGGATGATTTCCAAAGTCGCCCTTGGGCTTCCACAGATACATAAACTCATGTGCCTCTTGCACACACACACACACACACACACACACACACACACACACACACCACACACACACACACACAGGAGAGACTGTTTCTGGTTCTTCTCAGGGTCAGGCAGCTCCTCCTTGTCCGTGGGTATGTGATCGCGCGGTTGCATGGTCATGTGCTGTGAGCCAGCCCTTCTGTCCTTAGGCTTGTAAAGAGAACACAGATGCCTTCCTCTTCCTCTTCTCCTTCACTGACCGTGCTTCCTTCGAAGACCTTCCTGGACAGCTGGCCCGGATAGCAGGTGAGGCGCCTGGCGTTGTCAGGATGATTATTGGCTCCAAGTATCCTTTGGATGGCCCCTGAGACAGTGAGAACAAGGGGTCTCCTATGAGTCTGGCCCATGAGCTGTTTTTGAGGGGTGATGAAGGCTGGTCCAAGGGACAGCAGCGGTTCCTGCCCAGGCTCCTTGACCCGTCCGCAGATTTGACCAGTACATGCACACAGACGTGCCTGAGCGAGACCTCACAGCCTTCCGGCAGGCCTGGGAACTACCCCTGCTGAGGGTGAAGAGCGTGCCGGGGAGGCGGCTGGCTGACGGGCGCACGCTGGATGGGCGGGCTGGGCTGGCTGACGTAGCCCACGTGCTCAACAGCCTGGCAGAACAGCTGTGGCACCAGGACCAGGTGGCAGCCGGCCTGCTCCCCAAGCCTTCTGGGAATTCCCCTGGCTGAGGGGCAGTCGCATCCCAAGTGGGTACCTGTGAGCCCCACTCCCAGCTCTCAGATAGCAGGACAGAGGGCAAGACATAAGGCCAGGAGCAAGAACCCTAATCTACCCCAAGGACTAGCTGGAGAAGGGTCCAGCCCGGCCCTGCGCGGCTCACACATCGCAAGGTCACGAGGTCTAGAGCTAAAGGGTCCCCTGACCCCAAGGTCCTTCCCCATCCTGCAGCACCTACAGAGGACGTGGCAGGCTGGAGTGCTGCGTGCTCAGCAGGACCCTGACCTCACCGGCCACCCATCTGGTCGTCTGCTGTCAGGGATAAACCCTGAAATCCCAGTGCCTCGGCTTCCTAGAAGTTGTTTTACCTCTTGCACCAACTCAACACAGACCTTTCCACTTTGCCCTGAAGCATCAACATCCAGTCAGCAGGCAGGGAATATGTTGCAAGGGGATGGTCACCAGGAGTTCTATGGGTGGACGTTTTCCACTGGCCAGCACACCCAGTCACGTGATCACTTGGAGCTGAAGGGGAGCCTGGAGATGCAGCCCACCTGCACATCCAGGAATCCTGCCCTTCATGTCTGCATCTTGCTCAGTCATAAAGCTCCATAAAGATTGGGGGGGACGCTTTTCTTTCTGGAAACTAGAAAACATCATTGGACGGGGCTCGTGAACTATGGTGCACGGCAGCCTGGCGGGTAGCTTACCCTGTGGGAGGCCAGCAGGGAAGGTGGCTGAGCAGGCCTAGCTTTGCATCACTCCAGCCTTAGCTGGAGACTGCCATGTAGGTAAAGGGGCATGCTATTTTCTTTTTTGTCGTGTGTGTGTGTGTGTGTGTGTGTGTGTGTGTGTGTGTGTGTGTACAAGAGGACACTTGAAGTGTGTGTGCTTGTAGGGGCTCAAGGATGACATCAGGAATCATCCTGGATTGCTCTACTTCCTTAATACTCTGCTCTGGGGTTTTTCAGGTTTTGTTTCCAGGGCCAGAATACAGGCCACCGCCATTTCCACCCAACATTTTTACATGGGATCTGGAGATTCAAATTCAGGTCCTTTTGCTTGTGAGGCAAAAACTCCTGAGCCAGCTCCCCAGCCCAGGTTACTAATTTTCACACCAGTAGGACAAAGTTTCTGAAAGAAGGAACTTTGGAGGGGAAGGATTTTATTTGGGCTTGCGGTTTTAGATTTCAGTCCATCCAGGCAGGAAGGCGTGGTGGGCTGAACCGCTCAGTCCGTGCTGGTGGAAGCCTGAGGTGCCTGGTCACATAGTGGCGGGCAGGAAGCAGAAAGCTGGACCAGAACCAGGGACAGGTTATACCTTCAAAAGCCTGTCCTGGGGGCTGGAGAGGTGGCTCAGGGGTTAAGCCTCCGCCTTGCAGGTGGAAGGTCCCGAGTTCGGATCCCAGATCCCACGTATAGACGCCAGACGGAAGCGGGGGCGGCCTGCACTTCTGGTCCTGGTAGGGCGGAGCCTGTGAATCCTGGGGCAGAAGGAGGTGGAGGCGTCCATGGTGGTTCGCGAATTCGTCCGTGGTTCTACACACACATATACACACACACAGACACGCGCGCGCACATACACACAGTTGAATAAATAATAATAAAAAAAAAAAAAAAAAAGCCTGTCCTGGGACTGTAAAGATCGCTCAGACTTAGGCATCTGTTCCCAAACCTGGGACCTGAAGCGGATCCCCAGAGGCCCACGTGGTAGGAGAGAGTTGACTTCTGAGAGCTGCCCTTTGACCTCCACCCATGTGCCATGGCATGAATGCATATTCTCTCTCTCTCATTCTCTATTTCTCTCAAATAAAAAAAATGTGTAAAATAACCTTAAAAAACTTGTCCCTACGGAGCCTGTGAATCCTGGGGCAGAGTAAACAAGGAGGAGGTGGAGGTGGTCCATGGTGGTTCCTGAATTCGTCCCTGGTTCTACACACATACATACATACACACGCGTGCACACACACATTCACACACAATGAATAAATAATAATAATAAAAAAAAACTTGTCCCTAACATCCCACCTTCGCTAGTTAGATCTCCTAATCTTTTTTAAATTTTGTTTAGCTGAGAGAGCAAGAGCGTGCATGCCATGGCCATAGTTGTAAGGCAAAAGACACTTCCAAGAACACTTGGAAGTCAGTTCTCTCCTTCCTACCACATGGCAAAGCCTCCCACTCAAGAGTTCACGGTGCTTGGGCCCACCTGCTGTCCTGCTTCTGATTGTAGCCGCAGCTACAGGAACTGCCGCTTCAGTTCCCTGCAAGACCTTCTGGAGGTAGATACCTTGATTATTGTTTGAGGAATACTTGAGATGAGCCAGCTGTGGCCCAGCTGTACGGCTTGAAGGTTGTGCTGGGGTCCCAGGCCTCATCACTACCCCCCTGCCAGTTTGCTTAACAATCCCACCCTGGCGTTGCCGCGACAAGCCCTGGTTTTGGTTCTGGTGGAAGAGCGCGGCAGAGCAGGGTAAGGGAAGGTCAGAAGGGGGTGCAGGTCAGGAGTTGGAGGTCTCTCTCAGCAAAAGGGAAATGGGGGCCTAGGGAAGGAGATCCTATCAGAGGTCTGGGACTCTGAGAATTAGTGCCCGGGGCTGAAAGCTCCTCTTACGGCGGCAGCGGTGAGCCTGGGCTTGTACCCGAATGTGGGGGAGAGAGGCCTGGGGTGGGCTCTGAAGACCACCCCCCTGCTCTGTGTTGCCGTCCCCTCAGATTGCTCGCCACATCCCCCAGACCAATAGAAATCCAGGGTCAGCTGAGCCAGGCCGCGCCAACGTCGCGCCGGCGCTGTGCGCTCGCTGCCCGGCCCGGGTCCAGCGCCAGCTCACGCCCTGCGGTGGGGGAACCAGCAGGCGCGAAGGAGGGGCGCGGCGGTCGGCGCTCAGCTGGAAGGGGGGGTCGGAAGCCCTGGAGAGACGGCGCTGAGACTGGGTGGGGGGTTCCGGTGATTTAAGATGGGACGGCTGAGGGGCGGGATCAGTTCTGAAAAGGCGGGGGTCTGACTACAAGAGGCGGGCTCTAATTCTGGAACGGGCGGGGTCTGACTCCGAGCCCGGGTGGGCGCTCAGTGTCTGCGAGGGGCGGGCTCTGGCTTAGGACGGAGGGCGCCTGGTGAGCCCCTCTAATTGGAACGGGCAGGTCCCGAGGGTGAGCAGCGGGCGCCGACTACTGAGGGGCAGCCCCCAGCTGAAAGTCGAGGAAGTCTAGCGACCCTCAGGTGCACAGCTTTTCTCGGGGTGCAGGGGAACTTCGACTTCTTCCCCCTGAGGGTGCTGAGCCTGGGCTTCCCTGCCTTAGAGGTGGGCTCAGCCTCGGTCTCGGATCTGCAAACACAGCTGCAGTTCAGGCCGCGGTGCCAGCCCACCTGCCGATACCCGAGATAAAACCTGTGACGATTCAGTGTGGAGATGGGCAAGGCTGCTCAGGATCAGGAGTTTGGGGTCATCCTTAGCGACAGAGTGAGTTTGAGGCCAGTCTGGGCAACGAGGGGTCAGAGAGCAAATCAACACTTGCGCACAAACTTAGTGACCTGAGTTCGATTCCTGGAAGGCGAGAACCAACTTCTGAAAGTTTCCCCCCCCCCTCTCCCCCCCTCCCCCCCAATAAATAAAATATATTAAGAAAATTTTAGCAAAGTCAATGCTGACCACGATTTTTAGTCTCCCAGTGTACACGCTGCAGATGCCCAATATCTCTTGGGAAAGACTGGAAGAGAGCCGTCTCCAGTTTTGCTGGAGACTTTCACCACCTCTGCCCCTAGGGCTAAGAGGTTCAAACCCTGTCTCTGTGATGGCTTTGTGCAAATGACAGCACTTTTGTGCCTCGATTTTGTCATCTGTGAATAGGCAGTATAAATTATATTTAGCTCATAGAGTTGTTATGAGCATTTAGTTAATATTTGGAAATTTGGGCTTGGTATGGCCTTGTACATGGTAAGTGCTGGATTATGGTGGCCAAACTATAAACCTCGAGCTCTAGAGGCTGAGGCAGGAGTCACCACAAGTTCAAAGCCAGGCTGGGCTAGACACAGTAAACATGAGGCCAGACTGGACTACAAAGTTAGACTTCTGTCTCAAAACAAAAATAAACAAAACAAGTTGATAAGATCGTCCCAGATTCTAGTGATCTTCCTGTGCCTTGTAGCCTGACTGGAATCTGATGCACCAGCTGTGGTGCCAACCAAGTTAAAAAGAGTGAGCTCTGCTTGGCTGTGCAAAGCACTGAGATCGATAGGTCCATGCCCACCATGCCCTTTATCCCACCCCATGCTGTGGCTCAGCCTACTCAAATGCCATACTCTTGTGTGGCCTTGTTCATAAAGAAGGCATTGACCTATTCCCTAGAGATTCTGCTTGCCCTGCCTTCCACCAAACTTGCCCCTTTCATATTATGCTTAATCAAGGGGGATTTGGAGAGGGTCTGCAGTAGTTAATCTTGGGTGTCAACTGGACCACACCTGGCATTAACTAAGATCAGCTAAGACCACCTGAAGAGATTATCTGGATCAACACATTTACAATACAAAGACTAGCCCTGGGTCCAATGGGAACCTCCATAGATCTCAGTGGAACCTCCCAGTAGTGGACCAGACAAAAGGAGCCACAGAACAGAAGACAGAAGAGAGACTCTCCAGCCTTCAGCCACTTGGATGGGTGTGACGTAGCCTGTCTCCAGCTTCAGTCAGTCATCCATGTCACCTCCACCTTGAAAGACTGTTATCTCCCCTCTGGAACCCTAAAGTGAATAAATTTCCTTCTCTCCTTTACATTATTTGACTTTGGATGTTCACTCAGCAATAGTTAAGAGTAACCGTTACAGGGTGTTGCAGTCAGTCTGCATGGTTGCTGATAAATGACCATCACACAGCTTAAGCGAACAAGGGATTTATTCTCCCTTATGATTCCTGGTTACAGTTTTCAGTCCAGCTTGATGGGAGAGCACGCACCAACACCAGGGCCAAGGGAATTGGCCACACCATCACCATATAACAGCTGAGAGAGGGATGATCCTTATTTGCCGGACCAGCATGTCTGACCAAGTGTACACGAGGATGCCGACTTCCTCAACCAGCTCTTGGTATTTTATTCACCTGTTCATGGCCTAGTCCCACCCACCATAGGCTGAGCCTTCCCCATCAGCTAGACAATCTCCTGCAGGTTTGCTCTGGGCTTAACCCAACCACTAATTCTCCACAAATGTGCCTAGAGCTCAAACCCTCAACCATCAAGTTGACACCTGTGCCTAACTATGACACAGGGTCTCTGCCCTGGAGGGTCAGCCTAGGATGCATTTATTCTCCATCCAGTGCATGACACAGGCACAGTCCGCTCACTTAGGAACCCAGCATGCTCCTTTGATCTGAGGTCCTCTGGTTTTCTAGCTAGGGGCCAGGGCAGCACCTTTAGAGAGGATGAAGTGGCTGGAGTTCTCTCTCTGTGGACCCTGCCTCCTGCTCTCTACACAGTGCTTACAGTAGCTCTGTGTCTGCAGTGCAACCTGCCTCCTCCCCATCCTGGTCATCCCCCTTTCCCTCTGGACAGGGTCTTCTCACAATGTAGGGGGAGCATGATGAGTGGACAGAGGAAACAGAAAACTAATCATGCTGAGCTCAGTGGTGGTCATTTGGAGGTTAAAGGACCTACTTTCTGAACAAGTTCATTGGGGTCTGGACATGAAGCCCACCATCTACATTCTCAAGGCCTGTGGTATCCCACAACAATTGAAGGGCTTAATAGGGGCCTAGGGATGCAACTCAGCAGTATGCTTGCCTAGCACACACCAGGTCCTGGATTCCATCCCCAGTAACATATGAACTGCTTGTGGTACACAGCTATATGCAACCCTGTCTCAAAAAGTAAATGAGACAAAACAAAACTCTAACTCTCTCAAATAATTTTTTTTATTTAATTATTCAATTATGCGTGCGGGTGCGTGTGCGTGAGTGAGTGTGTGTGTGTGTGTGTGTGTGTGTGTGTGTGTGTGTGTGTAACCACAGGCGAATTCGGGAACCCCCATGGACTGCCTCTGCTTCTTCCTTGTTTACTCTGCCCCGGGATTCACAGGCTCTGCCCAACCAGGACCAGAAACACAGGCCGCTCCCGCTTCTGCCCGGCGTCTGTACGTAGGGTCTAGGATTGGAACTCAGAACCTTCTGCCTGCAAGGCAGAGGCTTAACCCCTGAGCCACCTCTCCAGCCCCTCAAATAATTTTTTAAGGGCCTGAGTTTGGATCCTCCTGGAATCCCATATAAAAATGTTAGTGGATATAATAGGAGAGGCCTGCACTTCTGGTCCTGGAAGGCAGAGCCCGGGAAACCCCAGAACACAGCAATAAGGAGGTAGAGAATCCCAAATGATTCTGAAGTCACCCTTGGGTCTCTACAGGCACACACTTAAGTGCCCTCTGACACAAATGCAGCACACACACACACACACACACACACACACACACACTATTTGAAAAGAAATTAAGAAGTGGACTTAAAATTTAAGATGGCTCTGCGGGCACAAGTGCCTGCTCCCGTACCTGGCAACCTGAGTTCCATCCACTCCCAGAGCTTACATGGTGGTCGAAGAGAACCAACTTCTGAAAGTTATCCTCTGACCTCCGCGTGCACACCTTGGCACATATACCTGCTCTCTCTCTCTCTCAAAATAAACAAATACCTAAAAACAATCAAAGAGAACGAAGGGATTAGCCAGGTCACTTGGGCTTCTCTCAACATACACCTTCCCAAAACCTGGTGAGGCTCCTCCAGCAGGCGGCGGCTGCGGGATGTAGTTAGGTAGTGGCTTCCAACAGACCTGGGCTTTGTTACCACCTTCCTTAATGATGGGACCTTGAGAGACTTATTCAATACCTTCAACCTCAGCTTCACCATGTGTGAAGGAAGGAATTCACGGGACTGGCAAGAAAATAAGGGCACATGACGCCCATGGTGTACTTGGGCACAAGCCCCGGGTACTCCCTGCTGAGTGGTCTCCGCACGCACCTGCGGGATGCGGGACGAAGGAAGCAATTCCAATGCATGTGCATGCAAACACCTTATCAGTGTTTGTATCTACGCTCTTCATACTACGCACTGCGCAGCTGCAGGGAGCTCAAATATATGGCAGGAAATGTTGGGAGAAAAGTAGCAGCCCTTTTTCACGGGCTTCGCAAAGCTGAATCTCATGAGCAGAATGGGGTTGCTGCTTATGGAGGCTAGTTGGATGATGGCCAGCTCGTGGCGCACTCAGTGTGGACCAGAACCTAGAACGCCCTCATGGTGGAGGCGTCTGTGGGAGATGGGAAGGCTGTCGTCGTTCAGGCAGCAGGCCAGGGTCGTTTGCGAAGACCACGCAAGCCGGTGGTCCAAGTGGAAACGACGTGTCCGTCTGCCACCATTGCAGTTGAGTAGTCCCAACTTACCGATGCAGCGACCGGGGGACAGAGAGGCGCAGATGTCTCAGAGTTTTTGAGGAATCCAAGATTTTGTAGGTTCTTTCTGTAGCGTTCCCTGGATGTGCCCTAACCCCACAAAGTCCTCTGTCTGTGCCTCACATTTGGGAAGGTGCAGAAAAGGGGGTTGCCTCCTAGGAGCCTCCCCCATCTTTTAGGCTGTCTGGGGTCCTCCCAGAACCTCCCGAATGCATAGGACTCCCATTGTTCCAGCCCCCTCTGTACCCCAGACCTGCCAAACCGGTTCCGGGGAAGGGGGCGGGGAGCAGGCACGTCGAGACAACCTCCTGCCTCGCTTCGAGGTTCCCTGGCCCTCGCCTCCCTCCTCCTGCCCCACACAATACACCAGGAGCTCGCTCACACTGCCCTGCTCCAGGGCCATGCTGACGTCGCCCCCTGAGGACTTGGCTGCAACCCCAGTGCCCCCAGGGTGGACTAGAGCCCTGGACTGTGCTGGCCGTTGGACGGAGCTCCCTGGCTGAGGTAGGACCCTGGTCAGCAGCCCAGATGCTCGGCTCTAAGCGAGTTCTTTGTGCTGCTCTGTCCGCTGTGGCTGCTCCCAGGTCTTCCTGGGTCAGGACTCCCTTCCCAGCCACGACTGCTCCCCAGCTTGCCTTTGTTCCTTAAGGGGCTAGAGAATCTGTTCTGAGCGAGGAAAGGGGCACTGGGCATGGAGGGAGGGGCTGGGTGCAGGGACTGTGATACCTGCCCCAGTCTACAGTAATGCCCGGGGACACTGCTAGGCAGACCCGATGCCCTCTGTGGTCCACCCTCTGGATGGACCCCTCCGTGACTTCTCCCCATTCTTCTTGGCCTGCTGGATGCATTATGACATTCTGTGTTTTCGTAGAGGGGGCGGCTGTGGGGGGTAAACTTGACACATGGATCGTCTATGACTTGCCTAAGGCCACTCAGAGCTGGCCAGGGTCAACGCGGGGGACCATAGGCCTGGATGGGCCTTGCTTGTGAGCACTGGCCCATTATACCAGGACAGCTGACGTCCTGGCCGCCCAAGGCCAGTTTTCTTTCTTTTTTTATTTATTTATTTTTTATTTCCACTCATACAAACTTAACAGGTACACCGGTCCCTTCCCTCCCTCCACCCCCCCCCCTAGTTTTCTTCCTGAGACTTTTCTTCACTAACAGGGATGAGCCAGCCGCACAACCCAAAGCTAGCTTAGCTCGAGCCACCACTGAACCTGGACGGACCACATCCCAGAAAGCCTCTAGGCTAGCATCCCAGCTTGACGGGCCAGTCCCATGCTGGAGCACAAGGGGAGGCAACCTTGCCAGCCTGCCTCCCAGAGAGCCCCCCCACTTCCCCATCCCACTCTGCAAACCTTCTCTGAGGTCTTAATCCAGGGTACTTGTTCCCCGGCGATCCTACGCCTCGCTTCTTTAAGCATATGAGGGAAGATGGGAGGGGTATCCCTTCCTAGCATCCAGGGGCTTCCAAAGTCAAAGTGGAAAGAATCTTCCAGAATGCAAACAGGGGCTTGAGGTATTTTGGTGTGGAGCACCGCTCTGAAGCCTTCCCACATGTCCTAGAATGATATGTGTGTGTGTGTTCACTGTTTGCTGGCTCAAGCCATCCCCCATTATAAGAAGACCAGGATAATAGCACCCCCAGGGCTGCCCATCTGTGCCCCTGGCCTGAGGCACCTCCCTTGTGAGGTCTTAGCTTTTCTTGCCTGCTTGGAGGCCGAGCTTTATTGATTTGGGGGGAGCAGAGACTACCGTAGCATTGTTCTAAGCACCCTTTAAGGAACAGCCAGCAGAAGAGGAGCAGAGTGCTCTTCTCTGGGTCCTGCCAGACGCCCACTGTTTGAAGCCAGGGATCACTCACTGTCCCTGTGTTCAGGGAGCCTGTGGATCGTGGCCTTGTGGCAGGGAGTTGCTACCTCCCTCAGGAAGGCTTCCTGGCATACTCTAGAAAACTGGGCCCAGCCCCCTACTGTGCTGGTGCCTTTGGCTTAGTTCTTGCCAACCCAGATTATAACTGCTTTTGTTTTGGGCCCTCCCACCAGACAGGCAACCCCACGGGCATGAGCTTTTTGTCCATCTGTCTCCCTGTTTTTCTTTTCTGGGCTTCCTGTCTGCCCAAGTTTCTGGAGTGTCTGAAATTCTGTGTCTGTCTTCATCTCTGGGTCTCTGAGAGGCTCGGCCTCTGTGGTTTTGGAAGGTTGGGCTGTCGACTCCAAGCCTCCATTTCTCTGGGTCTTTCTCTGTTTTTGTCTCCTGGCCCTGCAAGACTGGGCACTGCCCCCTATAGTCAGGGGGGGCCTCTGGGGGGTTCCCTGCTGCCCTGCCTGCCCACAGCACGGCCAGGCAAGGGTAGGCCCCCGCCCAGCCTGCTGCCTGCTCCCTCCCTCCTGCCCGCCCGCCTTGCCTCACCACAGGGTTTGATGAATCAAACTCTTTGTCTGGGTGGGATCTCCCCTGGCCAGCTGGGCAGAGAGAGGGCTTCCCCCGCCGGAGCAGCCTGGCAGCATCTGCAACACTCCTTGGCCTTGGCTGGAGAGGTGAGAGGCAGGAGGGAGGCTGTCAGGGGCCGGCGGGGGGATTCAGACCCCTCTGCTCGTCTCTTGTCACGGAACAGTGGCAGACTGCCTGGGGTTGGCATCCTGCCCAGAAAAGACCCATTTTGCCTGGCCTGAGCCAGAGGCTGGAAGCTGGGGTGGGGATAAACCCCTCTGTCACCCCAAGATGGGGGCTGGGCCGCCTCTTCCCTGGGAGGACTGAATCTGGGTGGTGGCCTGTTTGCCAGTCCCCGATTTTCCCAGCCAGCCTGGCAGGGGTGTGAGCATCACTCAGCGTGAAGGCCGCAAGTCTGGGTATGGAAGAAGGTGGGGGAACCCCAAAGGAAGGATTCCTGGGCCGCATATGTATCTGTCCAAAACAATGCAAATGCCCGCGGGCATGAATGTCCGCTGGTCTGTGCAAACCACCATTTGGGAGACGGCAGCTGGGTGGTGCGAATGGTGCGAATGTTCATGTGAACCTAAGCTTGTGAAAGGGTGTGTGCCAGCGTGTGTACTTGGAAGATGTGGCCGTGTCGGGACATGGACGTGTGTGACAATGAGGAGGTCCGCACATGTCAGTGTGTTTGCGCATATACAAGGTGGCTAAAGACACGAGATGCAGAGGCTGGGGTGCTTGCACGGAAACCCTGGCCCCGACATGTACCGAAATGTGATCTCCAAGCCTGGCTTTGCTCACCTGTGAAATGGAGGTAACATCATCAGCAGTGCTCGGGCTCTCGGGGAGGATGCCTGCCTACTCAGGAAGTACCAAGTGACCACTGACTATTACTAGGTCATCAGACATGAGAGTGTGTTTGTGCAGATGTGTGTCTGCACACACAAGGGTCTGTCTAGGTCTCCAGGACATGGTGGTTCATCCGCCCTCGCTGCTCTCCTATGTCTGACGCTTTCTTCTCCTGCAGGCCCGGGCAGGTGGCTGACCACAGAAGGAATGGATTTGGGGCCACCTGCGACCCTCCAGCCTCAACTAGCTGAGCCACCTGGCACTGCCCGCTGCCCGGTAGCGGTGTGCCAGCAGGAAAGCCTCTCTTTTGTGGACCTGCCCACCCTGCAGCCCCTGAGCCCTGTATGTCTGGACCTTTTCCCTGTTACCCCGGAGGCGTTCCGTGTTCCTGGCAGCCGCTGGTCCCTGGGGACCCCTGCCCCTCTCCAAGGACTGTTATGGCCACCATCCCCAGGAGGACCAGATACCGAGATCTCCACCGGCGGCAGCGGAGGGATGAGACCCAGCAGGGCTGGCAGCTGGCCCCACTGCCCTGGTGCCCAGCCCCCAGCTCTGGGGAGAACCCGGAGCTCTCAGCACACGCAGCCGCAGCGCCGGGCCAGCCAGGGCTCAGAGAAGAAGTCAGCCTGTGAGTCACCCTGTGGGTGGGGGGATGGGGGGAGATGCGGCCTTTTGGGAGCAGATAGGGGAGGGACTCAGTGGCTCTTCTTGAACTCTTTTCCGACATACAATTTTCCAGAAATCCAGGACAAGCGGCAAGCTTTAGTGAGAAGGGAAAGATGGCTCACAGAGGGAGGCCAAGTGACCCCCTCCAGTTACAAAACAAGCCTGGCTGTTCTGGGCATCATGGTCCATTTGCCCCAGGATCCCTCAGCCCCCTGTAGGCTGTGCTCTGTCGGACCTCACCTGGATGGCAGAGGCTTGTTCCTTGGGCACAATGCCTGAACCTTCCTGGGAGCTCCAAGACTACAGGGCTTGGGGGGGACTTGAGTGTGACAGTGTATTCTCTTGCCCCCTCCCCAGGGCGCAAGATGAGGGTGTATGAGAGTGAAGAGGCCACAGTCAGCTGCGAGGCCCCAGCTGTCTTCCTGGAGTCTGGCAGCACAGTGCGGGAACAGGCCCTTAGGACGGAAGGAACTGGGCGGCTAGAGCTGTCTGTGAACACCCGGGGGACCCTTGAGGGGCCTGAGCGAAGGCGCTTCTCCGCCTCGGAGCTCATGATGCGACTCCACAGTTCTCTGCGCCTGGGACGCAACGCAGCAGCCAGAGCTCTGACCTCGGCGTCAGGGGCTGGAACCATCAGGGAAGGTACCTCCCTGAGGACCCCCCCCACTTCCCAGGGGAGTCCAAGCACACGCAGGGTGGGGCACAGCCCAGGTCCCCCAGCTCTTACCCTGCTAACATCTTCAAATAGTCCACACTGTGGACCACTGACCCCCAGCTTGCGTTCTCTAGGGAAAGTGTCTGGAAAGGAGTCCCGAAGAGAGATGAGGGTAGGCAGTGTGCCGCTTCCAGCACCCATCGACCCAAGCGAGGGCTACGGTGGCCTCGCGGAGTCCAGGTACCCCCTCCCCTCTGCTCAGGTTCACTCGGGGTGGGATGCCGACAAAGAGGGTCCTGACACTTTTTCCTAGGCTGGACATGCAGGAAGAGCCACTTCGGGATCCTGGCGGCGCCAACGAACGGCGCCAATCACGGTTCCTCCTCAACTGTACGTGCAGAGTGGCTGGGAAGAGGGTCCCAGAGGAAGGGCTTGGGGTCCTGGAAACCCATGGCGACGACATTTGAGAAGATGGGAAGTAGAGATACTGTGAGAAGGAAAGGGTGGATTTCTTAGTATCTGGAGGGGGAGGGGCTGGTATACAATTGGTGCTCAATTAGTGATTAGTGCTTATGGAATGAATGAGTGACCTATTAAGAAAGGAGGGGGTGCGGGGAAATGGGGCGGAGCCAGGCCGGAGCCGGCGGGAGCCCGCGGCCCTCCCCCATGCCCTCCTCCTGCCCCTCTCCCTGCCCAGCCGTCCTCTACCAGGAATACAGCGACGTGGCCAGTGCCCGCGAACTGCGGCGGCAGCAGCGCGAGGAGGAGGGCCCCGGGGACGAGGCGGAGGGCGCGGAGGAGGGGCCGGGGCCGCCGCGCGCCAACCTCTCCCCCAGCAGCTCCTTCCGGGCGCAGCGCTCGGCGCGGGGCTCCACCTTCTCGCTGTGGCAGGACATCCCCGACGTGCGCGGCAGCGGCGTCCTGGCCACGCTCAGCCTGCGGGACTGCAAGCTGCAGGAGGTGGGCGGGGCTGGAGGGGCGGGGCCGGAGGGCGGGGCGGAGTCGGAGGGCCGGAGGGGCGGGGCCGAGCCGGAGGGCGGGGCGGGGCCGGAGGGGCGGGGTTGGGTCAGCGGCCCCGGGACTCGGAGGCGTGGCGAGGGAGACGGGCAGAGCCCAGGACCAGCTAGGGCCAGAGGTAGCGGCCCCAGGAGTGAGTGGGGACCAGGAGTTGTCAACCACGGGAAGTGAGTGAGATTGGCTGGAAGCCCGGATACCAAGGTTGAGCAGAAACAGTGGGGGCGCCCCCCCTCCCGCGCATAGGGTGGGGCGGGGCCATACAATGGGCGGGGCCACCAAAGCCCCAGCCTTCTAGGGCGGGGCTACACACAGAGGCGGGGATTTCTGGTGAGATCCTCCTGGAGCCAGTAGCAGGACGCAGGAATAGGGTCAGGGGCAGGGACGAGATGTCTCGAAACTGGAAGGTTGGAGGCCAGGACATCAGGGATGGGCTGGCTCGACCTCCGCAACCCGTTATCCACCTTCCCTCAGGCCAAGTTCGAGCTGATCACCTCGGAGGCCTCCTACATCCACAGCCTGTCTGTGGCCGTGGACCACTTCCTAGGCTCAGCGGAGCTGAGCGACTGTCTGGGGGCTCAGGACAAGCAGTGGCTGTTCTCCAAACTGCCCGAGGTCAAGAGCACCAGCGAGAGGTGAAGGAACCGTCTCACCTGGCTGGGGGCGTGGGAAGAAGGACTTCCACGGCTGGGGTCTGGGGGCTGGTCCTGACCTGGATCCGCCCCTCAGGTTCCTGCAGGATCTGGAGCAACGTCTGGAAGCCGACGTGCTGCGCTTCTGCGTGTGCGACGTGGTGCTGCGCCACTGTCCCGCCTTCCGCCGGGTCTACCTGCCCTACGTCACCAACCAGGCCTACCAGGAGCGCACCTATCAACGCCTGCTGTAGGCGGGGCTCTGGGGTTGGGGGTTTGGACAGGTGTAGGGTCAGAGGAACCTCGGGTGAGAGGGAAGGATGCTCTGTAAAACCCAGCCCATGGAGCACCTGAAAGTCAGGGGATCCTCGGGGTTCAGACTCACCGGTGACTTGAAGCCCTTTTCCCACTATCCAGCCTGGAGAACCCCAAGTTCCCCAGCATCCTGGCTCGCCTGGAGGAGTCCCCCGTGTGCCAGCGGCTCCCCCTCACCTCTTTCCTCATCCTGCCCTTTCAAAGGATCACCCGCCTCAAGATGTTGGTGGAGGTACCTCTCTCAGGGCACCAGGCTGTGGGAAGAGGTGGGAAGGAAAGACCCCCACGACCTCCATGGCCTCTCCAAGGGTGGGCATGGTCATGGGCAGAGGATGGCCTGCCACGAGGGCTCTGGATGGCACCTTGCAAAACATCTTTTGTCATTGCCGTGAGGTTTTCTTACTAGCATATATT
Source organism: Typhlomys cinereus (assembly GCA_023101885.1). Classification (NCBI taxonomy): domain Eukaryota; kingdom Metazoa; phylum Chordata; class Mammalia; order Rodentia; family Platacanthomyidae; genus Typhlomys; species Typhlomys cinereus. Next base: position 708,470 of record JALPQD010000327.1, on the reverse strand, counting down.
AATTATATGTATATTATGTTATATACAATATATGCAATATATGTTTTATATGTTAAGAATGGGTTCTGCTATAACATTCTCACACATGCATAAAATACATTTGGTCATATTTACCCCCCCATTGTCCTCTCTTGTCTCCTCCCCTTCGTCCCAACTAGTTCCCTTCTACTTCCGTGTCTTTTTTGTGTACGTGACCCAGTGGGTTTTGTTCATCCTGCCTACAGGGGTGAGGGCTGACTTACAGGAGCATTGTCCCCTTAGCAGTGGCTACCCCACTACAGCAGATGTCTCCCTCTCTTCCCCCAGAATATCTTGAAACGGACAGCCCAGGGCTCCCAAGACGAAGACATAGCCACCAAAGCCTTCAGTGCTCTCAAAGAGGTCAGCTTAGTGGGGAGGGCCTTGGGAGCTCCAGGGCCTCCTTGCCCTTGGGAGGCGGCTAAGAGTTTGGGGGCCATGGTCTGGTGCTGGGCTCTTATGACCCAGACAACCACATATGCGCGCACACCTCCCCAGTTGGTGCAAGAGTGCAATGCAGGGGTGCAGTCCATGAAGCGCACGGAGGAGCTCATCCACTTGAGCAAGAAGATCCACTTTGAGGGCAAGGTGAGGGGCAGCCCCTCCCTCCTGGGGGCGGCGAGCCGGTCCTTACCGCCCACAACCTCTCTCCTCTAGCCTGGGCTGGTTCAGTGGCCCCCAGCTGCTTCACCTGTTGTCCTCTCTCTGTTGCTTACCCCCATCCACCAGATATTCCCGCTGATCTCGCAGGCCCGCTGGCTGGTGCGGCACGGGGAGCTGGTGGAGCTGGCCCCGCTGCCCGCAGCTCCGCCAGCCAAGCTGAAGCTGTCCAGCAAGGCCGTGTACCTGCATCTTTTCAACGACTGCCTGCTGCTGTCCCGGCGGAAGGAGTGAGTCGCACAGGAGAGGTGGGAGGGGTCTTCCTTCTTCTCCTGAGCAGGGTCTACCTCCTGGGTGAGGACTGGGAATCCCGACTGGTGCCAGAGTGAGATGCTGGGCGCCCTGAGTCTAGGTGGCACTGCAGCAGAGACAGATAGAGTCAAGGGAGGGACTGAGCACAGGAGCCGCTGCTCTGGACTTGAACCCGGACCCAGCTGTGCCCTGCCCTTTGATTGTGGATGGCAACCACCGAGTGCCCCTTGGTACTGGTGCACTGCACGGGTTGCCCCCTTTCTATCCAAAGACAGGTCCCTGGGGAAGCAGGCCCCTCACTAGTCTCAAGGTCAGGGGGCTAGCAAGTGGAGCCGGGAGGTGGCCGGCCGCCAGGCCCCACCCACTACCTTGTCCTGTCTTCTACCTGGAAAGCATATTGAGGTGCAGGGTGGGAGTCGCACCCGAACAAAGGTGTGTAGTGATCCTAAAGTGGGTGAGGAAGAAGAGTTGGTAGAGAGGCAGGTCATGAGGTCGTGGACCAAAGGGGGCATCTTCAGTGAAGAGAAGAGGTCACCTCTGATTTATCTGGTCACTCAGTTAATTAGCTGTCTTGGAACTGCGTTCTGTACCAGGCTCTGCATTGCACCCTGGGGATAGAAATAGGAGCGACAGCTGTCTCCTGATAACCATGGAGGGGAGGGGGGTTGATGGACTCCGTAGTGTGAGCCAAGAATCAGGAAAGCTGTGAGGAGAAAGGAACGTGACCTGTGGGTTTTGAAAGGTGTGTAGGGGTTTTCTGCAGAGAGATGATTTGGAGGAGACTACAGCAAAGAGGGGAGGAGGGATGTCGAAAGTCACAGTAGAGAGGCTGGGCTTATCCTGGGGTCAGAGCAGTGGCCTTCTGCCTCTGGCCAGTTCGGAAGGTGGACTGAAGTGAGAGAAACCTGAAACCCTCAGACTTTTGCAAGTGCACGTAGGTGGCCGGGGATCCAGAGGTGGCAGGTATTTCAGGATGAGTGGATGTGGGAACAGGAAGGAGGAAGGATGCTCCTCCCCCGTCATGGACCAGCAGGCGGGACAAAAAGTGAGCATGACACCTGGGCTTTGGGGGGTCACTGTGGTGAGAAGGGAAGGGCCCCTTCTGACAGAGGGAGAGTTGGCTCTTACAGAAACAGAAAGGGAAGGGAAGAGAGACAAAGTCCATCTCTATGGGACTTGCTGGGCAGCTTCACACCATACGAGGGATCCACTGGGCCCTTTGGAGCGAGTGTCTGGGGTCCGGGATTGGTCTCGGTCACCTTCTGTGTAGGCAGTGACCTGCCCTGGCGAGGACCTTACTGGCTTTGGAGAAGTGGTGCCCTGGCCCGTCGAGTCTCCCTGGGGAGGCGGCTGGAGGACAAAGCATGCCTGGTCCTCCCCCCCTCAGTTCACCTGGTCCCCAGAATGCTGCCCACGGCGAGGCCCCCGCCTAACCAACCCTTCTGTCTCTCCTGCATCCAGGCTCGGGAAGTTCGCCGTCTTCGTCCATGCCAACATGGCGGAGCTGCAGGTGCGTGACTTGAGTCTGAAACTGCAGGGCATCCCCGGCCACGTGTTCCTGCTCCGACTGCTGCATGGGCAGCGTGCCAGGCACCAGCTGCTGCTGAGGGCGCGGACGGAGTGAGTATCCCCGGGGCCCCCAGTGAGCGCCAGTGGGGCGGCCCGAGCAGGGTCCGAATCCCAGCACGTGGCACCAGCCACCAGACCCTCCATCGCTGGCTTCAGTGTGTTGGCATGAGGTAGAAATGGGCAGCGCCGGCATGCTGGGGGATACAGGCTCAGGGTCCTGCCACAGCCCAAGGCGTCTAGACCCATTCCTCGCCTTGCCCTGGGCCACTGTGCCTTGCCTGTGGTGACCACGGCCTCCCCCCACCCTAGAAGCGAGAAGCAGAGATGGATCTCGGCCTTGCGCCCCTCCAGCCCCCAGGAACACAAGGAGATCATCAGCGAGGGGGAAGGTAGGCGCATGTCAGGCCACACTCCAGGCCGGGCAGCCATGTTGCTGCTGAGTGGCCTCGAGAATCGGGGGGGGGGGGCAGAGTGGACATGGGACCCCACAGCACAGGAGCCCATCTTACAGGTCAGAAGAGAAGGGTTCCAAGAGGCAGGTGCTGGGCCCAGGTCCCCAGCTAGACAAGCAGAGCCGGGTTTAGAGATGTGGCTGGATGACCTTCGCCAGATGGCAGGGCTGGGGCACCAGGGGGTGCGGGTGGTGTCGGGGTGGCAGAGTGGAGCTCTGTGAGTCAAGAGAGGCCTGTCTTCCCTCCCTCCCTCCCTCCCTTCCTTTCTTCTTCTCTTTTTTCCTCCCTCTTTCTTTTTTTCTCTCCCTCCTCCTTCCTTTTTTCTTCCTTCCTCTCCCTGGTTCCATCCCTCCTCTGGACTCTCCCTCCCTTCTGCTCTTCTCTCTCTCTCTCTCTCTGTCTCTCTCTCTGTCTCTCTCTCAGGGTCTCACTATGTGTCCCAGGCTGGCCTTGAACTCACAGGCTTTCCTGGTGCTGGGATCACAGACATGAAACACCGCCATGCCCGGCTCACATTGGTGGTTTTCCATGCCGTGAACCCCCCTCCTCTGTCTAAAAGGACCTGGAACGGGGCAGATTGTCTGGCTTGGCTGCGACCCCAGTAGAGCTTAGATGACCAGAGGTCCTGGCAGAAAAAAAGGGCAGTGCAAAGGCCCTGAGCCAAGAGGCCGCTAGAATCTGGGGACTCGTAGGAGACCGCCGAGGATGGAAGCTGTAGGGTGGGGGGCAGAAATGTAGGGAGATGAAGTGAGCAACCTGGCCACACCGAACCTTTGGGACTTAGGAAGACTATAAATTTGAACTTGGGGCGCCCCAGAGGTGAGGTGTGTGTGAAAGGCATCTGGAGGGGAGACCAAGATGTTGCCTGAATTGGGAGGTGAGCGCCCCTGGCCAGAGCAATGGGGGCGGGGGTCTGGTTTAGGTTAAGGGGGCCCGTGTCCAGGGTGGACAGAGGGCATTCGCCATGCGGGAGGGGCACGGGAGCAGCTGCGACCCGCTTCTCCCCTTTGCTTCTTTCCGCACCCCCGTCCCGCTCGCGGCCGTCAGACCGCCCCCAGGTGCAGTGTGTGAGGACGTACAAGGCCCTGCAGCCGGATGAGCTGACCTTGGAGAAGACGGACATCCTGGCGGTGAAGACTCGGACCAGTGACGGTGAGAGGGGCAGGCATGGCCGACGAGGGGCGGCCAGCCAGGCTGTCTTAGGAAAGGGTTGTGCAAGTGTTGGTCAGCTGCAGCGTGTGGGAATCCAGTTAGACCAGAGGAGGAACTTCTTAGCTGCCCGCTGAGAGTGCAGAGTGATGGGGGGAGAGTGGGAAATACCCTTTCCGGAGGATGTCAGGAAAGACAGGTCAGAAGGTCACCTGTAAGATGGCCGAAGGGCAGGGGCCTTCCCGGAGCTGGGTGAGGCTAAGGTGATGTCACCTGGCCCCAGGTTGGCATCACAGCCGGGCCTGGGCGGTGCCTCCCGGGCCCGCCTGGTGGCCTTTGGATGCCACTGATGCTGCCTGCCTGTCCGCAGGCTGGCTGGAGGGCGTGCGCTTGGCAGACGGCGAGCGGGGGTGGGTGCCCGAGGCCCACGTGGAGGAGATCAGCAGCCTCAGCGCACGTCTGCGCAACCTCCGCGAGAACGAGAGGATCGCCAGCGCCGGCAGCAAGCTGGGGGACCCCCCTGCTTGATGCCCCGTTCTGTGCTGGACTCCAGGGCAGGCCACTGACCTTGGCATCCCAGCTGCTGCCCCCCCCCAGCCTAACTCACAGTCCTGTGGCAGGGGCCTGCTATTGAGCTGATGGGTGATGGGATCTATGCGCATCTAGAAGCTTCTCTGCTGCCTTCCTGCTCCGCTGAGTGGGTGTGGACCCAGCAATAGATCTGCGAACAAGCCCCACCGGTCTGGACTCTGTGTGGAGGCTGAGCAGTGACATCAGGGTCACCTGGCCCCAGAGTCCCCACCCACCCACCCAATGAAAGAGGGAGACTGGCAGGCAGAGGAGCTGCATATCTGCCTGCCGCTTTCCGCCGCAAATAGCAAAGTGTCAGACCCAGCAGGCTTGGTATTAAAGAGACTCTGTTAGTTCTTGTTATGTGCTTTCTATGGTGTCTGGAAGGAATCTCCACTGGCTGGGGTGACTTGAAACAGTTCTCCCACATGTCTGGAGGTCATTTCTAAACCCAGCCTCCTAGGCCGAGCTCCAGGTGGCAGCCCAGGCTGTGCGACTAGCCTGCACTTGCAGCCACATCATCCCGTGCCGTGCCGCTGCCTGTGCTGTGTGTGTGTGCCCCACATCTCCCTCTGCCTCTGGCTGTGGATCTGTGACCGTATCTGGGATCCACTCGGATCATCTCCCCATGTCACAGCCCTTCACTGAAACCACCTATAAATACTCCTTCCCGTGGTTTTCTTCTCTTTCCATTTTTAGATGTATGTGTTTCTGGAGGTCTCACATGCATATGTGTGTGTGTGTGTGTGTGTGTTTGGGTGTGCCTGTGGAGGCCCAAAGTTGACCTCAGGGGTCGTCCTCGATCCCTCTTCTACTTTATTCTTTTTGGAGACAGGGTCTCTAATCAAACTGCAGCTGGCTGACGGAGCGAGTCCGACTTGCCAGATTCCCAGTTGCCACCTTGCAAGGCTGGAGTTACAGGCAGGCCTCTCCACCCACCCGGTACTGAAGTGGGATCTGGGGATCCGAACTCCAGCCGCCTTGCTTTACCACAGGTACTTTAACTGCTGAGCCATCTCCCCACCCCCAGCCTCCCCTACCACCCTCGACGCCATGACAGATCCTCTACAATAGCCCCAGCTTGGAGCTCCAAGCTATTCTCAAGCTTTCAATCCTGCTGCTGTCAATCCCCCTTTCCACACACATACCCGCTGTGGGGTTAAACGCAGGCACCACCACCACCACAATCCCCCCCACACTTTTTTTGTACCTGGTTTATGTATGCAGTGTTGGGGTTTGAACCCAGGGCTTCGTGTATGCTGGGACAAGCTCTTTGCCACCTGAGCCACATCCCCAACTCCTGCCCTCCACTTTTAAAAATGTGTAACATAGGGTAGAGAGATGGCTCAGGGGTTAAGACTCTGCCTTGCAAGCAGAAGGTCCTGAGTTCAGATCCCAGATCCCATGTAAAAAAAACAGTAGGCGGAAACAGCAGCAGTCTGCACTTCCGACCCTGGTGGGCAGAGCCTGGGAAATCCCAGAGGGAAGCAAGAAGAAGGTAAAAAATCCAGGATGATTCCTAAAGTCACCCTTGGTCCTCCACAGGGACACACAGTGCCCTCTGAGACACACATACACACACACACACACACACACACACACACACACACGCACGCACGCTGCGCAAAAAGAAAAAAAAAAAAGTAAAACCTATATTAAAACATGAGTCTTTGGTTTCCCGGCCCTGGTGTTTGGGGCCTGTAGCAACTCAGTGTTTCCTGGTGCACATGTGTGGCCGACAGAGAGCAGGGCTGGGTCGCTGTAACCCCATGTAGCACATACCCCCAGTGACCTCACTTCCTCCCATTAGGCCTCACCTCCTGAAGTTTCTCCATTGGTAACCGAGCATGAGAGTGGGTCTTGGGGAGTCTTGGGGACACCCGGACCCAAACTGTACCACTGAGTGGCACATTTCATTCATCCTGAGAGCCAGGCCGGAGAGTTGCCTGTCCCAGAGGACCCTGGTCCCTTGGGGGGCGCTGTTGCCCACAGAGACCTCTGTCCCTGTCCCCCACAATGTAGCACCTAGGAAATGATCTTCTGGACACTTGGGGACCTGTGCCTCTTTCAACCCTCAAGAGACCCCCAGGAGGGAAAGGAAAACGATGACTGGTCTCAACCTTGGGCCGACTGGCAGAACAACAGATCTGTGGGGGCCTTTGAGAATGGCATTTTACCATTTCCCCCTTCTCCGCTCCCCTCTCCCTTCCCCCTCTCTCAGAGCCCAGAGCCTCCTCACATGGAAGGCAAGCACCCTGCTTCTGAGCTGCTCCCCAATCTGAGTTTTGTTTTGTTTCGTGTAAGACAAAGTCCCAGCCCAGACTGGCCTCAAAACTCCCCGTGTGGGATCGATCTCCTGCCTCCACCGCCCAAGAGTCAGGACGGCAGCTACGGCCCCTGCTTTGGTGGGATTTGTTTTTTGTGTGTGTTTTCCTTCTCCTCCCTGGCTGCAGTGGCAGTAGTGCGCCCCCTCTCTCCCCCTCTCACCCCACTGACCCTGGACATGTGCAGCACCAGAACCCCAAAGCCAATCCTTGCACGTGGCTTCAGGGAGCCGCCGCCTGCCTTTCCTGTTTCCCGCACATGCCTCTCGCAGACCACAGGCCCACGTGGCTCGTCTTGAGTCAGCGTCTCTGTTCCCTTGTTTTTTTTCACAACCTGGGTAATTTTGAGGCGTTCTGGGCAAGATCGTGTAGGCCACGCTTGCAATTTGGGCCGATCTGATGTTTTTCTCGTGACTGTGGCGAGGGATACCGCAGAGGTAAGGCGGATCCCGGGCTCGGAGGACACAAGGCGCATGATGGCCACGTGACTCACCACTGGCCTTGGTTTGGTTTTGGGGCATTTTTTTCCCCCTAACTTATTATTTATTTATTTTACTTGTGTGTGCGAGCATGTGGGGGGGGCACTGTGTGTCCCTGTGGAGGACCAAGGGTGACTTCAGGAATCATCCTGGATTGCTTCTACCTCCTTTTTGCTTCGCTCTGGGATTTCCCAGGCCTCTGCACTTATGTTTTTTATGAGGGACCTAGGATCTGAACTCAGGACCTTCTGCTTGCAAGGCAGAGTCTTAACCCCTGAGCCATCTCTCCAGCCTTTTTTTTTTTGGCTACTGGGTCTCACATGGTAGCCCAAGTTGCTTCAAAGTCAAGGCAATCCCCTGTTTTCTCCTCCCACATGCTGGCATGACAAGCGGAATCCACCATGCTGGCCAGTGTCGATCTATATAAACATATGCACATGTATGTATACGTATACACCTGCATGTACATGCTCATGTGCATAATGTATATGCATACATACATACGTGCATATGTACATAGGCACATGTGTGCATGCATGAATACAACAGTGTACATGTCTGTGCATGTAGACACGGTATATATGTATAGATAGATATTTCCAGCATAGCCTGCACTGGCTTCAGATTTGCTATGCTGCCCAAGTTGGCCTTGAACTCCTGAACCTCCTGTTTTTCCCTCCTGAATGCTGGGATCACAGGCGGGTGTCAGCATGCCTGGGATTCAAACATTCTGAGGTGCCGAGTTGATTGACTCTTTTTTTTTTCAATGGTGCCCAGGGCCCCACAGAAGCCAGGCCAACACTGTAGCCCTCAACCCCAGTTCTGGGGCCGCTCTTCCCACTTCTTGGAGAGCAGGGCCCTCCAGGTGCATGTGTCATTTGCGTTGCTCTGGGATGAAGATTGTCCCTTGACTCATGCATTGAGTCAGCCTTTGCATCCATCAGCGAGAACTCCTGAGTCTATTCATTTCATAGTTTAGTTTGAAATCCAATACTATGGTATTTACTTTGTTGTTCGGATTGCTCCAGTTAGCTGGGCGTGGAGGTGTACGCCTCTTATCCCAGCATTGCCCAGGTAGAGGCTGGAGCTAAGGCAGGAGGATGGCAGGCGAGTCAGACCCTACTGTCTTGGAGTGTGTGTGGGGGGGGGGCTTGGTGTTTGATGGAGGATGTAGCTCAGTTGGCATAGCGCTTGCCAAGTGTGCATGTGGTCCTGGGTGTGAGTCCTCTCACCACATAAACTAGTGACAGGAGGATCTGAGTTCAAGTCATTCTCTGCTACAGAGTGAGGGTAAGGCCAGCCTCTGCTACATGAGACCCTGTTTCAAAAGAAGGGGTGAGCAGGAAGGTAAAAGTGCTTAGCAGGTAAAAGTGTTTGCACAAAAACCTGGTGTCCTCCCATAGATAATTAACTGCACACACACACGCACACGTGCACACACACGCACATGCGCAACACACGCACACTCACACACACACTTACTCTCATACGTGCACACTCACTCAACTCACACACATGCACTCACACACAAGCACACACTCACACACACTCAACTCACTCTTGCACACACACACATGCACACACACTCACTCTCACACACATGCACACACACACTCTCGCACACACGCACACACACATTTACTGCAGCTTTCACCAGCCAAGTCCAGAGCTCTTTGGGGGTCGTCCCTGTGGCCTAGTGTAGTACCTGTCCCCTGCCACTACAGCATTCCCTTGCGGCCACCAGGATGCTCTAAGAGTCATGTCCTACCAGGCACAGCCACCCGGGGAACCGGGCTCCTGTCATTTTGGCCGGTAGATCCAGCGGAAGTCGGGGAGCTGGAGTTTGTCCTAATCAATGCAGCGTCGCCATCTCTGGGCCTCTGGGACACGGTGTCGACATCCTTGTGTTTGTGAACATCCGCCCACCTGTGAGTCCGGGCAGGGCACCGAGCCCTTGGGAGGCCGTGAAGGGTCTGTCTCAGCGGCAGAGTGGAGTCGCCATGGTGGAGCTGGTGACAGAAGTCAGCACGTGTGACGCCGTCTGCTTGGAAGAAATGACAGACACTCGCGGCGGCCCTGAACCAGAATTGTCCCGGCCGAGCACGGGGCCTCCTCCGTGCCGCGCTCAGGCCCCCGTCTGCCTGGCTCTGAGATGCCAGGCGCTCAGGCCAAGAAGTGGAGTCCCAGGTAAGCTGGAGACCAGCCCGCTGAGAGGGCTGAAGGTTGGCAGAGCTGGCACAGAGGAGAAAAGAAGCTCCAGGGCATGCGGGCTGCCTGCCACAGCTGGACTTGGCGGTGGAGGGTCTGGGCTAGACGTTGGAAGCCTGGGGCAGTTTGGGAGCTTCGGCGCGTGTTGTCAGACAAGAACCACATCTGCAGCAGGTCTCTCTCTCGGGGCCCACGCTTCACTCCCCACCTGCCCCTGAGGTGGACAGATGCCCAGAGAGGACAGTCAGCTAGCTTCACGGGGTGTCCCTCTTGCTGAAGTACCTGCCTCCTGCCCAGGAGGGCTTGGCTTGGCATCTGGCTTTTGCAGCTGGCATGATCTGCCCAGCTGGATTCCAGACTTCAGGAGGCAGCTTTATAGGCTTCTTGGTGCTGGTGACCCCCCAGTACCCCCTGACCCACCTTTCCCTTGGGGACCTGCTGCTGCGTCACTTCTCTGGTCCCTGAGCTCAGCCCACTGACTTGAAGACTGTTCTGAAGTCACACTGTACAGAGACCTTTTTCAGGACTGGGGGTACAGCTCCGTGGTGGAGCCCACACACAGAGAAAGGGGTGGATCCCTGCGGCTGTCCCTGAGCGTCATCCCAGCCCTTGGAGAGACAGGGGGATTGCTGCGGATTAGAGGCCAGCCTGGGCTACACAGGGAGTTCCAGAGCAGCCTGGGCTGCGTCATGAGACCCTGTCCAAGCAACTAAAAATAAAAAGTCCACTTCCGGGACACCCAAGTGTCAGTGAGAACCAGTTACCCAGCTTCCGCCCTCGAGGTTTGAGGCAGCAGGCGGGCGGATCAGACACTTGTGTACTTGTTTCTTTGTCGGTTCTCCTCCTTCCTCCTCCCTGACTTCCTTCCTCCTTTCCTCCCCTCCTCATCCTTTTTCCTTCTTTTCAATCCTCCTAGTTCTTTCTCACTTGTCTTCCTCAGCCAGGGGGGACACAGGCCCAGCCTTTGTGGTGTCCCCTGCTGGGCAAACGTAGGTCCGGCATGCAAACCCCCCTGCCCCCCTCCTCTCCCAACCCCATTGCTCCCTGGAATAAAAAACTCCACATGGTAGAATGATAACATGGTTTTCGGACTGAGGACATGCCTCAGTTGGTAGCTGCTTGCACCTCTACGGGAACCTTGGGTTCGATCCGCAGCACTGCATGACACTGGCCGTGGTGGTGACAACTCCAACCCTAGCATTTGGAGGAGGAGACGGGAGAATCAACCTTGGCTGTATAGCAAGTGTGAGGCTCGGGCCACATGAGACCCCGAATGTTGTCCTCTGTCCTTGCCAGCTCTCTCCCAATCAAGTAAAATTTTAAGAGGTGGGGGGAAGGCCATAAAGATGGTTCAGCAGGTAAAGGCGCTTGCTGCGCTGATCTGACGACCCGAGTTCAGTCCCTTAGCCGAACATGTGCTCCTCGGTAAGTAAATAAATAATCTCTCACCCCCCACTGGAAATGCTGACCAAAATGTGGGGTGCTGCTGGGAGGTGGTGTGACTTTCAGAGGTGGGGCCTGGTGGTGGAAGAGCGTTATATTGTTGAAGGTGTGATACGGGGACGCTGGCTCTTCCCTCCCTCCCTCTCTCTCTTTCTCTCTCTGCTGAGCTAAGACTAGACGAGACGAGCCCCCAGGAAGCCAGCCTCCCTTCTCACTGGAGCTCACACTGTAGCTCAGGCTAGCCCTGCACTCACAGGTGGGTCTCCTGCCTCAGCCCCCCTCTCCCCCATATTGGGATTACAGACTTGAGCCCTCACAGCAGCTCATTTTGACTTTAAATCCTCCCCTTCCTCTGATGCGTGCAGCTCAGCGGTAGAACACTGCCTGCAGTCACGTGAACTCGCTATGTCCGATTCAGTCTCTGAACCTCCCCACAAAAAAAAAAAAAAAACCAGCTTCCCCTGGCGCCATCTCCTTGAACGAGTGCAGAGTTTATGACTAGGCCTCGTGGGGTCTCACGCCACGGTCTGCTGTTCCTAATCAATGCCATTCTCCCTCCCTCCCTCCCTTCCTCCCTTCCTCTCTCCCTCCCCCTTCCCTCCGTCCCTCCCTCCCTCCCCCTCCCTCCCTCCCTCTCTCCCTTCCTCTCTCCCTCCCTCCCTCCCTCTCTCCCTCCCTCCCTTCCTCCCTCCCTCTCTCCCTCCCTCCCCCTTCCCTCCGTCCCTCCCTCCCTCCCTCCCTTCCTCCCTCCCTTCCTTCCTCCCTCTGTCCCTCCCTCCCCCTTCCCTTCCTTCCTCCCTCTCTCCCTCCCTCCCCCTTCCCTCTGTCCCTCCCTCCCCCCTCCCTCCCTCCCTCCCTCCCTTCCACTTGAGAGAGAGGAAGAAGTGAGAGGAGAGAAGGCTCGGGTCTGCATGCCATGGTGCACGGGCGGAGATCAGAGAACAGCTTCCAGAAGTCCTTCCACACGTGGGTTTCTGGGGATTGAACTCGGGTCGCCAGGTTTGTGAGCAGGTGCCTGACCCATGGAGCTGCTTCAGCCCTCAATGGCTTGCAAACCAAACCCTTAATGGCCACCAGACCTCTGCCCTACTGGTTTGTTCTGTCCAGAATGTTCTCTCTGTAGACCTTGGCACCTTGCTCCTGGAGGTTCAGGGCTTCATGTCAAGTACCACTTGGGCACTCCATCTCGGCCCCCCGTTTATTCATTTATGGACTGTTGACTTCTGTGTCGCCCTTGGACTGTGAGGTCACGAGGTCAGGCTGTCCTGGGTTCCTGCAGAGGTGGGGCTTAGTCAGCGTGCACCAGGGCTGCGTGAATCCTCCAGCTCCTCTTCACCTTCCTGCAGACCCTCTGCTCCCCAGTTCCCACGGCAGCCCCCCCTTGAGGACAGTGTTCTCAGGCTGTGGGTGACGCTGCTCTACCTGGCACCCAGGCGCCAGCTCAGCCACTCTTGCCACCTTGACCTGAGTTTGAACCTGGGCTCAGTTCTCACCTCCTCTTCCTCAGTGGCCTTTTCCTGCTGAGGTCCCTGACTCAAGTGTCCGCCCCGGTCATATTTCTGAACAAAAGCAAACGGGTGACCTGTCACAACAGCTGGCGGAGGAGGAAGTGGAGCTACGGAGTCCCCGCCCCTGAACAGCGAGAACAACAGGATGAGCGAGCGGTCCCCTGCCCAGGGGCCAGAGAGGTGTCTGGAGGGAGAAGGGTCACCTGGTGGTCTAGGTGCGGGTGTGGCTATGGGAGATGAATTCAGGATGGGGGGGGCAATCCAGCTGGACAATGAAACTACAGACAGGCTACGGGGGGGGGGTGCCTTCCTTTCTAGAAGGGCGTGGGGGGCACAGGCTAGGGATGCAGACCTCAGGCAAGCAAGATGCTGAGCATGTTGCTTCCACTCCCGGACCTGTGTCCTCGCCTGTTACGTGAGAGTAACAGTGTGGATTAGAGGGTGAGATGCGGCCAAGTCCAGCAGTGAGAGCTGAGGCTGGCCTGAGCTACACAGTGAGATCCCATCTCAGTATAATAGAGCCAGGCCTGGTGGTACCTGCCTGTAATCCTGGCATTTGGGAGGTGGAGACAGGAGGATCAGGAGTTCAAGGCTACCCTCAATCACAGAGCAAGTTGAGGCCAGCCTGGGCTACATGAGACCCTGTTCCAAAACACCAAAATGATGATGGTGATGATGATGGTGGTGGTGGTGGTGGTGATGGTGATGGTAATGGTGGTGATGATGATGGTGGTGATAATGATGGTGATAGTGGTGATGGTGGTGGTGGTGATGGTGATGGTGATGGTGGTGGTGGTGATGGTGATGGTGGTGATGGTGATAGTGGTGATGGTGGTGGTGGTGATGGTGATGGTGGTGATGGTGGTGGTGATGGTGGTGATGGTGGTGGTGGTGATGGTGATGATGGTGGTGGTGATGGTGGTGGTGATGGTGGTGATGGTGGTGATGGTGGTGGTGGTGGTGATGGTGGTGGTGGTGGTGGTGATGGTGATGATGGTGGTGATGGTGATGGTGGTGGTGGTGATGGTGATGGTGGTGGTGGTGGTGGTGGTGGTGGTGATGGTGTGATGGTGATGGTGATGGTGGTGATGGTGGTGATGGTGGTGATGGTGATGATGGTGGTGGTGGTGATGGTGGTGATGGTGGTGATGGTGGTGGTGGTGGTGATGGTGGTGGTGGTGGTGATGGTGGTGGTGGTGGTGATGGTGGTGATGGTGATGGTGGTGATAGTGCTATCTTGTGAAAATCGGTCTGGAAAGGGACAGTGTCTCATGAGCCAATGGCCGCTGCTCTTGCGGGTTGTTGGCCGTTACTGTCTGCTGCTCACAACCTCAGTGTCCCTCCTCCCTCAGATCACTAACACTTTTCAAAACCCTGACGCCCCCCAGAGGTGCTTGCTCACGTTCCCACCCCCCTGACTCAGGTCATAAATCCAGTCTGATCCCGGTCAGAACCCCGCCCCCTGCTCTGTGGGACCAGAGACGTACCAGGAAGCGATTTTGCAGATGTAAAGCTGTGACGTCACTCTCTGCGGCTGCATGCTTTTTCTGTTAATTGTTCTTCCGCTGCCCCTACTAGGGGCTGCATCCTTTCAGGGCAGCCGCCAGGGGGCAGCAGAGCCCGGGTCCTGCCCAGTTCTGACCACAGCGCTAAGATGCTTATCCCTAGAGCCGCCAGACCCTCGGCCTGGCTGCTCTGGCATGTTCCTGGCAGAAGTTGCTAACATCAAGCACCCAACGTGGTTTACCAGTTTATCCAACCAGTTACCGGATCACCTCCTGCAGTTCCTGACACAGCCTGTAGAGCAGGTTCGGTTTGCATCATCTAAGTTTTACCAAGCAGGAAACCAAAGCTTGGAAAGAGCTGGTTTGCCTGCGGGCACTCTGACCCGGGACCTCTTCCACAGTCCTTTTTCATATCGCCCTCCCCCGCCTCTGCCACCCCCTCCGAGCGTGTACGTGCAAAGGACACCATGCGTGCTGGGGAGTCACCCACCCTGCGGCCCTACGACTGGGCTCCTGAGGCAGACAGCAGGGATGGGGAGATCGCATCTGCACTAGGCCAAAGCTAAGAGCGACTCTTTTCAGCATCCCATGCGGGAAGGCACCGCCGATTGGCTGTGGTGGGAAGAGACTCCCAGGAAAGGGCTTCCTTGGGCTGCCCCTGCCTTCTGCGGAGCCCCACTACCCCCCCCCCCCATCACTGTGCACCAGCTCAGCTCCCTGTGAACAAGACCCCCTGAGGCTCAGAGCAGGATGTGTTGAGCCCCAGGAGCCCAGGGTCCCTAGAGGCCTCAGCCCCTCTGCTGACCCTCCCTGTGCCTCGGCCCCCGCCCCCTCTGCTCCCCCCCCCCCCCGCCTGGGTGTGGGACTGATGCAATTTGTGGCCGCTGAGTCCCTTATCCCATTATCCCCTCCAGGGCGTGACAAATGTCCGTGACTGGCCCCGCCAGGTGCCTGAGGACTAGGGTGTGGCAGGTGGGGGCGTTCCTGAGCTAGACCCTTCATCTCAGGCCCAGCTAGGCGGTGGGATGACTCCGCCCCAGTTCTGTGGAGGCCATGGGGCTGATCCCCGCAAACGGCATGAGGTCAGAGTGGCACAGGACCCTGTCACCCCGACCCCATCCACACCTGCCCCTCAGGGTGGGGCCGGAGGAGGCTGCGAGGAAGGCGAGTGAGAACATGCCTCAGAGGCTGTGTGTGACCGAGGTGGGTGTTCAGGCCCCTCGGGTGCCCTCTCCGGGGTCCACAGGTTGTCTGCATGCCAGGCTCTGGGTTGGTGCATACAGGGCTGAGGCCTCCAGGGCACTCAGAGTTGGAGAGAAAGTTGCTGCAAGGAAGGAGGGGAGTCCGCACCCCGTTTTTCCAAACAGGTGCCTCGCTCTCCAACATGCCTTCTACCTCTGCTGTGCTCCAGAAAAAGACCTATACGATCACTGAGCCGCACACTGAGTCCCACATACCGCTGGCGTCGCCCGGGTGCCTCCACAGGACCAGCCTGCTGCTTCGGGGCCCAGCAGGACCTGCCCAGGAGCCCCAGCGGGGCCAGGCTCCCCGTTACCGTGGGCACTGTGGCTGCTGCAAGCACCCAGCCCTGCCTCTCTCTCTCCTGGCCTCCCAACTCCACCCTGTGGCCCAAACATCACCTCATGCCCTGCCCAGTCTCTCTCCAATTCCACAGATGCCAACTCTATTATCTTTGGGGTACGTCCAGATGTTGGAGACCCGGTTTGAATGTGGAACAGGACATGGCTGTGCAGCCCTGGGCAAATGTCTTGACTTCTCTGAGCCACAGCTTCTCGTGAATGAGGTGTTAGTTGCTGCCACCGTGCCATGCCACAGGGAAGGAGGGGTTCAGGAAGTGGCTTTTACAGAATCCCGGCAGGTCCTTCCCCAGCGAGACCTGTTCTCCCAGGGCTGGTGGGGGAAGGAGGAAACGTGGGACAGATTCTGCACAGCGGCTACTGCCTGTTAATCAGCACGCAGTCACCCCTTACCAGCTCCCGCTGTTCACGAGGAAGATGGTCCAGAGCCCTGGTTCTCTCTCAGCATGTGCTGCCCACACATACACACACACCCTGGTCTAGGGCTCCAAGGCCTGGGGTGTGTGTAGATGGGAGAATCCAGCTGTTGAAGAGAGTTGTGTAAGGCTGGGGGGCTCACTCGGCAGAGGGGTGGGATTCTCAGCTCCATCTGCAGCAGTGCGTGAGGTGGGTCGTGAGGCGGGCACTCGTGGCCGGTGTCTGCTATCCCAACACTAGGGAAGCAGAAGCAGGAGGAACAGAAGTCCAGGGCCAGTCTGGACCACTTAGCGAGGTCCTATCCCAAAACCAAAGTGGAAACAATTGCTGGGAGCACAACTCAGTGATAAAGTGTCTGTCTAGCTGGTGTGAGGTCCTGGGTTCAATTCTCAGTTCTGGGAGAAAAGATTGATAGAGAGTTGAATAGGCAAGGCTGTCGGATGAGAGTCGACCACCTCTGGCAGCGTTGGCCCCTGGAGCCAACGGAGGGTGTGCGTGTCCACACCCTGACTGTGGTTTTAGCGTGCCTTTATTCAGGTAGCAACTCTAGGGCTTGAGGTTTGGAGGAATTAAGGAAATTGGTACAGTCAGCAGCAGCTTGGTGGTACAGTTGGGGCTGGGAGAGGGGGCTGGGGCAGCAGGAGCAGGAGGGGCAAACGGGGATTGCCCAGCGTGAGGAGGGTAAGGAGGGACAGGTGAGGGAGTGGCGGCTGGAATCGGAGTGAATCATCCAGCAGGGAAGTGAGTGAGTGAATTAATGAATGTGTAAGCCTGTAAGCCAAGGCTTTGGGAGTTCTCGGTAGGCACCTGACGTGGTGACCAAGTAAGGTGAATTTACCCAAAACATCTTCTCGAAGGGGCGCTTTCACCACCTCTGATTCACAGAGCAGAGGCGTGGACCAGGAAGTGCAAGAGTTTGTCCCGAGCCACATGGCTGGGAGGTGACCAGTAGGTGCTGGACTGAACCCCAGGAGATTGGCTCAGGAGTCCCCAAGTGTGCTAAGGAGGAGGAGACACAGACGAACGACAGGTGGAGACATGGGTGTAGCAACCTCAGACTCCACGTTAATCACACACTCAACCCCCCTTTCACACGCCTTCAGGCACTTGCTCATCATCCGTTCACTAGTGCTGGATGTGGGGCAGCGGAGAACGGGAGAATGTCATTGAGCAGATTCCATCCTGCCTGCCTGAGTTCACCCTCAGGGCTCAGCTTGGGTGACACTTCCTCCGGGAAGCCTGCTCAGCTTCTTCCAAGAGACCCCAGGCCTGAATTCCCTGTCGTGTGGGGGGTGCCTCCTTCCTGCGGTCCCCAACCTTGTAATGGGGTGGCGCTTTCTTCTTGAGTTCTTGGAACACAGTAGGTGCTCAGTAAGTGCTTACTTGGTAGCCCCGCTGGCTCTTCTCCTCTCCTCACTCTCTCCAGGAAGCGCTGAGATTTGGTGCTGTCTTCCACCTGCGCGGACTCTCTGATTGGTGGAACGAGGAATTCTTCACACACACTGACTCTGGCCCTCAGGGCCACAGTAGTAGGACTAGGACTCACCCCTGCCCGGGACCAGGGCTGGCCGGCTCCAGCTCAGCGACCAGGGGCAGCCTCTTCCTTCCCTAGCCCAGTGTTTGTTTTCAAATTCCTGAGGCCTTCGTCACCAGCCAGGAGTGGAGTCCGCTGGCCAGGGGCCTGCCTCTGCTTCCTTCCTTTCTCTGCTCGACCGGCCTGGTCCGTAGGGTGGGGCGCAGAGCCAGGCTTCTCCCCCTGCCCTGCCCAGCAGCTAGAGCTGGAGCCTGAAGCCTAAGCATTTGGGGGGCCTGCAGATGGGTGGCACATGGGATCCCTGGAGACCTTCCAGAGAAAGCACAGAAACATCAACCCATTTGCTCTGGGGGAACAACGCTGGGTCTAGGGGCATTGTGGGTTGGTAGTCGGAACTTCAAGTCAGTGTGAGTTGGGCTGGGGAAACCTGGCACAGGACAGTGCCATCCCCTCAATCCCCAAGCATGGCCTGGGCAGAGCCAACAGGCAAAGCCCAGGGAAACTTCCTCATTGGGCGTCAGAAATCAGCTGGTGGGTCCCAAACTCTAAACTCTACCTCCTGTGCCAGAAAAGTAGACGGAAAGAACCGACTCCACAAAGTTTTTCTTCAATGAAAGACACACACACACACACACACACACACACACACACACACACACACACGCACACACACACATGCACACACACGAGTTTGGAGCCTTGTCCCACCCCAGATCTGATTTTGTGGTCTGAGCAGGGCTTGAGAATCTGCATTTTGCCACGAAGACTCTGATTCCAGAGGTCCTACCTGTCGAAGGACCGTCTGCCTAGAAGCTTGAGAAAAGAAAAGTTGGGGACCACTGGGGTTCTGAGGTCAGCTGTCCTTCTGCATGGCTGACCCTGCTCTATACTGTTGGCTCTGACTCTGTAGCCCTCTGGGTTTCTTTATTTACTTATTTATTTTGGTTTTGGAGATGGAGGTCTCGTGCAGCCCAGGACGGCTTTAGACTCAATATTTAACTGCAGATGACCTTGAACTGCTAATCCTGCTCCAGCCCCCAAGTGCTGGAAGTGCCGGCGCATACCTCCACTCCGCTATGTCTACTTTTATGCAGTGCTGAGGGCTGAACACAGGGCAAGCATTCTACCCACTGAGTACTTTAAGATCGTGTGTGTGTGTGTGTGTGTGTGTGTGTGTGTGTGTTTGTACACGCATGTGCACCTGTGGAGACCCAAGAATCGTTTCTATCTTTCTTTTTGCTTTGCTCTGGGATTTTCCAAACTGTTTCCAAGGTAAGAAGTGCAGGCTGCTCGCATTTCTGGCTGGAGGTTTCATTTTTTTCTAATTTAATTTTTTAAAACTTTATTTATTTATTTGTGTGTGTGTGCGCGTGTGCGTGTGTGTGTGTGTGTGTGTGTGTGTGTGTGTGTGTGTGTGTATCGAGGTTATATGTGTCCCTGTGGAGGGCCCAGGATGACTTTGGGAATCATCCTGGATTGTTTCTACCTCCTTCTCGCTTCCCTCTGGGGTTTCCCAGGCTCTGCCCACCAGGGCCGGAAGTGCAGGCCTCTGCCATTTCTGCCTGGTATTTTTCAAGTGGGACCTGGGATCCAAACTCAGGACCTTCTGCTTGTGAGACAGAGTCTTAATCCCTGAGCCATCTCTCTAGCCCCGGATTTATTTTATTTTATTATTTTATTTTAATACAGGATTTTGAGCTACCCTGGCTGGCCTCTAACTCTGGGAATCTTTGTGGTTATCCCCCTGCCTCTGCCTCTGGAGTGTGGAGATTCTGGGCCTGTATTTGTTTATCTTTAAATTCAGGAAGACGAAAGAGCTTTATAGTAGCTGCGGTACAGACCTAGAGCTTAACGGCCACTGGTTGCTAGGGGTCACCGGGGCCTTCCAAGCAGCGCTGGGAACACATCCCGCTCCTGCACGGCTGCAGGTGGTTCTGAAGCGCAGCGCTGGTGGGGCTCTCTCCAGAAGCAGGGGTGCTGGGACCAGAGCTTGTAGACCAGTACAAAGCAAAGCAGGACGGTCAATATTTATTGCCATAAAATAAACAGAGCCTAGAACTTACCATGTTAATCTCGCTCTCTCTTTTTTTATTCAATTGTGCGTGTGTGCGCATGTGTGTTTGTGTGTGTGTGTATGTATGTACGTATGTATGTGTCTGTGTGTGTGTGTAGAACCACGGGCGAATTTGGGAACCACATGGACGCCTCCACCTCCTCCTTGTTTACTCTGCCCCGGGGTCCCTACCAGGACCAGAAACGCAGGCGGCCCGTCTATACGTCTATACCTGGGATCTGGGATCTGAACTCAGGCAGAGGCTTAACCCCTGAGCCACCTCTCCAGCCCCCCCCCCCTTTTTTTTGAGACAGGCTCTTGCTGAGGACCCTGGGCTGGCCTTGATCTTCTCATCTCCCTGCTTCAACCTCCTCCTGGGGGTTGGCGTTCTAGGCGCCAGTCATTGTGCCTGGCCATACTTGCCGTGTTTAAATATGCAGACATTGCCACCATCTGAACACAGGCTTCAGAATGCTCACAAAGGGGGGATCCAGAGAGATGCCTCGCAAGCAGAAGGTCCTGAGTTCAGACCTCAGGTCCCATGTAAAAACACCAAGCGGAAATGGTGGAGGTCTGTACTTCTGACCTTAGAAGGCGGAGCCTGGGAAACTCCAGAGCAAAGCAAATAGAAGGTAGAAGCAATCCAGGGTGATTCACGAAGTCACCCTTGGGCCTCCACAGGCACATTGTGTCCTCTGATACACACACACACACACACACACACACACACACACACACACACGACATGCATGCAGATTTTAAAAAGATGTAATTAAAACAAACAAACAAAAAGAAAACAAAAAACAAAAACAAAGAGGGGTCAGTGAGGCGGCTCAGTGGGTGAGGAGTCTGCCCAGAGCCTGAAGCCCTGGGTTCGAGCCCCAGAAGCACCACATGGTGGAGAGAGAACTGACTTCTAGAGCTGTCCTTTGACAGATGCGAACCTTCCCTTTCTTTTTCCCATCCTCAAACAACATTTAGAAAAACAACCTTAAAGACCAACAAAGTACCCAGGACTCAGGATGTCGCTCAGGGGGGAGAGCATCTACCTGCCCTGCCTCAAGTCCTGGGTTCCACCTCCAACACCCATAAAGCTAGGTGCGGGTGCACATCTGGGGTCCCAGGGACTGGGGAGGTGAAAGCAGCAGTTGGGGGACTGCATGGTGAGCTGGAAGCCAGTCTAGAACCCATGAGACCCTGTCTCAAAAAACATCAAATAAAGGAGCCTTTGCCTCATAAGCAAAAGGACATGAGTTCAAATCCTGAATCCCATGTGAACTTAGGACCTTGGAAGGCAGAGCCTGGGCAATCCCAGCGTAAAGCAGTAAGGAAGTAAAACAATCCAGGATGATTCCCGAAGGTAACCTTCTGGTCTCCACAGCCACACCCAAGTGCTCTTTTCTACACCTACACACACTCCTACACACGTACACACCTGTACCTACACATAGACAAAAAAAAAAAAAAAAGCCTAATCAAGTCCTTTCAATCAGCTTTGATCTCAGGCAAGCCCTGTTCATCCCTGAGCTTCAGTCTCTAGATAACAGACATCCTCATGGCAGATGACAGCAGGGGGTAAAGCCAGGCTTAACACAGGCCCCCGCAGAAGAGGCCTCAGCAAGAAGCCCCCCAGCCCACAGGAAGGCCCAAGCCTCTCCAGGCCTCCCGGGCTGTCTGGTCCCTGCAGTCACGAAGTGTTCACTCCAGTCAAAGGAGACGTCGCTGGCTGAAATCACAAGGCTGTGTTTTGTTTCCAGGGTCTGAACTACTGTGGGATCATCTGGTCCCAGCCCAGGCTGGTCACCATGATGACCAGCAGCCTCCCCTGGGACCCTGATACACCCCCAAGGTGGGGAGAGAAGTTGGGAAGAATCCTTGCACTCTACCACTGTGCAGAAGGGAAACCTGAAGACCAGTCCCAGGGAAGCCACGATACAAGAAAACCTCGGGGAAATGGCTGGGTAGGTGAATGAATGAGTGACTGGATGAATGAGCAAATGAATGAATGAATGTAACAGTCAACTAGATATGCACATCTAGGAGATGAGGAAACAGATCCCAGAGGTTAAGTGAGGTGCTTGGTAAATATTTACGTAATCAATGACACCATGTCACCAGGCAGGGTTCTCCCAGCTCTGAAGCTGTAAGGGCCTCTAATCCCTGCCCCAAAGGGACATTCGGGACCATTCCTTTCCCTGGAGAGGAAGTCCTAAGCGTGGAGAAGCTAAATCTCCATGTCAGAAAGGAATTCCTTTGTTTCGGAGTAAACAGGCTCAGATCTGTCACCTGGTGGGGAGACAAGGGATCAGGGAGCTCAAACAAGCCAAGTCAGGGACCCCTCTGAGGCACTGTGGCCAGCTGGTAAATGTTTAACACCCTGCTTTCAAAAGAGAGGAAGGAAGGGAAGGATGGGGGGGCAGGGAGGGAGGAAGGAGGGAAAGAAGGAAGGAAGGAAGGAAGGAAGGAAGGAAGGAAGGAAGGAAGGAAGGAAGGAAGGAAGGAAGGAAGGAAAGGTGAGAGGGAAGGAAGAAGAAAGGGAGGGAGGGAGGGAGGGAGGGGACAGATAGGAAGAAATTCTAGTTTATACCTTTGTTTACTGCTTCCCTTGTCAAATGTCCCCAAAGTACCAGTGACCTCTGGCATGCAAAGTCTCAGAAACTACCCCCCACCCTGCCCCCCTCTGCATGAGCTAAGGCTTCGTTCTCACTCACGAGGGTCTGTGGCGAGGACCCTGGAGGGCTGTTGACAGGATGAACTGAGCCCTGCTTATGCTTCACCAAGGCGGTGACGTTAGTGAGGATGGAGAAGGTCCCAGGCCCCTGACTGGGACATCTGAGGGGGGTCTGAGAACGCGGAAGCCCCAGCCGAAGCGGTGGGTGGCTGGTGCCTCGTCCTTCCCTGGGGTCCCGGGTCACTCCTGCTGTGCTGGCCAGCAGAGGCCTACACACAGCTGGCTCGCCTTCCCCGAGCAGCGGGCAGGGGAGCACTGGAGCCAGGTTTGCGAAGACTCCCTGTCTGTCCTCTCAATACCTCCCCCTTATTTGATTTAACAACAGGCACGACGGGAGGGGAGAAGCCCCCTACTGTCTGCAGACCGCCGCCTACTGTCCCTTCCTGGGCCAGGGCATGACTCTGGGCTTCCCAGGGGTACAGCCTTGACAGTGGAGCTCCAACGTACAGTGCCCACCCCTCGCCGTGCCCCTCTCCTCTTGGCAATGATATATCAGGTCCTTTGCATCAGAGATTAAGTGTCTGAAGTCCAGGGAGTCCAGGCCGGGTTGAGGAGATTCTCTATTTCTGACCAGAATCTCCTTCCACCGAAGGAGACAAAACACAGTCAAGTGTTAGAACAAGCAAACCTTCTGGTGCAAAAACGGGGAAACTGAGGCCAGGAAGGACGAAGCTTGGGCTGATAGCTATAGGTGTCAGTGGATGATTGAAGACTCAAGCTTCCGGCGCATCTGTAAAGAATCAGTAGTTAAGCCCTGAGCAAGTCTGCAGAAGGTTGTCTAATTGATGCGGGCGGGGGGAGACCCAGCCCATGGGGGTGGGGGTGGGGGGAACAGCCCCTCTCTCTTCTTGATGTGTGAGGGGGCAGGCAAAGAAGGGGTGACAGTTTGGTGTTTCCTTGGCATACCTTGCAGTGGGTGACTCCCTCAGGGAGGGGTCACCATGCTTAAGGAAGTGACCCTGAGCCTGGGTGGACCTGAGTCAACCCGGCTCGGCCCCTGGGCTCCCATGGGGCTCCCAGGGGGCCCATCGTGGATCCCCGGGGTGCCCGTATCTGGTTGCAGAATGGGAGGTGTGGGCCAGGCTGGTGCTACTTCGTTCCTGTGATACTTAGGGATGGCACCCAGGGCCTTACTGCGTGTTTGCTAGGAAAGTACCCCTTCACGGAGTTCTGCTTCCAGCCAAAGCACTGTTGGAAAATTTCATTTCATCTGAAGAACCGCTTTCTAGATACTTAGTGTTAAGATTCATGGCCCCGAGGCTCAGAAAGAGAGGCCAGGAGTGTCAGCTGCTCAGACCCCCCCCCCGACACACACACACCCCTAAGGGTCGGCAGTACCCACTCCTGAGGTTCAGACACTAACTGGAGGCTGAATAGTCCAAACCTCACCCAAGCTGGTCCAGAATTATGAAGGCTGGAAGCCTTTGTCTTTTGGAAGCCAGGAAAAAAGATGGCGGGGGTGTGGGTATGGGGAATTAAGAGATGAGATAGAGAGAGAGAGAGGAGACAGAAATCAGGAGCCAGGATGGTAGGGAAGGTTGAGGCTGAGAAAGATAAGGGGGAGGAGGAGAAAGAAACACGGGTTTCTACTCACAGTTTTGTTTAATGCAGCTCTCCTGCCGCCGCATCTCCCGATAGCCCAGGCTGCGTGTGACCGCGGGGCTCCTGGCCCCGTTTCTGCCTCTTCTGCCTCAGCCCCTTGTCCCCTTGGTGGCTCAGGTCAGGAGTTTTCCTGGAGAGAGCCCGGAGCTGGCGTCTAGGGTGTCTCCTAGATGCCCCCAGGGGACATTCCTGGCTGGGAGCAAACCTGCCACCAGAAGGCCTGGGGCTGAGAGCCAGGGAGGGACTGAGGCCAGGAAAGGGGCCCGAGGAGGCTGGGGCTCCTCTGTAATGCGGAGTCCCCTGGGAGGGGTCCTGGCACACTTGGCAGCTGCCTTCTCCCTTTCTCTCCAGGGACACAGTCCTGGGCCAGGGAGGCACTTGCTTTGGAGTTGTGGAGGGTACTAGGGAATAGAGGCAGGTGAAGGTCAGCCGTGTCTCAAAGCACCCCTGGCCCAGCTTACTGCGAGGCCCCCGTCATGCAGGTGTACGCATACCGGCACACATGCGTACGCCTAATCCTAATCTTTAGGGTCGTAAACCCAGCAGTCCAGGCAAGACTGAAGCAGTCAGCAGCAGGTGCTGACTCCGAGCAACCCTTCAAGGAACCCCCAAACGCCCCCTCATGAGACCCACTACCATATAACCGCTAATGGACAGAGACTGGGGCTCAAAAGGTTCAAGTCTTAACACCAGTCCCCAGTCTCGAAATGACGAAGATTCCCTCACTCACCACAGCGAAGGAGTGGAGAGAACCCAGAGTGGAGCTGCCCCCTTCCCCCTCCCAGGATGGGGGGGGACTGACACCCCTCAGACTCCAGCTTCCGGGAGGGGGCCGGTCAGATAACAACCGATCCTGAGTTTTGTTCTTGGCACAAAGGCGTCCGGACACGGGCTTAGTGGTGAATGGACAGTGGAGGGCTGCAACCCCCTCCCTTGACCAAGCTGGCAAGCAGGTTGGTGCAATTCCTCCAGGGCTGCGAGGGGCCAGCTTGCTGTACAGACAGAACCAGGCTCGGTAACTGGGAGGGAAATCAAAGGTGGGCAGATTTGGGGGCATTCGGGAGGCACGAAGGCCCAGGGGACACACCCAGACTTGCGCTTTCTTTAGATATTTTATGTATTTGAAAGAGGCAGGGGTCAGAGGACAACTTTCAGAAGTCAGTTCTGTCCTTCCACTCCGTGGGCTTCTGAGGGTTGTATTAAGTGGTCACGTGGATGAGGGAGCTCAGACTCTGAGGTGCCGTCTTCTCGCTGGCTCTGGACTTGGACTTTCTAACAGCCATCTCTAGGGTGGGCCTATCCTGGTCTCAATGTAGCTAATACAGCCTGACTGTCTTAATTCAAGACTCCCGAACCTATAGCACTTCCTGAGTGCTCACAGGATGCCCGATAACTTTTTGAATTTGGGATTTGGGCTTTTTAGGTGAGAGATAGATGCTCCACCTCGGTAAAGATTTTGCAGGTTTTTTTTTTTTTTTTTTTCCAAATTTAGAATATTTGCCAGGGTGGCAGAGGAAAGTAATTCAATGAAGGTGCCTGCCTGCCCCCCCCTCGGTCCCAGAGCCGAGGCACCCCCAGGAATGTTGCTGCATTCCTGTGGCGGGGGTGTGGCAGGCCACAGCTCTGTTTGCCCAGGGCTTGGCCTGTTGCTAAGCAAGCCTGGCTTCCAGGCGCTGAGTCAGCAAGCCGGGTGCCCATCACTCTCCGCAAACCCGTCACCAGGAAGGTGGTGGAAGGAGAGGAGGGAGCCACGCTTCCCTTGGAAAAGGGAGGGGCACCTCTCAGGGCTCAAATATGGGGGCCCAGGCTGGGAGGTATGGTGGTGTATCTGGACCCAGAGGTCTGAATGTCAGGGCGAGAAATTGGAAGATAGTGGGTTTCTGGAGCCAGACTGAGGATTTTGGACCCAAAGAAGGGGAGCTGCTTTGCTGAGCACCCACATACGTATGCCTGGCGCCGTGCTGGCTGCCCCCCCCCTTGCTTATCTGGGATAATAAAACTGACTCACTCCTTATCCTCGATTTTGCATATGAAGAAACTGAGGCACATTCTTACGTCTGGTCTTATGAACCCCCGGAGTAGCCTCCCCCCCCCCCCCCCGACCTCCGTTTTCCATATTGACTGGGGTTCAGAGAGGGTCTCCCCAAATCTTGGAAGGAAAGGAAGAGCGAGCCCCAGAGCCCAGGGACATGCCTCACGGCCCCTCCCTCGGGCTGCCTTTGATCGGCCTGCGGCACCGCAGTTTCTGATTGCCCTTATCTTTATGGGCAGTGCCCTAGGGCTGCTGCCTCCCCGCCCCGAGCTGGCATCCTGAAGGTAAGCCAGGACACACTTCTGAGTAACAGGAGCCCAACAGAAGAAGGCCGGCACCCCAGGGGCCCGGGACTGCGGAGGTCTGGATATTGGCTTCCTCCCCCTGGGGCCTGCTGGGAACGGAATCGGCGGGGTGTGGGCGCTGGGTGCCAGGGTGGGGCACACAGGGCAGGGTGTGGGGGGTCAAGAGGCTGGGAGTTTCGATGGCTAGTTTTGGTGGTTTTGATAAGTCAACCAAGGGGTGGGCAGAGTCCATGGACCATTGGGCTGGTAAAGAGGTGGGTCTAACCCCAAGGTGGCCGGGCATATTTTGTCCCCCTGCCTGGTTGACCTCTCAGAGCACAGGACATTGATTTGGACTCCAGACTGCAGGTGATAGGACCCGAGACGCTGACAGTAATGGGGGTTCCCTGGCTGCCAGGGGAGGCTGACCTAAGTCCTGAGAACTTGGTCCTGGCTCAGATGGAGCTCCAGGGCTCCTAGCCGCTGGCTGCATCCCCTGCGGGCGCTCACAGTCCCCCCTAGGGCAGAGCCTGTCTGGACTATTCCAAGCCAGTGAAGAAGGTAGGGTGGGGCCCCAGGACCCTGGAGTCAGACCTAGGTGACGGCAGAGGCTGTGGAAGAGCCTCTCTCTCTCTCTCTCTCTCTCTCTCTCTCTCTCTCTCTCTCTCTCTCTCTCTCTCTCTCTCTCTCTCGGGCTGAGGTACATGTTCAGGCCATGCTGAGGCGGGCGTGCTGTGCAGAGCAGTGATTAGCATCGCTCCCCAGGCCGCGAGACAGAGGGTCTATTACCGGGCTGCAGTAGGCAGCCTCCCTCCTCCCTGCCCCCCACCCCACTCCTGCCCAGACAAACTCCCCAGCACAGCCCCAAGAGCAGACACATTAGGCGTTTTTTTTCTTTCTGAGATAAGGTCTCTCCGGCCTCCCCGTCTGACCTTGAGTTTGCTAAGCAGCCGAGGGTGACCTTGAACTGATGATCCTCCTGCCCTCCACTTTCCAAGGGCTGGGACAGGTTATGCGCCCCTCTGCCTGGGGAGCGCGCTGGGCAAGCCCCCCACCCACTCAGCTACAGCCCTGGCTTCAGTTGGGTTTTGAGCAAATCCTCCGCTTCTCTGTGCCTCGGTTTCATCGTCTGTGAAGGAGGAGGGTAGGACAGGGGCTGCTTGACGTAGGGTCCCAGGGTCTCCTTGCCATCCCTTCCCATGGCACTGGGGTGTCAGGCCACTCAGTCCTGGATGCCCATGTGGCCCTGTACATGAACCCGGGCTCTCGCTCTGCTGACCAACCAGGCCCCTCTGCACCCCTGCCCAGGACTCCCATGACACGTGCCCGTCTGTCCTTGCTCATGTCCTTCACCCAGTGGCCCACACACGTGTCTGTGACGTAGAAGAGCTATGGCGAGGACCCCAAGTGCAGCCGCCGTGCCTCCCCCAGCAGCATGCTAGCTCTAGAGCAAACCCCCAGTTAGCCAGGCTCCTCGGGGTTCAGAATCCTTGTGTCGCCTCTCCTGAGAACATGCCAGAAGATAGCTCAGCCGGTAAGGCATCTGCTCCCCCCAAAAAACCTGGTGACCAGAGGTGCACAGGGTGGGAAGAGAAAGTCGATTTCTGAGAGTCCCTGACTTCCACCCATGCTCTTTGGCATGCCAGTGTTTGCTCTCTTCCCTCCCTCTTTCAAATACAGAAAGACAGCAGGAGAAAGTGTGGGAGCTGCTCCTGCCCCTGACTGTCTCCTTATCTATAACATGGGGATGATGTGAACAGTCATTGAGAGCAATGAGTGAGGATGGGGCGGCGTTGGAGAGATGGCCTGGCTCCATTGTGGTGAATGTCGGGGCTACAGGCAAAGCAAGCAGATCCCCTTACACACACACACACACACAAACCACACACACACACCACACACACATACCACACACACACCACACACACACACACACACACACATACCACACACACATACCACACACACACATACACATACCACACACATACACCACACAGACACACCACACACACACACACACACACAAAACCACACAGACACCACACACACACCACCACACACCACACCACACACACACCACACACACACAGACCCACACACACACACACACACACAGACCACACACAGACACCACACACACACCACCACACACACACATACCACACACACACACCCCACACACACCACACACACACCCCACCACACACACACACCCCACACACCACACACACCACCACACCACCACCCACACACACACACCCCACACACCCACACACCACACACACCACCACACACAACACAGACACCACCACACACATACCACCCACACACACCACACACACACACAAACCACACACAGAACCACCACACACCACACACAGACACACACACACACACACAACAACCACACACAGACACCACACACACACACACACAAACCACACACAGACACCCACACACACACACACACAAACCACACACGACACCACACACACACACCACACACACACACCACACACACACACCACCCACACACACAGACCACCACACACACCACACACGACACCACACAACACCACCACACACACACCACCACACACAGACACCACACACAGACACACACAGACCACACACACAACCACACACAACACACCACACACACACACCACACACACACACACACACCACACACACCACACCACACCCCACACCCACCACACACACCACCACACACCACACACACCCCACACACACACCACACACACCACACCACACCACACACCCACCAACACACACACACCACACACACACACACACCACACACACGCATACCACACACACACCACATACACACACATACACCACACACACATACCACACACCACACACACACACCACACACACACACCATACACACACCACGCACACACATCACACACATACACACACACCACACACACGCATCACACACACCACACACACCATACACACCACACACCACACATACACCACACACACCACACACCACACACACACACACCACACACACACCACACACATACACATACCATACACATACCATACACACACTACACACACACACCACACACATGCACCACATATACACACCACACACACACCACGCACACACATCACACACATACACACACACCACACACACCACACACCACACACACACTACACATACACATACCATACACACAGCACACACACACCACACACAGCACACACACTACACACACACACACACACACCACACACACCACACACACACACACACACACACACACACACACACACACACCGGCTTTGGAAAGGTAGGGCCTTTGTGGGACTGGAAGAAGAATTACCTGGAGCACTGGACACACCAGCTACGTTCCAGAGCTGTGCCCTGGAGCCTCGGATTAAAAACAGTTTTGCCCTCGCAGAAGATGCTCGCTCAGTGTAGAATGCCAAGACTGCTCTTTCATGCTAGTCGCTGGGGCCAGGTGTGCTAGAAGACACCGGGTGCAGGGCATGGAATGGAGTTGCCACTTGCCAGCGGGTATTGTGAATCAAGGGGCTTTTCCTCTCTGCCTCAGCTTTCCCATCCGAAAAATGGCCACGAAGCGACTACCTGGCTGGGCTGCAGTCCACATCCAGATATGACCCACGGGCAAGGTCACCAGCAAAAGAGATGATGGTTCTTGTATGCTTGTCCCTCTGAGTGGTCTCTGGGTTCGAGTCTCACCCTTGGGTCCAAACATCTAGCCAATGTTGTCCGTTTCCACGGTACAGCCCGGTCCTGGAGACCCCAAATTTCAAATGGGGGACTGAATGAACCCCTGAATGAGCCTGTCCATGCTAACCATGTCTGGCCTGGGTTTGTGCATTTTGAGTAAGCTTAGAACAGAGATGTGGAAATGTACTGACCCTTAGAACCACTTTATCTGGTGGATGAGGCAACCTTTCCTCCAGGGTAGACTCAGAAGGAGGAGAAGTCTTCAGGATGTGGGAGGTAAAGCTCCCTTAGGAATGTCTGTGATGTGGGGTCCCTCTGGGCTCTGTATGGGTACAGGTTCTTGTGTTCAGGAGTCACAGACTGAAACCAGAACACGCACAGAGGATTAAGGACAGAGTTTATTACCGGAGAGAAAGAACGGAATCTGGGAGGAGCAAGAGAACCCTGAAGACTGCAGACTCCAGACACACAGTCCGGTGAAGGGCAAGGGAACCAGAGATGGCTGCCGCCAGGATTATGTATAGACCTAGGCAGCCGGGGCGGGCAGCGCAGGGAAGGCCTTTTCCTCATTGGTTAGCTCCAGTTTCTGCAAACCTGCTGGGAGCCTTTGGTCCTCTATATCTCATTGGCCTGTTCATATTGGGGCCCAATCCAGCTGATCTGGGGCCTGACCCCTAGTAGGGCTTCTGGGTAATGAAGAACTCATCTCCATAGCCTTTCATGAACACAGGGTTGGGGGAAGTTGGGGAAAGGTGTGTTCCTTCAGGGTCCTCCCAGCCCTGGGGGTGACCTTCCAAGACCTTCAGAACCGTCCCAGCAAGGCTGCTCTAAAACTGCCTCATCCGGAGCCGCTGGCAGATGTGAGAGCAACTTGGGGGCTCGAAGGTGATAGTCACTGGCATGCAGGGGGCCCCCAGGCCAAGTGGAGCCTGCATACTCCATCTTGAGGGCTTAAAAGTCAGCATTGGGCTGGGGATGTGGTCCGGCAGGAGAGCACTTGCCGGCTGGTGTAAGACCCTGGGTTCTAGGGTCTGGAGAGATGGCCCAGGGGTTAAGACTCTGCTTCAAAGCAGCCTGCACTTCCAGCTCTGGAAGGCAGAGCCTGGGAAACCCAGAGCAAAACAAAAAGCAGGTAGAGCAATCCAGGATGACTCACAAAGTCACCCCTGGGCCTCCACAGGCACACACGGTCCCCTCTAATTACACAGAGACCTATGAAGACACACAGAAGGAAGGAAGGAAGGAAGGAAGGAAGGAAGGAAGGAAGGAAGGAAGGAAGGAAGGAAGGAAGGAAGGAAGGAAGGAAAGGGAGAGAGAAAGAAAGAAAGGGGCCCTGGGTTCTATCCAGAACATTCCTCTTACTCCACAAATGTAGTGGTTTGCCCTCCCCTTCTTTCTTTTTTTTTTTTTTTTTTTCTTCTTCCTCTTCTGGGTCGCCCACAAGGGCTTGATGTGAGACCAGGGAAGGGTGGGTGTTCCAGTAAATCTGCTACAGAGCTCTACCCTTGTCGGAAGGGCCGGGGAGCCGCCCCACAGGTGACAGTAGATGGCTTCCCGAAGGGTGGAGGGGGCAGCTGGACCGACCACCTGTGATATGCAAAAGTTGCGCTAATAGGAAGCATCCGGAGACCCATAGGTGTGTGGAGCTGGACTCGCCCACCTCCCGGAGGCCCAGTTCCCTAGTCACCCCCCAGTCCCACCAACAGCAACTTGGGGGCTCGAAGGTGATAGTCACTGGCATGCAGGGGGCCCCCAGGCCAAGTGGAGCCTGTTTCCATGGGGATGGAGAGACCTCCTTTACCAGGCGCTGAGTTGGTTTTTCACTGCAGGGAGCAGACAAGGGGCAGGCTATAAACCGCATGCTGTGACCCTCAAAGACGACACCTGCGGGGTCGGAAGCCCCCACAGCCCGGTGCGAGACGAGGGGGGAAGGGGGACTGCCGGGAGGAAACTGCGGTCCCCAGTCATCTCCCCAGTAGCCTCTGCCAGGGTTCTCAGCTGGGGGTGGGGCACACAGGGCCAGAGCGGGTGGGCTCCCGTGTCTCCTCCCCACCCGATGGAAGTCTCCGTCTCCACGCCGCCCAGCTGGCTCCGGGCTTTTCCAGGTGTCTGGAGGTTCCTTCTCCTTTGCTCCCCCAGGTCTCTGCCCCATTTCAGTCGCAGAGCAAGGGGAGGGCCCATGCTGGGAGAGTCTGGGGGGGACTGGGTCCTGCGCAGGAAGGAGGAGGGCATCCCCCCCTTCAGCATGGGCCCTGGGAGAAAATGAGAACAGGGAAGCACATCTTAAATTATAGGGCTGTTTCGTTTCGACTTTCTTGAAACAGAGCCTCGGGTAGCCCAGGCTAGCCGCAAACTCCACCAAGTAGCCAAGACTGGTTTTGAATTCCCTATTCTGCCTCTCTCTCCGTGTGTGTGTGTGTGTGTGTGTGTGTGTGTGTGTGTGTGTGTGTGTGTACCAGAGGGCACTTGAGTGTATGTGCTTGTGGAGGCCCAAGGGTAACATCAGGAATCACCCTGGATTGTGGGTCCTCCTTATTGCTTTGCCCTGGGGTTTCCTAGACTCTGCCTTCCAGGGCTGGAATTGCAGGCTGATGTGTGGGATCTGGGGGTCAGAACGCAGGTGGTTCTACTTGCAAGGCAAAGACGTTACCTCCTGAGCCGTCTGACCCATGAGTGTAGTTTCGAAGAGGCCGTCGACAGACTTGGAGAGAAGTGCTAGCTAACAGCACCCAGTGGCCAGCACCCAGTGGGAGCCCTGGCTCCCAGATTCCTTACCCCCACTGGTCCTTGTGCACGGTAGTGACCAGCACTCAGGGAACCTGCTCTCAGCATGGTGTTCAGTACAGTGGATGCTGGAGGTCGCGGCGATACCTTCCCAGGGCCTTCCGACGGGGAACTTAGAGGAATGGAGCACGTGAATGGGCGGCAAGAACAGACTAGTGGCTTGTGGCATGATGGATGCGCTGGGAGACGGATGGATGGATGGGTTGGTGACAGACAAACAGATCAGCGGCCAGGAGGTGACTACCTGTCAGGACAGGACTGTCTAGAGAGTGATGGATGAGACACAGGGAGAGTTAAGAAGGATGGGACCCAGCAGGGAAGGAAGGAAGGAAGGGTGCGTAGATGAAATGTACGGATGGATAGGCTGACAGATGAGAGACACACACACAGGATGGGGGATGGACAGGGAGGGGGTTTGGACAAGTGATGAGAGACCCTGCTGAGGAAAGGAATGGGGTCTGGCTGGGGGTGTGTGTGGCAGCGATGAAGGACAGGACCGTGTGAGGAAGGGCTCCCTCCCCACGGGCCTGGCTGCGGATGGACAGATGGACTCATGCTGGGTGAGTGGGCAGAGGGGGCTGGGAAGGCATGGAGCAGGCTCCCCTGGGACTGGCTGATGGAGATGGATGGACAGAAAGAGGGAAATGGGACAGGAAGCCGGAACAGGGGTGGAGTGTGTGTGTGTGTGTGTGTACAGGCAAGTGAAGTACTGTGGACAGATGGAGTGTGTATGTGGACGTGTGAAGATGCCTGCAGTCCGGTGATGGGCAGGCCTGAAAGGTGTGGTACCTCTTCTTCTTCCTCCTCTTCTTCTTCCTCCTCTTCCTTCTCAGGGGTGGCTGGGAGGCTAATGGGTTTTTCCAGGAAGTACTGGAAAAAGGGGGGGGGCTCGGGGCAGGTGGCCCGGTGACCACCGTTATAGCCAGAAAGGAGAGGAAGGATCTAGGGGCAGAAGGGGGATTCTCAGACACAGAAAGCCCACAGTGCCACTTTCCCTGTGCCTTCTTCCCTTCCTCCTCCTCCTCTTCCTCAGCTTCCATCCAGGCCATGGGCTGACTGAGCTGTCAGGAGGTCAGAAAGGGGGTGGCACCTGCCAGGTCCCATGCCAGCCTGGGGCCCCCAAATATGGTTTCAGTGATAAAAATAATCACAGCTGACATTTTCAGAGTACCTGCCTTGTGCCAGGCGCCCCGCCAGCTTTTCACACTTTCGTGTCTCCCCCCCAGCCCACAAGGTGGGTATGGTATTATTTTTATCCCTACTTGACCGAGGAGAAAATAAGCTCAGAACTGTGGGAGCCGTAGGAAGTGAAGGATTTTCCTTACTCTACCAGCCCTGGCTGCACCAGCCCTTCTCTTCCCTGCCCCAGGGGATGCTGGTTGCCAGCGTGGGAACCAGTCTAGAGAGAAGACACAGAAAACCATGCAGGTAGCTGAGCTGTATTGGGGCCACAGGACCAGATGAGCTCCATTGGACCCTGGCTTTGCCACTGAATGGTTTTGAACAAGGTACTATACTGCATCTGGCGTATGAGCCTCGATTTTCTCATCTGTGAGATGGGGTTGGACGGAGGCTGAAGTAAGATACTGTAAGAAAGATGCCAGGCATGGAAGGTTCTGGGGCTGCAGCAGAGGATTCAGAGGCTGAGGTAAGGCCTACTTCCTGAAGAACCCCCACCCTCACCCCATCCCTACAGCAACTGGAATTCCCCACTACTCCTTCTCTCTGAAGTGTCTCCCGGGTCTCTAGGCATGGTGCCAGCCTTGGAGCTAGGCATACTGTGGTCCGTGCCAACCTCATGCCTCCAGCTCTTGCTGTCCCTGGATGTCCACAAAGGGAAAGTGAGGGGAAAAAGGGAAGTAGCCTAATCACATACTGCGGGGGAGGGGAAGAATGCTAGGTGGGGTGTGCATGGCTATTTTAGGTAGGGTGTCAAGAGATGGCTCAAGGGTTAAGACTCTGCCTCACAAGCAGAAGATCCTGAGTTTGAATCCCAGGTCCCATGTAAAAAAAGTGGCAGGTGGAAAGGGTAGTTGACCTGCATTTCTGTCCTTGGTGGGCGGAGCCTGGGAAATCCCAGAGGGAAACAAAAGGGAGGTAGAAGCAATGCAGGATGATTCCCAAAGTCACTCTTGGTCCTCCACAGGGACACACACAGTGCCCTCTGACACACACACACACACACACACACACTAAATGTCACACAGAAGAAATGAACCAAATGGGATCTGAAGGAGGAGAGTTGGGGGGTCAGCCCAGAAAAGCTTAGCGTGAGGAAGTACAGTGATTCAGGCTGAAAGAACAGGAAGTTCAAGAGCCCTGAGATAGGATTTCCCAATTTTTCAACTGCAATTTTGCTTGCTCCAAAGGTGTGCTAAAGCTCCTTGCACAGGGTCTTTGATAAGTTGAGAGACCTGAGCTTCAAGTCAGGAGACTGGGACCTTCCTGAAGACCCCCTCTACGGACCCCTCCTCTCCTGTGAAAGACTTCATCTCCCCATCTGAGATCCCACGTGCAGTCGAGTGGAACGAGGGACTGGAATGGGTTGATTTTTCAGAGCCTCTGTTCTGGAAATGCTTCTGCCCTTCCAGATCCCAGGCCTTGAGGATGTAACTCCAACTTCCCTGGTATTCTCAAGGGTCTCACTTGCAAAACGTGGGTGCAGGGAAGAGGAGATACTGCAAGTGCCATCCTTTATGCAAAGGCCCACGCGGGTGCGGAGTAATTTTGCTTTGATTTATCTCTGTGTAGCCCAGGCTAGCCTGGAATTCGGGGCAGCCTTCCTGCCTCTCCTGCTACCCAAATACTGGAACCGCCACGCCTGGCTTGTTTTCTTTTTTTAAAGTGGCTGGCTGCAGACTCGGAGGCGGTGGAAAGGCCTGAGGTGGACTAGGAAGGAAAGGGAAGAGCGAAGATCAAGACGGAGCTGGAAGGCGCGGAGGATGTGGCCAGATGGGGGAGGGAAGGCCGAGCGGTCCGAGGGGCACCGTTAGGAGTCCCGGCTGGAGGAGGGGACAAAGAATCCCCTTCGGAGGTGGATGGAAGGCACCCCAGCGACCCTGGGGGGAGGTACCGGGCTGGGCGGAGGCCCCTCCCCCCTCCGGGAGGCCCCACCCCTTCAGGCCCCAGGGGCAAGATTTGCAAAGAACCCACTTCAAAGAGTCCCAGGAAGCGGGAGTGAGTCCCAGAGGAAGCGGCGCAGCCTCTAATCCAGCTCTGGGGTGGGGGAAGCCCCACAATTACGGAGGGGTTTCCTCCAGCGCCAACCCCCTCAAAATCCGGGAGCCCACACGTGAGTCCCTGACCTTCACCTCCAGCCGCCTTGTTGCGGGCGGGGTGGAGGTGCTTCAAAGCTTTCACCCCGGCAAGTACGTCCACACAGCCCCACCTGAGAAGCCCAACAGCCAATTCCGCGCTGGGAGAAAGGTTCTCTTGAAAAAGAGGGATCTAGTACCGGCGTGTGTTCCGTGTCAAGCGCCTACCGTGTGCCGGGTGCTGAAGACCTACTGTGTGCCCAGTGGCTCTGGAGCCCGAAAGATGGGGTCAACTAAACTGGCGCCCTGTCCATCGCTGAGCGCGTAAGGAGAGGACAGGATGGCTTACAATATCAGTCTGGGTTCGGGGTGCTGTCTTCAGGTGGAGCAGTCTGACTTGGAGGGGTCAGTCAGCTTTCAGATGCTCCATTGTGGAAAGAGCTGACATTTAAGATACGTTCACTGTGAGCCCACCTGGTGCCAAGAGTCGTTAGCTCTATGATTTCTTGCTGCTCTACCAGCTGTCGCGAGAGCACAAACACATGTCCATTTCACAGACCACACAGCTAAGTTACATAGGTGCTATGTGTCAGGGTGAGATCTGCTGGGCTACAATCCCTCCCTTCCTCTCTCCCTTTCCTCTTCCATCCTTTCCTCCCTTAATCATCCATCCATTCACCGTCCATCCCTTTTCTCTCCCTGGCTGTATCCATTCAACAGGCATGAAAGCGCATAATGTTCCCTGATGTGAGAGCTTGTGATTTTTTTTAAACTTTGTGTGTGTGTGTGTGTGTGTGTGTGTGTGTGTGTGTGTGTACCAGAGGACACTGTGTGTCCCTTTGGAAGATCAAGAGTGATTCTGGGAATCATCCTGGATTGCTCCTACATCCTTTTTGCTTTGCTCTGGGATTTCCCAGGCTCTGCCCACCAGGGCCAGAAACAGGTCGCTGCTGTTTCCACCTGGTGTTTTTACACGGGACCCGGGATCTGAACTCAGGACCTTCTGCTTGTGAGGCAGAGTCTTAACTCCCGAGCCATCTCTCCAGCTCGGATAGCTCGAGATTGTAATTCCAGTCTTCAAAAGGCCAAAACAGAAGAATCAAGAGTTCAAGAGCAGCCTGGGCAACTGGACGACCTAATGAGACATCGTCTGCAAAAGGAACAGCATACACACAAAGAAGACACTGGCTCAGAATGTCACCATCCCATATGAGCATCTATGGGGTGATTGCTGTATGCAGGGCACCTGCCCTGGGAGGTTTTCATGCTGGTGTTGGGGGAGAGGGGAGATACGGTTCAGAGGTTCAGGAATCTGAGCCCAGGATCCCGATGGGTTCAGCGCAGACTGAAAGGAGAGCTGGAGCCCTGGAGATATTCTGAAGAGCTGTCTGTTCCCTGGCCCGGAAGCACCGACCATAGAGAACAGGCATGCCATTCCGGGCTGGAGACTATGATTCTGTGGAATCCAGAGGCAGATGATGGCAGAAGTACCCAGAGGGTGCAGACTGGCTGAGATCCCAGCTCAACGTCCAGGAGCACAATTTGTTCCCCACACAAAGGAAACAGTAAAGAGCGTCCACTTTATGGGGGACGGGGAATCATGAGAACTAAGGGGGTCATATAGACGCTGTTCAGAAAGGGCTTGGCATGTATAAGCCCTTGGCTACAATTGTCTCTTTTTTTTTTTTGGTTATATCTGGCTGTTGGCCAGACGCAGAACCAGATCAAAGCTGGGAGGAGCAAACCAAAGCTTCAACCGTCCTGTGGGTGGTCTGCTTGCACTCAGGCCTCGGTGGAGTCCTCGCAAAGGTGGGCGCTCGAGTGAGCAGGTGAGGTAGATGTACGCATATGCATGCATGCACACGCATGCACATGTGAACACACATGCTTAGGTTCCACCTGCCCCTTCTGGAAGCTTTGCCCGCTGCACAAGCACTCAAGCCCCGAGGGCTGCTTGGGGCCTTTATGGGGTAATTCCATCTTCATTAGAGCTGATTATGCCACAATAAATACCGGGTTTCAGGGCCGCTTTATGAGACTCACTGGGAAACTTTCCCCCTGAAGTCCAGTCATCCAGAGCCCGGAAGGAGAGAGCAAGGGTGTGCCACCAGGTGGGGTAACTCAAGGCCCCTCACTCCTTTCTCATACTGCCCCTTCCCACCAGCCTTGCTCGCGTTCACAGTGTAATGAAGGATGCCTAGCTCTGTGCTCAGCCCTCAACTCTGGGCACATGACACCCACATGAAGTTGTATGGAGCCGCAGGGGCCTGCCGTACCCTGACCTGTGGTGGGGAGCCTCCTTTTGGAGCATGAGATCCCCCCGTGTCACACGCAGGCGCCACCAACATTACCCATGGAGACTTGAATCTCGCTCCCTCCCAAGTTTAATCAGCAAAGATTTCCTGCCAAATATATACTCCGTGTCAGGCGCTGGTTTCTAGAAGTATCCTTGTCCTTTATGGTATGTTTTCTAGTGTCAGAGCCTGTGAACATGTCACACACATTCACACAGCTCACAGGACCAGACATGTTGGTGCATATCTGTAAACTCGGCACTTGGGAGATGCGGGAAGGAGGATCAGGCGTGTAAGACCAGTGTGGACTCCACGACTCCACGAGACCCTTTCTCA
The DNA here is from genome assembly GCA_023101885.1 of Typhlomys cinereus. Taxonomy (NCBI): domain Eukaryota; kingdom Metazoa; phylum Chordata; class Mammalia; order Rodentia; family Platacanthomyidae; genus Typhlomys; species Typhlomys cinereus. The sequence continues at coordinate 669,669 of JALPQD010000327.1, read as the reverse complement.
AACACCCAAACAAACCAAAAACCAAGCTGCATGTGCAGCTCCTCGCAGGCACAAACCACAGCTCAGAATGTTCGCTGTGCAGGACATTACTCACACTGCGTATTACACACACGCACACTCATCGCTGTACACATGCACGTGCTTATCCACAGGACCCTGGCACACCACGTTCTCCTTCCTCTCTCTGAACCGCATGTAGCAGTAATAACAGCTGAGATAGGACTGGCGCTGTCTGAGCCCCAGTCTGTGTGGTTTCCATGCATGACCTTACTTGATCTTCACCGAGCTCTCTCAAGTAGGTTTTTGGTCTCTCCAGTGAGCAAATGGAAGTGGGGAGAGGGCAAATGATCCCAGTCTGTATCCCCAACCCCTGGAGAATACAGGGCACCCATACACACACAAATCCTCTCACCACTACCACCCCCACTCGCACTTGTGTATACATCGACACTCAATTTTATACACAACACACTTGAGTTCTCCCATACCGCACACACATATATACCAACACGTAAGCCCCCGCACGGGCACACTCAAATGTGTGCTGTATTTCTCCCAGTCTCACACCTATGTGCACACATTTGTACACTCATATTCTCAGAAGACCAAGGCTCCCCTCCCATCATCCTGATCAAAGGCTTTAATTAACCCCAACACCTGTAATTAACCCTTCTTCTCCCCCTCTGGGGGAGATGTCTGGACCCGCTTCTCAAGGGCAGGCGCCACGGCCAAGATGCCCACATTGGGTAGGGAGGACGCGGTACCTGGGTAGATAGTGTGGTGTGGGATGCGGAGGGTCCTAGCGCCAGGAGTCATGGAGAATCTGACTTCCTCCTTCTATACTGGCTACCACTGGGCAACAGGCAGCCGTGGGTGTCTGGGCGACTGCAGAGTTCATGTTCCGCTTGCTCCATTAATGCTTCAAGAGGAATGATGAACTCAGGTCTGAGGAGCCTGGGCAGAGAGGCCTCTTGAAAGGGCAGGTGGGAGGCAAGTGTATCAGAACACCCCAAGTGATAATGTCACTCAGGGTTCAGGGAACAGAGTGCTAGCGAGCTAGCATGCAGAGACCAAGGTGAAAGGTGTATGCTCGGTTCTCAAATGGTGGTCAGTTAGATCCGCCCAGATTCAAATCCTGCCCCTAGTACCTGTGAGTTGTGTGATCCCTTGAGCATATCCTATAAACCCTTGGCGTCTTGGTTTTTCCCACTGTAGAGACCAGGCACCTGACCCTCAGAAGTTAAATGAGATGGTAGTACATGGCTGCCAAGTCCCCAGAGGCAGCTACGCTTAGGAACACAGTAGGCTTGTAGTTCATTCGTTTGCTTTTTTTTCTTAATATTTTATTTCTTTGAAAGAGCGTGTGTGGGTATGTGTGTGTAGGAGCGTGTGCTCTATGCACATGTGTAGACCATGTAAGGGAATAACTTGGAAGTTGGCTCCTTTATGTGGGTTAGCAAATCAAAACATCAAGCTTTGCCACCAGCCAGTGCTTTTACTCTGTCTTCTTGCTGACTCGGGCTTAGAGATTCTTGAACAGAGATGTGAGTCTCTGGCCACCTTGGGTTTGGCACGCCTGTGGGCGATCCCAGGAACTTCACGTATGTGCGTGTACCTGCGCCTGCGGGTGATTTATTGCTTCAGGAAAAAGTCCTTTTTTAAGACCTTCCCTTAAGGAGGCTTTGACTTGGGCTTCTAACTTTTCCTCTCGGGCCTTGAGGCCAAATGTCTGCAGGACAATGGGCGAAAGTGAGGCCGATTCAGTGCAGACTCCTAGATTTGGCCCGCGGATTTCAAGACTTTGAGATCTCCGAAGATCAACGCAGGGAGGCGCTGGCGCTTTGGGCGCAGACTCACGAGGGTCTGGGGGGGACCCAGACTCGTGCTCGGCCTTCCCCACCCCCTTACTAGAATCCTCCTCAAATCCCCACCGCCCCGGACTTCCCTTCCCTCCCGCCGCGGTGCCAGCCCGGCCCCTTTAAAAGACATTCCTGTGGGCGTGGTTTCGGTGACGTCAGCGCAGGGCATGAATGAACAGGAGCGGGTTCTCACCCAACTCCCATTAAGGACTCGGGGCAGGAGGGTGGCAGTCGAGCGCTGCGAGCAGGCAGGAGCCCGACACCCAGGCCGGCGTGCGGGCGTGCGGGAGCCGGGCACTGGCGGTCGGGCGCAGAGCGAGGAACGCGGCATGGAGCTCCGGGCACCCCGCGCCTGCCTCGCGCTGCTGTGGGGCTGCGCGCTGGCGGCGGCGGCGGCAGCGCAGGGCAAGGAAGGTGAGTGGACGCACCGAGGCCCGAGCCCTGCCGGCGTCGGAACCCCGGAACCCCGAGACCCCGCGGCCTCACGCCTCCCGGAGCCCCGTGCGTCCGCAAGGCGCCACTTCCGAAACCGACCTGTTGCGGGTCTCGGCGCGCTGCGGTCGGGAGGGCGCACGAGCTGCGGTCCCGACGAATCTGGGGCTCCCTTTTTGGGATAATGGGGACTCCCGATACTTAAAAGGTTTCGGTTGGTGGGCTCGAGGCTCCGAGGACGGGGAGAAGGTGATGCGGCGCAGGTCACGAGGTTCCAGCCCCGCGACGGCTTCAGGAACGGGACCCGGCTGGGGCGCGGTGGTTCCTTTGGAGAAGGGGGTGTCTTAATGGCCTTTCGGAGCCATCAGCTTCTCAGTGGCCAGGGTTCACTTAGCTCGTTTGTTTCAATTTTGTGGACGGACATTTCGCTTGAGGCCCGGCGTTTGGGGAAGGGATTTCTCCTCGGTGGTTTAAGAGCCGATCCCCTCCAGCTTAGGTTACCTCTGCGCCCCGCTTTGCCTTCGGGTCCCAGAGTTGAGTATGGAGGACGGTCGTGGTCAGTCTTTGCCACGCACGCCCTTTCCCTTTCCCAAGCCGCTGTCCCGAACTAGGGAGGCAGGTTCGGGGCCAGGAGCAGGACAGGAAGTCTCAAAGTCAAGTGTTCTGAGCAAGGAGTGATTCAGAATGAGGAAATGCGGCAGGTGGGGGCGCGGCTTCCCGAGGTGTGGAGCCGGCACCTCAGGGCCACCCGGAGCCGGGGCACCTGGGGGTGGGGGACTGAATCACCCGCCCCAGCCCCAGCGTTCCTGGAGCCGGGCTGGATTTAGGGGCGTTAGACTTTGCTCAGGGCGGGGCCGGTGTGTGGACGGGAGCTTCTCAGCTGGGTCGCAGAGAGGATGGGGGGACCCCCTGCCCTTGGCCTAGGACCTTCTTGTCCACCCAGCAGAGGAGCTTCCGTTTCCCGCAGCGAGAACTTTTCCCAGCTTTCCTGGGCTTCCACCAGGGGGAAGCGCGGAGGAGACCGTGGTGCCTGAGAAGTTTTGAGCCTTCTTGCTTTTCCTTCTTTTCAACTGGACTTGGAGGGTCTTATTCTTCCATGTTGGGAAGATAAAAGGCCAGACTAGAGCTCTTGAGAGGTGGGGCAGATGGGGGGGTGTCACATCCCAGGCCCCCCCATTACTAGGACAGACAAAATCCCTGGGCCTATCCACCTGCGCTTTTCCCAAGGCAGGGTCGCCCAGAGACTTCTGGACCCTCAGTTCCTCCTTCGCAGCTTCTCCCCCTTTCCTGGGAACTGTGGCTGGAGAGAAGGAAGACAGCTGGAGTTGCTGTCCCTGAGCTGGGTTGGGGATTAGGAGTTTGCTTTTGCTGCGAAGGCTTCTCCACCACCACTGCCCCCCCAACACCCAGCCCCCAAGCAGGGAAGCGGGGAGTTGCCTGGTCTGTGTGCCTCTGAGTCCATCTGTTGCCCTCACCCCCTGGCCTCTGAGATTAACCCAGTTGGGCATGGGATGGAGGAAAGGGGTGCTTACTGTCCCCGGATAGTGGAAAAGTCTTGCCTGGGCTTCGAGAGCCTCCAGGAGTAACTAACTCTCTAGGGCTGGGCCTGTATGGGGCGGTGGTGGGGAGGGGGGCAGCTGGCAGCTGCTCGTTTCACTTCTCTGGGATTCAGACTGGTTTCCTCCTGGGGTGCCGGTGGTGGGAAACTGGTGGTAGGTCGGAGCGGGCACACACTTTCTGAGACTTTGACCCACCTGTTCCCACACCCCTTCCTTCCTTCCTTTGCTGGGCTTGGAAACTGAGAAACTCAGAGGGAACGTGTTAGGAGGGCCACGGAATCTGTCCTCTTTAGCAAATGGGGAGAGCGACTCTCCCCAGCCCCCCAAGTCCCCACTCCTGCCCCATCGACGGCCACAGCCCTCAAACCTCTCAGCCAGTTGACTGAGTAGCTGAGGTGAAGAGGGCCTTGGGGGGCTTAGAGCGCTGGGTCTCCTGGTTTTCGGTTAGGGGTGCTGTCTGCTCTCCAGCCCCTTCCCCTGTTTGCATCCGGCCGCCCCCTTTTCTTAGTTGTAAATTGATCCTGGGTAAATAGGGATGGGGCAGCAGGGAGGTGGTAAAGGGGTATCACATTGTGGGAACAAGGCCGTACAGTAGCTTGGTCCACGAGGGTGACACTATGGTGCCCAAGAGAGGGGACAGAGGCCTTATGGGGTAAGCATTCTAAGAAACCCTCGGAAACCCTAGGGAGAGACATACTGAGGGGCCTCCCCAGTTCTCCCCTTCTCAGCCGCAGCCTCTGATTAGAGGAGCCCAAGTCCCCTCCCCGCCCAGAGCAGAGGAGTGGTTCCCGCTTCCCGGTGGTTGGCTCTAGGGAATTTCCATGGGAGGGGGCTGTGACTGGCAGCCCCTGGGGAGGCGTCTTCCTGCATCAGACCTTCTTTTCTTCTCAGATGAGTCCAGCGATAGTTCTAGAGCCAGGTCTGGGGCTAGAATGGGGGGTGGGGTGAGGGGGGGAGTGTGCCGCCTACCAGGTTAACCCTTCCACGTCCCCTCTCCCGGGGCCTCATTCTGACTTCCGTGCCGCTGTGTGTGGGTGTGTGGATGCCAAGAGGAAGAATGAGCGCTCACCTTCCTTCTCCTACCCACCCAGTTGGAGACAGGAACCCCCAGATTCCTTCCTGTGGAACATTCTAGTTGCTAATGGGGTTAGTGAGTTTTTCAAACCTGGGTCCTGTGCATGTCTGAACAAAGCCCTGTGCCCCTACCCTGATCCACCACCCCGTCACGGGCGAGCCACCCCCATATCAGATCTCTGCTTCCCTGTCTGGGCTGCCAGCCCCTTCCTAGACACATGTGGCCGAGGCCAGGGTCGGGCCTTCTCCAGCGAGGAGGTCATTTAACCTCAGGGAAGGAATTTATCTTATTTTATTTAATTTATTTTTGAAATAGGGTCTCTTGAAACCCAGACTAGTTTCCAACTCAGTATATAGCTTAGACTGACCTTGAACTCCTGATTTTCCTGCCTCAGCCTCCTGAGTGCTGGAATTACAGGCATGTGCCACTGTACTTGATTTACGCCGACCTGGGGATCGAACCCAGAGCCTCGAGCATGCTAGGGAAGCACTCCCACCAACTGAGCCGTAGCCGCGGTCCCGTTCATTATTTTTCTTTGGGGCTGGAAATCGGCCTCACTCCTGCTGAACTCTATCTAGCCTGGTCCTGGATTATCCTCTGGGCTGCAACCCTTCTTCCACCTGTCTCCTATCTCTGCAGTGCCAGCCTGCCTCAGTTTCCCCCTGGGAGCCTGGTGTGGACGAATACTGCTTCTTGGGTGCTGCAGGGCCCGTGGGAGTAATTTACCTTACAGGGGCTTTACCTTAACAGATTTGGGGACTTTGCGTCAATTCAAAGACTCAGTCTCCCCCGTCTCCTTATCCCCCCCAACCCCCTGACACCTGGTCCCCGGGGCCTGGAAAGTCCCCTGTGAGCGTTTCCATCCATTATCTCCCCCCCCCCAAGCGCCTGCAGTCTTGCTAAGGGCAGTGAGAGTCTTTTCCCTAGGGAAGGAACCCGGTCAGCAGCTTAGACCTTTGGACCTCTCGTGAGGGCCCCGGGGGCTCCAGCGCTCCACACCACCTGTGCTAGAGAGAAGGAAGCTCAAGGTCGGGTTTCCAGGTGTCTTCTCCCCATGAACAGCTCTTTCGGACAGTGAGAAACATACGTGTGCGCCTGTGTGCTGACAAGTGTGTTGAGTAGCCCCGGGTCAGCAGGTGTTTTACGCTGGGGGGGATGGGGCAGAGCAGACACCCGGTCCTCAAAAACCGCATGTGTGTGAATGGCTTCTCTCTTGGGGGAAGTAGAGGGGCTGACAGGGCACACGCCCTGCTCGCCCCAGCTGCTGTTCTCCCGCCGGCCGCCCAGCTGGGGGTTGACTGAAGGGGCAGCGTGCCTGGAACCCTGGCAACACAAGGCCAGTTCTGCTGCAGGACATGGGTTCCCATTCTCCTGTGGGACTCCAGGAAGAGACGCCAGCACCCCAGCTCACGGGCTCCCCTCCCTTCTCTCTTCCAGTTGTCTTGTTGGACTTTGCGGCAGCGAAAGGGGAACTGGGTTGGCTTACACATCCTTATGGCAAAGGGGTGAGTAAACCTCCAGGTTTGGGGTTGCAGGAGGAGGGGAGGGAGTGGGAAAGGGGTTGCTGGTCTGGACCCAACAACGGGATCAGGTTTCCTGCATGGAGCTGACTCAGCAGGCCGGGCCAGGGCAGGCTGGACAGGAAGGAGTGGGCCTCTAGGTGGTTCAGCTGGGGAGGAAGCTAAAGGCTCCAGCCAGGGCAGGACCCTTGGATGGACTCCATAAAGGTTGTGGCTCCTCTGTCCGGCTACCTTTTGGGAGGCAAGGGGTTAAAAGCTCTCCAGTCCTGGAGATCTTAGTCTCAGAGATAAAAAGAAGGGAGACAGAGGGAACAGGGACTCCCTTCCTGACCCTCCCCCTCCCCCCACGCACCAGCTGTTTCTACCCCGACATCTACCCTGCTTACCCCCAGCAGGGACTCCTCCCTCCAGCTGTGTCCTATGTCATCTTGTCCTGGCGCAGCTGCTGGGCCAGAGGCTGTATCTGAGGAAGATGCTGCTGTTTCTCGGGCCTCCGTCCCCCCCTCCCTCCCCCTGCTAAGTGTGTCCTGGGGCTGAGGCATCTACTAGGGACAGTGTCTGCCGGCAGGTCAGCTCACCCATCGTGGCTCCGGTCAAGTCTGCAGTGTAGCTCTGAGCAGGCGTCCAGGATCCGGGAATGTCCAGCTGGGAGGCAGGTCGCCACATCTAACCTGGTCATTATACAAAGTGGGAAACTGAGCCCAGAGGCCTGTAGGTCTTGGCCAGTGTCACCGGTGCTGGTCAGACCAATTTCCTCATCCCCTCTGCTTTTCCCTCTTTCTCACAATTTCTCCTTCCTTCCTCCTTCCCCCCCATCTTCTCTCCCTCTCTACCTTCATCTAAGACTTCCCTATAAAACCTACTCATGCCAGGGAAGCCCTGGAGATTCAGAGCTACATGAATGCGGTCCATCGGGGTGTGGTCCAACCCAGGCCCTGCCCTGGAAGTCTCCTGGAGGAGTCCCTGCTGTGTTCTTAGGAGCGAGGAAGCAAGTGCTACTCAACCCTAAGTACTGGAGGCCTATCCATGACTTCGAGGTCACCCCGACTCCACTCCGGGTTCACACAGTCTGATAGGGGGTTCAGCTTCCAGCACCCAGCACTAAAGCCAGAAGTCCCAGGGCCAGATCTTGGCTGAGCTGCTTCTGACTGTATCTTGCTAAGCCTTAGTTTCCTTCCTTGGATGGGGACAGTAATAACTGAGAGTTAGGTGTGGCGGTGCATGCCTACAGTTCCAGCACTTTAGAAGTAGAGGCAGGAGTCCAGGGTAGACCTTGGCTCCCCAGTGATTTCGAGGGTAGTCTGGGGTACACCAAACATTGTCTCAGCAAAACAAAACAGAACAAAATTAAATTATTAAAAAAGGAAAGAGGGGCTGAAGAGGTGGCTCAGGGGTTAAGCCTCTGCCTTGCAGGCGGAAGGTCCTGAGTTCAGATCCTAGACCCCATGTATAGACACGGGGGGTGGGGGGAGGGGGAAGCAGGGGCAGCCTCTGTTTCTGGTCCTGGTAGGGCGGAGCCTGTGAATCCTGGGGCAGAGTTAGCAAGGAGGAGGTGGAGGCGGTCCATGGTGGTTCCCGAATTTGCCCGTGGTTCTACACACACACACACACACACACACACACACACACACACACGCGCACACACACACGCACAATTGAATGAATAAAAAAAAAATCAGACTGGGCATGTGTCTGTCAGCAGTTAAAAGCGCTCGCTTTGCAAGCCAAAGGACAGGGATTTAGTTCCCTAGACCCTATGTAAAATGCCCAGTGGGTAATGATGACCCACCTAGGAATTCCAACCTTGGGAAGCAGAGATTGGGACTCCCTAGAGAGCAAGCTGGCTAGCCGGACTAGTCATAGATAAGCTCTGGGCTTGATGAGAGGTTCTGTCTTAAAACTAGGAGCTGGAGGGCTGACGAGCTGGCTGAGTGGGTAAAGCCATCTGCTTATTAAACTGACGTCCTGGGTTCCAACCCCAGAAGCCCACAAGGCGGAAAGAGAGAACCGACTTGTGAAAGTTGTTCTCTGACCTCCATCCGTGCCATGACGTGCATGCGTGTGCCTTCTTTCTGTCCGAAATGAATAAACGAAATTAAAAAATATAGTAAGGTGGAAGAGCAGTCAAGATTGATTATCAGTATTAGTTTTGAGCTTTGATATGCACACACACCACACGCCCACACACGAGTCCTAACGCATGCAAATACACACACATACACAGAGATTTATATATATATATTAAAAAAGACTTTGAAGGGTCATCTGCGTGCCTTGCTTTGCCACTTGAGCCTCAGTTTCCCCCCGGGAGTCACTATTACTTGTCGCCCCCTCGCAGTGGGACTTGATGCAGAACATCATGAACGACATGCCCATCTACATGTACTCGGTGTGCAACGTAGTGTCCGGCGACCAGGACAACTGGCTCCGCACCAACTGGGTGTATCGGGAGGAGGCCGAGCGCATCTTCATCGAGCTCAAGTTCACCGTGCGCGATTGCAACAGTTTCCCCGGCGGGGCCAGCTCCTGCAAGGAGACCTTCAACCTCTACTATGCCGAGTCCGACGTGGACTATGGCACCAACTTCCAGAAGCGCCAGTTCACCAAGATCGACACCATCGCGCCCGACGAAATCACCGTCAGCGGCGACTTCGAGGCGCGCAACGTCAAGCTGAACGTGGAGGAGCGCTCCGTGGGCCCGCTCACCCACAAGGGCTTCTACCTGGCCTTCCAGGACATCGGCGCCTGCGTGGCCCTGCTCTCCGTCCGAGTCTACTACAAGAAGTGCCCCGAGCTGCACCAGAGCCTGGCCCGCTTCCCTGAGACCATCGCGGGCTCCGCCTCACCGTCCCTGGCCACGGTGACTGGCACCTGTGTGGACCATGCCGTGGTGCCACTCGGGAGCGACGGACCGAGAGTGCACTGTTCGGTGGAAGGCGAGTGGCTGGTGCCCATTGGGCAGTGCCTATGTGAACAGGGCTACGAGAAGGTGGAGAATTCCTGCCAGGGTGAGTGGCACTATCCCCAGGGTCGTGGGAGAGGCGCGGGGTGGGAAACTGGAGCCCTGAGACTAAGTTCGTCCCTGATATGAGGGTATCGGTCCAACGCATGGCCGCTTACTCATGTCTGGGTTCCCTCGCTCACAGAGAATGGACCCAATGGGAAACAGGCAGTGTGGGATTCCGAGCCAGGGTCCTAGGAAAACAAAGGCCAGGTTGCAATCCCACCTCATGAGTTTAGCGCGTGACTTTCGGCTTTCCTTCCCCCCCCTTGGCGCCTGTGTTTCATCATCCATGAAAGGGAGAGGGTCATAGTATCTGTCTTGGAGGGTAGTTGTGATAATCACATGACCTCATGCTTGTAAAGTGCTTAGGTCAGGGCCTGACACATAAATACTTGGAGGTATTAGCTGTTCGTTTTGCTTCATCTCACGAGCAGTTCCTGCTCTTCCTGGGTCCTGCGGTTTGGTTCGGTCCTGATAATCTCGGTAACTCACTGTGTTAGCTGGAAGGGTTGTGGCTTCCCGTTAGAGTACCCGATGTCCCACACCGGTGACATCGCCTGGCCTCTTTCCTTGTTCGTAGAACTCATTGATGGGGACCCAGGCGGTGTAGGTTGGAACCTCATGGAGAGCTTTGTAGAAGAGGGAGGGAGGTTGCCCAGGGGGTCTTGACTGGGGCCACAGCCTCACATCTTCTACTGGGCTTTGCGATGGCATGCTGAGAACCAAAAAGGTAGCCTGTCTCCGTCAGCCAGTAGCACCGGAGGCCTGAGCTGGGGCGGTCAAAGTCTTTGACGGCCAGCGGAAGTACTCCGCTCAGCTCAGTGGATTTTTAGCGGATGACTCTGGAAGACCTTGGGGCAGGGCATGTGAGGAATGCAGCCGACCTTTGGAAGGCCACCCATCCCTCCCCTCTCTCTCTCTGGGAGCCGCTTTGCTGAGATAAGCCCAGTGTTGGGAAATGGGGACTAGGGCCTTGTATGCCTTCAAGGTGCACATACCGGCTGGATGACCCTGGGTAAGTCCCTCTCCACCTGACGCGGTGCATGTACTTGGTTTCTGGCCTGCTTGTCGGGAAGGAAGCTGAATGAAGCGCGCAGGACCTTGAGCGGTTTTGACGGGTGCCTCGGGAGGCAGATCCTTAACCCCGTAAACCATCGGCCTTGAGACTATGTTGACTGGTTTCAGTCATCCGGCTCTGCCATCACCCCCCTCGAATCCTCCCAGTTCCCCTCCACTGATCCATCCCCCTTTCCCTCGCCACCCACCCCTGCTTAGGTGACCTCAAATGCATGGCCCCAGCTTCAGACAATGATCATGTTTTTTTTGGGGGGGGGAGGACCACACCACAACCAGTAGGTCCCAAAGCTCCTCCCACATGACATCATCACACAAGAATGCAAGTGGGGGAGGAGGGACAGTGGGAAACTTTCCACCAGTGATGATTCAGACCTTGCAGAGATAAGTAGAGGCTGGGGGTGGGGGGATGTCCAGGCTGCAGGGCAGCTTCTCTGGAGTGGGTGTGGTGGGGGGGATCAAGGTTGTTGCAATTTTGTTTATAAAGAGCCAGACTTTTCCCTTCGAGAGGACTCATGCCAACTCTTCAGGGGGTCCCCAGCCGTAGCCCCCTGTTGCCCAGCTTTATGTTCTCAGGGTCTCTCTCCCTCTTCTGCACTCTGCTCAGCAGCCCTGACCTGGACATGGACAGAGACAATGACAGGAACCTCCAGGGACAAGTGGCTCTGTCTGGACGCCCGCTGAGCCCGCACATCCTTCCTGTGAGGCGGGTGATTAGTCCTATTGAACGGACGAGGGGACTGAGTCGGGGGCTCAGCAGCTCACGCGGAGCCGCTCAGCTGTGTCAGGGTTTGGGTCTCTGGGCCTAGCAGCATCCAGGAGGCTGCCCGATGCTTCCGGAAGCTGGGCGGGAAATGACCAGGTCCTGTGGAATCCCTGATTCAGCTGTTGGCAGAGAGTGAGGTGGCAGCTCTTGGTGTGGGCACTGGGGCTCTGTCGGAGGGACTGGAGGGCCTTTACTGGGCATGCCGGGCGTGGAAGGAGACACAGGGTCTTCCCTCTCCGCCTGACCTTCCCCGGGCCACATCGCCTCCTTTTTCCACTATAATTTCCACTGCGCCCAGAAGGGGGGCGTGGTGTCCTGAGGCCACCAAGCAGCTTGCCCGGGTTGTTCCCAGAGCCATCCGGCTTCCGCTTCTCAGGATTCTCTCCAATCGGATGGCCGCGGCAGGTCAGGAAAGAGTTAAGTGGACGACGGAAGGGAGGCACCTCTCAGGTGCCGTGTGTGGACAAGTGGGCATGGTGCCCGGCCACACCATGAACTATGTCAGGAATGAGCCAGCTCCCTCCAGCGTGCCCCCCCCAAGCCCTGCCCAGAGGACAATGGAATCCCTCTGGCCGACTACCTTGTCCCCTACCCCCCCATCCTGGGGCCTTCTCTGTTTCCTGTGCTGGCATCAGCAGCTGAGCTGGGGATGGGGGTGGGGGGCTCCTGACTGGCGCCTGGGCCCAGAGAGACCGAGGCCAGGTGAGCAGGTGGTCAGCGGTCTTGGCCAGATGCTCAGCCGGCAGCTGGGAGGCCAGCCCCTGAGGGGTGTCTCTTCTCAGCTCCAGTTTCATGACACCTCCCCCCCTTCACAGAGATTCCCCCATTCCAGGCAACAAGTTAAACATTTCACAGCCAAGATCTGTAGTCTCCAAAGCCATTGGAGGGAGTGAGGACTTTGCCCCCATTTTGCAGATGAGGGAACTGAGGTTTGGAGAAGAAACCGGCTTGGCTCCTGAATTGGGACCACGTGTTGTCCTCTTGGTGTGGGTGACCTGACCCGCAGAGCCCCTCTGGGGCTGATCTGTAAAGCGAGTGACTCTGAGATCCTGCCGCTGTGTCAGGTTCCTTTCTCGGACGGCTCACTCGGACGGCTCAGTCGGACCTATTGCATGTGATTGACAGTGTAGCGAGATTCAAGGCCAAGGGTGGGGGGTGTCTGCTGGGATCCAAGTGGCCCAGGCCTAGCCCAGGGCTCCGTGGCAGGTGAGGCTTGCCTGGGCAGAAGTGACTTTGCCAGGATGGTCTTTGGGCTGGTAGCCACGGGGCACAGCAGAGTTGGAGTTCTCAGCCTCCCCCCCCCCCAGTGTGATATCGGGCTTTGTTTCTGAGGCTGCGGAGCAGGGGAGCCCTCCAGCTCTACCCCCGTGGTGGCTCAAGGGCAGGTCTAGGCCCTGGCAGCCCCACCAGGCGGGCCCAGTTCCCCCCTTCACCACCGGAGATGAGCGGAGGTAAGTAAGCAGGTCCCCAGTCGGGAAGGAAGGAAGGAAGGAAGGAAGGAGGGAGGGAGGCTGGGAAAGCAAATAGAAGATAAAGTCTGGAGGCAGGAGAGCTCGGTGGGCGGAGGGGAGAGCGCTCAGCTTATCAGCTGGGGGGAGGGATCTGTGCACAGATAGCTGGGGCTGGGGGAGTGGGGGAGGAAGGTGAAAGGGGTTAAGGCTTGGGTATTTGGGAATGGGGTCCCTATTCTGCAAGCAACCGGCCAAGAAGCACCCCCCATTTGCTGGATCAGTAGTTCATGGTCACCCTTCAGTGTCTCCTAGGGCGTGGAGCCAAAGTCCAGATTCCACGTGCCTGGGGCCAAGGTGGCGCCTATGGGCACCCACTGGTCCCAGCCCAGGGAGGTGACCAGATCTAGGTGAAATGTCACTAGGATTGACCTATTGACCTCACGACCTCCACACACACACCCGCTTTCCCCCAGCCTGGGAAGTAGCTGGGCCCAAGGGGAGGGGATTGCGCCACGCACCAGGCAGAGGGCGTCTGTCCCTGAGTCACCCGGGTGCTGCCACCCGAGGGACGGGCATTGGGAACTGGAAAAACCGGGGTGCAGCTATAACTACAGCTATCCTGCCCCAGTTCCCCTGCTTGGAGTGGCCCAGGCCTGCCAGGCAATTGGGGCCAGAGACGCACTCCACAGGTGTGCCCCAGGTGTGCCAAAGCCGGGTTTTCGTGCCAAGCAAGTGGGTTGGTCTCTCTAGGCTCAGAAACACTTGTGTGACCTCCAGTGTGTTTTAATCGAGCGTGGCGGGCTTCGCCATTCAGTTACTCACTCGTTCTTTTCTCTGTCCACTTGAGAACCACGAGCACTGAGAGGTTTCACATGGGACCCTTCCCTGAGCTCCACATGGGCAGCCAGGCCAGCCTCCGTTCCTCTGTCCCCCTCCTGCCGTGGCCGTCAATTTCAGACAGAGACTCCTCGTGTGCACGCATGATGTCAAATGAGGCATAAGAGCTCGGCCGTGAATTCCCCTGGAGCTGAAAAGATACTGATCTGTCATCACTGCGTCCTAAGTTCCCAGCTTTGTGCCAGACACGTAGGACTTGCTCCCTTGTGTTTGGTAAACATGAGTTTGAGTAATAGAGGTCCTGATGGGACACCGGGGGTTCCTGGAACTCGGCACTCTGGGAGGGCTTAAGGTGGGTATTGAAGGATGCGTAGAAGTTGGCCCAACTGCTGGGGAGCTGTGAGTGGGTATGCAGTGTAGCGGGCGTGTTTGTGCGTGAGGGATGGGTGAGTGACTGCCCAGGAAGTTAGTGGAAGAGGCCCCCTTCAAGAATTCTGGGACCTCCTCCCTCCCCCCCAGCACTTGCAAAACCCTAGGAGGCAAGACTTGGGGGTACCCTAGAGCTCTGTGGTTGGAGGAGGGGGGGGCGGGCAGTGCGTTCTCAGCAAGCAAGTGCATGCCCTGTGAACCGCCGCCTCTCTTGCATTATCTGGCATATCCGCAGCGGAAATCTCTCCAAATTCCGTCTTTCCTGCCGGCAGCAGGCAGGCCACCCCCGGGCTGTGGGGCCAAAGAATGGAACCCATCTCTTCCCCCCACTTCCTCTCCTGGCATGAAGCAGTGGGGAGCAGGGCCACGTGGGGGTTGGCAGGTGGCTTGGGCCTTTGTGGTCCCCTCTGTAGGCTGAGTGCCCTGTCTGGGGAGGTGTGATTGTGGCCTGGTGACGGGGCTCCCTCTTCCTGGCACCCCCCTCCCCCGAGTCCTCTAGGGAGTGCCTCTGGGCACAAGTCAGAACACTCAGGGGAATGGAAACGGGGATCGGCATGGCCCACAGTTCTGGAACCTTCTTTATATGAAGACTGGGGACAAGAGGCAGCTATTTTTGTATCGAGGCAGAAATGAGGTGGGAAGAAGGCCAAAGACACTTGGCTTTTCCAAACCCACCAGGAGGCTGGAAAGACACGGGATTAGAACGGATCACTGTAGCTAACGCCACAGCCCCCTGGGTGGCATGGAGATCTGAGTCCAGTCGGGTTTTCCTGGCTGGTGGAGCAGGTGGGCCGGGCACCCCGTCTCTCCAGGCTTCCTGCGCAATGTTAGCTTCTCTGGGCTCCTAACGGAGGTGTTCTTGGGGGACAGTAGGGGGACAGGAGAGAGAGGCTGCGGGTCAGACACCCTCCTGGGTTTTCTCTTGGAGCTCAGACAAGGGGTCCGGCCTCCTCCTGGGAGCCTGAGACCCATTGACCAGATGAGGCCACAGAAGCTTGGGCTCAGAAGCTCAACCTGGGGTCACAGATGCCAAGTCCAGACCCCCCCACTGCTTGGGTCCTGGCACACTTGGATGTCGAGTGTGTACCCCCTGTGAGGACGACCCTCCCCCTTGCACCCTTGCTTCCCAGGGGATTACTCATACCAGAAGGTTGACGCTTCCCTGTGGCTTGCTCAGACTGAGGAGGGGGCATCTGAACTGGATTCCCCCAGGGGTCCACCTCGACCTCAGGATAATAAAGTTCAGGCTCTTTGCTCGGGCATTCAAAAGCCTTTGCTTCCCACTCCTTGCACCCATTTCCTCGGTACCCAGTCAGCTGCCATCCTTCTCCACGTTTTGCTGTTTTTCACCCTGGATTCTCTCTAGTACCTCTGCCCTATTGAACTTTCATACAACCTTTATTTTTTAATATTTGCATGAGAGGGAGGAGGAGGAGGAGCCTTTCAAGGGCTCCCGGGCGTCCGCCACCCATCGACTGTCACGGGAAGTGTCCTTCCTGAGCCTGGTGGCACTGACCTGCCAGGACCTAAGAATCCTCTGTAGCCTGGCGCAGGACCTGCTGAGCGAGGGAAGAGAGACAGACAGAGAACACAGGCGTGCCGGGACCCACCGGTCAAGTCTCGGGTTCCTCCACGTGGGCCTCTTGGGCATCACCCACAGAGCGATCTCACCAGCCTCCCAGCCCCCTCCCCCATCCGTGAATCCCCAACTCAAGTATCCCCTCTGGCTCCTCAACCCCCTGCCACCCGGTCAGTCCTTTCTCTGCCTGTTACTTCACTGACGACCTCCTGCGTACTCCTCCTGCTCTGGGCTCAAGGGGCTTCGTTTTCGCCCAGGCGGAGTAGGGGACCCCTGAATGTTTGAAGACCATTCCTCCCCGAGGAAACAGCTCAAATGGTTGTTTGCAGGGTTATGTAGGGAGAACCCCAGGGGCAGCCCATCCTTGTAGCCGCCGCCGCGCCCAAGTCCTGTGAAACGAGTCCTGTGTCTGAGTCGCTTCCTGCCTATGACCAGGAAGGGGCTTGGGGCAGGGAGCAGGACAGGGTGATGCGAGGAAGAAGCCCCCCAGTCATGTGCCTGCTTCCCTAGCCAGCCCAGCCAGGACGGACCCGCCACGAGGGGAGGAAGAACAACTTCCTGGCGGCCCTGTGAGCGGTGGAGGTGACTTAGCTCTGGAAGTGGGTCCAGAGGCGGAGCTAGGGGCCTGGGCTTTCCTGCTTCCTGGGCACCAGCCCCAGAACTGGAAGGCTCTGGGGTTCTGGGGTAGAGGAGCCTGGGAGGGGGGCCATGCTCAGTGTGGAAGACCAGCTGGTTAGTTGGGGATTACTTACTCGGTCAACAAACACCAACAGATGCGGTCAGCGTCACAGTCGGCCTGCACATCGCTGGCAATTCACGGCAAAGTGGTTTGTGGGAACAAGGGGGCTTCAGGCTGTCTTAGGGTCATCCGGTTAGAGTTGCTGGTCCAGCTTGAAAGGAGAGCTCACATCAGCACCAGGAGCTGCGGGAGCTGAGAAGGGGGTGAACCTCCCTGGCCCGACAGTGTGTCTGACCAAGAATGCCAGCCTCATGAACCAGCTTCTTTCATTTTATCTACCTGCCCACAGAATAGGCACCCACCTCTTTTATTTTGTGTGTGTGTGTGTGTGTGTGTGTGCGCGCGCGCTCGAGCAAATTCCAGTGCATCAGAGAGTATTGTGTGTCCCTGTGGAGGACCAAGAGTGACTTCGGGAATCATCCTGGATTGCTTCTACCTCCTTCTTGCTTCACTCTGGGATTTCCCAGACTCTGCCCACCAGGGCTAAAAGTGCAGACTGCCGCCGATTCCACCTGGGACCTGGGACCCGAACTCAGGACCTTCTGCTTGCAAGACAGAGTCTTAACCCCTGAGCCATCTCTCCAACCCGGCTTATCTTAACTTTTCATTCTTCAGATGTACCCAAAGCTCCGCCTGCAACTCTTTAAACTGACATACAGTTTAACAGTCACAGTTGCCGTCCTGGTCAGTGCAGAGTTGCCCTAGGCTGGGGACGGGGGAATGACAGGGCCCACCAAGTCAGTCTGCATCAGTCAGGTGGGTCATGGGCTTCACCCTCCATTAGGGTCGGAGGCTTAGGATTGTGGCACTTCCAGTGAGAAGCAATGGGTGGCAGGCTGATGCCAGGCTTTAAGAGCACTGCTGATGCCCAAAGGGCCTGAGGATTCTCCTCCTGTGACATTCTGTTAGTCAGGACACAGGGATGCAGTGACTTATCTGGGACCCCTCAGAGAGGGGGGTCACGACGCTTGGGTGAGGGGACAGACTGAAGTGACCTCCTGTTTGTTCCTCTGCCTTCTAGCATGTTCGCCGGGATTCTTCAAGTCGGAAGCATCTGAGAACCTCTGCCAGGTGTGTCCCGAGCACACGCTGCCCTCGTCCCAGGGGGCCACGTCCTGCGAGTGTGAGGAGGGCTACTTCCGCGGACCCGAGGACGCGCTGTCCACGCCTTGCACAAGTGAGCCTCCCGGAGCTCTGGGGAGGGGTGGCTGAGGGACAGCTGGAAGGAGTGGCCGCCCCCTGACCTCCACGCTCCCTGCAGGACCACCCTCTGCCCCCCACTACCTCACGGCCATCGGCATGGGCGCCAAAGTGGAGCTGCGCTGGACGGCTCCCCTGGACAGCGGGGGCCGCAGGGACATCTTCTACAGCGTCACCTGTGAACAGTGCTGGCCGGAGTCGGGCGAGTGCGGGCCGTGCGAGGCCAGCGTGCGCTACTCGGAGCCTCCGCACGCCCTGACCGCCACCAGCGTGACCATCAGCGACCTGGAGCCGCACATGAACTACACCTTTACCGTCGAGGCCCGCAATGGCGTGTCCAGCTTAGTGACCAGCCGAAGCTTCCGTTCCGCCAGTGTCAGCATCAACCAGACAGGTGAGCCCAGGGGCGGCGACCCTGCCTTGGGAGGGGTGCCCAGGACACTTGGGGACGGGCGCTGAAGGCCCGGCTGTTAAGAGACATGAGAGCAAATGGCCGTCTTTACCCGCGGCGCGAGTCAAGCTTGGGAGGTTGGTGGCGGGAGGATCAGGAGCTTAAGGCCACATGAAGCTATCGATGCTGGAGAGACCGCTCAGTTGACACAGTGGTTGCCACACACGCGTGACGATCTGAATTTGGATCCCCAGCAGCCATGTAAAAGCTGGCACTGGTGGCATGCCTCTGTGGGCAGCTGGTCAGCCAGCTGACAGAATCGACATTCTCCAGGCTCAGTGAGTGACACTGTAAGAAAGTAAAGGCGGAGAGTGATTAAGGAAGGCAGCCGACGTTGACCTCTGACTTTCGCATGCATGGATGTGCGCACGCATTCCTAGACGTTAATTACCATTACCACCAATGCCCCAAGACCTTTGCTAACATGCACACACACACACACACACCCCAGAATAATATATAGTGGGTAAGAACCTTTCTTGTCCTGCAGGAAGACTCTGTGGGAACAGCTGGCGTGCTATAGTTTATCTGTGCCCTATAGGGCACCGCGGTGGCACTTCAACTCTGTCCAGTGGAGCTGGAAGTTCAGGATCCCGGGGCCGAGTCTGAAGAGCTTGTCTCTGGGCAGTCCTCTTGCCCTCCATTCCAGCGGTTCCTTACACCCCTTCCCTACGCTCTTTCCTCCCAGAGCCCCCCAAGGTGAGGCTGGAGGGTCGCAGCACCACCTCGCTGACCGTCACCTGGAGCATCCCAGTGCCTCAGCAGAGCCGCGTGTGGAAGTACGAAGTCACCTACCGTAAGAAGGTCCGTGTGCGGCCAGGAGGCTCCCTTCGGCCTCTGGGGAAACTGAGGTCTTGGGTCTCCCAGAGTAACGCAGCGGATGTGTAGGAGAGGAAGTTGTGAGTCAGCAGAGAGGTGGTCGGGGTGGGCTCTTCGGGACTGGATGGTCCTGGACTGGCATCCTCGATGTCGCATGTACTGGCTTCGCCTCCGGTAGTCACTGCTTATCTGAGTCTCCTTAGAGTGTCTGGTCGGCTGACAGGGGAACCGCCTGGCTGGCTGGGGTGGTAGCTGAGGGCCTTCCCACCCCTCACTGTCTCCTGCCCTCCGCCATCCACAGGGAGATGCCAACAGCTACAATGTGCGCCGCACGGACGGTTTCTCTGTGATCCTGGATGACCTGGCTCCAGACACCACCTACCTGGTCCAGGTGCAAGCGCTGACACAGGAGGGCCAGGGGGCCGGCAGCAAGGTGCACGAGTACCAGACGCTGTGTGAGTCGGGGACCAGGCCTCGGGCCAGTTCAGGGCCACGAAACCGAGTAAAGGGAGACGGTGGGAGGAGAATGAAGGTCCCAGAATCTAGAAACCGCCTTTGCTTTCAGCCAGGGTGTGGGAACAGGCCTGTGTGGGAGAGCCACTCCGAGGGCTGGAGGGAAGGACTAGGGGTGTGATTCCGACCCTGGAAAGTGGAACCTAGGAAACCCCAGAGCAAAGCAATAAGGTAGAGCAATTTACGATGATTCCCAAAGTCACCTTTGGGCTTATGTTGCCATGAGCCGTGCATGTGCGCGCGCGCGCACGAGCAAAACACACATGTACACATGCGTGAACATAAAAAAAAGTAAAAGCAGGGGCTGGAGAGGTGGCTCAGGGGTTAAGCCTCTGCCTTGCAGGCGGAAGGTCCTGAGTTCGGATCCTAGACCCCACGTATAGATGCCAGGCGGAAGCGGGGGCGGCCTGTGTTTCTGGGCCTGGTAGGGCGGAGCCTGTGAATCCCGGGGCAGAGTAAACAAGGAGGAGGAGGCGTCCATGGTGGTTCCCGAATTCAGCCGTGGTTCTACACACACATGCACACACACACACACATACATACACACATGCGCACACACATACATGCACAATTGAATAAATAAATAATAATAAAATTTAAAAAAAAAAGTAAAAGCGGTGTGTCCTAGGTATCCAGGCATCTGAGGTGTTTCTAGGACTTGGGGTCTCATTGGCTCGTTTTTCACAGCAGCCACAGAAGGGGCCTCCAACATGGCGGTGATTGGCGGCGTGGCTGTCGGCCTGCTCTTGCTGCTGGTGCTGGCTGGAATCGGCTTTTTCATCCACCGAAGGTGCGCCAGTCGCTAGCCCCCGGCTTTCTTCCCGAGGCCTAGTGCGAACACGGAAGGGTGGAACCTGTTCTCTCGTCTGCAAAGTGGGCTTTGGGCATAGAGTTTAATCTGATCTGATCCTCCCGGGCAAACCAGGATGAACCGAGCCGTACCCAGCACAATGCCCAGCTTGCCAACCCACGACAATCATTGTCTTTGTGCTCGTTGTGAGTGGTATATAGACACGCTTCCTCTTGACACTGGGCAGGAAGCGCTGGCGAGCTTAAGTGAGGAGAACCCTTGTTAATAGCTGCCTATGGGGCCACTACGGGGAGTGACAGCCAAGTGTGAATCTGCACTCGCTCACTTCCTCTGCTGTCCCCACGCCCTCTGCCTGGCATGGGGCCTGCGCAGAGTGCCTGGCACAGTGAGGGCCTTGGGCAGATGGGAGCTGGGTCGGGAGGGCTGTCTGGTCGGCGCCGGCCGTGCTGACTTTGTGTTTGGTTCCCTTGGGGCTTCTTTCAGGAGGAGGAAGCTGAGAGCCCGCCAGTCCTCTGAGGATGTGTATTTCTCCAAGTCAGGTGAGGAGCGGCCCATCCCCCCTCCCCCTCCCAGGTGCCTACCCGGCTCTATGGTGGCATCCCTGGGGCAGCCAAGGTATCTGGGGCTTGGGTGGGGCCCACGAGCCCAGCAAGGAGCTGGTCATGCCTCTTCTCCACCTTCATGACTTCCCTTCCTGGCCACCCCTCCCCAAGCTGTCTGTAACCACCCCCGTGCTTGCCCTTGCAGAACAATTGAAGCCTTTGAAGACATACGTGGACCCCCACACCTACGAAGACCCCAACCAGGCTGTGCTGAAGTTCACCACGGAGATCCACCCATCCTGTGTCACTCGGCAGAAGGTGATCGGAGCAGGTGAGAGCCCAGGGAGGCAGCGATGGGTGATCCAGGCAGGGTCTGCCGGGTGCCTCGCCTCACGGGGACTTCCCCCCGACACACACCTCGCCCCCACACAGGAGAGTTTGGAGAGGTGTACAGGGGGACGCTGAAGACGTCGTCGGGGAAGAAGGAGGTGCCCGTCGCCATCAAGACGCTGAAAGCCGGCTACACGGAGAAGCAGCGCGTGGACTTCCTCAGCGAAGCCAGCATCATGGGCCAGTTCAGTCACCACAACATCATCCGCCTCGAGGGCGTCGTCTCTAAATGTGAGGCTGGGGGGGACCACGGCGGGCAGGGGCTGCTCTCTCGGGGCCATCTGACCGTGACTGTGCCCGGCTCTGTGCCCGCTGCCGTCTGCTCACACGTGTGTCCACGCCCTGCAGATAAGCCCATGATGATCATCACAGAATACATGGAGAACGGGGCCCTGGACAAGTTCCTCCGGGTAAAGACGTGGGCTGTGGCGGGCGGGCTGGGGAGAGCACACTGCCCCGGCCAGCGGGCACTGAGAGCCCCCGACCCGTCACTCTGCAGGATAAGGATGGCGAGTTCAGCGTGCTGCAGCTGGTGGGCATGCTGCGGGGCATCGCCTCGGGCATGAAGTACTTGGCCAACATGAACTACGTGCACCGCGACTTGGCCGCCCGCAACATTCTCGTCAACAGCAACCTGGTGTGCAAGGTGTCCTGACTTCGGGCTGTCCCGGGTGCTGGAGGACGACCCCGAGGCCACCTACACCACCAGCGTGAGTTGGGGGAGAGGTCACGGCGAGGGGTCTCAGAGAAGGGGAGCTAAGAAAACAGCAGCCTTTCACCCCAAAGCAGAGACCTGAGGAGGCAAAGACGCCTTGAGGTCCACGGAGGGTGGGCCCTGAGGTTCGGTGGGGACCGCGGTAACTGGGGCCGGGTCTCCTCCCACAGGGCGGCAAGATCCCCATCCGCTGGACAGCCCCGGAGGCCATTTCCTACCGCAAGTTCACGTCGGCCAGCGACGTGTGGAGCTACGGCATCGTCATGTGGGAGGTCATGACTTACGGCGAGCGGCCCTACTGGGAGCTGTCGAACCACGAGGTAGGCGCCTCTCGCTGGCCGATACGCCGTCCTGTTTCCCAGTCCCTGGGGACCTGGTGGAAGAGTCCCGGGACTCTCCTGACATCTGATAGAGATGCTTCAGCGAGCTGTGGTGTGGAGGCCTGGCCCGGCCTCGTTGTACACAATGCAAAGGCAGCAGAGAGAGGGGATGAGTGTGCATATGTGCATTTGTGCATATGCATGCGTGCACGTGTGCGCGTGCAGTTGCATATATGTATGAGCTCGTGTGCCCGTGTGTACATGCATATGTATGAGTGTGTATGTATTCCTGGCCTTACTCAACCAGAAGGCCTGGGACATGAGCAGGGGAAGAGAGCTGGGGTAGAGATGGGAGGGGCTGGATTGAGGTCGCAATGAGCCGCCTGTGGAATCTCCCAGGGGGCTCTGGAGACAGCCCTTTGGCACTGACTCCATGCCTGGTCTGAAATCATACTTGCTTTGAGAAGGAAGCCCATCTGGTCAGTTTCTAGGGCCTCCCACCTCTATCTCCCTCGGCTGGGTGCGCCCCCAGGGATCCATGTAACAATTCCCTAGGGCCTCCCACCTCTATCTCCCTCGGCTGGGTGCCCCCCCAGGGAACCATGTAACAATCCCCTGTGACTTCCTGCCTCGGTCATGCTGACACTCAAACCCAGGTCATGAAAGCCATCAATGAAGGCTTCCGGCTCCCCACGCCCATGGACTGCCCCTCCGCCATCTACCAGCTCATGATGCAGTGCTGGCAGCAGGAGCGCGCCCGGCGCCCCAAGTTCGCCGACATCGTCAGCATCCTCGACAAACTCATCCGAGCCCCCGACTCCCTCAAGACCCTGGCTGACTTTGATCCCCGGTGAGCCCTTCATCCTGTGCCCAAGTTCATTCCTGTGGACTCTTCAGCTGTTGCAGAGAGTGGCTAACGGGATGTCACCATTGGGCCTCCACAGGCACACACTCAAGTTCCCTCTTGTACACACGCTCACACCCATGCACAAACAAAAACAAAACCAGCCAGGGTTGCTCTAGTAACAGCAGCACGCCTGCCTCGACGGCGCATGTGCTGGCGCTGCGCTCAGCACTTAGCATGCCCGGCTCACGGAGCAGCCCCCAGAGAGCGTCGTCATTTCCCCCTTTCTGTAGATGAGGGGAAACCGAGGCCCGGGCACCCTGCATGTCCTACTCCGGATTGCAGGAGGGGGACTTGGGGTGGGCCAGGCATGGCACCTCCTCACCTGTGGACTGGGGGGGCGTCCCGTTCCAGGGTGTCCATCCGGCTGCCCAGCACCAGCGGCTCCGAGGGCGTGCCCTTCCGCACGGTGTCCGAGTGGCTGGAGAGTATCAAGATGCAGCAGTACACGGAGCACTTCATGGCGGCCGGCTACACGGCCATCGAGAAGGTGGTGCAGATGACCAATGAGTGAGTACCAGCCTCGGGCGCTGCCCTCCCCTCTCCGGCTCTCCTTGGCTGTGCTAGCTCTTCTTTCTCCCTTTCTCTCTCTCTCTCTCCTACTGCCTCTTCCTTGAGTGGGCAACACTGGTAGGTGTAGCCGTCACTAATAGACACTAATGGACAGGTGAAGAGTGACTTGTCCAGGACCTCACAGTCATGAGGCTGAGGAGGGATTCCAGCCCCGAGTCACTAGGATTCAGAGCACAGAGACTGGGGCTGGAGAGATGGCTCAGGGGTTGTGACTCTGTCTCACAAGCAGAAGGTTCTGAGTTCGGATCCCAGGTCCCACATAAAACAAAAACAAAACAGAGCACAGAGACTGTAGAATCATTCCCCGAGGTCACACAGCCAGTTATATAGACACAGCTCCTCCTCTCTGCTCTGCCTGGCGCCCAGGACAGAGAGAGCCTGCCAGCCGTTCCTAGGCACCTCTCCCCTCGCGGCCGACTCGGCCCTGGGCAGGATTGTCCCTCGCCGCCCCAGCTCCAGCGCTGTGACCCTTCCCAGCACAGCCTTGGCAGGGACATCTCTTCTGGTCCCTGGGGAGGACACGACATTATCCTCTCAGCCTTTTGTGCTTCTAAACATAGTAGTGGGGTCCCCATAGCTCAGCGGGTGCAGGGCCCA
The DNA here is from genome assembly GCA_023101885.1 of Typhlomys cinereus. NCBI lineage: Eukaryota > Metazoa > Chordata > Mammalia > Rodentia > Platacanthomyidae > Typhlomys > Typhlomys cinereus. Next base: position 645,510 of record JALPQD010000327.1, on the reverse strand, counting down.
AGGCCATGACGGAAACAGGCCCCGGGCCACTTGGAGGTTTGGGAACCGTGTGGAGGGGGGTGACCCAGGCCTTCTTCCATGGTTCTGGGTCACAGAAACTGTGGGACTTGGGCCTGTGAGTGAACGTTCTCCAGGATCTCTGGCAACCTCTCGGCTGGGGTTCCAAACTGTTGACCACGACTGGGGCCCGTCCCAGGCCGTGGGAATTGATGAGAGGGTCCGCTGGAGAGGACTGGGGTTCCAGGGTACCCCCTGTCCTTACCTAGCAACAGTGCACACGCTTGAGCTCTGCAGACACGTCGGGTTCCTGCCCTCCTCTTCCAGGGCCGACTTCGACCCTGGTGTCCAGTTGTTAGTATGGGTCCCCCCCCACCAGGACCTCACAAGATCTTTCTTTAAAAATGTTTACTATTGTTTTCATTTGAAAGAGAATTTTTGGGGGGGAAGAGAGAGAGAGGATACGTGCGTGCTCTGGCTTATGAGTGGAGTCAGCTTTTAGAAGTCAGTTGTATGTAGTCTTCTACCAAGTGAACTTCCAGGGATCGAACTCGGGTCACAAGGCTTGGAGCAGTAGTCACCTTAGCTGATGAACTATCTTGTGGGTCGTGGTCAGGCGTCCCACCTATCTACTAGTTTCCCTCTCTATTTCCCAGGCCACCTAGGTCAGCCCCCTTGGTCACCCCCCGCTATCTCTCCTGGGATGGTGCGGGGCAGCCTCTCTTCTGGTGGCCAGCTGAGCACCAAGAGGTTTACAGGAAACACATGTTCTCAGAAGCATCCTGAAATAGACCAGGGCGCCCCACGCCAAGTCCTTTCCCACGAGCTGGGACGGGCTTCTGAAGGGACTGGCTGTGTGCACAAGTGGGCCGTGCGCACCGGTGGGTTGCGTGATGCACACGGGTTGCTTAGAAAGGGCCTGGATGACACTAGAAAGTCACTCAGCACTACTCCCTCCTCCCATCAGCCTGCTGGCGCTCAGAACCGCCCCCCCCAGTACCGCCCCCAACTCTCCAGAGACGTGGGGGCATCTCAGAGCACTTCTTAAACCCACAGACTAGGTTGACCACGCATGCCGTGGGTCTCGAGAGGAAAGCGTATCACACCCCCTGCCCCCTTCTTCCTGGTCTGCATGTTTCCTTGATGTCCACCCGAGGGACTAGCCATTCTCCTCTCCAGTGAAGCCTTCTCCATGCTATTTTGGACTTGCTTGGGTTTCCGAGGGACCGATGGAAAACGGTGGGTGCTGTAAACACAGCCAGTCCAGAGAGGAGCCCTGCCCAGGCGGTGTCCACGCTGAAGCGGGCATCCCGTGTGCTTCCTGGGCACGGCCGATGGGGCTCACGGACTGCAGAAGCGTTGTCTGGGTGCGTGGGAGATGCGGCTGCGTCTGAGGACCTTTTCTCACACCGCCCCTCTTTGAACACAGAGTATATTCTTAGGAATCCTAGGCATTGCGAGGGCTCAGCAGAAAGACGGGTGTTGCAAACTGTCCTCTTGATAACGCGCCCTCCCTGCCTCCCTTAGGAGGAAACTGAGGCAGGGCAGAGCGGGCGCCCGGCAGGTCTGTGTTCTCCAGCCCAGTGCATGGCTCGGTCTGTGGTCAGGAAAGCCGGAGAGGTTTGAGGAAAAGGAAATAGGGGGTGGGGCATGCAGTGCAGGAACGTCTCATCCCCACCTCCTGTTTCCTCGTAAAGAAACCGAGGTGCAGAAACATGACCAGACTTGTCGAAGGCTTAGAATCAGAGGCCAATTAAACCCCGGCCTGGAGATGAACTGAGGCCAGGAGACTAGCTGGAGAGGTGGGCACAGCCCATTCCCACAACCACAGGAACCCCACGAGGTGGGGTTCCTTGGGGCCCTAGTGTGTTTCGAATCTCCCCCGGGGGAGGGGGAGGCTGGAGAGGTGGCTCAGGGTTTAAGGCTCTGCCTTGAAAGCAGAAGGTCCTGAGTTCAGATCCCAGGTGGAAATGGTGGCAGCCCGCACTTCTGGCCCTGGTAAATCCCAGAGCCAAGCGAAAAGGAGGTAGAAGCAATCCAGGATAATTCCCGAAGTCACCCTTGGTCCTCCACAGGGACGGACACAGACACACACAGACACACACACACAGTTTAATTAATTAATTATTAATTGAATGCTCCCTGGGGAGGGCTGGCTGGGGTCAGGCCCCAGAGACTCTTGTGACAATCCAGCAGTTCTTAAACTGGATGCCAGGATACCCCCAGGATACCTGCCTGTTCCATACGAGACACCTCCCTGGTGATCTCCCCTGAGCATGTCCAGGTCCCACTTGTGACACTCCCTCATTCCCTGCAGGGACGATGGAGAAAATACCCTATGTAGATTACCAGTGTCACGTTATGGTAGGTTCGGAAGTTCTCCCCTAAATCTAACTTCTGGCTCTCCTGCTTCAGCCAGAGCAGACACCCGCCCCCTCCTCACTCTACCCTGCACCTGAATCTTTCTGAGCTTGTGGGAAAGCCGTGTCTCCAACCTTGCAAACAAGGGCTCCTACCATATAATCAGCTTGGTTTACAGCCGAGAGCTAGCCCATAAAAACCTGGGTGTTTTCATGGCTTTGTGCTGTGGGTGAGGAGGGGTGCAGGAGAAAACTCCCCACGTTAGCAAGAGAGATCTGGCTGGGTGGCCCCCGGAGACTTATGTGGGTTCGCCTGGCATGGAGGGGAAGAGGGAGGGGGAGGAGGGATGCCAGCCTGCCCCTTTCCAGTGGACCTCTGAGACTGGAGCATCCCCCACCCCTGCCTGTGACTGCCAGCTTCTGGGGTCTCTTGAGAATCCCCCAGTAGGGCACTTTTCCCCTCAAGAAGCTCAGGCCTCCACAGAGGAAGACACCTGCTTTAGATGACCTGGTCGCTGGCTCTGGTGGCCGAGAAGCCACGCCCACTAGAATCTCAGGCTCCTCACCCTTGATGGCGCTTAGTGTCGCCCAAGCCTCTGTGGCCAGCAGATGGGACTAGGGGAGATCAGAGGGGCTCTGACTGTGAACAAGGAGGATTCCCTCAGCAGAGGAACCCTATGGAGTCCTTGGAGACCCCCTCCCCCCCTGCTTAGCACTATCCCACGCACCTTGTGAAGAAGACCCGATTGGAGGGCGCTTTGATCCTTTCTGACTTTGTAACCATGGGCCTCATTAGCAAGCGGTTAGGCTAGGGATCCTTCTGCGGCTAGCTGACTGGACCTCTTCTCACCCACAGAGCCCCAAGACCCGCTTCCTCCCTACCTCTGTCTCCCCACAGCTGTTCCGAACTTTAACTCTTCTCTTTCTCGTCCCTCCTATAGCGACATCAAGAGGATTGGGGTCCGGCTGCCCGGCCACCAGAAGCGCATTGCCTACAGCCTAATGGGGCTCAAGGACCAAGTGAACACGGTGGGGATTCCCATCTGAGCCCCAACAGGGCCTTGCGCCCCACCTCGGCCAACAATACTTGAAGAAACACAGTGGTCTCCCTGCTAGCATGGGGCCCACAAGGACTTTTATTTATTTCCAGTTCTTTCTCATTGGTGCCACCCTGAGGCCTCACCTAGGGGGTGACCCTGGCCTGAGCTGGAGAGATGCCTGGGGATGCTGGACTGGGGGCCTTGCAAAGAACCCAGCCAAGCACTTAGCAGGTACCACTGAGTTCCCAGCATCCCTCGGGACAGGAGCGCCAGCCAGGCCATTGATACCCCTTGTGACAAGGATACCGCAAGCCCCGCCCCTCTCTGAGAGGGCAGATTGTGAGCTCGGCTGAGTAGCACCCACAGGGACCTTCCAATGTTCCAGTGCCTTCTGCAGATCCCGCCCTCAGGATGGACGGTCTCTTGCTTTCCTGGGGTCCTCTCAGGACGCTTGATTGTGTCGAGGTTTTTTTAAATATATATTTTGTACTTGTGGAGAGCATGAACATGTGTGGCAGGGACCCCACCCGGGCTGGGGGCTGGACATCCCGCAGCAGACATTCCCAGGCTGGGGGGCAGGGGCAGGCTTGCAGGAGGCTCTACCGCTTCCCCCCCTTCACCCTTTTAGATGACTGTCCCTACGCTGTCAGTGTTACTGATTTGTTTTGTTGGGTATTTTTTTTTTTTTCGAACCTTAATTTATTATTTTTTTATATTTATTGTTAGAAACGACTTATTTCTGCGCCTGGAATAAAGTTGCAGATAATTCAAACTGATCTTTGCTTTCCATCTTGGGCACGTGGTGGAGTCAGAGGGGGTGGAGGGCAACCCCCAAACCCAAATGTTTTGTTTTATTATTTGTTCATGTCTATGTGGGCACACGCGGAGGCCATCTGGCTCCTGCCCAGTCCCTCGTGTTCTATGAGCCAGGGTCTGTCACTGAAGGTGGAGCTAGGCTGGCAGCCAGCCAACCCCCATGATCCTCCTGCCTCTCTTTTCTTTCACGTTGCTATGATTATAGGCATGCATGGCGCCATCAGCTTTTTGCTCCAATGCTAGGGATTTGAACTCAGGTCCTCCTGTTACACAGCAAATGCTCCTATCCACTTGAGTCATTGCCTCAGCTCTAGAGCTGCCTACGCAAGCAAGGCAGGTGTGGTGGGAGTGGACGGCGGGCCAGGGAGCATAACCTGGTCACTTGGGATCCCCAGGCCTCTGCAGGGCTAGAAGACGGTACAGCAAGTGTCGCTTCAGACGCACTCCCCTTCCCAGAGGTGCTGAAATACGTTCTCCCGTCACCAGTGAAGGGCTCTGAGACTTACCAGAAAGCCTTTCAGGGGTTGTTGCCTTGGCGCCTCAACATTGAGGAATTTGGTGGGCGGCCCCATTTTTTAATATAGAAGAGGAAAACAGACCAGAATTGAAAGCAGGGCCAAGAAGATACTTTGCTCATAGCCTGAAGCTCAGCAGCGGTCAGTCATGGGTCCGAAGCCACACGGCACAGGTGTTGAAGGAAGGCAGGATCTCACCTGTCCGCCAGGTTGACATCAGGGGACATTTATAACAGGCTAGGACCAGACCACCAGATACGATCAGTTGAGCAGGGTGGAACTGGATCTGAGAGGAAGGGTTGCTGGAGGGGGTGGGAGGGGGGACGGTCAAGGGCCAAAACCTCGGGCAGTAGGAGGAGTAACCAGAGGCCGTGGGAGGGGGGCAACACCGGCAGAGCAGGGTGTGGGGGGTGTAACCCCAGGTCGTGCAGCCGCCAGCACTGTGATGCTATCAGGGCGTGGACATGTGCTGCTGCTTTGTAAGGCTTGTCTCGGTGCAGATTTGAAGTTGAAAGCTGTAGGAGTCATCCAGGGTTTGGAGCAGTGTGTGGAGGGGGGCGCGGTTGTAGTCACTGGGGGAAGAAGGCTCAGACGGAAGCTTCTAGACACTTCCTGGACCTGGGGGGGGGAGGACCAGAGAGACCCTGGTGAAGATTCTCTCAGCCTGAGGTGTCGACGTTGGCTATTCCTGCTTGACTCCCTTGTTCCTACAAAGACACTGGGAAGAGTCCCGCTGGGTCCGGCTGCGTGAGACAGGCCTCTGTCAGGTGTGGCTGGGGCCGAGACGCGGGTACTCAGAGCAGTTGTGGCTCTCTGCCCATTAGGGATGAGCCACATGGTGATGTGGACGATCTGGGTTAGACCCCCTGCTGACAATCGGGGTCTTGGCGAGCACTAATCACGTGAACGCAAGCCGTGAGGTTGCTCGGAGAACCGCGTCCTGCCCCAGCGAACACCAGCTGATGCGCTGGCAACAAGCGTGGGACACTGCAGGGGGGGGCTCGTGGACTTCCCCTTGGAGCTCTGACGGACATAAGGGCATCCCCAAGACCTTGTGAAGAGGTGGGGTATGGGCACAGTGGGTCCCCCACCCCAAGGCTCATAGGCAACTGCCTGCACTTGCCACAGATCCCTGATCAGCAGGAGTGAAAATGTTTTAATTTTGAAAACAATTAAGACACCTGCTTGCAAACCTGGTGACCTGAGTTTGATCCCTGGAAGACTATATGGTCTCTCTCTCTCTCAAATAAATAAGTAAAATTTTTAAAAATTAAAGTATTTGAGACTGGGTCTTAGCCCAGGCTAGCCTGACACTCGCTTTGATACTCCTGACTTTTTTTTTTTTTAATTTTTTTTATTTATTCAATTGTGCATGTGTGTGTGTGTGTGTGTATGTGTAGCAGGCTGCCCCCACTTTCGTTGGGCATCTATACGTGGAGTCTAGAATCCGAACTCAGGACCTTCCGCCTGCAAGGCAGAGGCTTAACCCCTGAGCCACCTCTCCAGCCCCAATACTCCTGACTCTTGAATGTTGCAATTACATATACGTGAGCCCACCTGGAAGCTTTATTTGAAAAAAAAAAAAAAAAAGTTTTAGTTGTTTATTTAAATAGCTTTTTTTTTTTTTTTTTCGGAGACAAGATCTCATGTGCCAATCATTGGGTGGAGCCTAAGACCCATGTTGTCTTTGGAGTTGGGGGTCTGATGTAACCCAGTCTGGCCTCTAACTTAACACATAGCAGAGGACGACTTTGACTTTGACCTTTTGAGCCTCCTGCCCCTCCCACCCGGATGCTGGACCGACAGGTTTGCACAGCGCAAAGGATGGAACCCAGGGCTCAGGATGCTCCGCAAGGTTTGTTTGAGAGTGAATGTGTGTGCGCGTGGAGGCCCCAGGTGACTTCTAGGATCCTCCTGGATTGCTCTACCTTCTCGTGGCTTTGCTCTGGGGTTTCCCAGGCTCCAGATTCCAGGGCCATAAATACAAGCCACCACCCTTTCGGCCTGACATCTTTCTGTAGGATCTGGGATCCGAACTCAGGTCCTTTCGCTTGTAAGGCAAAGACTTTAACCCGCATCATCTCCCCAGATCTCGATAGATAAGTTCTCTGCCAACTGAACCACATGCCCAGCCTCTGACACTGCCTTATTGAAGAATCGAGGCCCTGAAAGGCAAGGTTATGTCCCATTTTACAGATGGAAACACTGAGGCTTAGGGATTGAAGTTAGAGAAATGGGAAGAGGCCACAGCTCGAAGGGGACAGTGTGGGATTCGGGACAAGGTCCAGCTGAAGGACTTTTGGACGTTCTAAGGGTTTCTCTTGGGTTGAGAAGAGTGTTCTCCTCTTGGGGCTCTCTGTCTACCGGGTCTTTGGGGGTCTGTGTCACAAATGGAAAAGCTCGGCCTGGCTCCTTAGGCTTTCCACTCCAAGCAATGGGCCCCAGTTCAGCCTTAGGGGACTGGTTTTCTGTTCCAACTCAGTGGCCCATTTCGGCTGGGGGAACCAAGCCCAGCTTTGGGGAAGCTGCTGTTGCACCCCACCCTGCTCGGGATGCCTCTCCCCCCACCCCCATCCCACTCTCTCCCGCTGGGCCCAGGCCCTGTTTTTTTTTTAGCTACATCATCACATTCCCATGGCCCAGGCAGCCCAGACCGACCCAGGCCGCTTCCACACTGGTCTGGCAAAGCCTGACAACCCGAGACCAGATCTCCAAGTGGGGCGGCCAAAGCCTTCCCCCCCAAAAAGAGACGGCGTCCAGGGGCTGCTGGCCAATCCCAGGGTCTGGGCACGGTTACAGCCCCCAGACCCCACCCTTGTGCTTCCTGACTCATCCCAGGCCTGCTCCGGGTCCCCCCCCCCAGGCGCCCCTCTGAGTCCCTCCATCGCTGCCTCTGGAGACCGTCCACGCCCTCCAGGTTCAAATCCCGTGTCTTCCAAGGGGCCTTCGCAGAGTTGTCCCCGCCAAACGGTGGGGCCATGTTGAATGCACGAGCTCTCATGGCAGCCGCCTGGGTGGCTCGGGAAGGGAGGTGCGTCTGCCTGTCTCTAACCCTCTTCTTTGCTGCTCTTTGTGGGGGCCCTGGGCCCACGCCTCTGAGAACCCCCCCAGGCCCTGCTGCACTATGCAAGTGTCCCTTCCAGCCCCCAGCCCCTGTCCCCAGCCATCTGTCCCGCCCCTCGGCTGCGAGGCTGGGTAGAGCCATTGTGGCAGCCTGACATCACAGCGGGGGGGCGGCGTGATGTCATCGGGCCACTTTGTGGTGGTGCAAGGGGGAGTGCCCCCCTGCCAGAGGCCCATTCCCTGACCGCCCAATCCTATTAAGCCGGGCTTTGGACAAAGGATGGCCTTTTGTATTGTCCCCTTGTCTGAGGAAGGGGGTGAGAGGCTGTGCATTCCAGAGCCTCCTCCAACCCCCAGCGGGACCTCTAGGTCAGAAGGAGGCCCCGCTGCCTCCACCACAGGCATGGTACAAGGCCCCCAGCGAGGAGACCACAGACATCTCGCCTGTGGGATGAAAAGCCCGGGGGGACCCTAGGTTCATGGGCCAGAGAAGGAGATCAAGGCGGCAGAAGTCAGAGAGGGCAGAAGTCCCCAGCAGGCATGGGGGGGGCAGAATTAGTACATTGACGAGGGTGGGAGAGCCGCGGGGGTATCAATGACCACTTATTAAACACCTGAAGTGGCTCAGTGGGTCAGGGGTCTGTCTGCAAACCTGGTGGCCTGAGTTCGATCCTTCGAACCTCACGTAGTGGGAGGAAAGTTATCTTCTGACCGCCACCCTTGTACCATGACACGCATGCATGCATGTGTGTGTGCGCGTGCGTGCGTGCGCGTGCATGTGTGTTCTCTCCCCCCCTTTTCTCTCCTTTCTCCATGAATGAACTCCTACTGAGCGCTAGCCTGTGAGCCAAGCAGTGCTGGTTAGCACCATGACAGGCGCTCGGCGAAGGACCAAGCTGTCCACTCTTCCCCCAGACTCCCCTAAGGAGGGGTCAGAGCCACCGGCTGCAGCTTGGCTCTGCACTCCCTCCTAGGTGCCCCCAATCCTCCCTTCTTGGAGCCTTGCTTTCATGTCTGTCCAATGAAGGAGGTAGGGGAACCCCAAACACTGCTTACCCCTTACCCCCACCCCTAGCAAGTGACATAGTCCCACAGGTAGTTCCACACAGTCTGGACATCACCCCAAAGTTCATCTCTCCTTGGGTTTCCTGTTGGCACTTCCACCCACTGCCATGTGCATTTGATCCTTGGCAGAGAGCCTGGGAACCCAAGGAGGAAGGGGTCAGCTCGGTGTCAAGCAACAAAGCCCCCTTTCTCCCCAGCCCACAGACCGCCTGGTGCCCCCTCTCCACCACCGCCTCCACCCCTATCTGCCACCAGGACCCCGGGCCCCCACGAAGGCAGCCTTGGCCCCTTGCCTCAGAGACGCCACGCCCAGCAACCACGACCCCAGCCCACCTTGACACAGACACACACGCATCTCCCCAGCGCAACCTGAATGCTAAACGCCGCAGGGCAAAGACATTCCCAAGCCAGTCAGAACAGGCTATGGAGCATCGCACGTGCTCAGTGCCTTACCTCTCCTGCTCCTGCGTCTTCGTGCGTCAGGAGAACCCGAAGAGTGAAATGTCATGGGTCACCTCCACATTTTGGATTTGATGTCATCTCTGGGAGATCCCCGAGTTGGTGCCCCTGACTCTGAGTTCAGCCCTCTTTGCAAGTGGCAGGAATTGAACTCAGCCCTCTTTATTTTTTGCTTTTTAAGTTTTTAAATTTATTTGTTTGTTTGTTTGTTGTGTGTGTGTGTGTGTGTGTGTGTGCGTGTGTGTGTGTGAGGGCACTTGTATGTCTCTGCGGAGGGCCAAGGGTGACTTTGGGAATCATTCTGGATTGTTTCTATCTCCTTTTTATTTCCTTAGAGATTTTCCAGGCTCCACCCACCAGGACCACAAGTGTAGGCTGCCTACATTTCTGCCTGGCATTTTTTTTAGGTGGGACCTGAGATTTGAATTCAGGACCTTCTGCTTGTGAGGTGGTCTTAACCCCGGAGCCGTCTCTCCAACCTTGTTGTTTATTTAAGACAGGGTCTGTAGCCCAGGTAGGCTTTGAACTGTCAGTCTTCCCAAGTAGCTGGATTCCAAGCCTGACCTGTCTCTCATTCTTACTTCCGAGACCCAGACAGACTATGGAGTGGGAAGCGTGAAGGCCTCCATTGCTCTGGTGCAGGGGGGAGGGCTTCTCGGAGACCATTTTTGTACCCTTTGTGTGGCCCTTACACCAAGGCAGCAGGAAAGGTCTTGGGGACCCGGCTATCAGCAGAGAGTCTAAGTTCCAGTTCTGGGGTCCAAGGATGGGAGGAGGGGCCGTGGGAGATGTGGCCAGCCTGGGCCTCACACAGCTCTAGCACAGCCCCAGGATCAGCTGGCAGATCTTGGCTGCAATCAGTTAGTTGCTCAGCCCCCCCAGGCTGCTGCCCTGGTCTTGACCCTGAGGTGGGATCTTTCCCCTCCTATCACCCGACCTGACTGCCTGGACTCCTCAGGAATGTGGGGGGAGGGGTGCTCAGAGAGGATGGGACCATCCCTGCACCCTTGGGCGGAGCTACAGGCCCACAGAGACCCCCGGGGCAGCCGGGCGTGGCAGCTCAGGCTCTGCCTCCGTGTGCTGTGTGAGCTCCGGGGTGCAGCTGCCTGTCTCTGTTTTTCTGGGCTGCAGAATGGAGTGTGGGAACCGGGGGAGCTGCAGCGTGGAGCCTGCCGAGACTCCTAGGCCAGGACTTCAGGCCGAGGGGAGGGGGAAGTGGGGCCCGGCCTCCCCACAGCCGACTGCTCGGCCTGCCTTCTCCCCGGCCTCAGGAATCGCCCTAATTACAGCGTCAGCCTTGCCCGCTTCCTGCCATAAACCCAGGAATCTAAATTAGAAGGCAGAAGGCCGGCTCCCCCTTCCCCTCCGACCCCCCAAGTCTGCTGGGAAGCTCTCCTGGAGACAGCCGCCCGTGGGGGACTAACTACAGAGGTGCCCAAGGCCCCGATGAGGGGGCCTGCAGGAGGGCAGAGGGCTCAGCAGCAGCAGCAGCAGTAGCGCCCGGTGCCTGCTGTGGGCAGAGGTGCTGCCAGGCTGGCGCCAGAGAGGAAACTGAGGCCCATGCCAGAGTCTCGCAGATGCTCAGCTCAGGGCCAGAGACAGAGGAGATGATCGGATACCCTGGGGGGGACGGACAGCAGGGTCCAGCCCCTCAGTGCCAGGGGGAAGTAGGAGGCACTGGAGAGGGATTTGGGGGTTCCTCGCAGTAGTCACGCGCGGTGTGGACTGACTGCTGACTCCATATTGCTTTGCTCACTGCGGTCCAGAAACCCATTGAGATCAGCTGGGCCCATGGGAGTGAGCAGGACCTCACTAGACACAGCAAGAAAACCAGCAAAGACTGTGTGTGTGTGTGTGTGTGTGTGTGCGCGTGTGCGCGCGCGCGCGTGCGCTGGAGGGATGGCAGTGTGTTTACATGCACGTTTGCTGAGCGCACCAATGTGTGTGTCCCGGGGTGTGTGTGTGTGTGTGTGTGTGTGTGTGTGTGTGTGTGTGTGTGCGCGCGCGCGCGCCGGCGGGCGTGTGCTGCGGTGGGGAAGTGAGGTCATGCGGGCAGTTGGAGCTGAGCGCATCCAAACCACTGGAGCCACTGGGGGAGAGACAGACTTTGGAGGGGAGGGGGCTGGGCTGGTGGAGGCCGGGAGGGCAGGAGACGGAGGGAGAGAGGGGTGGAGGGAGAGAGGGGTGGAGGGACTCCCGCACACAGGCAGGCTCTCATGTTGGCAGTGGAGGGGGACGGGGCGCCCCCAGAGATTCTCAGGAAAGGAAGGGGTGCGGGTAGGAGGAGGAGGTTGGGACAGTGGGACCACAGGATCTAGTTACATCTGGAGGGGAGGGGACTGTTCGGTCTCAGGGGACTCCTTTCCCCTAAGGACTAAGGAAGGGATTTCTCTCTTGCCCCCCAACTCCTGCTCTGGCGGCTGCATTCTCCTGGTTAGTGGATATGAGATCTCCCACCCCAAAGTTAACTTTTTGGGAGGACTTTTTTTTTTTTTTTTTAAATAATTACTTTATTTTTCTACTTTTACAAGCAGATTGAGTACTTATCCCTGCTTCCCTCCATCCCCCCTCCCTCCCATCTTCCTCCTTCCCTTCATCAATCCCCCCCATTCCCTCCCGCCCTCCTGCCTGGCTGCTTCTATGGACCCCAGGGTTCCCTCTGGCTCGGCTGCTCTTGTGGGGGTTCAGGCCTCTCCTCGGGCCACCCCACTGACAGGGGCGTTTCCCTTCACTCATCCAGCTCTAGTGCCCACTGGTTTCCCCTGTGCTCTTGTCTCTCTTGAGTTCCTGGGTAGTCTATGGGGCACGCTGGTATGTCAGTCATGATGCAGGTCTGGCTGGGGGAGGGTCTTTTCTACAGGCTTCTCAGGAGAGAGGTTCTCAATGGAAAGGAGGGGCAGGGTCCTGGCAAACAGGCAGGACTTTGGGCACAGTGATGCAGGAGATTGGAGCAGATTGAGCTGGGCCCACGTGGGTCAAGGCTAGACCAGGGGGCCAGCCGTCCGGTTCGCACCAGCCATGTCCCAATTCCTCTTTATGTATTTTGTCGTTGTTGAACCAGGGTCTTCTGTAGCCCCGGCTGCTTTGAAGTTGCTGTGTAGCCAGGGAGGACTTTAACTTCATGGGCCTACTGCCTCTCCCCTTCCAGTCCTGAGGTTGCAGATGTGCACCCCATTCTGATCTGTGCAGGGCTGGGGACACACTCAAGCTCTTGCGCCTGCTAGGGAGGCACTGCCCACTGAGCTACACCCCCAATCCCCAGCGCCTCTTTGACCCTCCCAGAAGCAAGAGGCCTCCAAGGTCTCTCCGCCCTTCCACCTACCTACCTTATCACCGTACCCGATCCAGGATTTCAGCTGGGGACTATTTTCTCCCTCCATCAGGGGACATTTAGCTCTGTCTGGAGATCTGGTGTCTCAGCTGGGGGGGCCGAGTACTACAGCTGGTGTTTATGAAACCCCCTACAGCGGAGGATTCCCTATTACACGCACCTCCCCTCTGCCCCAGAGTTCGCAGGATTCCTTCCCGCCTCGGGGCCTCTGTGCTGCCTCTCTGCCTGGGGGACTCTTCCAAGGTGTCGCGCAGCTGCCTGCTTGACATTTCAGGGGCTCTGCTCACCTGTCCCCTCTTCAGAGCGGTTTTCCTTAACAGCCCGGCATCCTTACGCTTATAAACCTCCCCAGTGTTCGTTCTCGAATTGCAGGGGAGGAGGGGTCTTGCTTCTTTTATTTTTGATCTGTAGGATTTGTAGCTGGGTGTGTGAGTCAGTCACTTTCATCCGGGTCCAGAGGCAGCACCGGGGGGGCACTCTGTGTGTGTGTGTGTGTGTGTGTGTGTGTGTGTATGAGAGAGAGAGAGAGAGAGAGAGAGAGAGAGAGAGAGAGAGCACTGTGTGTCCCTGTGGAGGAACAAGGGTGACTTCGGGAATCATCCTAGATCGCTTCTACCTCCTTATTGCTTCACTCTGGCATTTCCCAGGCCCCACCCACCAGGGCCAGAAGTGCAAGCTGTCACTGGTTCCACCTGGCATTTTTTTACGTGGGACATGGGATCTGAACTCAGGACCTTCTGTGTGCGAGACAGATTCTTAACTTCTGAGCCATCTCTCCAGCCTTGTGCCCACCTCTTTCTAAGTGTGGGTTGAATGTGCTGTGCCTTGGTCATCAGGAAGCGCGCCCTCCCTCACCAGCAGCCTGGGGCCCTAACGCTCTATGATATGGGAGGTAAGGACTTTTATTGGTAGACTCTACAATGGGAGGTTGGGGGACACAGGGGTGTTGCTCCTTGGATCTTGTTCCCACACTGGGACCCCAGTCACTGCCCTGGATCACTGTGAACTGTTCCAGAATCTGGGCTCAGCAGTCGTGGTCTCCTTTGCTGACCCAGAGCCCCCTTAGCTGGAGGTCCCTGGGGTCTAGGGAGAAGAGGGCACAACCTCGCAGATGTCACTCAGTGGGGCGGGGGGGTGTGCATATCAGAATATCAAAGTCAACGTCTTGTTCTGGGGAACCCGAGCAGCCAGAGAGGTCACCCCAAGCCGCAGTGCCCAGAAAGAGTTATGGTCAGGACAAGAGGAGAGCAGGGTCAGCCGGAAGCACTTGCCAGGCCGCAAGCTGGGGCGTGCTGGGAGCTGAGGGAGGGACTCGGACGTGTGCCCAGTACCGCTTCTGTCCCCCGCTGCCGTCTAGAGTCCACGGTTTGCCCTCTTGCTATGAGGCACCTCCTCAGCCATGCCACCCCCTGCCAGTCTCTGACTCTCCTGACATCTACGCTGCTCATTGAGTGACAGTGTGGGCCGGGCGAGGAGGGGTCCCCATGGAGCCCTGGGTCCCAGCACACATGCAGGAGGGTGTCTAGCACGTGGACGCTTATTCCCCACAGGCCAGCAAACATTTAGCTTGATCCCTTGCTGGCTGCGTGACCCCGGCAAGTTCCCCCATCACTCTGAACCCCCAGCTTTGGGGTGACGGAGAGGACAACGACTAGCGGCTTGGGAGGACGGAGCGCAGCTGTCTGTGCCCCATCCACAGGCCCGCTCTTATTCCATTCCCCTAGGAAACCTTCCCAAAGTCTCATGTGGACAGACCTTTGAATCCAGAAAATCAGGTTCCGATTGCTCACAGCAACTCCTGCCCCAGCAGAACCTGATTCAGAGGGCCTCTGTGGGGAGTGACCCTGCGGGGCGCAGGTCCTGGGTTCCAGTCCTGGCTTGTCACTGGTTGCTTTTGCTTTCAACAAAACACCCCCCCCGGGGTCCAAGCACCCCCTCTGAACAAATGATGGGGAGACGTGGTAACCACAGGATCAGGACTGAATGTACAGACCTGAGTTTGAATTCCAATTTCTATTCCCTATGACCTTATTAGGTAAGTGATTGCTCTGTAATCGCGTTTTCACCTGTGAAACGAAACAGTGAAAACACCTGCTGGTGGCAACACCGGGGCATGGGGGGGGGGAGATAAAAGAACCACCAGGTGCTCCATGTCCCACACACACGTACGCTGTCAGTAACCAGCCTCATCCCCGCAGGCCCCCTCCAAGCCGAGAGAGATGTGATCCGCATACCATGATATGTAAGCTTATCTCTGAAATATTTTTATTTCTTTTTGAGAGAGAGAGAGAGATAAGAGGATGCACGTGTCGCAGCACATGTGTGGACGTCAGAGGATGAGTTTATAGTTGGTTCTCTCTTTCCACCTGTATGTGGATTCTTGGGGCTCAAGCCCATGTTCTCGGGTCAGCATAGCAAGTGCCTTTACCTGCCCAACTGCCCTTTGCTTAGCAACTACTTCCTGTCACTAAGGTTTTCTAGTTTAGACATTCTTTTCTTTTTTCTTGTTGCATGTGTGGTGTATACGTGTGTGTCTGTGTGTATGTGTGTCTGTCTGTCTGTGTCCGTGTTTGTGTGTCTCAGAGGGCACTGTGTGTACCTGTTGAGGTCCAAGGGTGACTTCAGGAATTACCCTTTTTGCTTTGCTTTGGGGTTTCCCAAGGTTCCACCTTTTAGGGCTGGAAGTATAGACAGCTGCCATTTCCACCCTTTTTTTCTTTTTTTTTTTTAATTTTTTTATTATTATTTATTCAATTGTGCGTGTGTATGTGTGTGCGCGCGCATGTGTGTATGTGTGTGTGTAGAACCATGGACAAATCGGGAACCACCATGGACGCCTCCACCTCCTTCTGCCCCGGGATTCACAGGCTCCGCCCTACCAGGACCAGAAGCGCAGGCCGCCCCCGCTTCCGCCTGGCGTCTATACGTGGGATCTGGGATCCGAACTCAGGACCTTCTGCCTGCAAGGCAGAGGCTTAACCCCTGAGCCACCTCTCCAGCCCCCCTTTTTTTCTTTTTAATGTGTGGTCTGGATCTGAACTCAGATCCTTCTGGTTTGGAGGCAGAAGCTTTAACCCTGAGCCATCTCCTCAGGCCCTCATTTTTTAAAAAGTATTTTACTTATTTTTATGAAAAGAGAGAGAGAGAAAGGAAGATAGAAAGAGAGAGAGAATGCAATGCACAGGCCGCGGTGTCCATGCAGAGGTCAGAGAACAACTTTCGAAAGTCTGTTTGTTCTCTCCTTCCACCTCATGATCCCCAAGGATCAAACCCAGGTCACCAGGTTTACACTCAGGCACCCACTGAGCCATCTCAACCCCCCTTTGTTTACACTGTGGATTGCTTAATAGACAGTCACTCAAGCCAGACCAGCTCTGCTGTGCCGCACCCCCACATCTGCCTAAGTACGCAAGCCTGAGGTTGATGTCAGGAAGCATCTCTGACTCCTTTTCCATCCTGTTCTTTTCAGCCTGTCACTTTAATCAAGCCCAGAGTTCACAAATAGGTCTAATCAGCTTGCTCTGGGGATTCCCAGGCTCTGACTTCCAAGGCTAGTATCACAAGGGCTACTCTGCTCTCTCGCAACATTTTTTTTTTTTTTTTAATGTGGGATCTGGGGATCTGAACTCTGATCTTTTTTTTATTACTAAAAAACCAAATATACAACAGTGGATTTGAGGCCAACTGTGCCGTAAGCAGATTTTCTTTAAGTGGCTGAACAAAGTTTAAAGAGCAATATATATTAAAGCAATAAATAATAAAAGAAAATGGTTTTGGCACAATACCAGCAGCACACACACAAAAAAATTAGTGTACCTGGCTAATACACCCATTTCACAATAGAGCAAATTTTAGTACATATTGTCGAATGTCATAGTCCATGCACACTCACGCCGACAGTTCCTAAAAACTATTTTAAAAAGACATAACTCAGATGTTCCCTCATTTTTTTAATTCAATTGTGTGTGTACATGCGTGTGCGCATGTGTATGTATGTGCGTGTGTGTGTGTAGAACCACGGCCGAATTTGGGAACCACCATCAACTGCCTCCACCTCCTCCTTGTTTACTCTGCCCCGGGAGTCACAGGCTCCCCCCTACCAGGACCAGAAGCGCAGGCCGCCCCCGCTTCCGCCCCAGCGTCTATACGTGGGGTCTAGGATCCGAACTCAAGACCTTCCGCCTGCAAGGCAGAGGCTTAACCCCTGAGTCACCTCTCCAATCCCTGTTCCCTCATTTTTAAAAATATTTTTATTTATTTTATGTATGTGTGTGTGTGTGTGTGTGTGTGTGTGTGTGTGTGTGTGTATCAGAAGGCACTCTGTGTCCCTGTGGAGAACCAAGGGTGACTTTGGGAATCATCCTGCATTGCTTCTACCTCCTTCTTGCTTCACTCTGGGATTTCCCAGGCTCCGCCCACCAGGGCTGGAAGTGCAGGTCACCGCCATTTCCACCTGACACTTTTTTTACATGGGACCTGCGATCTGAACTCAGGACCTTCTGCTTGTGAGACAGAGTCTTAAACCCTGAACCATCTCTCCAATCCCAGATGTTCCCTCATTTGACCAACTCTATCTAAATTTAGATGTGCAGAAGGGCCTAGATATATCCAGAGTAAACCACATGCAACGTGTTACTTGATCAATTTCTAAAATAAGGTTTAAGGACAATGACAGTAAGACAAGGGAAGAAAACATGGAGAACAGAATCTTGATTACTACACACGAATATTTTTTGACAGTAGGGGAACACTCTTTACAGATAAGTCACAAACAAAGAAAAGGCAGGTAAACAATTTGTGCAAGCAATTTAATGCATTCTGTACATTGCGTTCACTTTGCTGTCATCATTTGTACAAACTCTTCGTAGTTTACTTGAATGTCACTGTGGATATTGGCTCCCTTGATTGCCAATATGTCATCACAGGGCACAGCCCTGCTGCACCAACACAGCCATTGGCGTCCTGGTTAAACACAGGAGCACTTCTCTGATTTGTTCTCACTGTCTGTGTCGTTCATGTTTCTTGCCATCATTGTCAGAACCTTGGGGGAGTCAATTGTGCCATTACCACCCACACCTATTTCATTAATCATGTCTGATAACTGCCTTGGTGGGTTTCCCCCCAAGAGACCTCACTACAGGTCCCGATTCCTTTGTTGTTAGAGTGCCACTGACATCCTCGTCAGAGAGTATGAAGGCTTCTTTGGATTCTGCAACCTGCTCTTCCGTCAGCGAGTCAGCCATGCTGCAAGGGCTACGGGTTTCTCAGATGTGACCCCACAACTCCTCGGCTCACTCCACGCTGACTCTGAACTCGGGTCTTTTATTTGCACTGCAAGCCCTTTAGTCACAGAGCCACCCCCCAGCCCAAGAAGATGATGCTTTTGCAAGTTGGATCTTGAGATTTTCATCGTCCTTAGCAGGAATGTTGGTGTGAAGGACCTACGCCACTACTTGAGGTGGAAGCCCCTCGGACCTCTTCTCACCGTTCCCTGGGCTGTGCCTTGGTCAAGGTCTCCTGAATTTCTGCCATCTTCTAAGCCAACCCAGTAAGGCCCCATACTCTCGGCTCCAAAGGTTCCCTGACCCATCATCAAGCATTCATGTAGCACCACTGTATACCAGTGTTGGTGCCGTCAGGGTTTGCAGAACCATGAGGATGTCGCAGTCAGGATCCTGCCAGGCAGGGATCGCTGGAGGAAGTGAGATTACGCGGAGGTCCAAAGGCACAGCAATATAACCAGGCAGAGGAAGGGCACCCGCAAAGACACTGGGAAGCGGGTAGGTGTGGGGAGCAATGGAGCTGGAGGGAGTCTACATCCCTGTCAAACTTTGTGGAGCCCCCCCTTCCTTCCTTTATTTTTTTAATTTGCGCATGGGAGCTCAGAGGATGACTTTCAAAAGTGTTTTTCCTTCCACCATGTGTGGGATTCTGCCTTCCACCATGTGTGGGGTTCTGCCTTCCACCATGTGTGGGATTCTGCCTTCCACCATGTGGGGTGCCAGGCTCAGAAACAGGTAACTTAACCCCCGAGCTTCTTGCAGGCAGCCCTCCCTCTTCCTTCCTTATAAAGGGTTGGAGAGGGTGGAGAATCCTGAACTCTGTGCCCATCTCGAGGCTGGTCTGGTGGGGTCTTTCTGTAAGTCACCGGCTTGGCTTCCACAGCAGGGGTTCACCTAGCTCCTTCCTCCCTTCTTGCCCTGGGCAGAGAGGAGAACACATCCTCCTGTCTCACAGAACAGGATTTCGAGCTGAATGAAACTACAGAAACTCTTCCTCCACCACCCCTGCTGATATCCTCATCCTCCTGCGAGCCCCGAGGCGCCGCCCGGCCTTCCTGGGGCACCTCCGGCTCAGTCCTGTTTGCCTTGGACATGAGCCTTGATCTAGGGAGCAAGGAGAGCTGGGGGGGGGGAGGGGAGGACGCAGAGCCCTGGCCCCTGAGCTCAGCGATGGTGTCTGACATATTTCTTCCTGCCTAGCCAAGGGGTCTAGTGACTGCGACTATGAGACCCTTTACCTGCTCCTCCATCCATCCCAGTGTCAAATCAGGAAGGAGCAGCTTAACCATGGAAGAGCCAAGATCAAAAAACAGGAGGCTGGATGCCAACTCTGAAGAGTGCGGTGTGTGTAGCCAGCAAAGGTGTACGTGACAGATGTCGATCACTTGTCTCACTTTGCCCCATTCTGCCCATTGTTCAGGTGGATAAACTGAGGCACGGATTGCAGGACAATAGCAAGGCATAGGTAAGATCCCAGCAGGTCTCCTGACTTCCAGCCTAAGGCTCAGTTCGTCCCGTGCACAGATGTCTCAAGCCTGCAGTGGGGATGCAGCGGAATGTCACACCTTTGTGACATTTGGTGGTCAGGTCTGGCAAGGGGCTGCATGGCCAGCAAGGGGTTGACCCTCTCCTGCCCCAGCCTGAGAATCTGGGGAGTGAGTCTCTTGGCAGCACAAGAGATTAGGATCCTCTCCAGCCCCGTCACGCTCTCTGGAGATTGGCACTTTCCTGGCTCAAAGCATCGATGAAACGGACTCAACAAAACACGGCTTGTTCCTGGTGTGACCAAACCTTCCGGCCAAGGACCGCCAGAGACACACGCTGCTGGAGCACAGCGAGGCGCGCGCCTTGGGAAACACGGGGTGTCGGGTCTAATGGGCTCTCTTAGCACAATTCCAGCTTGCCCCGGGTGCTACGGAGGTACGAGGAGGTGGATCTCCACCGTGGTTCAGATGCTGTCAAACCGCAGGTGACGCTGACTGGGGATCGTTTTGATGTTTATCTAGAAGGAAGAGACACGAACGGAAGCTGGAGTCCCTGTCACTCATCCAGCCGGGATAGACGACATTGTGGTTTGGATCGCGTTCACTTGCTGCTGTGTTCAGAGTCCTCTGTGGCGCGGTCTTGGTTTTGTGTCTCAGAACGTCACGGCCCTGGAGCGGCCTAGTTTGCCGTGGAGACCTGTGGCATTGCTTCCGTGCGCCCATCAGCAAGAAGGCAGCACGTGGCAGCGGCCCGCGGGGTGGGTGCCAGTGAGGGATGGACGGGACGGATGCCACTTGGATACCAGTCAGTTCCCCGCGACCCCTAAGACTACTAGGGAGCCTGGAGCCGAGTTCAGAGGCGACGCTTGTCCCCAGTCACTCTCCGCCCCCCACGCAGCTTCAGTCCCTGAAGGACTCTCTGCCCTATGTCAAGGGTCAAGTGCTTCTGGCCAGTGTCTTCACTTTACCCCTTGGTTTTACCCCTCTAGAAAAAACAAGAACAATATGGGTCCCCAGGATAAACGAAGGCCTGTGTTCTAGCTTTGATGTGAGGTCTAACTAAACATTGGGGGAGGGGTCAAGTGTGGAACTCCTGGACAGGACAGGGCAGCTCAGCCTGCTGAGGACAAGCAGTCCCTGCCCTCTCTGGAGGGACCTGAGACCCCAGCAGTTCTCCAACTGTAGGCCTGGTGTGCACAGAACAGAAGGGGTCCTGCCCCATCCAGCCTGCATTTCCAGATGGTCCCCAAGACTGGGCCAGGGGACACAGCAGGAAGAAGGCCTCATATCTTGGGGTGGTCCTGCAGGCAGCTGACTCCAGATGCTGCCCAGACACAAGGCTACTACTTCAGGCAAGGACCCCACCCAACCTCTGGAGGTTCCGGGGGCCTCCAGCGCCCATTGGCCTGTGTTCTCTGGTCTTCTGGAGGCCGCTGAGACCCAGGGAGGCAGAGAGGGCACAGGGCTGCGGGGGCGGGGAGGGCATGTGCCGTCCTGTCCTTGGCAGGCGTGGAGGAGGGGGTGGTGACAGAGGAGGGCGTGAGACCAACACAGAAGGAAGTTTGCATATCTGCTGGAGGTGGTGGGGGAGCACCCTGGGGTGGGCCGGAGTGGTGTGAGGAGGCGGGGTGCACAGCCTGGGGTGTGCATGGGTATGTGCATGGGCAGATGTGTGTGTGTGTGTGTGCGTGTGCATGCAGCACTCTGTGGGGGGAGGGGGACAGGGGAGGGGTGAGCATGCATGTGATGCTCCCAACCTTAGAAGGGAGCCTGGATTTAGGATTGAAACTAACCTGAATCTGTTTCCATTGAGTTCTTTCCTGGCCGTGTGGTCTTGACGGAGTCACTTGGCCTGTCTCATTCATCTGCTGCACCATGTATCCTGAGACCATTTTATAACCAGGGGTCTTTGAAGACCTCTCTTTAAAGAGGTTGTCGGGCCAGTGAGATAACTCAGTGGATAAAGGTGCTTGCTGTGCAAATCCAATGACCTGAGTTCGATCCCCGGACTCACCTAAAGGTGGATGGGGAAACAACTCCCTAAAGCCGTCTTCTGACAACTGTAGCACCCACACCAACATACATGATGGTGCTAATAATAGTAATAATAAAATTTTAAAGTAAGGGTGCCAAGTCAAAGGCCTGATAGAGGTCAGTTTTCCTTTCCCTTCTGGACACTTGGAGCCGCCCCTTCTTACAAGGGACTGCTCTCTCTCAGCTGGTGGGAACAGGGAGCCAGGAGGCCCCTCGGGGCATGCTCCCGCTCCCACAGTGCCCTTGCTCTGTCTGTGGGCGGCCCTGGAGCTAATAGCCAAGGCATCCAGGTGGGTGGAGGAGACAAGGGGGGGTCTTCTACAGCAGTGGCAAAGGGGAGAAGGGAGAGAGGGGGTCTGGAGGACAAAGATGATCTGTCACCCCCCCCAAACCCCACCACCCGCATACACCTAAAGTGGGCACAGGTGTGGGATGGAAACTCCTCCAACAAGTTGGGACACCCTCTGTTCCCCGGGTGGGGCTGGGGGGGGCTGGGGAAAGGGCAGAGGAGGCAGCTGCCAACTTCCCACTGAACTGCTGTTTACGCCTAGGTGATGAGCTGGCTCTTGGCTTCGGGCCTTCTCACCTGGCCAGGTGTGCCAGGACCAACTGGCTGGCTGGCTGCTGCCGGGTTCCAGTTGGCATTGAAGGCCTTCGCCCTGCTGGTTGTAGACACCCCAGGAGGATGATTGTGGTCCTGCGTTGGAACCGGTCACGGCCTCTGCAGCCCGGTGGAGCGGGAGGACTTGCAGCTCCCCGCAGGGCGCTGGCAGAGACAGGGCAGAAGGGACAAGACATGGGGAAGGATGCTGGAGAACCTTGCTCCATGTCAGTGGGGAGGGTGGGGTATCATGGAAGGAGGCTACCTTCGCCAACCTGGCGGACAGGAAGGGGCTGTTGGCTAAGCAGGAAGAACTCCAGTTAGACCCTAGAGGGTCCTTTTCTCTAGGGAAAGTTCCTGGAACCAGCCTGGTCCTCCTCGGAGCTTCCGGAAGATGGGAAGAGAAGCCAGGGGAGAATGAGAAGAGGGAATGCAAACTAAGAGCAGGTCTGCGGCTCCCACATCCACCTAACATTTGTTCACGATGTCAAGAACTCAGGCTATGGACTGAGGAAATGGCTCAAGGGTTCAGCCTTTACTTTGCAAGCAAAAGGACCTGGGTTCAGATCCCCAGATCCCACATAAAAACGATGGGCTGAGATAACATCATCTGCAATTCTGGTCCTGGAAGGCAGAGTCTGGGAAACCCTGGAGCAAGCAAACAATAACGAAGTAGAGCAATCCAGGGTGATTCCCAAGGTTGTCCTTGGGCTTCCAAAGGACGTGCACTCAAGTGCTGTCTTCTATACACACATGAACACACACAGATAGATGATAGACAGACAGATAGATAGATAGATAGATAGATAGATAGATAGATAGATAGATGATAGATAGATAAATAGATAGATGATAGATAGATGATAGACAGATAGATAGATAATAGATAGATGATAGATAGACGATTGATAGATAGATAGACATGATAGATAGATGATAGATAGATAGATAGATGATAGATAGATAGATAGATAGACAGAGAAACCTGGCTGCAGGGTGGATCATAAACCCTTTTAACTCAGTTTCCCCTTGCGCATGAGAGACAGGCTGTACCTGCCAATCAAAGCCTGTGTGAGATCAACAGTGTCTACTGGCCACATGCTACACCCCACACCGAGTACTTCTGCGCTTGGTGCTCTGGGGTAGAGATCATCGGAGGTCTACGTTACAAACCAGGAACTTAAGAGCCGAGGGAGATCCTGGTAGGCCAGGCGATGTCGGGGGCTGTGGCCCCTGTCTTCCTCCCTCAAGCACAGACACCGGGGCAGTGGATGTGGACGGCTCAGGGTGGGGTTGCGGTCAGCCTCTGGCAACCCCGGGCAGGGCGTTCTCCTTTGGTGGCCTTCCTGGGTTTCACTTCCTTAAGTGTCTGGGGAGAGAAGCTAGAGGCCCTTTTAGCTGTGTTCACCACGCCACCAGAAACGCGGTGTTCTGTACCCCACAGCTGGGAAGAGCCCGGGGGTTCACTCTTCCAAATCCTGGGTTCTGCCATCAAACCCGATCCCCTCCACTTCCGACCCGCGCAGACCCTGAAGCATCACCCCTTCTTTCTTCTGGGTCTCTGGCATCTCCCTCTGGCCTCCAATCTGGCTCATTCCGGCTGCCTCACCTGACCCCCCGACTGTCCAGGTCTCCTGATGGCTGGGTCACTCCTCCCTGGGGTCTCTGCACAGTTTCCCAGTCCTGGGGTGAATACAGGGGTGAGACTAGCGATGGCTTCCACGGCAGGGAAAGCAGAGGCGGGAGCCCCTCTGACTTGGGTCTGGGGTCGATAGCTGCTCAGGAGCCAAGCAGCCCATGTGCACGCTGAGTCTTCCTCCCATAAACCTGAGTTTATGAACAGGTTGAATCTTGTACAAATCACCCCAGGGCCGCACGATGTGCCCACTGGCCTCACCGCCCACCCGTGTTCCATTCTCTGCTGCTCCGGGAGAAGCTCTGCGCGCACGCGCGTGTGTAGGGAGGGGGAAACAACAACCCTATCATGCCCCCCCTCCCCAAGGCAAGCAAAGGCCACAGACTTCTCCCAGCATCCTCTGGGGAAGCCATCCCTCAGCCCCTCCCCTCGCCCGGCAGAGAGGCCTCCACCCCAGCCTTCTCCTGCAGGTTGTTTTCTGGGTGCAGGGCCTGGCTAAGCCTCCCAGGGTCTGGCAGTCACGTAACCAAACCCGTTCCTCCTCTCCCCTGCCCAGGCTGCTGAGCGCAGCGCTTTCCTGCTCGCCTGAGCACAATGGGACCTGCCCCGAGGGACCCACCCTAGGGAGGCGCCAGTCCAGCAGTCTCTTGACAGAAAAGGAGTGCTGGGTGACCCGGACAGGGCCCACGCCCTCTCTGGGCCCGGTTTTTCCCTCTTGAGAAATGCAGGGGTGAGACAGGGTCCAAGAGCAGTAACAGCAAACTTTCCCTGGGCACTTGAGTCCGCGCCAGACCCCCAGGACCACGGCCTCGCTGCCGCAGCAGCTGAGACGGAAGGATGTCCACTGACACGGCCACCAGTAGCTGCCGTTAGAGGTGCTAGACGACCACTTCACCAGCTGCGCTCCATCCCCCCAGGCCCACGCTCCCTTTTGGTCCAGCATCTCAGAGCTGGTGGGCTGTCTCCTGCTCATAGAGGGGCTCTCTCTCTACCCCGTGCACCCCCCTTCCCTCCTTCTCTTGGAGGCGTCAGCCTGGGCTGAGAAGCTTCACTCAGAGGGCTCTGAAGGCTACAGAGGTGGAGGTGGGGCGGACACCAAGGAGGTAGAGGGAGGAAGAGGGCACCCAGGAGTTGAAAATGGACTTTGGACTCCCCCAGGAGGGACCCAGCTGTCATTAGAAAATATGTCAGTACATCAAATATCAAATCCATGCCCCCCGCCAGGGCGTTTCTAGGGCTCAGAGCCTTGAGCTCCTCATGGCACGGGTCCTACCCCCCTGCCCACCTCCCTTCAGGGACAGTCGCCCCAGCCACAACGCCTCCAACTGATTCCAAAACTAAAGACTAGTGAGAGGGATCCCCTTATTCGTGGGGGTGGGGAAGAGCTATGCAACCCATAAAGATGTTTCTCAGAACTGACAGATGAGCCAACTCCCAACCTCCCTTCCCTCCACTCCACTGCACCCAGGTTGCAACATGGGTCTAAGTCAGCACAAGGGTCCCCAGGAAAAGCGGGTCTCTCCAAAGAGGGCGTTGAGGACATTGTAGGTCTCTAAGCAAGGGCAAGGGAGGTGGGAGAAGCCAGCCTTCCACAGGTGGGACCTTGGAGTCTCCCAGGGGTCAGGAAGGGAGATGCACCGCCCCCAGCAGGTCCACCATCTCCCAGGGGTCAGGAAGGGAGATGCACCGCCCCCAGCAGATCCACCGTCTCTGGTCCTAACACGGCTCCTCTGTTCCTGCTCGGTCCAGACCTCCACCTGGGCCTCTGCCAGGACCCAGCATGATCTCGGGATACCACTGAACCTCTGGGTCCCCAAAGGAGCCAGCCAGTCCTGGGCAGAGGACTGGTTCGCCTTCCTCCCCAACTCCTCCGCTCTGTGCACCTCTAAATACAGAGACGCTGGGACTTACACTTCAGCAGGTGGAGCTTGGCATCCCTTGCTCCCCTCCAGCCTCAGTTTCTCCCTCTGACTGCTAGCTGAATGGACGAAGAATCTCAAGATAGTACGGAGGCCGGAGAACAACTTTCGGGAACTGGTGCCTCCTTCCACCATGGGGGCTCCAGGGGATCAAACTCAGGTCATCAGGTCTGAATCCCAAGTGTCTTTTACCCTCAGAGGCATCTTGCCAGGTCAAGAATTTTTTTCCCAGTGCTGGTATCAGAACCCCGGTCCTTGGCGTGCTTGGCCTGTGCTTTGCCTCTGATCTACAGCCACATGAAAAATTTGTTTATTTATTTGTTTGGGGTGGGTGAGTGTATGAAGGCAGAATTGCTTCTCTCCTTCTACCATGTGGGTTCTTGGGATTGAACGCAGATCTTCAGGCCTGAATTGCAAGTGATTTTACCCTCAGAGCCAACTCGCTGACCCAATGCAGTCAGTCAATCAATCAGCCAATCAATGAATTGGCTTTTATTTTTTAAAGCAGGGCTACCATGATGTCCTGGCTGGTCTGGAATTCTCTAGGTGGACCAGCCTGCTTTTGAATTTTCAGTCATCTTCCTGCCTCATGCCTCCTAAGTGCTGGGATTTCAGAAGTGTGCCTGGTTGGATCACAGGGAAGAAGGCTTCAGGCAGTAGGATCCTTAGCGGCAAGGGGTTAAACAGTCATAACAGAGTTCTCATGACAGCGGGCAGCCCAAGAAGGGGCCCCAAGTTGTGCCACTGAGTCCTGAACCCTCACTAGGGTAGAAGACTCAGAGGGAGGTTCCGCACCGCATAAACGGATGCTGTGGGGGATGGGAGGGAAGACGTGGTAGGGAGGGAGGGAGAGTGTAATGGGGGACGACGAGGGAAACAGAGAAGAGGGGTTGTGCCTATTGAGCTTATGTGATGAGGCAAAAATAAAATGTGTGATAATAAAAAAAAGTGTGCCCGGTAGACTTTTTATTTTGAATTGAGTTGTCCCACCAACTTTCTGCGAGCCGGCTCCTTCTCTCCTGCCCTTCCACCCTCCTTAGTTCCCTTGTG
The DNA here is from genome assembly GCA_023101885.1 of Typhlomys cinereus. Classification (NCBI taxonomy): domain Eukaryota; kingdom Metazoa; phylum Chordata; class Mammalia; order Rodentia; family Platacanthomyidae; genus Typhlomys; species Typhlomys cinereus. The sequence continues at coordinate 618,858 of JALPQD010000327.1, read as the reverse complement.
GACCCCGTGGTGGGCACTTCTTTAGCCCCCCCCCCCCGGGCTTAGACCCTTCGGCAGACCTAGGGAGTCAGGAGCAGGAGGGTGGGCGAGAAGCTCTGGGATCAGGTGACCACTGTCCACGCTCATGGAGAGTCTTCCTCTGACTGGTGCCCCCAGAACCCTGCAGGAACCTTTCTAACACCCCCACCCCCTTACCCCACCCCCTACCCCATGCTGCCCCCTCTCACGCCTGTGCTTGGAAATGTTTTTCCGGGGCTCTGGGTCGCTTCCCCAGGCAGGCGTGGGCAGAGCAGGGCTGGGCAGGGGAGGCCAGCTGCACTCTGTGAGGGTTTTTCCTCTTAGGTTGGTCTCCTGATCCAAAGGCCTGGTGGCTGCAGGGGACCCCTCAGGGGTCAGGGGTCTCCTGATCCAAAGGCCTGGTGGCTGCAGGGGACCCCTCAGGGGTCAGGGGGACTCTGGGACATGGGCTACTTCCTCTCTCCTTCAATCCCCTCCTTACCTCCTCGTTCCCCATGTATGCGCCCCCTCCCACTCTCCACCCTCCCACCGCCTACGACCCCAGGCCTGGCTTTTCAAGCGGCTCTCACCCTGTCCTTCCTCCCAAGGGACCCGTGGCTTCCTGTCCTAAGCCACCCAGTCCACCCAACAGCTCTGAGGCAGGGGATTGTGATGTTTCTCATTTTAATCGGTGTGTGTGTGTGTGTGTGTGTGTGTGTGTGTGTGAGAGAGAGAGAGAGAGAGAGAGAGAGAGAGAGAGAGAGAAAAGCCCAGAGAGGCAAAGCAACTTACCCGCAGGTGGCACAGCCTGGCCTGCAGCCCACTGGCTTCACTTTCCCATGATCCTCTCTCTCTCTTTTTTTTTTAATTTTTTTTTTACTTATTCAATTGTGCGTGTGTACGTGTGTGTATGTGTGTGTAGAACCACGGGAGAAATCGGGAACCACCATGGACGGCCTCCACCTCCTTGTTTGCTCTGCCCCGGGGATTCACAGGCTCCACCCTACCAGGACCAGAAAGCAGGCCGCCCCTGCTTCCGCCTGGCGTCTCTACCTGGGGTCTAGGATCCGAACTCAGGACCTTCCACCTGCAAGGCAGAGGCTTAACTCCTGAGCCACCTCTCCAGCCCCTCCCATGATCCTCTCTGACTCTCTGGCTCTTACCTCTGACCTGGGCCTCAGCTTGGACCTCTCTCTCTCTGATTTCCCATGCTCCCTGCCGAGGAGTTCGCTACACCTGCCTAGCCAGCGCTCCTAACTCCCACCTGTCTCTGGCTAAGGCTGTTATGTGTTCACATGCCCATCCCTCTCTGTACTGGGGTGTCTTGGGTCCCCTTCCTTCGCGGCCGTGTCCCACTGCAGGTCTGTCACGTGGGCAGATGGTCCTTCACAGAGCCCGAGGATTCTGGCTCAGGAGCTACCCGGCTTCTCTATGGCGCCCTCTACAGGCCAAACCAAACTTTGGGGGAAGAGGGGCCTCAGGCATGAGCCCTTGCGTGGCTCCAGCGAGCAGGTAATAACCCCCTTGGTTTATGGAGCTCCTTTCTTCCACTGAGCTCAAAGCGCTTTCCCATCTGTGATCTGCCTGGCCTGGGACCAGCTGCCCAGGTGTGGGAGGGCCAGCATTCATCTCCCCATTTTACAGAGGCAAAGCGAGGCCCGCAGAGGGAAGGGGCGAGCCGGGGCCTGCAGCTGGCAGAGCTTCCAGGTCCATTTACCCCGCTCTCTGGGTTCCAGACGACCACACTAGGGCCCAGCGGGGACGAACTCGCCCAAATGAGTCCTGGGCTGAATCCCGAGGTCCTAAACACCATCGGGGACTTTCCCACACACTCAGAGCTCTGCCTGCAGATGCCAAGCGAGATCTCGGCTGCCTCATCAACCGTGACCGATCTCTGTTTTCCTACCTGTAAAATGGATATATTTTCCTCTCTTGGCTCACTGGTGGGAGAGCTCATGAGCGGCTGGGAGGCCAGGAAAGATAAGGGATAGACGTGACTCAAAGGGCAAAGGACAAGACCCTCAGCCAGCCTGGCATGAACTCCAACATGGGAGATTTCAGGTCTAAGTCTTAACTTCAGAGTGGCCAGATCATGGTGCTGCTTGCCTCGTGCCCGGGCCAACCAGTTCAGGGAATCAAGGGGGTGGGGGAGAAGAAATGGCCATCCAATCTCGCCTTCGACCTCAGGCTCTACTCCTCATTACTCCCCTCCTGGAACCTCTCAGAGCAGGCACTGGAGGGGCAAAATTCTTCTGTAAAGAGCCAGGGAGCAAATGTTCCCAGCCTTGAGGTCAAATCATGTCTGTCATTCTTCTGCCATCACAGAGCAGAAATATCCATAGACGACAGGTAAATGCATGCTCGTGGGTGTGCTTAAATAAAACTTTATTCACAGTAGCAAACTGTGGGCCACAGTTTGCTGACACCAGTCTCACTGTCCGAGGCTGCTGGCCGGGGCCTGTGTACTGTCGGTCAGACGGCGAGCACCTTGAGGGAGCGGCTTCGGTGTTGGAAGATGGGTGTGCGGATGCGGGAGCAAGGGGGGGCGGGGGCTCCGTGGGCACAGATTCTACAAAGAAGGGAATGAACACTGCTTATGCAAACATCCAGTGGCAGGAGCCGGGAAACACTGCGGGTCTGAAGGCTCTAGGACTTGGGGTCACCTCAGAGTTCAAGATAGAGAGGAAGTAGGCAGGGGGTGTGGCTCAGTGGTCAGTACTTCTAAGAGCTGCCCTCAAGTGGCCTTGATGTGCACCCACTTACGACTCCCGGGACTGCTGGAGGGTTCCCCAGGGCCTCGTGGGATGACATGAATCTGAACTGCCTCTCCATCTCCCACCGAGGTCTCTCCAGGCTCATCGGGGTCCTGGCTTGGGGGAGGGGAGGGCAGCCTAATGATGACTGTCTCTTCAGGATCTGGGGGTTCCTGTGCCGGTCCTGGGGGCTCCGGAGCACCCGGATGCTTGCAGGCTGGATGGTCTCATGCCAGGGTGCCCAGTGTTCAGGTCTCTTCCAATAGACTTAGGGCTCCCTCTGACCCCCGTCAGGCTGGGAACTCGCTTTCCTGACCTTGCCAGACCCACCTGGCCAGGCTGGTTGTCTGGGAAGGACTCTAAGCTGGTATCCAACCCTAGCTTCCAAATCCTAAGCCTCTGCAGCCCAGTGTACGTGTGACCTTCCGAGGTCGGTCTGCAACTCACGAGCTCCCCAGAAAGACACTGTACTGGCCGTGGGACACCTAAGCAGGGCGGGTCTCTCAAGTAGTATGGAGCCCTTAGCTCCCTAGATGGGATCAAAGGAGCCTGATAAGTGTGGGATCCAGCCCCAGATCTTGGTTTTCCTCCGGGATCTTAGTCCCCTACAAAGAAGCCTCCTTCACTCTGGGTAGATGCAGCCTTGGAAGGGCACAGGGGACAACCAAGTCAGGGTCCTGGGGTAGTCACAGCCCCCTAGGCCCGGTCTGCAGAGCAGGACAGAGCTTCAGTCTCCTCCCCTTCACTGGCCACCATCACAGGACACAGCGTACAGAGCCTTAAGCCCTGTCTGGGTCTGAGTTGCCAGCGTGGTACTTTCTGGGTCAATTGGCCAAAGGCAGAAGGAACAGGAAAGCGGTTTAGATTGATGCTGTCTTTTGCTGCCCCCTGGTGGCTACTTTGTTCATGACACACAGAGCTCGGGAGTCGGGGGGGGGGGGGGGGGGCTCCTGGGGTCTCAGCGTTTGGTGCTGTCAGGGGCCACTTCTACCTGCAGGATCTTAAGAGCCAGAGTCATAACAGCCCCCTGTGGCCTGAGAAAGGGGCCATTAGGGGCCAGCCCTGTGCTAGACATTTCTCAGACATGCCCAGTGCACCTCTTCATTCTCTAAGCTGGAGGTGTCCCTGGCCTCTCCCCAGAGCCTTGGCGGCCGCGCCCATCAAACTTAACCTTCAGGAGGACTCTGTCACCCCCATCAGTCTGGTGGTTTGCTTTTGCTCCCTGCCCCTGTCCTCCTTAGTTGAGGGGTGAGTCTGATCTGCAAGTCCAGCTGGAAGCTCATGCTGGAAGCCGAGTCGGGCGTCCATTCTGTGGCTTCCCTGGCCTTGTTTCTAGAGCTTCCTGGAAAATCTCCAAGCTCAGGTCACACCCCCCCCCCCCGAAGTCCTTTCCCTCTGCCTGGGTCTCTGTCCTTCCTGCCTCTTCCAGTCCATGACCCAGGCTTCTCTCTCTCTCTCTCTCTCTCCCTCTCCCCCCAACCTACATCGAGCCCCCATCATCCTTGGGCTCTGAACTCGGTTCTTGCTCGAATGTTCCCTCCACGGCCAAGACTGGGTCAAGTCTCTCCCTGCCCCTTCAAGGCCTCTGCCTTGCTTCCTAAGTACTCCCGTCATTGTTCAGGGAACCCTGGCTTATCCCTTACTCTTACTACAGGCTCCAGCCAGCAGTAGAGACGCTTGACCTGTGGTTAGCTCTTGATCAGTATCTGCTGCATGAGTGACTCAGTCCTGACCATGACTGCTTTGGAGATGTGGGACTCAACCACGTATTAATGGAGTATCTACTAATAATCCTCCCGTTACAGGATGGGTAGCCAGCTGTGCCACGCTCCCGGTCCTGGTGGCTCCTTCCTGTGGATGCGTCAGCCCTTGAGTGTTCAACCTGCCGGGATGTCGCTTGTGCCCCAAGTACTTCTGAATCTGCCCACGGAGAAAGAGAGAGCTCTTTACCAGCTCTCCCTGCCAACACCCCAATCTGATCTTCAAAGTGTAGTTTCAGGAGTTGGACATCCCCGTGAGCGAGCTGTCTGTGAGTTCAATCCCTGGACGTCCACGTGGTGGAGGAGAGAATTACCTTCCAAGGGTTGCCCTCTGGCTTCCACCTGCGCACTATCGCATGTATGTATCTCTCTCACAAGTAAGTAAAATTTGTTAAGATCTAGTTTCAGGTGAGCCTTGAAGCTGTTCCCATTGCCCCGGGCAGGTGTGACTGTCCTCTCACATGCTCCCCCCGGTGGCAGAAGCACTCCAGCCACCTGACCCGTCCTGACCCTGAGCTACTTCCACACGTGGTCCCCGCAATCCCCGCTGCTCACAGGACGGCCAGCTCTGATTCATCACTCAAGTGAGGATTAATCTTCCTCCGGCCGCGCCCTGCAGCGTCCCCTCTCCACGCTTCAGTGCCCAACATGCCAGACTTTCTGCTCCCGGGGCTGTGAGTGTCCCTTGATGGATGGGGAACAAGTGGGGACAGCTGTGGGAAGGGGCTCTGCTGGGAACCCCAAGATCGCTGCAGGAGAATGGGATGGGAAGGGCACGGCCTGGTATGACCCCCCTTCTGTGAGGGGCGAGGCGCAGCACCAGGGATGGGCAGTGGACAGTCGCAGGGCAGATGGGCCGTGGGGTGACCCGGGAAAGGACAGGCCACACATCTTGGAGCTGTCTGGACATTGTCTGCTTCAGCAGAATCCCAAGGACTGGAAAGGTGAATGTGGATCTGCAAAGCAGAGCCGCCGCCCCCGCAAGACCCAGTCTCAGGCTGGTGCCAGTGCGGGGCTGATTTGGCAGGAGACCTGGTTCTAGTCCCCGTCCCGCCATCCATTTGCTGCGTGACCTTGGGCAAACCCCCCTTCCCTGAGTACCAGTGTGTACAGTGCCAGGATTGGGTCAGCGCTAGCAGAAGGAAAGAGGGAAGTACCCATCCCTCCCTCTGTAGACTTCTGAGTGGTCCAGACAGGGACCTGGATGGGGGTCTGCTTAGCCTGTCCTCCTGTCTCTGTCTCAGGCAGACAGAGTGGGGTCCCCAGGAACCCCCTCCCCTGCGAGCTGCCATCTCTCTCTCTTTCTCTCTCTCCAGGGGTGCTCTCCCATCTCCTGGGTCCCAGAATTGTCAGGCTGTCAGACACAGGCACATTTTGGCCGGGTCATGGTGAGTCAGAGTCTTCCCTCCATGCCAGGTCCCTTCGCTCGAGACAGGAATAAGGAAAAAGGACGCCTTGGCCTCCTGGGGCCGTGTTCACAGGACAGGACTGCAGCCGGCCGTCTTTCCTCATGCACGCACAGGCAGGAGCCTCCTGGTGACAAAGGATGGTCCCTCCAGAGCCGCCTGCGCAGGGTCAGGCTGGAAGGTCAGAGGCCGAGGCCCGGAGCAGCTGGACCAAACATGGCGCTTACTCAGAAGGGGGATTCACGTCTTGTTCACACCAGCACATAGTAGGTACTTTAGATGTGCCTATCAGGTGGAGGTCTTCAGTCCTCGCGGGGACCTATGCTCTGAGGCCTGTTTTCAGGCATCCCTTGGGATTCTTGGGGACTTGTCACCAGCAGCCCCCGGTCCCATGGAAGATGATACGCCATTTGCTTATAACCTGTGTGCGTCTTTCCATACACTTTATTTTCTTCATTTTTTAAAAACAGGGTCTTGTGTAAATCACACTGGTCTCAAACTCCCTTTGTATGTTGAGGTTGACTTTGAACTCCTGATCCTCCTGCCTCCACCTCCCTAGTGCCAGGTTGCAAGCAAGGCCGACAGGCTTGTCTCCCAAGGACTTTATTGGGATTGTCTCTAGATTACTTACCATGGAGATAGTTGCTGCTCTAGATGGTGGGGGGCAGTAAGAAGCCTATGTATGATCCACACAGACTCAGTTTTGGTTTCGAATCCTTTCAGCTTGCAGTTAGCTGTAAGGGTCAAATATATTTAACTTGAGGGGTAAGCATTGACTTTGTTTCTACTTTTTTTAATTTATAGAGTTGTGTATGGAATAAATTCAAATAACAGATAAGCAATAACTGACTTTGTTCCCGACATCTGGCAGATATTATTTCACTAGCCCTCCCAGCAACCCTATGAGGTGAGACTTTTATTGTTATTATTATTATTACTAATTAACAGGTGGAAAAACTGAGGCCCCCAGGGAGGTCACATGACTCGTGTGCACCGAGTTCTCGACGATCCACACCAGGGCCAGGCACAGAGCCATCTGCTGGCCAAGGCGGGAACGGCAGCACCGGGCTCAGCTTCTGATCTGCCCAGGGCCTGGGTCCCAGCCCTGACCTCCGCATTGAGCCTCACTCATTCCTTCGGGGGCGTCTCCTGTGACACCGGCCTGGCTTGGCTAATAGATTCAGTGATTCTCCTGCTTGAGACTCGTGCAAGCGAGAGCAGCTGCACACTAGTGTGGGTCTGTGTGGAGAACGTCTACGCAGGAGGATATGTGACTGCCTCCCATTGGTGGGGTCCCTGCTGCCCCACAGCCCCGGGAGTGCGAGTGAGTAGAGAAAAAGGACTCGTATCTGAGTTTACTGTGCCCCCTCATCCAGCGGCAAGGCCACGAGTGCGCTATCCGGGTTGTCTGTATCCCCATCCTAGACCAGCATCCCCCAAATGATGAAAGCGCGGATCCTCCCAGCCGAGGGCTAAGCAGATGCCTTGCAGCTGCCCGCAACGGGATGAGGAGCGCCGCTCTCTCCTCCACGGCTCGTCGTCTGCAGCTTCAATGTCATAACTCCGCCCCCACCCAGCCCCCTCCAGTGACCTTGAGTTCACGACACCGGATGGTGCGGGAGGTCTGCGGCCAGAGGTCCTTCCAGGGCCGCGTCCCGGGGACCCGGGGCTGAGACAACAGGTGCACACGGTGGTGGAGAGGGCGGGGCGCACCCCCTCCCCGCGCGCCTCCCTCCGCGCTCCCTGGGTCCCCGCCCCCCGCGGTGTCGCCCGTCCCCGGCAGCAGCGGGCGCGGCGCGAGGCGATCGGGACACGGAGGCGGCAGGGACAAGGACCCGGGCACGAGCCGAGGCCGAGCCGAGCAGCCCCGACCCCGCGACTCCTGCGCCCGCCGCCTCTCCCGCCCCGCGCCACGGCCGCGCGCAGCCCCGGCCCCGCGGAGACATGAGCGCCCGGCCGCCCGCCGCACCCCGGGCGCAGCGGCCCGGCCCCGCCGCCCCGTGATGGGCTCCTGCGTGTCGCGAGGTGAGGGGACCGCGGCCGGAGACTGGGGTGGGAGCCTGGGGACCCCAAGGCCGCTCCAGGGGGTGAGGGAAGGAGAGGTGTTCGCCCTTCACTAGCCAGCCGCGCCCCCGGGGGACACGGTGCCCCAGGGCGACGAGGGCTGGAGAGGGAAGCGGACAGCGCCGAGAGCCGGCGGAGGTCTCCGCGTCCCACGCCTCACTGGGCACCCGGCAGATGGCCTGAAACAGGGTCCCTCCCGAGCCGTGCTTTCTAGCCCACAGCCACACGCCCCCTGCAGCGTGCCAGAGACCCGGAGGAAGCCTTCCGGTTCTCCAGGCACCCGGAGAACGAGTAGATCCGCCCCCTAGGACGCAGGCCTTACCACCCCCCTCTCCCTTCCTCATAGGAGGGACCGAGGACAGCTGCTATTACTCCCTTTGCCTGGCACTCTTGGCTGCCCCTGAGGTGACGCGCACGAACGACAGCGACCTCTCAACGGGGAGGGGGGAGCACACCTGTCTGCGAATGGGGTCTTTCAGGGAGGTTGGGGGGAATAGGGAGGGAGTAGGTCTTTGAAGTTCTCCCTCCCAGCTGAGCCGCACTTTAGAAAAGAGGCTGGACTGGGTGTGGGGGTGTTGGGGTGCGGTGGTTCCCCGCTGTTATCCCCACACTCAGGAGGTAGAGGTGGGAAGATCAGGAGTTCAAGGCCAGCCTAGGATACAGAGAATTTGAGGTCATCCTGGGCTACACAAGACCGTAATCTCTCCACCCATTCTCTGGCCTGGGACAGAGCCCCACTGCAGGGGTGGAGGTTGAGGTGAGAGTATCTTCAGGTCAGATCCCCCATCAGAGTATGAACGAATGAACCTACCTTGGGGAGGAGCTGGACACGGCCTGCAGGGGGGTGTGCTCAGTCTGGAGGGTGCTGAGCAAGGGCCATTGGCCCTCCCCCAGCCTCTGGACTCTGAAGGGGTCTGTGCTCTTGCTCATGGGAGTATGCCCAGAAGTGTCTAAGGGTGTCTTTGAAAGGTGTCAGAAGTGGGATCACAGAATCATGGGATCCGGCTGTGTGAGGCTGGTCTACAGTGATTGATAGGAGCATGTGGTCACATGTCCGGCAGTATGGGGAACCCAGCCTAGTACCAGGTCGGTGATGCTTGCAGAGCCCCGCCCAGCCCCTGAATTGAAAGCTGTTCTCAGAATAGACAGTGATGAGGGACCCCAAGCTTGTCTCTAGAAAGCCCTGAAATCTGGGGATGGTTTCCTGTGGATCCCACAATGCCTGCCAAGGTCACGCTGTCCAGCTGAGGCCCAGGTCCCCCCCCTCCCCCCGCATAAAGCAAGGTCTTTCTTCACCTCCTCTGTGAGCAGTTTAAGGTGAAGCACATACACTCCATCCTTCCTCATGCATCCACACTAAATCCAGCCATGTTGCAAGCTTGGCCCCCTCCTGAGAGGATGGCACTTTACAATCTCGACATGCACGAGGCAAATTGGATGGAGGCAGGAGGAGACATAGACGTACAGACAGAGAACAGCCGTTCATTCAGAAACGCGGTAGCTGACCACCGGATGAGGACCACACAGCTGCTCCGATGGTCTTTGATTCCCCTTGAGTACTTGCAGCCGATGCTGCTGTACTCTGAAAGTCTTAGTAACTTGGGTTATCTACTACGGTGGTCCCCACTTTAGCAATGAGGATGCTGAGTGGCCCGCCGGGACCACACAGCTGGGAAACAGCAAAGGTAGGATTTGAACTTGGTCTGCTCACTCCGGCCCCTGGTCTCTACCCCACACAGCCAACCCTGTTCCGAACCTGGAGCCAGAGCTCCCCTGCATTCCTGAGCCCCCCCCCCCCCCCGCGCTTCCCATGTGCTGACCACAATGCTGACCACAATGTCCACCTCCAAGGACTTACCCACACGAGCGTGAAGCAGAAGTTAAGGATGGTGGTTTTGCACAGAGCTAGGGACCTGCCCCTAACTGGGGTTCCCTCCGTCCTGTCGGAGAGATCAATTTGGGGCTCCCACTCCGCCTCCTGTGTGACCATAGCAAGTTGCTTCACGTGCGTGTGAATCTCAGCACTTCGTCTCTGAAGTGGGACGGGTAATAGTGTGTATGTCGTGGGTTAGGAAAGGGTGTCTTGAACGGGACCTGCGCTAGCCTCCATGTGGTTTGACTATCCGCCTTCTGATCGACCTTGGCAGGAAAGGAAGCCCCTTCTGCCTCCCAGGACGCCCCGGGTGGCAGGTGCTTGTACCAAGGTCCGTGGAAAAGTGATTGGGTCAGACTAGAGCTAGCGCATCATCCAGAAGCAGTTTCGTTGTTGCTTACCTATTTTTGTTTTATTTAGTGATTTATGTTTTTCCCCCCACCTGAGACAGGGTCTCTCTCTGTGGCCCTAACTGGTCTCAAACTCATGAAGGGTGCTCCCAACTCAGTCTCCCAAGGGTCTGGGATGACAAGTGTGAGATTCCACACCTGGTATTATTGTACTTATTTGTTTTCATCTCTTAACATTTGCTTACGTGCTTGGAGAGAGGGGAGGGCATGTGGTGGTCCCAGGACCACTTGCTGAAGTCAGTTCTCCCCTTTCTCCATGTGGGATTGAACTCAGGTTGCCCCAAGGTTGGGCACAAGCGCCCTGTATTTGTTGAGCCAAAAATATATATATTTTTTCATTCATCAGAAAGAGAGATGGAGAGAAGAGCTCATGCGTATAGAAGTTTCTTAACTTATTTTTCTCTTTCCACTATCTGGGCTCTGGGACGCAAACTCAGGAGCCAAGCATGTACCAGGCGCCTTCCCTGCGGAACGGTCGTCCTGCTTTATTTATGTTTTGTTTCATTATTTGCCCTTTTGAAACAGGGTCCCACTAGTAGTTGAGACTGACCTTGAACTCAGGACACCCCTCCTGCTTCAGCCATGCAGACCGGAGCCTCCATTCCAGCCCAGTCTAGTTTTGAGGGTGACTCACTTCAGTGTGAGTGGCGCGGCTGAGGCAGGCCAGTGCTCTGGGCCAGGCCGGGCTGGGCCTTTGCTCTTCCGACCCAGTTAGCTGCCCTCTGAGCGGGCCAGCGCCTTCCCGCAAGTCATCCAGCTGGCTATACAGAGGCAAATCCAGCATAGGTCCCCCAATGACCAGCCTGGCCACTGGTACCATAGCTCCTCCACCTGCCCCCTCTCCCAAGCCAGCCTCCCCCACCCCAGCTAAGCACGCAGTCTTCTTTCCTCTCCCCTGGGTTGGGGTCACCAAAACACTATGCCCTAAGTGTTGTGAGAACAGAACTTTCTTTTGGAAGGATCATCCTTGCGCTGGGCATGGAGGGAAAGTGAGGAAAGGGTTGGTGAGGCTTGTGCTTCAAAATGCAATCTGATGGGACAGACACAGCCTCGAAGTAGTCTAATGGAGGAGGCATTGTATGCAAACATGTACACACACACACACACACACACACACACACACACACACACACACGGGGAGAGGGGGACCCAGAGACCTCGCTCTGGAGACCAGCACTGGCTGGTGACTGGAGGTCTGCACTGGCCTAGGCTGGACCCTCATCTGCGCCACTTACGAGTTCGCAACTTGGATAAACCACTTAGACTCTCTGAGCCTCGGTTTCTCCATGGGTCAAATGAGCATCGTCAGCGCTGTGTGGTGGGGTTCCGCCATAGCTGATGGGTCAGACGTCCTCGCCTGACCCACCCTGAGCCAGAGCAGGTGCTCGATAAACCGCGGCAGTGAATCCCGTTGGCATCCGCGGCCTGGTTTAACAGAAGCCTGGCAAGCTGCCTGGAGGCAGTGAGTGTAAGGGCGGGTGTCCGACCCCAGGATGGCAGAGAAGTGGGAAGGAGCTGGGGTATGGGAGGTCATTAGCTGGGGTTAGAGATGGGCTCCCTCAGACCTGGTGCGATAACAGCTTAGAGGGAAGGCGCCTGCGTGCAAACCCAGAGTCTGAGTTCCATCTCTGAAAGCCACATGGTGGATGGAGAACGTAGTGATGTATGGAGACAGCACGGTACCCTCTGACTTCCTTTAGGTACCTGGCATGCAGTGTCTCTCTCTCTCTCTCTCTCTCTCTCTCTCTCATCTCTCTCTTTACATCTATCAATTAAGTAAACAAAATATAAAAAGGAAGGAAGGAAGAAATGAGGTAGGGAGGGAGGAAGGGAAGAGAGCAAAGAAGAGGAGGAGGGAGGGGCAGAGGGGAAGGGAGACCTTTGAGCATCTCCGAGCTACATCACGGCCCAGTGGCTTCTGAACAGACAGTGGACGATCCTGGCGGGGCCTCTGCCCGACTCACCGCGGCGAGGCCCAGGGCTTGTCTTCCGTGGCCTCCCTCTCTAGAGACCTCAGGACAAGCAGCCCAGCTGGGGGGCAGAGTGTGGGAAGAGAAATGGAGGGATGGATGGAGGCTGAGCAGCTCCGTGGCGGGAACGCCGCGCCTGGCGTGACCACCGCCCTGCAGCGGACAAGAAGTGGGCACCGGTCAGGCCGTGAGCCCGTGCATAGCTCAGGGGCGGGCGAGCAAGCGAAGACCAAGCCCAGGGCAGGGTCGGGAGAGGAGATACCCTAACTTCAGGGCATCTGGGTATGTCGCGGCTGGGTGGCCCAGACTTGCAGTGTGTGTGGGGGGGGGACTGTAGGGACCACCTGATTCATTTATGCCCAGAGTCACTTGGCTGCCAGGAAGGTGACATTGGGGGGCTTTGGATCTAGCTCGGGTTGCAGGGGGAAGAGCAGGGTTAAGCAAGGCCCTCCCCCCACTCTCCCCCATCTGCAGCTCTCTCTTCCCAAGTGGCTACAGGGAGCACCCTGGGGACAGGTGGTAACTGTGTGACTAATGCGCTGGGACACAGATCCCCAGAGAGAAGCTTGAGGCTCCGGATAACTCTGAAGCAGTCAGAGGAACCTAAGGGTTTGTGCTACACACTCGTGGTAGAGAAAAGACTACTCAGGCGGCTTTGTGGCCCAAGGAGTTAGGGTCACACACACACAAACACACACACACACACACACACACACACCAGCAGGGACTGTCCCGGAGGCTAAGCTATAAAACCGCTTGGATAATTTTCATAGAAGGTCAAAAAGCAGCTTTGATAATCAGAGGGATGGAGGGGATGGCTGCACAAGACCCTCTTCAAGGTTCAAGGTGATCTTTTCAAGTTGCCATGGAAACCAGAGGTCAGTCACTCCTGTGGCCAGAGGAAGTGGAGGACAGCAGGTCCCAGAGAGGTCAAGGGCACTGGAAAGGAAGGGAGTGTCCTTCCACATGCTGCCCTTGGGAGAGAGCGACACCCCCAAAGCATGCTCTAGTGGCCCCCCTAGGCTTTAGCAGCTCCAGCCCCTCCCCTGGTGAAACTGTGTTTCCGGTCGCCATGGTGGTGATAAGGCTGGGTCCCAGCTGGGCTGAGAGCAGCTTGTGATTTCACCCTGGGCTGGTTCATTACCTGACGTCTCCATGGCAACCAGCCCGTGACATCACAGGGCCAAAGTCCTCCAGGGGGAGAAGATTGACTTTGGCAAGGGCACCTGAGTCCCAGCTGGGGGGGGGGGACAAGAGGCCAGGATCCCACCACCGCCTCAGCACACCTCCTGTGGGCTGGCTGCTCCCCACCTCCTCACCCCTGATCCGCAGCTGGAAACGCAAAAACGGCTTCCGGAGATGATCAGGGACCCTAGAAATAGCACAGCGCCTGCCCAAATTCCAGTATCGGCCTATGTGCAGCTCAGTGGCGTCTAGTGTGTGTGTGTGTGTGTGTGTCTGTGAGACAAGGTTTTGCTATGCCTTCAGGCTGCCTTGACTCTCACTACGCAGTCCACGCTAACTTCAAACTCCTGGTCCTCCTGCCTCAAGTTTTCCTGATGCCAGGATTATAGGCTACACCACCAGGCTCGGCCATTGCTTTCCAATTTTTTTGACTGACCTGTAGAAACAAATTCATTTTATAGTCTTCATCCAGAAAATTCTCACCTGTGGGCATGCAGCTTAAACGGAAGTTTCATGAAACAAGACCAAATCATATGCAGTCTGTCTGTCTGTCTGTCTGTCTGTCTATCTATCTGTCTGTCTATCTATCTATCTATCTATCTATCTATCTATCTATCTATCTATCTATCTATCATCTATCTGTCTGTCTATCTACCTACCTACCTATCTTAACTTACCTACCTACCTATCATCTATCTACCTGTCTATCCGTCTGTCGTCTGTCTATCTATCTATCTATCCATCCATCCGTCTACCTATCTATCTACCTACCTACCTATCTACCTACCTACTTACCTACCTATCTATCATCTATCTGACTATCTATCATCTATCTGGCTATCTATCTATCTATCTATCTATCTATCTATCTACCTACCTATCTATCTGTCATCTATCTGCTTATCTGTCTATCTAGCCATCTACCTACTTATCTATCATCTATCTACCTGTCTCTCCGTCTATCTACCTACCTACCTGCCTATCTATCTACCTACCTACCTATCTATCATCTATCTACCTGTCTCTCCATCTGTCTGTCTGTCTATCTATCCATCCATCCGTCTATCTATCTATCTATCTATCTATCTATCTATCTATCTATCTATCATCTATCTATCTATCCATCCATCGTTATTTGTGTGTGTGTTTTCATGTGGGTGGGCATACAGGTGTGTACAAGCACATATACAAGTGGACACTCGAGTGTGTGTGCCTGTGAAGCCCAAAGGTGACATCAAGAGTCATCCTGGGCTGGAGAGATGGCTCAGGGGTTAAGACTCTACTTCTCAAGCAGAAGGTCCTGAGTTAGGATCCTGGGTCCCACATAAAAAACGCCAGGTGGAAATGGCAGCAGCCTGCATTTCCCGCACTGGCAGGGAGGGGCCTAGGACCAGAGCAAAGGCAATTATCAGGAGGAGGGTGCTGGGTGCGTGCCCAGTCCACCAGGCTGAGGGAATGGGAAGGGACAGGTGTCTTTGAACTTGGCGGTTGAGGGAATCCCTAAAGTACTGCTTTTTGATTAAAGTTCTGCATGGAGCGGGAACCTGCAGCTGGCGGGCAGGAAAGAATCCCAGAAGGAAGGAGGGGACGGCCGGGCACAGACCTTGAGACAGCAGTGTGCGGATCCTCAGGGTCCGTGTGGCCAGAGCAGAGCATGAGGGCTTCTGACCCGTCATAGCAGATCTGCCCTGGATTGGTCTTTTCCACTTCTGGTCCAACCTCCTGACGTAGCCCAGCCGCCAGCCTCCTGGACGAGGGTCTCCTTGTGCTATAAGCAGGCCTCCTCAGGGGACCCCAGCGAGACACAGAGCTCTCCTCCCTGCCCGCTTGGGCCTTGCACATGGGGCAGGGGGGTACTACTCCCTCCCCGCCCTCCCCTGCCCGTCTCTCCCCTGCCTGCCCAGTCAGGTGGTGCACCTGTCCACTGTGGCCTTGTCTTCAGTGGCATCCACACATCCACAGTCATTCTGTGGGATCCCCTCTCGCCACGCAGAAGCGTCAGGTTTGAGGTGAAGGGACTCCGGGCAGCGGGCAGCACAGCCCGCCTTGGAGAGAGGCCACTCACTGTCCACACCCACTACTAGGGTACAGGCATGGGCCCCCAGGCAACCCCTTCTATTGCCCCCTCTACAGAGGAGGAAGTGTCCTGAGAGGGTAGGAAGGGCACAGAGGTGAAGTCACTTCCTTCGGGTCCCATGGTAGCGAAGGACTGGGCCAAGATACGACCCAGCCAGTCTGGTTCCAGATCTTTCCCCCAAAGGGGATTTGGACTCAAGGCAGTCTCCCCAAAGAAACCGTGAGGGGCAGGAGTTGGGAGCAACGCAAGGTGAGGGCTCAGCCTCATCCTGCAGTGGGCGCTAGAGAACAAGCGGAACCGAAATGTCAGATTCCATCAAAGGCTCCGGGTCCCACCCACGCCAGTCTTTGGGAGAGGCTGCGGTAGGGCTGTTGGTTTGACAAGCTGATCTTGAATATCCTCTCTCGTTTTTTTTCCCCTCTAGAGTTTCAGACTTTCAAGTTGTTCCAAAGCCACTGAAGCAATAATCATGAGAACACCTTCCTTTAGGACTCCCAACGCAAAAAAACAAAAACAAAACAACAACAAAAACAAAACCAAAAAACAACTGATAGAAAAAAATGTTTTTGTCCATGGGAATGAAACAGTATAAATTCACAACTTACAAATGAGGGGCACTGCTATCACTTATGTCTTTCAAAGTTTGTTCTTCAAACAGGATCTCACAGAGCCCAGGCAGGGATCTTGACCTGTGTGTGTTTGTGTGTGTGTGTGTGTGTGTGTGTGTGTGTGTCACAGGTCACTGTGTGTCCCTGTGGAGGACCAAGGGTGACTTCGGGAATCATCCTGAATTGCTTCTACCTCATTCTTGCTTAGCTCTGGGATTTACCAGGCTCCACCCACCATTTTCCACCTGATGTTTTTTACGTGGGACATGGGATCCAAACTCAGGACCTTTTGCTTGCGAGGCAGAGTCTTAACCCCTGAGCCATCTTTCCAGCCCACACACCTGGGCTACTAGCTCTCATATGCTGATTTGTATCCTGCACCTTTACTGAGTTGTTTATCAATTCAACCTTTTTTTTTTTTTTGGTGGAGTTTTAGTATTTCTTTATATAAAATAGGAATAATTTGACTTCCTCTTTTTTCTACTTAAATGCCTTTTATTTCTTTTTCTTGTCTTATTGCTGCAGCTAGGGCTGGGCTTTTAAAATTTTTTCCTGATCTTTCTATTTCCAGATCTGTTCACAAGTGCCCACAAGGACTGCCCCAAGCCTCAGGGCACAGACCTCCTGAACCCAGACCTGCCCTCCAGCCACCCAGCCGCCACCCCTGCAGAGCATGTCACCGGCAAGGTACCGGTCATCATCTCTCCTCTTGGGGGGTCCCTGCTCCCTCCCGTCTGGGCCTAGGACTCCCTCCAGTAAGCAGAAACCACGCCCACGTCCTTCCCTGCAAAGCCCAGCCTCTCTCTGGGCGCCGCAGGACGTGTGGTTCAGTTGGACGAAAGTCTGCCTTGGATTGGGGGGGTTCAGGGGGCCGTCAGCTTGTTTAGAAAGCACAATCCCACCTTGAAATTCTTCCCACTTAAGTTAACTCACCCTTGAAGACGGCGGGCTGGAGAATAAAAGCTGGGGGATTCTCGGTCCACGTTGATTGGGACAGTGCAACCAGAGGCCCAAATTCCGGTTTATAATTTTCATTTGGCTTGAAACAGTTGACAAAATTAGGTTGCTTTTTTTTCCCCCTTCAAAGCACAGACTGCTGGCTAAGCGCTGTGCCGGACGGGACTGAGTCACGCGTTTCGCCAGCACCTGTGGCTAATGACGTTGCTGCTCTTCTCCAGAGCGGGAACTTGAGGTTGGAGATGCGAAGTCGCTAGTCTAGACATCCAGGAAAGGGTGGAGCACCCAGCCTGGGTCTGCTCTGTCCCTGTATCAACTGCCTCGCCTCCCGGCCACTGTGCCCCGCCTTCTTTCCTGTATGCCAGGGGACGGCAGGCATGGCCCCGAGTGGGTAGACCCTGACCCCATGGAGCACCACGGGGTCGACCCACCCCTACCTCGACCCCAGGGGCTCCAGGACTCAACTGTGCGCTGTGCAGCGAGCCAGTGCTGAGCGGTCCCCTCTTTCCTCTTGCCGTAGGACAAACAGATGGATTTCTGTTGGGATCCTTGGCAGGTCAGTGCACTTGCCACAAGTCCCTCTCTCCGCTGTGCCCAGCCCAGCCCCACTGTCTTGCCAGCCCTGAAGTGTGTGTCGGGGGATCTCTTGGGGTGGGTAGGACCTTTGCCCTTCTGAGTCCCGTCACTGCCCACCGCCCGGGATGGATGAGATGGGGACGGCATGATGGGGAGACGCCCTCTGACTGATTGTTCTTCCTGTCCCCTCCCCCTTCTTGTCCCCCTCCCCCCTTCCTGTCCCCCTCCCCCCTTCCTGTCCCCCCTCCCCTTCCTGTCCCCCTCCCCTTTCCTGTTCACCCTCCCTCTTCCTTCCGTCCCCCTCCCCTTCCTGACCCCTCCCCCTTGCTGTTCATCCTCCCTTCCTGTTCCCCTCCCCCTTCCTACCCTCTCCCCCTTCCTGTCCCCTCCCCCTTCCTGTCCCTCCCCCTTCCTGACCCCTCCCCCTTCCTGTCCCCCCCTCCCCTTCCTGACCCCCCCCCCCTCCCTTCCTGACCCCCCCCTTCCTGACCCCTCCTTCCTGTCCCCCCTCCCTTCCTGTCCCCCTCCCTTCCTGTCCCCCTCCCCCTTCCTGACCCCCTCCCCCTTCCTGTCCCCCTCCCTTCCTGACCCCCTCCCTTCCTGACCCCCTCCCCTTCCTGTCCCCCTCCCTTCCTGTCCCCCTCCCCTTCCTGACCCCTCCCTCTTCCTGTCCCCTCCCCCTTCCTGTCCCCCTCCCCTTCCTGTCCCCCCTCCCTTCCTGTCCCCTCCCCTTCCTGTCCCCTCCCCTTCCTGACCCCTCCCCTCCCCTTCCTGACCCCTCCCCCTTCCTGACCCCTCCCCTTCCTGACCCCTCCCCTTCCTGACCCCTCCCCCTCCTGCAGAGGTGTTTCCAGACCACCAATGGCTACTTGTCTGGCGCCAGAGCCTGCCCCAGCAACTACAGCGTGGCCGCACTGGCCACCTCATCCCTCGTGGGTAGGTCCCTAGTTGCCCCCTCATCCAACCCTTAGGGAGTGCAGACCCACGCACCCCAGGGCTGCGGCAGAAGGCAGAGATTGTGACATCCCTGTTGAATTCAGCTCTGACTAATTACAAGACTTGGGGCTGCGTTCCTGTTCCCAGGGGTCAAGTTGCTAGGCTCTGGGGAAGGTCCCAGGGGAGGGCGCAGAGGCCAGGGTACAGATGTGTCTGCAAGGTCTCCCACGTCACTTTGGGTGGTATGCCCTAGAAGCAGAGCCTAGGTAGGGAACGGGGTGTCCTTTGAGATTGCTGTGGGAGGAACCCTGGGGAGGCAGAGAAGCAGGAGGCGTGGGCCCCGGGGCGGGGTGGGGGTGGGGGAGGATTGCTGCTCAGTGAGAACAAGGTGGGGGGGCGACAGGCCCTCAGGGGGCAGCGGTTGTAGGGGTGTCTCCCTGCCTCCGCCTGCCTGCCTGGTTCTCTGCAAGCAGCGTGGCCCGCAGACTCAGAGGCACTGGGAGACTAGGTGGCTGTTTGGTCCTGAGCAGGGCTGCATCACCTGTAACGTCTGTGAGGCAGCTGCAAAGCTGTCAGTTCTCCAGAGAGGGCGCCCCGCGAGCCAGCAGCGGGACCCCAGAGGCCTCTGGGAGGAGCACAGGCTAGGAAGGCGATCTGGTGCTCCGCCCTCTGCTCCCAGTGGCCTCTGCCCGGCCTTTCCTGGCACTTCGGCCCTCCAGTCTCCTCCCACCGCTTTACCCCCCCACCCACCAGATCCCACTGGATTTCCAGAGGGCCCCCCCATCTGCAAAGCTGCCCTCAACTCAAACCTGCCCCCTTCGAAATACCCTGCCAGCCAGGGCCCCAGCTCTGGGAGCAGGTCTCCCCTTCTCCCCCACGCTTCTGTCCCACATTTCCTGTTCCTTATTCTTCGCGGGCGCCTCTCACTCCCTGAAGCCTTGAGCGTGCTTGTCTTCGCTTTTCCTGCTGCTGTGATAAAATACCCGGCAGAAGCATCTTCAGGAAGGGCGGAGTCATTTCAGCTGACACAGTTCAAGGCACAGTCGCCCTGGCAGGGAAATCGAGGCAGCAGGCGCTCCGGGCAGCGGGTCACGTGGCGTCCACAGCCAGGGATGGATGGATGCTAGTGCTCAGTGGTCCAGGATCCTCTGCCCTGGGGCTGCCCTCAGTAAAACCCTAAGGCTTTGACAGTAACTAAGAGGATTCCTCACAGACGTTCCTGGAGGCTAACCTTAATCTAGACAGGTGCTGGGAGGTCCTCTCTGGCGCGTGAGGCTGACAGTTAACACTAACCATCACGGCCGGTTAGAAATTCCTCCCAGATTCACAGGAATCTGGTGTGCTGGGGATGGGTCCTTGGGAAGGCGGGGCAGGCAAAGGGGCGGAGCATATGAGTGGCGTGTGGAGGCACAAAGTCTGGGGAGGGCACGAGGCAGGGCACAGGGCAGTCCGTCCTCAGAGGCATTGAATGCTTACACGATGGGGTGCAGACCACGGAGCACAACTGAGGTATTGGGGTGCCTTGAGCTGGGTCCTCTTTGGGGACAGTCACCCACCGATTGTCCTTGGCCCCAGGGGTGGTACAGAGCATCAAGGACCACATCACGAAGCCCACAGCCATGGCCCGGGGCCGAGTGGCCCACCTCATCGAGTGGAAGGGCTGGAACGCCCAGCGGTCGGCCTGGCAGCTGTCCCCCTTCGAGGATGACCATTACTGCTGTCTGTCGGATGAGCTGCGTGAGGCTCGCTTTGCAGCAGGTCCGTGGGGGGCGGGCGGGAGGGAGGGAACAAGGGGGGGTGGGTGGGGACAGACCAGCTCCCTGTACATGAAGCTGGGTCCTTCGGGGACGAAGGTGACCCCGTGGGCGTTCTAAGCAAAGACAACCGAGGCCTAGGAGGGGAGCCGGGGTAGGGAGGAGCCGCCCGTTTGGGCACAGTCTCCTCCCCCTAATTCCCCACTGAAGCCATCATGCTGCCCCCTAGGGGTGGCAGAGCAGTTTGCCATCACAGAGGCTACGCTGAGCGCCTGGTCCTCCCTGGACGACGAGATGCTTCACCTGGAAAACAGCCCTCAGGACGCCTTCCAGCTCCAAGGTACAGCCTGGGGCACCAGGACCCAGCCTGGGACACCAGGGCCCAGCCTGGGACATCAGGGCCCACGGATGGAGACAGATGACTCGGCCGACCACCTGAGCGTAGCCTCAGGCAGCCCCTTCCTCCCCTAACCTTAACTTCATCCCCAGCAAAGTAGGACTGGTGATCCCTGTCTGCCCCTTGTCGTGAACAGAAAGGAGGGAACGGGGTGAAGTGGCTCGAGAGTCCACTGTACAGGGGCATCTCGGGTGCCAGAGTCACTGTCGCGATTTTACAAATCAGGAATCGGAGATTTAGAAACTTGCTGCAGGGCCTGGGGAGATGGTTTGGGAGTTTTAAGCCATTGCCTCACAAGCAAAAGGACTTGAGTTCAGATCCCACATAAAAATAGAAGGTGGAAATGGTGATTCTGGCCCTGGAAAGCAGAGGCTGGGAAACCCCAGAGCAAAGCAATAAGGAGATAGAACAATCTGGGATGATTCCCGAAGCCACCCTTGGGCCTCCACGGGCACACACATTCAAGTGTGTTTTGGACACTCAGGTTCACGTACACATGCATGAACAATTGCCAAAAGGAGAGACAGTTGCTCCAGAGTCACAGCCGGGGTGTCCGAGCCCCGATTTCACTCTGCTCCCTGCCACAGGTGGGAGGAAACTGGGCTTAGATTCAGTGACTTGCCCGGGATCACACAGCTCTGCAGTGGTTGGACACGCTCCCGTCCCTTGTCCCAGCTCTCACACTCAGAGGGGGGGAGCAAGTGTGCAGGACTCCATCCCTCCCGGCACCCTCTTTTCGTGTTCCAGACCTGGAGACCCTTTACCTTCAGGACGGCCTCCTGAGTGGCCCTTCGCAGGACGACAGTCTCCTGGCCTGCTCCCCGGGCCTCTCCCCGATGACGGCTGGCCTTCCGCGGAGGAGCTCCCCACCCCCACCCAGCAGCACCGGCAGCGGCTCCCTGGGGGTCCCGGCTCTGATGTCGGGGTACGCCTGCACGGTTCCCTGCCTTCTGTGGACAGCGGCTCCCTCTCGGAGGAGGAAGATGAGGTGTTCTACAACTGAGACCTGGCTGGGCCGGCCCAGTGCTCATTCATCTGCCCGGGCTCACTGTGGGGCTGGTCTAGCTAGCACTGGCTCTGCGGGGTCTCTGCCCTTGGCCTTCTCCAAGATACTCAGCAGACACCAGGGCAACTGGCCCAGACGAACTGCCAGCCGGCCCTGAAGGAGACACTGTGAAAAGACCAGGAGGCCTTTTGGGAGAGAGTCGGCGCCCGGGCTCCGTCTCTCCCGCTCGACCTGTGCGTCTGTGGCTTGGAAGGGGGCTGCTGGCTGTGTAGCCGAGTGGTCCTTCCGTCCTTTCCATTCTTCTGTCCTCCCTCTCCCTTTTACCAGCTTCCTGTGTACCCCTCTGCTCCCCACCCAAGGGGGCCCGTGTCTCCTCCCTCGCACCCCGCTCATGTCCATCCAGGTTCTACAATGACATTAAAGAGGTGGATTCATCCTTGATGAACTTGGCCGGGTCTTGCCTGGGAAGGCAGAGTGCTGATCTGGAGACGATCTGGGGGTTGAGATGGCTCCAACCCCAAGACACAAACAGGCGTGAGGTCCCAGTGGAGGGTGCCCAGAGTTTATCAGCTCCCCCAAGGAGTCACACCCAGGGACCCTACTTTACCAGCCAAGGAACACAGGCCTAAACGGCAAGACTGTCCCCAAATGTCCACAGCGCTACCCTGAGAAAGAGCACCCTAGGACACGTGGAGGACCCTCTGTCTCCCTCCTGTCTCCTTGCCGGGAAGTAAGCCTGAGCCCAGCCTGCGACACCCTTGCGACCATCACCTGTTTCCCCAAGGGCTCACCCTGAGCCAGCAGTGAGGACCCAAGGGGGGCAGGTACGCAGTCTTGAGGGACAGGAGGGGTGAACGGCCTCTCTGGGCATCGCTTTATTCTTCTCTAGAGGGGCTGGTAGGAAACAGGCAATGCCGGAGGCGCATGCAATTGCCCGGGGTGTGGCCCCCACCAGGGTCTCTGTTCATGCTCTCAGTTCTGTCCATGGTGGGATTCGTCCCTTGGGCCCAAAGTTGTGAGTGTGGGGTCCTCTTCAGCACTGGGCAGAGCTGCCTGCTGGGCCCAGCAGAGCTGGGCTGGACGGGCTGTGCAGTAGTAGGGAGAGAGGCCCAACTCTGCCCAGCCCCAGGCACCGGGCAGCTGGTGCGGTTTTCCAGCCCCCAGCGGGGCTCACTTGGGGGCGGGTGGATTGACAAGCGTGGAAATGGCTTTCTTCAGCTGCAAGGGTGGGAAAGGGGCGGGGAGGAGTCAAAGAGGAGGTGGAGACAATCTCTAAGGTGCCTCCCCCCAGGGGTAGGATCTGGATGCACTCAGAGTAGGAGCCCTCCCATGACATAGTTGGGGGTGGCTGAACCCTGAGAGTGGCAGGATGGTGATTCGGGTCCTCGATCCAGTGCACGTAGAGCCAAGAAGCGGGGCCGTCAGAATTCTATAAAAGCTCCCAAACTCTGCAAAGCCTTGCACCGCCCCCAAGACCCTGGTACCTCCACCCAGGACACAGAGCCCACAGCTCTGCCTCGCGAGGTCACGAACAGCGACTGAAGGTTCAGCAGCTCAAAGAGGCTGTGCGTCTGGAAGGGAGATTGACAGGAAACGCTGGGCAGGGGGGACCCACAAGATGAGTGGAAAACTAGGGACTTGACTTGCAATGCCCACTCCGACCACCAGGAGGAGGTAGAGTTCCAAGCAAGCAGCTGGGTGAGAAACCTGTATCCACCGTTATCCCTCCTCACGGGCATCGCCCAGCCCGTAGCGCACAGTTTGTCCCTAGCCTGCTTCCACTCTTCTCCCGCCTTGTGTACCTGTCTTGTTCTGAGTGGCTGATTGGCACATGCCAGAGGGTGGCGACCCTCAGTTGGGGTCCCCTGTGAATTGCTTTGAACGGACACTATTTACCCAGAAGCATGCTTCCCAAGCTCTCCAACCTCCTGAGCCCCACGGCGGTCCACTGAGAAACCCTCACAGTGAGAGGCTCAAAAATGTGGGGGGGGGCTGAATGGAGCATTTCACAAGGGTGAGAAAACAGAGCCGGAGGTCCCCCATCAGGCCCTGCACCCACACTCTCCAATTCTTCCCTTACCTGATACAGGGAGGTCTCTGGGGACAGCTGCAGGGTCACTGGCCGCGTGCGGCAGCCCCCGGCCAAGATGTCCTGGAGACAGCGCTGGGGATGGGGGAAGGATCGTGGGGGTCTGAGCCTGTGGTTCCCAGGCTCTTGCTGCCTGGCTGCCTCTCCCCAGGAAGTCAGCCAGCCTCCATCCTGTCCCCACACCTGGCAGGAGAACCCACCTGCTGGCCTGGAGCCCAGGAAGCTGGCTCTGCCTGGAGGGCCTGTACCAACTGGGTCCTCTCCACGCTGCCCACCAGGGTCTGACATGCTGTCGAGTTGGGGGGGGGAGAGACAGAGAGGGAGAGAGAGGGAGAGAGAGGAGAGAGAGGGAAAAAGAGGGACAGAGAGAGAGAGGAAGAGAGGGTCACGGAGAAGGAAGTCACGTTGCTGAGCAGCTGCTCCGTGCCAAGGACAGTGCTGGGTGGGCTCGGGGCTCTGTGGACACTCAACAGCACCCCATGAACTGTCAGACCCCTTTTTGCTCAATTTACAGAAGTGGAAACTGAGGGTCAGATGAGCTAATCCTTGCCTGAAAGTCACTCAGCTTTCACGTGGATGTGGGCAGCTGGGGGTGGCTGGGCAAGGCCGTTGGTCGGCCCCCACTAAGAGTCCCCACTTTGCAGGTCCTCTTGGCAAGAGGAAATAGGGACAGTGGATCTCTTGGTATCTGGGTGCCACAGCCATTCTCTCTCGCCTGTAGTTACATCTGGGTCACACTGATGCAGTAGTGAACCCAAGAAGTCTGGCTCTGAGGAAAGTCAACAGCAGCCGACGGCCTGTTGGACCCTTATCGCTCGGTTACAGAAGAAATGGAGCTGAGAGACATGCAGGTGCCAATTGTCCCGAGTGTTCCCAGTCACTCGATTTCAGACGGGAATGATTGGCAGCTCAGTGTAGCTGAATCCTCCTTGGCCAGAATTCTAAGACCTACTCACAGGCTGCTTTACAAAAGCCTTCCTGTTTCTTAACGTGACACTCGTCCTGAAGGTAAGATGTCTGTGTCTATTTATCCACAAACGAGCTGAAGCGCAGAAGGGTAAGAGCCGTGCCCAAGATCACACAGCTGTCCAGCTGCACAGCTACACTTGGGGGGAGGTCTTAGAGGAAGGCAGAAGGGGGACGTCCACCCCCTCTCCCAGACAGCTACCCTCCCTGCTTCCGGCTTCACACCTGTGCTTTCCACCAGGGGGTACTGAGCCTCGTCTGTGGAGGTCACGACCTTGACCACCTCCTCCAGCGGCAGGTCCTTGGCCAGCGTGGTGATGTCACGGTTCATGAAATGCTCCACAGTCACGGGGTGGGAGCTGTGGGCAGATGAAAGTTCCCATCAGCTCCTGGAGTGGGGGTATCAACCACTGGGACCCAGCAGAGGCCTGCAGGGTGTTGGGGGGGGAGATAAGGGGAGATCCTAGGCCCCGTGTGGGATGGTTGATATCGTCCAAGCGACAAGATCTAGAATCCTGGCAGCCACAAGCCTTTGGGCATGGTTGTCAGGAAGCTTCTAGATTGGGTGAACTGAGGTGAGAAGACCAGGCAGCCCTGCGGGTGGCAGTTTCATTAAGTTGCATGAAAAGGAGAGCGAGTTGAACACCAGGATTCCCGTCTCTCCCTCCTGACTGGCGGCCACATGACCAGCTGTCTCCGTGACTTCCCCACCGCGCGGTCCCCTCAGACTCTGAGCCCAAACCAACCTTCCTTCTTTGTTCCCGCCTCAGATATTTTCTTGCAGCAAACAGAAAGGTAACTAATAACCTCGGGGTTGGCGAGTGGGCGGTCGGGGGGCTGAAGGTCCTCAGGTGACTGACTCTCAGGTGCTAGAACCATCTCACTAGGGGAGCCCCCGGCCCCTGTCTCCCCAGCAAGCTCCACTGGAGTCTGTAGCATCCTGCAGCCGTCCCTGAATATGTGCTTTTGATGCTGATTGTTCTTCGTTAGTTTATTTCCTTTTTCCTTTCTTTCTTTCTCTCTGTCTTTATTTATTTTAAATTTTTTTATTATTTATTCAAGTGCGTGTGTGTGCGTGTGTGTGTGTGTGTGTGTGTGCAGAACCACAGGTGAATTCGGGAACCACCATGGACGCCTCCATCTCCTTGTTTACTCTACCCGGGGATTCACAGGCTCCGCCCTACCAGGACCAGAAACGCAGGCCGCCCCTGCTTCTGCCCGGCATCTATACGTGGGGTCGAGGACCGAACTCAGGACCTTCCGCCTGCAAGGCAGAGGCTTAACCCCTGAGCCACCTCTCCAGCCCCATATTTTGTTTATTTTTTTGAGATAGGGTCTCATCATGGAGACTTGGTTAGCCTGGACTCACAGTGATCCATCTGCGTTTGCTTTGCAGGTGCTTTGATTACAGACATGAGTCACCAGGGAGAATTTCACTGGAAGAAATCGTGCGTGCGCGCGTGGTGCGCGCGTGGTGCGCGCGTGGTGCGCGCGTGGTGCGCGCGTGGTGCGCGCGTGGTGCGCGCGTGGTGCGCGCGTGGTGCGCGCGTGCGTGCGTACAGGGGAAACTTAAAGTTTGAAAAGCATGAGAAAAGCCGCAGATGACAAAATCGAGGTTTAGAATAACAACGAACCCAGCTTGCGGCCAGAGCCAAGGGCTCTTGGAGCCTCGGAAGCCCCGTGTAGCTGGGCAGCTGGGGGCGTCCGCTCGGCAGGAAGGAAGACAGGGCTTTTCCCACCTGGTCCTCCAGCTTCCAATATGGCCCTGGGCGACCCCAGCTCCCTCACCCAGCACGTGGGGTTTAAGGAAGACTGAGGACGCGATAACAGCTCTGTCACCCCACATCCAAAGTCAGCGGCAGGCAGGCACTCAGGGGTCCCAGCCCCTGACTGCTCTGGACCTCATCACTCGGAGGGGCCGACTCACCCGAGCTTGCGGCCCCGAATCCACGGCAGGTACGGCAGCTTCTTGGCAGCGATGGTGCCGTCGTAGAACGAGGGCTGGAAGCTCTGGCAGATGGCGTTGGCCGCCAGCACCGCCATCAGCACGGGCAGCGCGTGGACGATCTGGCCGGTCAGCTCGAAGGCCAGCAGCGCCGTGGAGACGGTGTGGGTCACGGCCCCCGAGAAGGCGGCGGCCCCTGTGGGGACGCAGCCGGGTGAGGCGGCTCAGAATGGGGTTCGGGCTCAGCCAGCAGAGCAAAGCTCAGTAGTAGTCAGAAAGCATATCTGGGCCCGCCAAGGAGAGAGGGACCAAGAGGGGTGTGGGATGGAGAAATACACAGGGCTTAAGAGACTGCCGTGAGGGTCAGACAGGGAGGCTCAGAGAGGGGACAGGCCTGCATGGATAGTGGGGTGCAAATCAGCCCCCTCCGCTGCAACCCAGCCCCACTCACCTGCCAGAGCATAGCCGCCAGGCATGATGGGGTTGATTTCACCTCCAGCCACGATGCCCTCAGGGAAGGCGAGAGAGAGGGCCTCGCCCAAGAGGCGCCCGACTGCGGCTCCTGCCACAGACCCAGGGTGAAGGGGGCAGCCAGGCTGACCTGACCCCTAAGACCTTCAGCCCCTGCCGCCACCACGGTCAGTACCACCCCCAAAGGGAAGAGGTATGGGCAGCCACGGCCAGACTCACCAATGATGAATACGGGCATGAAGTACCCAGCGGGCATAGGGATGGTGGTGGCCAGAATCAGCATCCAGAACTGTGCCAGGTTGGGACAGGAAGGCAGAGGCGGAAGTTGCAGGTGATAGAGCCAAGTGAGCAAGCGGGGCGGGACTGGGGGGGCTCCAGGGAACAGAGCTCAGCCTGTGCCCATGCCCACGTCTGGCATTAGCGGCAAGAGCCAGGGAAGGAACTAGGGGCTGATAAAGTGCCCACTCTGTGCCAGACACATGCTAAGTACTTTCTTTTTCCTCTTTCCATCTGCATGTAGATAGAGAAGGTAGCTCCCCGCCTTCAAGGTGAAGAATCGGGGGGAGTGGCCAGAAGCAGAGGGACCAGGTCAGATCAGGAGCCAGGATAGGAGCGGGCAGGGCTCCAGGTCCAGAGGAATGCCCATTCCATTCTGCCCACCCGGGCACCCACCTTCATGACCAAGAAGAAGGCCAGCGTCCCGAAGACCGTGAACCGCGGGTGACACCACTCCAGCCACAGGTTCTGGGGGTCGGGCTCGGGGGGCCAGGCCGGGGACGAGTTCCGGCTCATCAGCGCCCAGGACTTGTTGTCGAACAGCGAATCCAGATGCTCCTTCATGGACAGCTGGGGCAGAGGCAGAGACAGCTCACTGTGTCCCCAGCTGCCCCTCCTCCCACCCGAGCTCAACCTCCCAGCTGGGGACCCCCAGGGACTCCGTCCCCACCCTGGCATTGCAGAACTACAGGCTCATCATCTGAGAAGTGACCCGCGGCCATCTGCCTTAGAGGGTTTGGGGGACTGAGCTGTGATGCACAGGGGGAGCAACAAAGAGGGGCTCCCCGTCTCCACCAGCCAGCTCAGCGGTCCTTACCCGAGCGGCCATGAAGCGGCCCACGCCAGGGGGGTAGGTGATGGAGGCCAGGACCAGAGCAGCCAGAGCCGAGTACAAGGGCTTGCTGTGGGGGAGGGGAGCTCTAGCATTCCTTCCTCCTTTCCTCATGTGTGGGGTTTGGGGGGCAGACATTCCCCAGCAGGGGCGGGCCCACCATCTTGGGGTTCATACTGTGGAAAGAGCTGGGAGGAGGGGGAGGAGAGCAGCAAAGGAACTGCCAGATCCCTCCAGGAAAGCGGCAGGCGGGGTGCGCCCAGGAGACCTGATTGTGGGGGGAGGTGTGAATGGGAGACTGTCGGGGACACGGGTGGTCTGGGAGAAAGAACTGGTCAGAATATTTGCCTTGCTGGTCTAGGGCTGAGGAGGAAGGCCACGGGAGGGGTGCAGGGGTGGGGGGAGGGCAGGAAGCATGTGGGCAGGGAGAGAAGGGGTCCGTGCGGGGCTGGGATGCTGGCGAGTGGACAGTGTCTGGGATTTGGCACAGCGAGGGGGTGGGGACACTGAGTAGGTGATGATGGGGGTTCAGGGGTTAGTGTGAGGCCAGCGGTTCAGAGGTTTGGGAGTGGGGGAGCCCCCAAGCCCCAGCCCACCTGGTGGCCAGCAGTTTGGAGGTGTATGGGTTGGTCTTGATAAAACGGAGGAAGGTCCTCTGGCAGAAGAGGTAAACGCAGCTCAGGACCCCACAGATGGCCCTGGAGGTGGGGCGAGTCCTGCCTGAGCGACCCCAATTGGCACCTAGAGGAGCCCGTCTGGCCCCTTGGAGCCTGAGGCCACACTCACCCCAGGGCCACGAAAAAGAAGATCTCAGGCAGGTCGAAGGGTACGTCCACCCGGAAACTGGTCTTGTAAATGGAGGTGATGGTCTCTAGGGAGGATGAGAGGGGTCTCAGCGTCATGCCCCCCCACACCCAAAGTGTCTCCCAGAACAACTTGGACCTGATGCCAGATGTCCCTGACCTGCAGTGCCCATGCCCTGCCAGCTTGGGCTTCTTCCTTATGGCCTTCCTTCCTTCCCACCCAGCATGGCAGCCCCTCTGTCTCCCTGGAAGTTGAAGGGAGGAAAGAGGAAGGGTGAACAGAGAGGATAAGGAGGAAGGAGGAGGACTGAGGGAGGAGGAGGAGAGGGGAGGAAGAGAGGGGAGGAGGGGGGAGGAGAGGAGGAGAGAAGAGAGGAGGAGGGAGGAGGAAGGAGGAGGACTGAGGGAGGAGGAGGAGAGGGGAGGAAGAGAGGGGAGGAGGAAGGAGGAGGACTGAGGGAGGAGGAGGGGAGAGGAGAGGAGGAGGGGAGAGGAGAGGAGGAGGGGAGAGGAGAGGAGGAGGGGAGAGGAGAGGAGGAAGGAGGAGGACTGAGGGAGGAGGGAGAGGAGAGGAGGAGGGAGAGGAGGGAAGAGAGGAGGGAGGAGGAGGACTGAGGGAGTAAAAGGAGAAGGGAGGAGGGAAGAGGAGATAGGGGAGGAGGGAAGAGGAGGTAGAGGAGGGGGAAGGAGACAGGAGGAGGGGGAGGAGAGAAGAGGACTGAGGGGGGAGGAGGAGGAGGAGGGTGACCACTATGGCCCAGGCCGCCAGCTCACCCTGCTCACTGTTGAAGACCGCGAGGAGGCGGAACATGAAGGCCCCGCACGTTGGCGGACAAGAAGCCCACTCCAGTAATCCCAGACGGTGATGAAGTGGGAGGACATGACCTCGATGCTGAACAGGACACCTGGGGGGCACACGGCTCAGGGGACCCCCGTCTCCTGGTTGCAGGATGCGGGGTCGCACTCTCCCTGACCCTCTCTGGCCTGCTCTCTGGCCTCCTGCACAGCCAGGGCCCCCCAGTCTCCCCTGATCTCAGCTGAACTGGCTCACAGAGGTGAACTCACTGGCCAGGACCACGGGGTGCCTTCAAACCCACATGTGCCCAAGGGAGACCTGGGGCAACCAGAGAGCCCACCCCACCCCACCCTGGGCTGGCTGCGCAGGCGGCTCAGCTGGGTTCCAGAACCGGCTGGAAGGTCAGGTCAGGCTGTGGAAGCGGACGGGGGTGGGGGGGCGCTCCAGGGCCCAGGGGGAACCGGGAGGTCTCACCACTGAAGGGCGCGGCGAAGACCGTGGCCACGCCCACCGCTGCGGCCGCCGCCAGCATCTTCTTGTCCTTGGTCTTGCTCTGGGGAGAACCAGGCCCGGGCGCAGAGTCAGACCCCTCTCCTCCCCTTCACTCCCAAGGGAGCCTTCCCAGTGCCCCTCACCTCAGATTCCCCGATGGTCCCGGTGCGCACGCGGCCCAGGTAGGCAGCGATCATCACACTCAGATGCACGAAGGGACCCTGTGGGGGTGCGGGGAGGAGGGGGCGCTGAGAGCAGAAGGCCAGAGCTCTGGGGAAGCTGGTCCTTCCCCCCCCCATCCAACACCATATGGCATCTCCACTCACTGTGGAATTTTGATCTACACAGCCCGGGACCCCAGGACCATACTGAGTTGAATTTTTATCATATCTTGTGACCGAGCTGTGCCCTCCCCCCAAGACGAGTCTATCTGTGGCAGGAGATGGAAAAGACAGGGGAGGAAGGCAAGAGGGCAGAGGGGCTGCCCCGCCCTTACCACTTTGCCCAGGAAGATGGTGCTGCCCGTTGCCAGGGTGCAGGAAAGGCCCACCACCTTGGCCCCGAAGTTCTTGATGTCCAGGTAGTCCTCCAAGACCACCCCCGACAGGATGGTCTTCAGCTCTGGGATCCCAGACCCTGGGGCAAGGAAGACAAGATTTGGATTCTCTCTCTCTCTCTCTCTCTCTCTCTCTCTCTCTCTCTCTCTCTCTCTCTCTCTCTCTCTCTCTCTCTCTCTCTCTCGTCTCCCCCCCCCCCATCTCATTACGTAGTCCAGGCTGGCCTGAAACTCAGTCATCCTCCTGCCTCTACGCCCGAGGGCTGGGATTACAGGTGTGCACTATCGCACCCAGCTTCGATGCACTGCTCCCTGGTGCACACGGCACTCTCCACAGTACACTTCCTGGGGCGCTTTACACGCCCTGCAAGGGGGGGACTCAAAGCCCCAACTGCCAGAGGAGGAAGCCGAGGGCCACATCAGGACCTGGATGGGGACCCAAGGTGAATTGACAGACCATCGCCACATATACCTAGAAGATTCCCCCTGGCCTTCCAATGGAAGCAGCTGTGTGTGTGGGGGGGGGCTGGGTGAGAACATTCCTGGCAGCAGCTGTGACCCTATAATGATGAGCCCAGAGGATCCTGGTGAAGTCCGGCATTGCTACAGGTGACCCTGATCCCCTTCTGCCCTCTCCCTATGGGGGTGACTTTGGATATGTCCCAGCCCCTCTAAGCCTCCTTCTCCTGCGCTACCACGGGGTCACGCCTCCCTGCTTTGTCCTCCGAAGTTCCCGCAGGATGCTCGTGGGAACCGCATAGGAGACGGCGGCTCACCTCCAGAGAAAGGTGTGATGCTCTGCTGAGAAGCCCGAGGAGAAGGACAGGAGGGCCACGGGGTACACGGTCCAGGAGAGGTAGCGGAGCAGGTGGCCGTCCCCGACCTCCGCGTACAGCCACTTGTGCGCTGGGGGGGACCAGCGATCAGGGAACCTGTCACCGTCTCCGCAGCCCTTGGGGCCAGACCCTGGGGGGGCCCACTTACAGACCAGGAAAGGGGTGCTCAAGTGGGTGGAGGAGGACCAAGACCCTGGGTCTAGGTAGCAGTCTTCCTCTTCCTAGCTGGGGCCCTCGATCAGGCCACTCAGCATTCGGAACCTCGCTTTCCCCCTGTCCAGTACCCAGTCCTGGTGCCTGTGCCCAAGGGGGATGGGGTGAGGCCGCGTGCCCGCCCCATCATGGCAGCCGAGTGCCTAGTGAAAGTGGGTTCCCAGTGAGCAGGCACAAGGAGAGAGGGGGTGAGGAGCAGGGTGGCGTGGATGGGGGGCAGCAGCCAGCAAAGGAACAGCTCCTAAGAGCATTCGGGGCCCCTCCACATTGTGCAGGAGAGACCCAGAGAAGGGCAGAGGCGGCTCGGAGTCATGCAGCAGGTGTGACCAGGACAGCATCCGCTGCAGCCCGGCCAACCCGGGCCCCGCCCCCAGCCCATTTCCCCTGGTCCAGGTCCAGCTGGCACCCCAAGCCTGCGCAGGAATCCATCGCCCAGAGCGGGTGTGCGTGTGCTGACCGCGCCTCACCTCGGACCACGCGCCCGATGGCAAAGTTCATGGCGTAGCTGATGAGCGCCATGAGCGCGCCCAGAGCCATCAGGAAATACCAGTCCTCACCCACGCGGAACAGCCGCGCTTTCAGCCACACCAGGGCCCCTGCGAAGGACACTGGGGTCACAGCCCCTTCCCTGGGGGCTGCCCAGGCTCTGGGCAGAGAGGGGAGGGCCAGGGGCTGGGATCCCAGGGCTGGGGTCTCTACAGAAGGCCTTCAATCAATCTCCCCACCTCTGTCTACACTGAGGACTTCTAGAATTGGCCCAGGGGACAAGGAAGAGCTCAGGGGCTGGTCTGTGGCTTTGAGACCATGAGGGTCTCAAGACCCCTGCGTTCCCCCCCCCCAGGGCCTGCAGAACCATCTATGTGCGCTCTGGGCCCACGGCGCTACTCTTGGCAGCTGGCTGCAGCTGGCCCTCGCTGGCTGTGCCCACCAGTACCTGGGGCTGAGCTTTATCTTTCTGGGGTCCCTGCCTTCTTTGCCCCCGTAGTAGGGACAGTCAGGTTCAGAGGGGCAGACCCTTCCCTCCTCACACCCCAGAGACTCTGGATGGCAGCGAGGGAAGGGGACGGGGGCTGGAGGAGCGTCGTCCTGGCGTCCACGGGGAGGGAAGGAGAGGTCACTCACCTCGGAGGCCTCGGCGGACGCGGGGACACGGGCCCCACAGCTCTGGCAGCGTCACTGGCTTTCCTGAGGAGCCCTCTCGCAGCCCCACCAGCTCCTCCATGGGCTCCCTGGCGGCAGGTGGGCATCGCGTGGTGAGCTACTCCGCGCACCCACCCACCCGAGGCTCTTTTGATATGTTGCCTCCTGAACGGAAGGGACCCTGTGGGGTCCTCCTGGGCAGCTCTCAGGTCCATCCCTGAGCACCTGTCTCCCTCGGGACGCAGGAGACAGGGAAACCCCAGTTCCAGAAGGAGACCTTTGAGGGTCTAGTGAGATTCTTCCTGCCCCACCCTGGCCCAGATGGGTCCCATCCGAGTCTAAGTCGCAGGCCCCACTCAGCATCCGCAGATCCTACCTGGCCGTCCACCTCCTGGCCGTCCTCTAACAGGGCCTCTTTGTTTCAAGCGCCCAAGCACAGGGACAGGTGTGCCCGCCACCAATCAACACCCTCCCCCCCCAGCCGGAGTTTATACCGTGACCACTAAGAATGTCAGAGACAAACCAACCAGAACTTCCCAAGCCAACGGCGCAGGAAGGGTACAGCTGCCAAGTAAGGAGGGGGAGAAGAAGTGTCCCCCACACAGGAGCCAGGCAGGGGGGTCCCCCAACTCTAT
Source organism: Typhlomys cinereus (assembly GCA_023101885.1). Taxonomy (NCBI): domain Eukaryota; kingdom Metazoa; phylum Chordata; class Mammalia; order Rodentia; family Platacanthomyidae; genus Typhlomys; species Typhlomys cinereus. Next base: position 585,079 of record JALPQD010000327.1, on the reverse strand, counting down.
AGCTGACCCCTGGGGTCCACACTTGGGAGCAGGGAGTTTCCATACAGAGTACGACAGGGTTCTCTGCTGAAGCTGAGGTTGAAGGTCTGGAGGCTTGGTGAGGCATAGAAGTGGGGGTGCCAAGCAGGAGGACCCGGCGGGTGAAGGGGCGGGGGGGGGTTGTATGTCACCATGCTGTCCCCTCGCTGGGAACTAGATACACTGCTCCACACTCCCTGGAATAACTCTGAGAACAGACAAAACCCCGGGAAGTGGCAGTTTTGACAGTGTATCCTGTTCGAAGAAAAAAAAAATCGCCTTGCTATACTTCTTGTCCGAGACTGCATGGGCTAGCTGGCAAGTTGGCACAGTTACTCGGGAGAGGTACTGACTGCTTGGGGCAAAGAGTTCCAGACTACATTGCAACATAGCGAGAGGCCGTCGCACCCACGAACAAAAAGTTAAGCGAATGTACATTTACTATTGAAGAAAAAGTACCCCCCTTTTTTTCCTTTAAGGCGTTGGTGATGGTACCCACAATCTTACACACCCTGGCTGAGGTGCTCTCAGTAAGCTGCTTCCTGGGGCCCAGTAATTCCCCTGCCTCAGATGTGTGTGTAAGGGGGGGTTGTCAGTGTGTATCGGAGGGCACTATGTGTGCCCGTGGAAGCCCAAAGGTGATTCTGGGAACCATCCTGGATTGCTCTACTTCCTTTTTGCTTCGCTGTGGAGTTTCCCAGGCTCCGCCTTTCAGGACCGAAGTGCAGGTCGCCACCATTTCCATCTGACATTGTTATGTAGGATCTGGGATTTGAACTCAGGTCCTCTCCTGAGCCATCTCTCTAGCCCAGACTTCTTTGAGAGAGAGAGAGAGAGAGAGAGGGAGAAAGGGAGAGAGAGATCTCCCCCCCCCGAGATGTGGTGCATAGGTAGAGATCAGAAGACAAAATGTGGAACTCGGTTCTCTCCTTCTACCGTGTGGGCTCCTGGGTGTTGGACACCCAGGTGGGTTTGAGGGCAGGTGCCTTGCGCCACCTCACTGGCCGCTGCCTCAGACTTCAAGTGCAGGCAGATGCCAGGGAATCAGCTACCTTCCTGTCGCCGCGACAGAGTCCCCGCCAGGAACACCTTAGGGGAGAAAAGAGTTGTTTGGCTGACAGTTGAGGGGATTTCAATCCATTGCAGCTGGAAGGCAGACAGAACATTCATTCATGGCGACCAGAGTGTGCAGGAGAGAATTGTTACCCTCACCATGGCAGACCACTGAGCAGAGAAAGCAGATTGGCCTCTTAGCTTATCTCCACCCATCAGGCCCTTCTTAAAGTCTCATTGCCTTCAAAATAAACTGTAGTCACTAAACCATGAACTTGTGGGGAGCCCTGCATATTGAAACCATGACATTGCCCCCTTGGCCCCCAGCCTCATGATGAGGATATTTTGTAGCATGATGTGCTTAGTTCAAATCCCGTAGAATCCTAACAGTCTCAGCCTTGCTCAGGGGATCCGAAGTCTTGAACTAGGGATGTAGCTCATTTGGCAGAGTGTCCAGCACGCGCAAAGCCCAAGGTTAGATTTCTCAGTGCCACATAAACTGGGCATGCGCGCACACACAGGCCTGTAGTCCTAGTTACTCAGGCGGCGAAGGTAGGGACATGAGAAGTTCAAAGTCAACTCTGGCTACGTCGAGAATTCTAAGCTTATCTCTCAAAACAAAAGTGTCTGCTGAGAATCAAGGCAAACCCTTAGCTGGGAGCCCCTGTAAAATAAAAAAATTAGGAAGTACATCTTCCCATATACAATGGTTAGAGTAAACCTTCTGTCCCCACAGGGAACGGAAGAGAGCCAGGAAAGATGGGACCCAAGCGAGACGGCAGCCAGCATAGTACACATGCAGTGCGTAGTGCTGCTCAGCATGCATACAAGAGGGGTCACCCCTCCCCCCACAGCCTGGCAGCTCCAGCTCTGCCATCTCACCTCCTGTCTCCTGGGTTCCACTGGTCCCCGTCTCTCAGCAGCTGACCCCGAGCTTAGAATCTCCAAAGTCCTGGGCTCTACATTGCCACTTAGGTTTCTCTTGCAGCTCATGTGCGTGTCGCTGATAAATTCCTGACAAGATGGTTTAAGGGAGAACAAGGGGTTTTATTCTTGGCTTACGAATGTCTGGTTTCAGGTCCTCGTGCAGTTTGACAAGAGAGTCCATGCCAACACCATAGGCTGGGAGAGCTGGCCGCACTACATTCACAGGACAGCAGAGAGGGACAACTTCACTCGCCGGACAGCATGTCCGGCCAAGTATACAGATGGATGCCTCCTTTCTCAACCAGTTCCCTCCATTTATTCACCTGCCGGGGCCTAGTCCCACCCACCATGGCCTGGGCCTTCCCATCCACTAGACAATCTCCTGCAGGTTTACTTGGGGCCCAACTCGACCACTCCTTCTTTACAGATGTGTCTAGAGCTCTGGCTGGGCTGGAGAGATGGTTCAGTGGTTAAAGGCTTTGCCTCATAAGCAAAAGGACCTGAGTTCACATCCCAGATCCCACATAAAAATGCCAGGCAGAGAATGGATGGGCGAAAGGAAGAGAGGGAAATGGGAAGGAGGGGGGATAGATGAAAGCACGGATAAGTACTCAATATGCTTGCAAAACTAGAAAAATGAAATAATAATTAAAAAAAAAAGCCAGGTGGAAATGGCGGCACCTGCACTTCTGACCCTGGAAGGTGAGGCCTGGGAATCCCCCGAGCAAAGCCAATAAAGAGAACAAATCAGGAAGATTCCAGAAGTCACCCTTGGGCCTCCACAGTCACACACAGTGTCCTTCCTCTTCTATACACACACACACACACATGCACGCACGCACGGACACACACATCTCTACACGTGTACACACCCATGGTTACAGACAGAAAGAAAAAAAAAAAAAAGATGCACCCAAAGCTCAAACCGTCAATCATCAAGTTGACACCTGTATCTAACTATGACAATCTCACAGTTTCATATGCAGCCAGTTTGGGGACTCCCTGGGGGGATTCTGAGCTCGCTCTACACGGCCTGTTTTCTCTGGGACCTTGGCGTAAGCCTTCCTGTCCTGTTACCCCTCCCTCCCACGTGCCTGATTCTAGGGCTGCTGAAGAAGCAGTCAGGCCTCTGTGGAGTGTACCTCCGTGGTCTCTGGGTGCTGAACCCCAGAAAACTGCTCTTCCTGGGCGGCTGTGTCCCACCAGTGCTAGAAGAAAGTTTTTTGAAATTGTTTTAAGTTCTCGAATCCTGGACCCTTGGGTGGGTGGGACCTCAGCCTCAGTCCCTAGGGAAGCGCGTGTGACAGAAGACACGTTAGCCACAACTTTGAATGCAGTCCCCTTTCCCACACCCCCTACCTTTCCTTGGCCTTTTGATCTGGATTCTCACCATAAATCAGTTCTAAATCACGCCACAGCTGGTGTAGATGCTGTGCGGTCTTGAAACTTCCTCCCCCGGGTTCATTGGCCATTACTTGTGAATTCAGAACACGCGCAGACCACAGCCAGCACCTTTGCCAGGGTGTGTGACAAGAATGGCCTTAGTCTGGTTCCTGTTGCTTTTCTGACTCCCGTTTGAGACTGTGTGGTGCCATCTTCACCTTTCCCGTTTCCAAGGAACTCCTGGTGTTCTGAACTCCCAGTGGAGTTCAGTTTGCTCTCGCTCACGTTCCCGGCTCTGCATGTTTCTCCTGCAAATGCTTCCTGACACCCAAGAATCACATGTCCGGGTAATCGCAACTGACATTTTTTTTGGTACCAATTTTCTATGTTAGTTACTTTTATATTTCTACTTTACAGTTCCAAATTTAGTGTGTGTGTGTGTGTGTGTGTGTGTGTATCAGAGGGCACTGTGTGTCCCTGTGGAGAGCCAAGGGTGACTTTGGGAATCATCCTGGATTGCTTCTGCCTTTTGCTTCGCTGTGCAGGCTCTGCCCTCCAGGGACAGAAGTTCAGGCTGTCACCTTTTCTGCCTGGTGATTTTACGTGGGACCTGGGATCCGAACTCAGGATCTTCTGCTTGCGAGGTGGAATCTTAACCCCTCAGTCATCTCTTCAGCCCTACTTTTATATTTCTGTGACCAAATTCTCTGGCAAAAATAACTTAGGGGAAGAAAGATTTGTCTGGACTTCTGTTCTCAAGGGCTTGAAGCTCTTCTTAGGAAGGCTATGTCTGTGGAGGATGTGTGTGTGTGTGTGTGTGTGTGTGTTGGCAGCTGCTCATGTGGCAATGGGCTTAGAAGCAGAGAAAACAGAGAAACAGAACCAGGTTGGTTCTGAACTTCACAGCAGCAACCCCCCCCCGCCCCATCTCTAAAAAAAATTAAAAGAATTCTATGGTCTTCAAAATAGCACTATAACTGAGTACTGAATATTCAAAGCATAAGCCTGAGCATGAGGAAGTACTTTAGATTCAATCCCTAACGCTTGGTGTGTTAGTTGGATGTGGGTGTCAACTTGATGTCTGGGACTGAGCTCTGGGCACATCTGTGGAGAGTTGACAGAGCCCCCAGCAAGTCTACAGGAGACCATCTAATTGCTACAGAATGACCCAGCTCACAGTGAGTGGATGCGAGGGAGAGAGCTGCTTCAGGACTTTGGCAAACTTGCAGTCCAGCAAGGAGGAGGTCTGCCCCTCTCTCAGCTATTCCCACGGGTATGATATGGCCAGTTCCCTCAGCCCCTGGTGTTGGTATGAGCTCTCTTGCCAAACTGGGGTAAGAACTGTGACTGGACAATTGTAAAGTCAAAACAAAGCCCCTGTTTCCATGAGCTGCTTTGTCATGAATTTATCAGCAACCATGCAGAGTAACTGTCCAAGGAGTACATTGTGACATTTCAACACAGGTCACAATATCTGAGGCTCAGACTGAGGTGACTGGCTTATCTATGGATGCAACAGAGACCATTGCTTTGTGCTGGGAACATTCCAAATCCTCTTGCCTTTGTTGCTTTGAAGCATACAATTAACTGCTCTGTAGAGAGCATGAGGAAAGTTTCAGTGAGGAGGAAATGGATGTGGACTTGGAAAGACTAATAGAAGACATAATAAGGAGGAAGCCCATGTGTAATATTAAAATGAGGCGAAAACAACTGTGTGTGATAGATAAGTGGGCCACTGCATCGGCCTAGCTGTGGTGTGATAAACAGACATGTACCCCGATGATGTAATGTGGTTGCGCATTGGCATGATAATAAACAGTATTTAAGGGACAGGTCAAGAACCGGGACCTCAGTTCGATAGGGACAGGGCATCCCGAGACTCTGTCCCATTGGCAGCTGAGCTCTCCGACGCAGCTCCACCCAAAGTAGCCCTGCTGCCCTGAGGACGTGACCGTTGATCGTCCGGCACTTCTTGGCTCTGGCAGTGCGTGGAAACGGCCCTTCGTCCAGCTCCGGTCCTGGCTCGAGACCTGCGCCCTGGAATACGTCGATGGTAAGCCCCCCCGTGGTACGGTTATCACTGGGCAGCGTAGACCTCCGTGGAGGTAGAAGTCAGCGGCACAGGCCCCCCAGGTGTGCTCACGACAGCTCTCAACCACAGATACTCTAAAGTGCTATAGAATGTTAGTGGTGATCCCTTCTATCCAGCCGCAAGCCTGGACCCTCTAACCACCCACCCTTCGTTCTCCATACACCCTTCTGGCTTCTCTCTTTTCCATGGATCTACTTTGTACTTCCTTATTTGTGCGAAAACAAGTATGATCTGCCTTTCTGCGTGTGGCTTATCACCGACCGTAATACCTTCCAGTTCCGCGCATGTTGTCCCACACGCACAATGTCGTCCTTTTACGGCTTAATAACACTGCGCTATGTTTATATGCTTTCTCTTTATCCACCCACCCAGAAATGGACACCACTGTTGATTATGTCTTGGCCGCTGTGAATAACCCACTTGTTGAAGCCACAAACATGGGCGTGCAGGTATCTCCTTACCAATCTGACGTCAGTTCTTCCGTGTGGGAAGTGGGTTTGCTGGATCGGGTTTTTAAAAAATATCTTATTGACTTGAGGGAGGGAGGGAAGCTGGGATAAATACTCGAGATGCTTGTAAAAGTAGAAAAAATTAAAAAATGGGAAAATATTTGTAGGCGAGGGAGAAGGGTAGGGAAGGTGACCCGCCTTATGGAGGTCACAGGACAACTTTCAGAAGTCGGTTCTCTCCGTCCACCATGTGGGCTTCCAGGATCAAACTCAGGCCGCCGTGTTTGTAAGCAGGTAGGGCCTTACCTGTTGCGCTAGCTCACTGGCCCTGATTATTTTATTTCTGATTGGACTTAAGACCCACTTGTCTGGGGCTGGAGAGGTGGCTCAGGGGTTAAGCCTCCGCCTTGCAGGCGGAAGGTCCCGAGTTCGGACCCCAGATCCCACGTATAGACGCCAGGCGGAGGCGGGGACGCCCTGCGCTTCCGGTCCTGGTAGGGCGGAGCCTGTGAATCCCGGGGCAGAAGGAGGTGGAGGTGTCCATGGTGATTCCTGAATTCGTCCGTGGTTCTACACACACACAGACACACACACACACAGAACACACACGCGCGTACGCACATACACACACACATGCGCACAGTTGAATAAAAAAAAAAAAAAAAAAAGACCCACTTGTCAGAATGGTACCCATCCTTGTTACTGTAAACTAGATCAAGAACCTAAAAAAAGGGAAGGAAATAGATCAATAGGGAAGACAGCCAATAAACCTATAGGTAGGAAGACAGTACATCAAACTGCTCTGTAAGTGGCTGTTATTATACCCATAGAATGGGAACTCACAGCGGAAACCTGTGGGTCTAAAGCTGCACATACAGTGGGGTGCCCTGAAGAGAAGAAAACTGTATCACTATGGAGGTCTGAGCCCCCACAGGAGTAGATAAGTCAGAGTGAACCCTGAAGACTGTAGAAACATACAGGAGGAAGGCTGGGATGGCATAGTGAAGGGAAGGGAGGAATGGTAGAGGGGGGAGGGAGGGAAACTGGGATGAATACTCAATATGCTTGTAAAAATTAAAAAAATATTTTATTTATTATGAGAGAGAGAGAGAGAGAGCAAATCCATGCCAACTTTCAGAAGTTTCTTTCCTTCCACCATATGGGATTCTGGGAATTGAACTCAGGTCTCCAGGTTTGTGAGCAGGCAGGCACCTTATCTGCGAGCTATCTTGCCGGCCCCAATGTAAATGTCATGTGATGAGTAGTTTGCAAATATTTCCTCCCATTCTGTCACTGTGAACTGTGTCAATGGTTTCCTCCTGCACAGCAACCTTTTAGCTTGATATAATCTCATTTGCTTTCTAAAAATACTTATTTTAGAAATACTTAAATGTATTCATTTAAAAATATTGGGAGAGGGGGGCTGGAGAGGTGGCTCAAGGGTTAAACCTCTGCCTTGCAGGCAGAAGGTCCTGAGTTCGGATCCCAGACCCCACGTATAGATGCCGGGCGGAAGCGGGGGCGGCCTGCGCTTCTGGTCCTGGTAGGGTGGAGCCTGTGAATCCCGGGGCAGAGTAAACAAGGAGGTGGTGGAGGCGTCCATGGTGGTTCCCGAATTCGTCCGTGGTGCTACACACATACACGCTCACACATGCATACACACACAATTGAATAAATAATAAAAAAAATAAAAAAAAATATTGGGGGAGGGATACGCGTGCCGCAGGTGTGTGTGTGGAGGTCAGAGGACAACTTGCTGGAGTCAGTTCTGTGCTTCCACCGCGTGTGCTGTAGGGATTGAACTCGGGGCACCAGGTTTAGTGGCAAGCGCCACGGCGCCTGAGCCGTCTCAAAGCCCACATGTGCCTATTTTTACTACTGTTGTCTGCACTTGCGGTTTCATATCCGAATCTCTCATTATCCCGACTAGCGTCCTGGGGTGTTTCCTCTGTATCTTCTTCATTCGGAAGCGACCGTAGCTGTGGTCCAAGGGGACCAGGTTATATACACCCAGGCGACATCTTGAGCTGCCAGCAAAGTCTGAAGTGTGGTTTGTGTCCTGGAGTTTCAGGCATGATCTGGAGACGTGCGCCAAGATCCAGAAAGCTGCAGAGGCCAGACGCGTGTATGTGCATGTGTGTTCATGTGTATGAAAGTGCAGGTGTGTGTAAGTGCACACATGCGTGTGCGTATGGGTGGGTAGAGGACAACCTCAGGTGTTGACCCTCAGGTCCTGTCCACTTATTTTTTTTTTTTAATTTTTTTATTATTATTTATTCAATTGTGTGTGTGTGTGTGTATATATGTGCGCGCATGTGCGTATGTGTGTGTGTAGAACCACGGACGAATCGGGAACCACCATGGACGCCTCCACCCCTTCTGCCCCGGGATTCACAGGCTCCACCCTACCAGGACCAGAAGCGCAGGCCGCCCCCGCTTCCGTCTGGCGTCTATACGTGGGATCTGGGATCCGAACTCACTTATTTTGAGACAGGTTTCTCATTGGCACGGAACTGTCCCTCGTAGGCTAGGCCAGCCAGTGACTGAGTGGGACCCATCTGTCTCCACCTGTCCAGAAACAGGGGTTACAAACTTGGGCTATATGTGAGTTCTAGGGATCTATTGCAGTTTGCCTGCATGGTTGTTGATAAATCACTGCCAAATAGTTTAAGGGAACTATTTCCTTACAATAGTCTGGGTACAGTCTGTCATCCAGCTTGATGGGAGAGCACACACCAACACCAGGGCCGAGGGAACTGGCCACACCACCTCCACAAAACGGCTCAGAGAGGGGCGATCCTTACTTGCCAGACCAGCATGTCTGGCCAAGTGTACACAAGGATGCCGACTTTCTCAACCAGCTCTCTGTATTTTATTCCAGGGCCTAATCCCACCCACCACGGGCTGGGCCTTCCCCATCAGCTAGACAATCTCCTGCAGGTTTGCTCTGGGCCTAACTGGACCACTAATTCTCTACGAATGTGCCTGGAGCTCAAACCCTCAGCCTGTCAAGTCAACACCTGCACCTAACCATGACAGGATCTGTCACGGTTTGCACGTGAGGGGCCCCCACAGGCTCATATGCTTGAATCCTTAGCTGGTGTCAATGTTTGGGAAGGTTGTGGCGCCTCTAAGAGGTGGAGCCTTGCGTGTCACAGCGGGTAGCCCTTGAGGTTTGGTGGTCTGATCCTGCCTGCTTCCTCCCACCTTCTTGCTTTCTCTGTCTCCTGGTGGCTGCGCGGACCTGAACAGGCCTCCTCAGCCTGCGGTGTATGCAGATGGACGCTATCCCCTCTGGAACGGTAAGCCAAATAAATAACCTTTCTCTCTTGAGCCGGTGGTGTCAAGGTATTGTCTCACAGCCAAAGAGGAGCAAGGGCAGTAGGACTCGAACTCAGGAGCTCACGCAGGCAGGGAAGAGACTTCACGACACAGCCACATCCTCTTGGCCCCCGTCCTTTCCGTCAAAGTTACTGGTGGCCCCCGGCCCCCACCCTGATTGCTATTTCTGACGCTCATGCTCACTCTCCCACAATGTTCTGCCTCACGCAGGCCCAGAAACACCCAAGGGACCACCAACAGAACCCTCCAAACCCAAGAGCAAAATGTGGTCAGGGATTTTGGTGGCAGGTGTGCCAACGCAAGACAATGTCCTGCCTGCTCCGCCCACCCAGGCCTCCCGCCCAGCCAGCAGATCTGGGGACACAGAAAGGACCCCTCAGAACCGGCGGCTCATGGGTCAGAAAAGGGTGTGGCTGGTCTGAGGAAGAAGCACAGGTGGCAGCGATGCCTCCAGGGTGGGACGGCTGTGTAAGCACGAGGGGAATGTGTCAGCCAGAGCTGCCCATGGCTCGGGAAGAGTACTGGACAGAGAGAGGGTACAGCGAGACAGGGTGTCTGCCGTGGTTGTAGGGCACGGGCAGGTGCAGGCCCATGGGCTGTGTGTGGCATGGGGAGTAAGAGCTCAGAGGTGGACTGGGGTACAGTCGCTTTGCCAAAGATCAGTGCGGGCCGGGGAGGGGGATGGGCACAGACCAGCTCTGAACCAGTGAAGCTGAGACCTTCAGGGACACGGGTGACCCTATAGAGCGCTGTGTGGGAAGACAAAATAACCGCACCAGGTAGACGGAGCACTAAAATGTGCTCCTCAATCTCCGGGGTATAGAAGGGTCGCCGAGAGGGGCCTGTTAGCGCAGGGAAGCTGTGACGTCAGATACAGGTGTCGACTTGGCACCCCAGGGCTGAGCTCTGGCACAGTCTTGAAGAGCTGTTAGTTACGGCAAGGCCTGAGCAGGCCCGCAGGAGACTGTCTGATTGGTGGAGGAGAACCCGCCGTGGCAAGTGGGGCCCCTAAGTTGGCATCTTCGGGGTACTCTAGACTGATTTGCTGTCTGGCAGTGAGGAAGCCGCCCCTCTCTCAGCAATCTCGTCGATAAAGCCTGGCCGTTTCCCTCAGCTGCTAGCGTTGGTAAGGGTCTCCTGGCAAGCTGGGTTAGGAACTGTAACCAGGACGTCACAAGCCACACAATAAAGCCCCCCTTTTCCCATCAGCCATTTGGTTCCGAATTTATCAACAATACCCAGAGTAACTGAAACAAAATTTCTCTTCCAAACTCTGTAACCCTTGAGGGACAGGAGGGGTGAGCGGCCTCTCTGGGCATCCGCTTTATTCTTCTCTGGAGGGGTGGAAGGGAGCAGATAATCCCGGAGGCGCATGCGATTGCCCGGGGTGTGGCCCCCACCAGGGTCTCTGTTCACGCTCTCAGCTCTGTTCTTGGTGGAAATTGTCCTCCGAGCCCAAATAGTGAGTGTGGGGTCCTCTTCAGCACTGGGCGGAGCTGCCTGCTGGGCCCAGCAGAGCTGGGCTGGACGGGCTGCGCAGTGGTGGGGAGAGAGGCCCGACTCTGCCCAGCCCCAGGCACCGGGCAGCTGGTGCGGTTTTCCAGCCCCCAGCGGGGCTCACTTGGGGGCGGGTGGATTGATGGTTGTGGAAATGGCTTTCTTCAGCTGCAAGGGTGGGAAAGGGGCGGGGAGGAGTCAAAGAGGAGGTGGAGACAATCTCTGCCCTCTGTGGCTGGTGGCGCCCTAGTGTGAATTCTTGGTGGATTCAGAGTAGGAGCCCCCCCATGATGTATTTGGGGGTGCTGAACCCTGAGAGTGGCGGGCTGATGACTGAGGTCCGAACCCCAGTGCTACTCTGGAAGTAAGTTGATCAGAGACCTGTGATGTCCCCAAGCTTTGTTTGGGAGCGTGTGGTTGCCCCCAGCCTCCTCTGTCTTGCCCACCCCCGAGACCCCGGTACCTCCACCCAGGACACAGAGCCCACCGCTCTGCCTCGCAAAGTCACAAACAGCAACTGAAGGTTCAGCAGCTCAAAGAGGTTGTGTGTCTGGAACGGGTGGGTGATAGGTAAAAAAATTTGGGGGGGTAGGGAACACCCTACAATCCCACACATTCATCTCTCTGCTAGGAGTCCCTCCCATCACAGGGAGTGGTAGACCAGCCTGCAAGCTGAGTCTGACCACTAGGGGTAGCCAGAGTTTATGAGAACTGGGGAGACCTCAGGTAAAATTCAGCGTCCCACCCAGCAAGCCCTCCCCTCCCTTACACACTCCCTTCTTCCCTTACCTCATGCAAAGAGGTCTCTGGGGACAGCTGCAGGGTCACTGGCCGCGTGCGGCAGCCCCCGGCCAAGATGTCCTGGAGACAGCGCTGGGGATGGGGGAAGGATCGTGGGGGTCTGACAGCCTGTGGTTCCCAGGAAGTCAGCCAGCCTCCATCCTGTCCCCACACCTGGCAGGAGAACCCACCTGCTGGCCTGGAGCCCAGGAAGCTGGCTCTGCCTGGAGGGCCTGTACCAACCGGGTCCTCTCCACGCTGCCCACCAGGGTCTGACATGCTGTCGAGTTCAAAGAGAGAGAGAGAGGGAGAGAGAGAGGGAAATGGAGAGGGAGAGGGAGAGGGACAGGGAAATGGAGAGGGAGAGGGAGAGGGAGGGAAAGAGAGAGAGGGAAAGGGAGAGGAAGAGGAAGAGAGAGGGAAAGGAAAAGGGAGAGAGAGAGAGGGGGAGGGAAAGGGAGAGAAGGATGGAGAGGGACAGGGAGAGAGGGAGAGGAGAGAGAGAGGTCACGGAGAAGGAAGTCACAGTCGCTGAGCAGCTGCTATGTGCCAGGGACAATGCTGGGTGGGCTCGGGGCTCTGAGGAAACTCAACGGCATCCCATGAACTGTCAGACCCCTTTTTGCCCAATTTACAGAAGTGGAAACTGAGGGTCAGATGACCTAATCCTTGCCTGAAGTCACTCAGCTTTCATGTGGATGTGGGCAGCTGGGGGTGGCCAGGCAAGGGTGTTGGTCGGCCCCCACTAAGAGTCCCCACTTTGCACGTCCTCTTGGCAAGAGGAAATAGGGACATGGATCTCTTGGTATCTGGGTGCCACAGCCAGCCTTTCTCCCCTGTGGTTTCACATCTAGGTCAGGTCAATACAATAGTGAACCCAGAAAGTCTGCTGTGATTTGAAGTCCTACTGTGCGCAGGAGCTAACTGAGCAAGGCTGACTCAAGTCCTGTGGGAGGAACGATAAGGGTCGGCAGGTACCTGCTTTGAGACCCAGCTTGGGGTTTTACCTTATTGGAACCTTCTGTCCAGTAAATAAAAACCTGGGAAGTGGGTCGTAGCTGTAGGTCAGTGACAGAGAGCTGGCATAGCCCGCACGGGCAGGGCCCTGGACACAGCCGCCGGCTCGCTAAACACACTGGGCAACGCTACACCGCAGCACCCCTCTCCCTTGCCTAAGGCAGTTATTCTTGGGTGGGTTGTGGGGTCCCACAGCCTGGGCTTGTCTCGCGAGGTACTCTAAGTAGAAGAGAACTTTGTCTCTGAGGTCTGGTCTTGGTTCCAGGTGTGCTATCTGCATGCGAGATCTGCTGCTAAGGTGTGTGGCCTTGGTCTGCTTCGTCACGCTGAGGGTGTCCTAATCACTGAAAGTGGGACGCGCCTGTCACTTGGATGCTGACCTGGGACGACTCTCCCAGGACCCTGCAGTTCAGTGAGCTGCGGCGGTCCGGCTCCTACGTGACTTTATTCAGCTTGCGGGTGGACACGCAGGTGACCGTGAGACTATGCGCGCGGCACACGGCTCAAGGTGCCTGGCCAAGCGCAAGTGAGAACCAAATCCCAGCTGTGCTGAGCTTGCCAAGGGTGCACCTGCCTCATTTGCACAAAGGGCCAGTCACATGGGGAGACAGCGCCCGGACAGGACAGCGGCAGCTCCTCCCCCTGTCGGACACTGTGCTTGTGCAAACTGGAGAGGACACTTTGGTTAGGTCCCTCCCTGGGACTTGGCGCCATTCATCCGTCTTCAAAAGGATGGCAGTAGAAACTGGGGAGGGTTCTCAGCTAGGAACACTTCCAAGGATGGCTAGGGAAGAAGCCTTTGGAAGACCCCAGCTGTAACTTTCTCACCCTCATTTGCCCACAGGCTAGGTTTCTAGAACGCAGGAGCCAGCCCTGGGCTGACTTAGAAGCCCCTCTCATCTTGCATTTCAGACACGCAGCTCTGGCCTCTTCTCCTAAGAATAAAAATGGTTTCTAAAGTCCTTTTTTTTTTTCCCTATGAAGAAACTGAAGCTCAGCGAGACTAAGGAGCTTGGCCGGGGCTGTACAGCGCTTGAGGTGTGAGTTTGGATTCAGAAGCATAGCAAACGGCTGGCTCGCCCTTCCCGGCCCTTCCTGGCCCCGACCTTTGGGGCTTACAGGAAGGCGCGGGGACTCCCCGCCCCACTCCCTGGCAGCTGCCCTTCCCGCGTCCAGATGGACACCTGTGCTTTCCACCAGGGGGTACTGGGCCACGTCTGTGGAGGTCACGACCTTGACCACCTCCTCCAGCGGCAGGTCCTTGGCCAGCGTGGTGATGTCACGGTTCATGAAATGCTCCACAGACACAGGGTGGGAGCTGTGGGCAGATTGTGGGGGGTAGGGGGTGGGACCTCCCATCAGGTCCTGAAGTGGGGATACAACAGAGGCACCTGGGGGACCTTTGGTGAGAGAGCTGTGGCTATCATTGTAGGGATGAGGGGATTGAGGGGTTCCGGCATGAGAAACTCTGACAAGCCACATCCACTGTAGAGGCAGGGAAACTGAGGCTTGTTTGGAGCTGGACCTTGGACCTGGGGTTCTCTAGGCCTTGTTGCTCTGGAGGCGGGAGCTGCTGGGCTTGCTGTCTGGTCCAGGGAGGACCTCGGAGTCCATCTCTACTCTGATTGTCCACTCAGCAAGAGCAGAGTAGGACAGGGGGCAGGGGGGGAGACTTCTCCCATGTGCTCATACTCCATGTGACCTAGAGCAAGACAGTTCTGCCTGAGCCCAACTCCTTCACCCAGCACGTGGGACTCTGGGGAGACGGAGGACAGAGGGCGGCTATGTGTCAACTCCTGCCACCTCACATCCAAGATCAGCTGTAGTGGTGTTTTTCAGGGGTCCCCCAGCCACCAGATCACCAGGGGGTTGGACTTCATCCCCCAGAGGCCACCGACTCACCCGAGCTTGCGGCCCCGAATCCACGGCAGGTACGGCAGTTTCTTGACAATGATGGTGCCGTCGTAGAACGAGGGCTGGAAGCTCTGGCAGATGGCGTTGGCCGCCAGCACCGCCATCAGCACGGGCAGCGCGTGGACCATCTGGCCGGTCAGCTCGAAGGCCAGCAGTGCCGTGGAGACGGTGTGGGTCACGGCCCCCGAGAAGGCGGCGGCCCCTGTGGGGACGCAGCCGGGTGAGGCGGCTCAGAATGGGGGCTGGGCTCACGCAGAAGGCGAGGTGGGGGCGGCTATGACCAGAGAAGGCTCTTAGTGACCAGTAGACACAAGCTCATCACATTTGGAAGCGCCCAGTGTCTGAGCATGGCGAGAGATGGGGGATCAAGCTGGGGCGCTTGGGGCCTGGCAGGACTTGGAGGGGGGAGGCGCGTATGGGTGGAGGACACAGCAGACAGTTCAGGGAGCACCATCCGCCCTTCTCTTGCTACGGCTCAGCTGGTGACGCCAGGCCCTGGCCACTCACCTGCCAGAGCGTACGCGCCAGGCGTGATGGCGTTGACCTCACCTCCAGCCACGACGCCCTCCGGGAAGGCGACAGACAAGGCCTCCCCCAAGAGGCGCCCGACGGCAGCTCCTGCCACAGACTCAAGGTGAAGGGGCAGTCAAATCAGACTGAACCGACCCCCCCAATCTTTTCCCTATCCTTGGTGCTAACATGGGGAAGGAGGAGAGGGGGGGCCTTGGCCACGCCCCAATGCCCAGAGCCCCTCAGGCTTTCTCACCATAGATCAGCACAGGCATGAAGTATCCAGCGGGAACTGGGATGGTGGTGGCCAGAATCAGCATCCAGAACTGGGGAGGTTGAGGTCATGTGACATCAGGGACAACAGGCAAGGCAGGGACCAGAGACGCACAGGAGGGACCCAGGCCTGTGCCCACCCGCCTGGGCATCAGGGACAGCGTCAAGTAGGGGAAGGAACCAAGTCCTCATAAAGTGCCCACTATGTGCAGGGCACGTGGCAGCCTTTTAGGTAGAGAGAGCAAGTATGCTGTCTTAAAGAAGATGAGAGCGGGGTTTGTTGGGCCCACCGTAACCCCCGAGCTCAGGAGGCTGAGGCAGGAGGATGGTGGATTCCAGACAAGTCTGAAGGACGTGGGAAACAACCCAGGAGGAGGAGGCAGAAGAGAAGGACTGAGGCTGGGGGGGCCCTGGAGACAGGCAGCTAGGGGCAGTTCAGGGGCTGAGTGGAAGGGAGCAAGGCTGCAGCTCCACTTACATGGTCAGAGTCCCGTCCCTCCCACTAATGCCAGTAGTGCCAGCGGTGCCCACCCGGCACCCACCTTCATGACCAAGAAGAAGGCCAGCGTCCCGAAGACCGTGAACCGCGGGTGGCACCACTCCAGCCACAGGTTCTGGGGGTCGGGCTCGGCGGGCCAGGCCGGGGACGAGTTCCGGCTCATCAGCGCCCAGGACTTATTGTCGAACAGCGAATCCAGATGCTCCTTCATGGACAGCTGGGGCAGAGGCAGAGACAGCTCACTGTGTCCCCAGCTGCCCCTCCTCCCAGCTCAACCTCCCAGCTGGGGACCCCCAGGGACTCCGTCCCCACCCTGCCATTGCAGAACTACAGGCTCATCATCTGAGAAGTGACCCGCGGCCATCTGCCTTAGAGGGTTTGGGGGACTGAGCTGAGATGCACAGGGGGAGCAACAAAGAGGGGCTCCCCGTCTCCACCAGCCAGCTCAGCGGTCCTTACCCGAGCAGCCATGAAGCGGCCCACGCCAGGGGGGTAGGTGATGGAGGCCAGGACCAGAGCGGCCAGAGCCGAGTACAAGGGCTTGCTGTGGGGGAGGGGAGCTCTAGCATTCCTTCCTCCTTTCCCCATGTGTGGGGTTTGGGAGGCAGACATTCCCCAGCAGGGGCGGGCCCACCATCTTGGGGTTCGCACTGTGGAAAGAGCTGGGAGGAGGGGGAGGAGAACAGCAAAGGAACTGCCAGATCCCTCCAGGAAAGCGGCAGGCGGGGTGCGCCCAGGGACAAGGTGGAGCTGGGGGACACTCTGGGACAGGGCAGGGAGACAGGCAGGGGGAGGCTGGGAGGAAGGACTTGTCTTACTGTCCTAGGGCAAGAGGAGGGATGGGGGAGGCCAAGGGATATAGGGGTACAGGGAGAACAGGAAGTAGGTGGTAAGGGCGAGGACGAGGGGAATCCATGGGGGGCTGGCGTGCTGGCGAGTGGGCTGGTGTCAGGGACTTGCGCAGTGAGGCAGTGGGGTGTTTGATGGGAGTTGAGGGGTTAGTGTGAGGACAGGGGTTCAGTTAGGGGATGGGGCTTTCTGTAGAAGGTTGGAGTGGGAGAGTCCCCCGAGAGACCTAGCCCACCTGGTGGCCAGCAGTTTGGAGGTGAACCCATTGGTCTTGATAAAGA
Source organism: Typhlomys cinereus (assembly GCA_023101885.1). Lineage (NCBI taxonomy): Eukaryota > Metazoa > Chordata > Mammalia > Rodentia > Platacanthomyidae > Typhlomys > Typhlomys cinereus. The sequence continues at coordinate 568,195 of JALPQD010000327.1, read as the reverse complement.
AGAGGAACATCCGCTGGCAGAAGTTGTAAGCGCAGCTCAGGATGCCACACATGGCCCTGGATGGGAAGGTGGGGTGAGCCCAGAGCCATCCCAGTTTGTTCCTAGCTGGGAAGGTGGGGTTTCCCACGTGGGGAGGTGGGGTTCCCTGCATGGGAAGGTGGGGTGAGTCCAAAGCCTTCCCAGTTTGTTCCTGTGGGATCCGAGCTGGGTTCTTCCAAACCTCACTCACCCCAGGGCCACAAAGAAGAAGATCTCGGGCAGGTCAAAGGGTACATCCACCGGGAAACTGGTCTTGTAGATGGAGGTGATGGTCTCTGGGAAGGAGGGGGGCAACATCTATGTCATAGTCCCTCCCAACGAGTTCTCAGGCAAACGTGACGTTCACGCCTTGTCCCGACATTTCCAAGGTAGCCCTGCCTGCTTCCGCCCTTCCACTCTTAGAGAAACTTCTTCCTCATGTTCCCTGCCAGACACAGTCCTCTTAGGACAGAAGAGAGGAAGGAGGAAGAGGAGGAGAAACAAACGCTAAGGAGGGAGGAGGACTGAGGGAGGAGGAGGAGGAGGAGGAGGAGGAGGAGGAGGAGGAGGGTGACCACTATGGCCCAGGCCGCCAACTCACCCTGCTCACTGTTGAAGACCGCGAGGAGGCGGAACATGAAGGCCCCGCACGTGGCGGCAAAGAAGCCCCTCCAGTAATCCCAGACGGTGAAGTGGGAGGACATGACCTCGATGCTGAACAGGACACCTGGGGGGGGGCACACGGTTCAGGGGACCCCCGTCTCCTGGTTGCAGGATGCGGGGTCGCACTCTCCCTGACCCTCTCTGACCCGCTCTCTGGCCTCCTGCACAGCCAGGGCCCCCCAGTCTCCCCTGATCTCAGCTGAACTGGCTCACAGAGGTGAACTCGCTGGCCAGGACCACGGGGTGGTTTCAAACCCACATGTCCCAAGGGAGACCTGGGGCAACTAGAGAGCCCACCCCACCCCACCCTGGGCTGGCTGCGCAGGCGGCTCAGCTGGGTTCCAGAACCGGCTGGAAGGTCAGGTCAGGCTGTGGAAGCGGACAGGGGGCGCTCCAGGGCCCAGGGGGAACCGGTGGGGAGGTCTCACCACTGAAGGGGGCGGCGAAGACCGTGGCCACGCCCACCGCTGCCCCTGCCACCAGCATTTCCATTTCCTTGGTCTTGTTCTAGGGGGGAGAACAGGGATCTGGGCTTATCCCTCTCTTGATCCTATTCCTCAAGGGAGTCCTGCCAGTGCTCCTCACCTCAGATTCCCCGATGGTCCTGGTGCGCACGCGGCCCAGGTAGGCAGCGATCATCACACTCAGATGCACGAAGGGACCCTGCCGGCGAGGATGGGCGATTCGTTGGTACGGGGCGGAGGTCTAATTTCTGGGGGAACCTGGCCCTTCTCATTCCTTCTCCTCTTTTTCTTCTTCTTTTCCCCCCCTATCTTTCCTTTCCTTCCTCTTCCTCTTCTTCATCTTGTATCTTCCTCTTCTCCCTCCACCTCTGTTCCTTTGGACAGTGGCAGGCTGACGCCCCCAGCCTCACCCTTGTCCCGCCCTCTATCATCGGCGACGGCTTCTTTCACACTTGGGGACGTGGTTGTGCTCCCTCACAGCTTTGCTGCCCAAGGCGGGGCTGGCCATGCTGGAGGAGGGGGAGGCGAGGACAGACAGGACAGCAAGAGGGCAGAGGGGCTGCCCCCGCCCTTACCAATTTGCCCAGGAAGATGGTGCTGCCCGTTGCCAGGGTGCAGGAAAGGCCCACCACCTTGGCCCCGAAGTTCTTGATGTCCAGGTAGTCCTCCAAGACCACCCCCGACAGGATGGTCTTCAGCTCTGGGATCCCAGACCCTGGGGGGAGGGGGGAGTAGGCGCAAGGGGAGTTTCTTAGCACCCAGGGGCATGCAGTGCCCTTAGGGAATCTGTTTTCTCGGAATTCAAACATTCCTTCTTGGAGGGAGGAGGCAGGCTGGTTCAGACCCAGGAAGTAAATGGAACTTACAAGGCTCAAGAAAGGAATAAATCTCACGGGTCTTAGGAAGCTCCCGGAATATACGAATAAGCTCCCCGAGCTTGCTTAAGCAATAGTAGTCGCCACAGAGTCTCCCCAACGGCTGGAAATGCCTGCAAGTTGTTCTGGGAGTCCCAGGGTACAGTTTGCGTGAGTCATCACCCATGTTGGGGCAGGGGGACGTCATGACCCATGCTGGGTGGGCTCTTCAGTGATGACGTCACCTTGAACACCTCCCCCCCCATCCCATGCACTCATTGGTTCTCCAAGTGGGACTTTGGTAGAATGGAGACCCTTGGTCTGTTGTAAGTATCCTATCTTAGACGAAGAGATGTTTGTTCATGTTTCCCCAGGAAAGGCCACAAGGCACCCCCACATGTGCTACGAAGAGGGTCACAACCTGAGCTGCCAGCGCTGAGACTCTCCAGGCCTGCAGGGGGAGAGCGGACCGCCTCCGCGACCATCCCTGGCAGCCGCTCTTGGCTGATCCCTGCAGCTGACCAGCCACCAATCCTTCCTCCCAGCCCAGAGGAGCGAGGGGGAGTTGGGCAGAGCCACTGGTGACCTGGGTGCCCTTCTGCCCTGGTTCCCTGTGCCAGTTTGGGTAAGTGTCCCACACTGGGTGAGCCTGCTTCTCGAAGCACTAACACGGGATCACTGCTCGCTTGAGACGCCCCACAGGATATGGGTCCGTGGGAACTGCAGGGCCAGGCAAAGTGGGCTAGGAGCCAGGTGACCGCGACTCACCCCCAGAGGATGGCGTGATGCTCTGCGAGAAGCCCGAGGAGAAGGACAGGAGGGCCACGGGGTACACGGTCCAGGAGAGGTAGCGGAGCAGGTGGCCGTCCCCAACCTCCACGTACAGCCACTTGTGCACTGGGGGGGGGGACCAGCGATCAGGGAACTTCCCACGGCCTTGGCAGCCCTTGGGGCCAGACACGGGGTGCTTACTTACTGACCTGGAAAGGGGTGCCTGAGGCTACCCAGTGAGTGGAGAAGGAGAAAGCTCTGTGTGTGGGGCAAGTGGGGGGATGTCCTGGGTGGTTGAACTCAGGGCAAGGTACGGGGGAGGCACAGTGGTCCTGCTCCTCTTTTTGTACAGATGAGAGGTGGTGAGGCCCAGAGAGGGGCTTCTGTCTAGGGTCACACAGCGGGTGAGCACAAAGCCAGGGCCCGAGGCAGGCCTGGTTACCCTGCCCCTCCCGGCTGTCCCAGGCCACCCAGCTGGCACCCCAAGCCTGCGCAGGAATCCATCGCCCAGAGCGGGTGTGCGTGTGCTGACCGCGCCTCACCTCGGACCACGCGCCCGATGGCAAAGTTCATGGCGTAGCTGATGAGCGCCATGAGCGCGCCCAGAGCCATCAGGAAATACCAGTCCTCACCCACGCGGAACAGCCGCGCTTTCAGCCACACCAGGGCCCCTGTGAAGGACACTGGGGTCACAGCCCCTTCCCTGGGGGCTGCCCAGGCTCTGGGCAGAGAGGGGAGGGCCAGGGGCTGGGATCCCAGGGCTGGGGTCTCTACAGAAGGCCTTCGATCAATCTCCCCACCTCTGTCTACACTAAGGACTTCTGGAAGAATTGGCCCAGGGGACAAGGAAGCGCTCAGGGGCTGGTCTGTGGCTTTGAGACCATGAGGGTCTCAAGACCCCTGTGTCCCCCCCCCAGGGCCTGCAGAACCATCTATGTGCGCTCTGGGCCCACACGCTACTCTTGGCAGCTGGCTGCAGCTGGCCCTCGCTGGCTGTGCCCACCAGTACCTGGGGCTGAGCTTTATCTTTCTGGGGTCCCTGCCTTCTTTGCCCCCGTAGTAGGGACAGTCAGGTTCAGAGGGGCAGACCCTTCCCTCCTCACACCCCAGAGACTCTGGATGGCAGCGAGGGAAGGGGACGGGGGCTGGAGGAGCGTCGTCCTGGCGTCCACGGGGAGGGAAGGAGAGGTCACTCACCTCGGAGGCCTCGGCGGACGCGGGGACACGGGCCCCACAGCTCTGGCAGCGTCACCGGCTTTCCCGAGGAGCCCTCGCGCAGCCCCACCAGCTCCTCCATGGGCTCCCTGGCGGCAGGTGGGCATCGCGTGGTGAGCTACTCCGCGCACCCACCCACCCGAGGCTCTTTTGATATGTTGCCTCCTGAACAGAAGGGACCTTGCGGGGTACTCTATCTGTCTCCCCCTCTTTGCTCACACACCCCTTCTTCACTTTTGTGTGCATATGTCGTGTGCACACGTAAGTCATCTGAGGGCTCATGGTTGGCTGTGCCCTCTTCATAGAGACTGTCATTTCACAGGCGCGTGCATGCCATGTATCCAGAGTGGCAGATCTGCAGCGACCCTTCCTTGCTCTCGGGCTCTTGGTCAGAGCCTGCCCCGGCTCCCGCACACATCCTGGAAGAACACTAGCCCATGTCTTGCTCGGAACGGTCACTTTGCTCAAAGATGACCCCATTACTGTGGGGGACCCCGTGGACATGTTCCATGTCCGTCTCTGAGTATCCTATATGCCTCAGCTCAGATATGGGGGGCAGCAAGCCCTTCTCGAGGCTGAACATGGGGTTCCCTTCCCCTCCAACCCCTCTCTGCCTGGCTGCACAGGCCCTGGCAGACGCAATCCGCGTCCAAGTCTGTGGCCCGCTCCGCACACAGCTGCCCCTCACCTGTCAGTCTGCCCTGTGTTGGCCCCGACTGGCCCTCCTCCAGCAGAACCTCTTTGTTCGCAGTGCCTGTGCACCTGGCCAGGTGTGCCCTCCACCAATCAACACCTTCCCCTCCCTCCTCAGGTTAAGAAAGACCTACAGCATGTCCTTGGGAAACTGGTCAGAACCCTCCAGGCTGGACCGACCAGAAGGGCCAAGCTGCTGATGGGCGGGCGTGGAAAGGTGGGCCAGGACGGCCCATGCCCGAGGGCCAGGCAGAGGGAGCGTCCTCCTATGCTGCAGTCCCCTGGGACTCACTTGCAACTGGGGCTTCGGGTCTCGATCAGCTGGCCCTGGAAGGGTGTTGCGAAGCGGAATGTGGAAGAGGGAAGAAGGAAGGTGCAGCGGGAAGACAGACAGGCGCAGGGCTACAGAGGCTGGCAAGACTGCCCTTTCCTTAGGATGCAACGCCAGCGCTGCCAAGATGGCTTGGAGTCATCTTCAGCTACCAGGGCTTCAAGGACAATCAGGGTTACAGGAGATGCTCTCATGGAAGGAAGGGAGGGAGGGAGAAAGGGAGGGAGGGAGAGAGAAAGGGAGGAAGGGAGGGGAAGAAAAGGGAAGCAAAAGGAAGGAAAGCAAAGCAAAGCATAAGCTTTGCAAACCAAGAAGACTCAGTTGGAAAAAGCAAGTACTTGTATGCAAACCTGGCGAGCTGATTCTGATCCCTGAAGCCCATGTGGAAGGAGAGAACCAGCTGAAAATTGTCCTCTGACTCGCTCGGGTGCTGTGGCATCCCCCTCCCTCACCCCCATAAAACACAAAATAAATATATGAATTTCAAAAGAAAAGAAAGAAGAGATTTGGGCAAGGAATACTGCCCCACCCTATGAAAGCCGCTGTTCAGAAAATCCTGGTGGCCCCTAGTCATCTGTCCAAATCCGGGACCCCGTCCTGTCGCTAGCCACTTCGGATAGATGTGTGGTGTTGATGGTGTGAGAGGGGGCGGGGCTCGTGGATCTGTGTGGCCAGCGTCTCACTTACTCCCCCGATGGCTGCGCGCCCTGTTAACATTCCAGACCTGCCTCTGCTCTCAGGCAGGCCAAGACCGGTCCGTGCCAGAGCCGGCCCTGCATGCCCACACCCCAACTCCATGAACACCAGGAAGCTGGGACGGGTGTCGAGGGCCCCCCTGCCCGTGAGTTCTTCCTCCTCTGCGTCAAGGGTCTGGCAGCGGCAGGCAGCTCGGTCAGGTTGGAACAGGTCTGCAGCCAGGGCGGCTGTGCGACCCACTCTTTCCTCACCGGAAGCCTGGTTCCTGCTCCGTCTCGTGATGCGAGCCTGGGAGGAGGGCCTGGCCCCTCTATTCCCCCAGGAGCGGGCATTGCCCAGCCAGGGGGAAGCATCCTGACCCTGGCCCCCTGGGCTGGCTGTCCAGAGAGATGAGGGCAACAGCTTCCTGGTCCTTTCCGGCTGCTAGATCAGAGCACTGCGGAACCCTCCCAGGGGACCGATGCCCCACAGCCCGTGGGCCGGATCATCTTGTGTTTTGTTTTGGTTTTGCGACGAGGCGTCCCGAAGCCCTGGGTGGCCTCCAATCCGCCGTGTAGCCAAGCCTGGCCTTAAACCCCTGATTCTCGGGCCGCCACCTCCTGAGGGCCGGAATGACAGCACATTCCACCACACCCAGAGTCTTGACCAGTCATCCTCCAAGCTCCTCTTGGCCCCGTGTGGAAAACAAGAGCCAAGTCTGGAGCCAGGGGCGTGACCTCCATGACCCGCCGAGGTCCCTCAGGGCCAGCCAAGAACCAGGGCCTCAGTATTGGTGCTGATGACTCTTCCGGGATGGGGGGAGAGGGGGAGCGGTGGGCGGGGTGGGGGAGTAAAAAGGTCTGACGTCCAGAGGCAGTGACTCAGGCCCGAGGTGACAGTGTGTCTGCATTTAGCCCCTGGCTCCTCTTCCCCTGGCTGGCGGGTGGGCAGCTCCAGGGCCCCCCACCTGACCCCCCCCATACTTCTTCCCATCTCATCTAAGTACTGGTGACTTCCTGAAGCCCTGACTGGAGTCCTATTAGACTGGCGACACAAGCCCAGGGACCTGCAGGAATCTGCCCAGAGGTGACAGATCTCTCTGGCTCCAGCCATCACCCGGGGGGGCCCCAGCTGGGCCCCGCCCCGCCCCCACTTCACATACCACAGCATAAGTGACAGCCCTTCCCAGGAGCCCCTGGGGATGCAGTGTTGGGCCCCTGACTCTTGGGCAGTCTGAGATAATGAGAGGCAGGAACCCTAGTTTCACGGAGAGTGACGGGAACTCTTATCCTATGGTGGGCCTCAGAACACGGGGAGACCACCCTGCACTGCCAGGTGCTGGGGACTTTGGACAGGATGGCCCTGTGTAGGCCGGAACAAGGAAGACCACCTGCTAGAGGACCACGCTGATCTGGGAACACAGGGCAGAATTTGAAAAAAAGAGAGGGCATGCCCCAAATTGCTGCTGTGCCCACCTTCCAGAAGGGCTTTCCCTCATTTCACCCCCCAGGCCAGCATCGAGTAGCTTTAGGTTCTACTGAGCTGCAGCGGATTGGAGAGGGGATTCTCGGGGGTCACCGGGTCAGACGCATCTGGCTTCCCATCCTGGCCCTTCTGTGGGATGAGTCCAGCCCCTCCCTTCCTGAGAGGCTCCGTTTCCTGGTCCATAAACTGACCTGAAACCTCCTCCTTGTGAGCTGTGCGACGTCAAAGATGGGTGAGCAGGGACACTCCCCAGGGAGAGCCAGACCGAGAGGCACCTGGGAAGCCGGAGCCAAGTGGCCATCTCCGGGATTCCGGCCGCCGCAGCTTCAATCCCAGTGGACTGAGGTCTGGACAGACGTCTCCTCTGAGTCTAAGGGGAAGCCGGCTCTTACCGTCAACTGAACCTCGTAGACCTAGATCTCTAAAGGACAATTACCTAATTTTCTACCTCATCCCCAAGACTGGACCAACCCCTGCTGTACCTCTAGCTGCCAGCTTTCTTTTCAGGGGTCCCTTAGAAGTTCTGAGACTATGGAGACAAGGAATCCAGATACCCATGAGAGCTGGCAGGGGGGCAACCTTGTATTCTCTACCCCCTCCTTCCGGGGGCTGTCTCAGCCTCTCCTAGGAGATGGCTGAACGCAGCTCCTGGCGTCTCACCGCCGTCCTGCAGGACCCTTCCACCACCCCACGCCTCGTCAGGGTTCACAGACCAGTAGCCTCTCTGGAGGGAGAGGCGCCGTCCCTAGAGAGCCCCCACGCTGGTGGGGCAAGCATCCATCAAAGCTACAAAGTCCTGGGGCTGGCACTGATCTACCCCTGTCCCAAGGGGTGCAGAGGCCCGTGGGGCTCGAGCAATCGGTCTGGAATGCCAGGCGGTGAGCTCAGCCCTCCCGCCCGGCCGGGCCGCGTGTGTCAGGCTGTCAGCAAAGCCATTTCTCCCAAGAAGATTTCCAGCCCCCTCCGGGCCATGAAGAGGCCTAAATTTAGCTAGTAGACAAGGGGCTGGCCCCAAGCCCAGGGACAGTCGGGCCTTATAAAGCGCTGGCAGCCGGGGCCCCGGCACGCTCCTCTGGAGCCCTGCAGCCACACATTTCTCCTGCCCAGCCCCTGCCCACCTGGACAGGCCCCCCACGGCCTGCGGATGAGCCACCGGACCTCTTCCTCCTTCAGAGCGGAGAGAAGCTTCCATTCCTCCTCCTCTTCCTCCTCCTCCTCTTCCTCCGCGGCCTCCCGTGCCCTCCCAGCCCAGGACCCACCTATGGAGAAAGCCCTGAGCATGTTCTCTGAGGATTTTGGCAGCTTTATGCGGCCCCATTCTGAGTCTTTGGCCTTTCCAGGCAAGTGGTGGGGTCTTGAGGGGAGGGGAGAGACAGATGCATGTGTTGGGGGGGAAGGGCAGCCACTACAGGGGTCCCTGGCCTTCCCAGGAATGTACTGGGAAGGGGGCACCACTGAGCAGGCTGGGGTTTCCCATCTGCCAGGAATATATACCTGTAGCCACACGTAGCTGCCAAGACACATCTAGTCACCAAGACAGGTGAAACGGATGGGCTGCCCAGGGACGATGGGGACCCAGGAATGAGAGGAGCCCTTGGCGGCAACCCCACAACCCTTCAGACCTGAGGGAAGTTGCATCCAGCAGCTTGCAGGTCTAGACATAAAGCGTGGGTTGACGTGGCCCAACCCACTAGGGACAAGATAGGCTTGAGTGAGGAGGTGCGAGAGGAGGGGGGGGTGTTAGTGCGGTGGGGGGAGTTACCTCGGTTGTAGACAAAGACCCCGCGCCGTGCCCAGCTCACGGCAGCCTCCCCGCAGCCCGTCCCGGGGGAGCGGGCAACATCAAGACTCTTGGAGATGCCTATGAGTTTGCGGTGGACGTGAGGGACTTCTCCCCCGAAGACATTATCGTCACCACCTCCAACAACCACATCGAGGTGCGGGCCGAGAAGGTGAGCTTGCTCCTGCCGCATCTGAGGTTTCTGCCCCGGCTTCCCGGCTGTTTGCCCAGTGTGGTTCATTTGCTGTGTCCCTCACTCCTGTCCGAGGACCTACTATACTGACAGACAGATGCTCCTTCCCTACCCGACCCCCCCAGGGCAACCCCCCCATCAGTTCACGGACCAGGGCCCCACCCACCCAAGGTTCCCAGACCATGTCTTTGGGACCCCATGGCAGTTTGCGGACTTCCGGGGAGGGGAGTGGGTTTGAGAGACGTAGGTACAGGAGACCTGAAAGGTTGAATCTCAAGGGTGAGTGAGGAGAGGGGAGACGTGGCTATGGTAGAGTAAGGGGGGCTGCCTGACAGAAGTGGAGGGTGCAGTGAACGACCTAACCTGGCCAATGAGAGAGGGCTATCCTGTCATATCATACTTCCAACCCCTTTGTAGTCCAGAGTCAGAGGCCTGAACCCCATCCCGGATCCCACCTCCCACATTGATTCCAAACCTATGCAGAGACCCCGAAGCTAGAAGTCACACACACTTCCATCCAGGGTTGCTAGTCTCCAGCGTCTCTGAGTTTGAGTCCCCAAAAGATACGGGGGTTTTCATTTCAAAAGGAAGCATGGTCGGGTCTGACAGAGAAGGTCCCAGCCCCCCCCCCGCCAGCTCCCAAGCCTGGCTCGCTTTCCTGAGCACCAAGGCTGGACTCCGAGAAGCCCCACCGGAGGTTCGAGGCCTGTGAGCCGTGGGCGGCACGTGCCAGCCCCACGTTCCCACGGTGACTCAGGCAGCCAGGACGCTGCTGGACACTATGTGCTGGCCGAGCTCCGGGGAGGGCGGAGGCCCTGGCGGTGGACTCCCAGGGTGTCTGGGGATCCAAGGGCAGGGCACGGGGTGGTGCATCTCCTACTCTGCTCAGGAGTCCCAGGGTCCCTACACTACAGTGGAGGTTCCACACTGCCGAGCCCCCTCTGCCTCCAGCCTGGACCCAGGGTCCCCCTTGGGATTCCCGGGGCTCCTCTGAGCTGCTCAGGTTCCTGGTGGCCAGACGCACCCCTGCACCAACTTGACCCACACAGAGCCCCTGGGTGCACCGAGGGGCCGACGGGGGACAAAATGCAGGCGAGAGGCTCTGCAGGGGCAGCCCGTTCTGATGCGTCACCCCCTTTCCCAGCTGGCGGCTGACGGCACAGTCATGAACACCTTCGCTCACAAGTGCCAGCTGCCAGAGGACGTGGATCCCACATCGGTGACCTCGGCCCTGCGGGAAGATGGCAGTCTCACCATCCGGGCACGGCGTCACCCGCATACAGAGCATGTCCAGCAGACCTTCCGGACAGAGATAAAAATCTGAGGGCCTCTTTCCACCCTGGCCCTCCTTCTCCCCAACAGGCCTGCCAGTGAGGTCTCCCTGACCCCCAACAAGCCCCCCCATCTCAGCTCAGACTCCAGCCCCCCACTTCCAATCCTCCCAGACCCCTGGTGGGTCATCTCCCAAACTAAGCCCCTCCACTCTGCCCAGGGGAGCTCAGGGACCCTCTTGCCTCACCACATATGGCCTCTTTCACCTAGTTCCGCATAGAGGGGTTGATGTGGGGACTTGGGAAGAGGGCAGGGGGGGCTGAGTCTCTGAGCCATTGATGTGCAGGCCAGACAGGGACGGATCCTTCCATCTGGGGCAACTCTGCAGGGCAGGAGCAGGGCACTGGGGCCTTCCTGGGTGGCACGTGAGAGGCTGGCCACAACGCTACCCGACTCGGTGGAACTAGTCTAGAACCAGGGAGTCCAAGGAGCCCGTTATCACTGTGACCTCCAGCTGCCGCTCTCAAGCTCCAAACCTGCGGCGTGCTGCCCTCCATCCCAGACCTCTGTCAGCCAGCTGCGCCAGGGCAAGACACCTCTACCCAGATGGAGTTCACGAAAATGCAAAACTCCCGTCTCCCCCTGCTGGTGCTTCTGGCAAGGCTGGGGTGCGGAAGGCAGCCTCTTCCTTCTGGGCTTCTGGGGTGCCTTCCCTCTGCGAACAGGGTCCCTGTAGAGATCTCTGGAGCAAAAGCAGGGATCGAGCTTTGTGTCCTTGAGGTTGAGCCCCAAGTTTTCTTTCTTTTCTTTTTTTAACAATCCCTGGGCAATTGATCTCCCTTTCCTTCTCTCTCTCTCTCTCTCTCTCTCTCTCTCTCTCTCTCACACACACACACACACACACACACACACACACGTGCACGCACACCATTGTCCTATCCTTGCGATACACATTGCCATCAATCGAGGCACCATGCAAAACATTCTAGAATCGGCTTTAGCGTTTCCATTTTCATCAATGGGAACAGTGAGTCCCGGAGCCAGTTGGATGTGCAGCTTGTCTCTGGACCAGAACATCTCAGCTGCTCTCTTACCCCCACCCCTGTGTGCTGGGGATTGCTCCTGGTGTCCCCAGTCAAATCCTGCCCGGCCATCTTCTGACTGCAGAGGAAGAGTTCTGGGGCCTTATCCACCTTAATCCTGGGAGACCCTGGCTCCCAGTGATCGTCGTCTCCCACAAACAGAAGCAGGAGTGGGAAGGGGCAGCTCATGATTATAGGGGTCCCAGGGCCTCTGGCCCCTGCTCTTCTGGGGCCCTGGGGGAGGAGGCATAGTGGAGAGCCGGAATCTGTACATAATAAAAGGACAGACTCGCAGCTTAGAGTGGTGGCCCTGCCTGGAGTTCTGGTACTTGTGGGAGGATTGGGGCAGCTGGGCTGGGGAGCTCCAGGGCAAAGAGGCAAGGTGGGCATCCTCTGCCCGCCCCCACCCGCAGGAGCCCCAGGCGTTCACATCTGCCCGCAGCTGCCCACCCTTCCTTACATTATTCATTCTTTCACGCCAGAGCAAGAGACACAATCTTCCTCCCTCCGAATCCTACCAGATGGGCACTCGGAGGCCCAGAGAGGCTGAGTGACAGATCCCAGTCCACACAGACCCCCAACACTGCCCGCTGCTGCTTCGATGGGAGGGGGGAACAGAGGCCTGGCCTGGGTGCTCCTTGGCCCCGCCTCGCCCACCCCTCACACCCCAGGAACTGCTGAAATCCGAGTAGGAAGCGTCCCCCAAGCAGCTTGTCAGGGCTGCCTGCCGGCGGGCGGAGCGGGGAGGGGAAGTGGGGTGCTGTATTTCCAGCCCCGTGAGTCACCGATTCCGCTGGGCTATTCGCAGCCCTGACACTCATCGGCGCAGGGCTGGGGGAGGGGCTGACAGCCTCCTCTTTTGCCCCCCCACCCCCATCCGAGGTCAGGTTCACCTTAGCTGGAGACCGGAGGGGAAGCCCTCCCACGAGAGCCAGAGAACCGGCTGGGGCTTGTGGTGTCCCCCCCACCTCAGGTTCCAGTAGAGGACTGAGGGCTGCGCAGGCCTACCGCCGCTGGGGACCGGGTTCATCTGGTCTAAGAGAGACCTTGGCTGCCACACCAGCCAAGGTGACCCCAGGATGAGGAGGGCGGGTATGGGGGTTGGTCACCCAAGCGGGTCTCCTCTGCTCTGCTGAAGGCCTCTGGATTCTAGGACTGGCTGGGAGCTTTGTCTCTCCCCCCTCCCACCTCTCTGGGATAAATATAGACCTGGCCACAGGCCCTGCATCCTGCGCCCAAACCCCAGGCATGATTCCTAAAGCCCCTTCTTGGAGAACCGGGTGTATGCCAGGCACCTCCACATGGAGCAAGAGATTCAGAGACATCAAGCAATTAAACCAAGGTTGCCCAGCTTAGAGTGGCATGTCTGGAACTCGAGTCCTTCTGTTGTGGCTCAGGAAAGCCTTCTGCTGGGTGAACACAGATCACGGGGCTCCTTCCCTCCCCACAGGCACCCCCACTTCCTGCAGCTCCCACAAGAAAAGAGGGTTCCCATTTCTTACCACTTTGGGAGGGAGCCCTCTAGGGCTGGAGACCTATGGGGGATACCAGGCTGGGTGCTGTGCTGCCCTAGACCCTGCTTGGGGGGTGGGGCAGAGCCCAAGAGGGTCCGAGTGTTTCAAACAAAAGCTTCCTCCTGCAGTAGCCACTACAGAGGTGCCAGCTAACCAGCCCAAAGGCACAGAATCCCGGCCTGGAATGTAGAGGTTCCAACCCAGGCTTCCAGGAGGCGGCGGTGGCCCAGTGGGTCAGTGGGTAGCGTGTTCACCTAACATGCTTGAAGTCCTTGCATTTCGTCCCCCCCACGGAATAACCAGGAGCGGTGATGTGTGGCTGTAATCCCCAGTATTCGGGAAGTAGAAGTTGGGGATCAGAAGCTCAAGGTTGTCCTCAGCTACAGAGGGGGTTTCAGTCATCCTGGAATACAGAGACCCAGGCCTGAGGTACGCATGCTTCCTTCCAGACCCTGTCTTTATAGAAGCCTGGGGCCCGGGAGCAGACAGACCCTCCATGGGCTCGGCCTGCCAAAGTCTAGAGTCAGTTCAAACTCTTACAGGATAGGGAGGCCCAGGACCAGAGAAGATTAGGGCCTTGCCCAGCATCCTCAGCAAGTCGGTAGCAAAGGTGACGACCTTATCCTCAGACCAGGGCTCCTCCTAGGACCCCCCTCCCCCATCCTGTGCTTACCCTCCTCTCCAGTCTGTCATGCTGGACGGGACCTTGCTTTGTCCCTCTCCTCCCAGAAAAGAGAGCAGAGGCCATCATGGATGCCGAGCCACTACGGGGTTTCAATCCTGACCCGCAGCCTCTGGCTTGGTCTTATTTTATATATACAGGGAGAGATCAGGAGGGACATGACCAGAGTCTTTATCAGAACAGAGAGCTGTGGGTCCCGGGTTTGGGGTAGAGGTGGGAGAGCATTCAGACAGGCATGTGAGTGGGGAATCTCTGCGGAAGGCCCAGGGCACCCAGGGAGAGCTAACCGTTACAGTTTCCAGGGTGGGGGGAAGTTTGGCATCATGGGACACATGAATGTGCCAGGGGTCAAGTAGGCTGCCAGAAGCCCCAGGAGGGGGAGGAGGCCTGGTGATCTAATGAGAGAGAGGATGGCAGCTCTCCTCTTCCTCCATGGGGGCCCCAGGGCTCGAACTCAGGTTGCCAGGTGTGTGAGCTGGTCCCTCGCCCACCGAACTGTGGAGCTGCTGGCCCACCTGCAACTTAAAAGATATTTTTCTTTGTGAGAGAGAGAAAGTGGGGGGATAGAGGTGGTTGGCACATGCCTGGGGGGCTGGGAATTGAACTCAGGTTGCCACGCGTCTCCTTTAGCTACTGGCTCTTCTCACCAGTCTTGGGCATTGTGATTGTGAGCAAGTAGCTTAACCTCTCTGTGCCGCCCCGAAGGTGTATGAAGCAGCGCTGGTGTGCTCCACCCGCCGGGCTCCCGTGACCGCTGCGATTCCACTGTGATCTGGGTTATCCACGGCCACAGCCCCCGTGACCACGTTGTCTCTGGCCCATTAGGACCTGGACTTGGGTTGACCATCTCTCCAGGGAAAAGCAATCGAAGACAGAGCATATGGCTCTCCACCCCGTGCAGAAGGGCTCATTCTGGACTCTGGAGTTGAGGCAGGGAACCCCAAGCCTTAGTTTCCTCAACCTTGAACCAGACCAGGTTCCTCCCTGGGCTGCCCAAGAGCTAGTGTGGGTACTAAGCTACAACAAGCGAGGACTGCTGGGTCCCCCTTACCCGGGCTGTCCCCAGACCAGAGACAGTTCTGGGGATTGGTGGGTTGGAGCCCAAGACGGAGAGAGTGGTGTCTGCTGTCAGCATGGACAGCAAGGTGGCCCAGGGAGGCCTGGGGCTTCTGGGCGCCCCTTTGCAATCGAGAGCTCTGCTCCAGATCTGTGGCCCTCCAGGGGTAACCTCCTGCAGGAGTCTGGGGTTCTCTAGGACCTCTTGAGGGCAGCCGATAGGGCTATAAGTTGACTTGCTCTTCTCCCTTCCTGCCTCCTCTCCTTCCTCTTCTCTATCCATCTCTTTGCCCTTTCTCCCTCTCTCCAATTTTCTTTCTTACCTCTCTCCATCCTCCTGCCCTTTCTCTCTCCTTTATTCCTCTCTTTCTTTCATTCTTCCTCCCTCCATTTCTTCTTCCCTCTTTCCTTTCTTCTTTCCTTTCTCCCTCTTCTCCCTGCTCTTCTCCCTCCTTCCTCTCTATCTTCCTCTCCTCCCATGCATCTCTGGACTAACTTTTTTTTTAATGTTTATTATTTATTCAATTGTGCATGTATGTGTGTGTGTATGTGTGTGTGTATGTATGTGTGTGTGTGTGTGTAGAACCACGGATGAATTCGGGAACCACCATGGACGCCTCCATCTCCTTCTTGTTTACTCTGCCCCAGGATTCACAGGCTCCGCCCTACCAGGACTGGAAATGCAGGCCCCCCCGCTTCTGCCAGGCATCTATACGTAGGGTCTAGGATCCGAACTCAGGACCTTCGGCCTGCAAGGCAGAGGCTTAACCCCTGAGCCACCTCTCCAGCCCCTCTGGACCAACTCTTGTGTGCAGGGCTGCTTTAGAGTACCAGGGCTCGGTCTGAGTTAAGCATGGCTGCTAAACCGGAGACACTCATTTATTCACTCCTTTTTTCAGTAGATGACTTAGGCTCAGTTTAGTCTTCTGCAGATGACTCAGGCTCAGTAAAGTCTTCTGTAGATGACTGATTCCTTCCTTCAGTAGATAAATCCTTGTAGGTGTAGTCAAAGTGGAAAACACCAAGGTCAAACCAGGTTCAGTTGCTGGCTAGCAGTATAGCCTTGGGCCTGGTGCTCGAACTAGTCGAGCCTCAGCAACCTTATCTGCAAAGTGGGCCAGGCCTGCGGTGAAGGGACTGAACCAGGTTCGAAGAGGTCTTGCATCAGTGGCCTGGTGCATGTAGTGCACGGGTACACGGGCTGTCACTCCCCATTTCTGTCCTTCTCTCAGCTCTAGCATCTGCTAACTCTAGCATTCGCTAGAGCTTGTGAAATGAGCTGGGTGTTGCGTGCCAGCGGAGCTGGGAAACATGACATTTTGTTTTTCACCTTCATCACATAGTATCATGTTCCCTGACTCGTCTATATAGTAGCAGGGACCAGCATATTTCTTCTTTTTAAAGGCTGAGTAATTTTCCACTCTATGGATATACCCATAATGCACTGCTACATTCACCACCGCATGGACAGGTGTGCTGTTTCCTTTCGGCTCCTGTGAACAGCACATCTATGTACACGCATGCTCGGGCTTTTACACACAACTGGAGATAGGGCGCCACCTGCTGGAGGAAGGTAGATGTGCAGCCACAGGCCTTTCCCACCGCAGCCCTGGGCAGCCTGGACTTCTGCACCAGGGGGTCTCTTGGTGGACAAAGTCTAGCAGCACCGCAGGCTTTCCTGCAGGCATGTGCTGCCCACGTGACACAGTTGCCCTTGCCTAGTCTCTGAATATTGGGCTGGTCTCAAACTTGGCGACCCTCCTGTGTCCATGTCCCCAAGTGCTGGGATCACAGGCATGCGCCCCCACAGGGCTAACCAAGACCCAGCCTAGGGTTTCCCCGCTGCCCGCTCTGTAGGCAGGACAGCCAGAAGATTCTGTTGCTGCTGTTGCTTCCTCCTCCTCTTCCTCCTCTTCTTTCTCCTTTTGAGACAGGGTCCTGTGTAGCCCAGGCTGGTCTAAAATTTGCTTTGTAATAAAAAACAACCTTGGTTGGAAGCTCAGGCCACCATATCCTGTCATGCGGTGCTGGGGATTGAACCCAGGGCTTCCTGCATCTAGAGGCAGGCACCCTGCCAGCCCAGCCACTGGCACATCCTCATCCTTCAGGGATTTTTGTTTTGACTTTGGGAATCATCCTGGATGGCTTCTATCTCCTTTTGCTTCACTCTGTGGTTTC
The DNA here is from genome assembly GCA_023101885.1 of Typhlomys cinereus. Taxonomy (NCBI): domain Eukaryota; kingdom Metazoa; phylum Chordata; class Mammalia; order Rodentia; family Platacanthomyidae; genus Typhlomys; species Typhlomys cinereus. The sequence continues at coordinate 551,269 of JALPQD010000327.1, read as the reverse complement.
CCAGGCTCCATCCACCAGGGCCAGAAGTGCAGGCCACTGTGGTTTCCGCCTGGCACCTTTATGTGGAACCTGGGATCCGAACTCAAGACCTTCTGCTTTCAAGGAACGGTCTCAACCCCTGAGCCTCTCCAGCCCTATGTTGTTTTCTGAGACACTGTTTTTCCATGTGGCCCAAGCTGGCCTAAAACTCTTAGTCTCCTGAAATTTCTGGTCTTCCTGCCTTCACCTTCCAAGTGCTCAGATTGCAGTTGGGCGCAAGTCCTTCCCAAGGGGAAGACTTCTCAGGTCCAGCCTTCAAGGGGTTCCCTTAGCCTTCAGACCATTCTGGGGGAGGGGCAGGGTGGGTTGTCAGGGAGGAAAGCTGGAGACGCAAGTTCCCTGCAGGGTAGCAAGGCGCCCGCACATCTGGTTTGCATGAGCTGAGCAACATGTCCAGGTGGGTTTGGGCACTTGGGGTGGCATTGGGGATGGCGCCAGGGATGGCTGTTTCCCAGTGGCCGTCATAACGGATGCTGTGTGAACTGTGCCAATGGTAGGGCGGACGGGACACATGAAGGAAAAGGGCCTTCATCCTGGCCTGCATTTGCTTGTTTGCGCATCTTGTAGGTGATATGCAAAGGTGGTGGTGAGGGCGACGCAGGATTTCAGAGCGGGAGAGAACGAGTCTGAAGCATGGCTCTTCTCTTTCTTGTCAAGATGCTTCTCAGCGTCACCCTGAACCTGAACTGCCCGAGGGAGGGATCTCCTTCACAGGCAGGGCTGCGGCTCCCATGTCACAAGCCTGCAGAGCAGCCTAGGTCTGGGATCCCAGGACTGGGAGGTGCAGACAGGTGGGTGGGCGTCCTCGGAGCTTGGTGGCCAGCCAGCCTAGCCCATGTGAGCTCCGGGTTCAAAGGGAGAGCCTGACTCACGAGATAAGGTCAGGGCAGAGAGATGGCTTAGGGGGTAAAGTGTCTGATGCCAAGCCTGACCATATGAGTTCTAGCTGTAGAAATCACATGGTGGAAGGAAAGAACCAACTCCATGAAGCCAGCCCTTGACCGCCATGCTCACATCTACACCACACATCACACTATAATCAATCAATCAATTGATCAATCAATCGATCGATCAATCAAATGTGGAAAGTGATTGAGGAAAATAACTGATGTTATCTGACTTCTATATGCACCTGTACATACATGCATGCATGTCTTATCACACGTGCACGTGCACCCATATGGCACATATGTATGAGATGGGACTTCCTTTAGGGCAAACTCCAGGAGATCCTGATTCTGCTGGTCCATCAACCATGCTATGAACAAGCAAGGTCCTGAACCCAGAGAAAGGTGGGGAGTTAGTTTTGACAGATGAGGAAACTGAGGCCAGCCTGCACAGGGCTAGAGGTCTTCAGGGAGCACCAGGTTGTCCTCCTCATCCCACAGTCTGGAAGAGTCGTGCCACGCCGAGGTCCTCTGCAAAGGTCAATGCCGGTGTCTGATCTCAAAGTCTGCGCTTCTACTCATTTAGTTACTTAGTTTCAAGACAGGGTCTCCTATGTAGCCCCGGTAGCTGACTGTCCTTGAATCCCTCCTCTTGCCTCCGACTCTCCACTGACTGCTGGGATCACAAGCCTGTGACCACCCCGACCCAACACCTGTGAATTTAGCATCGTGTGGTGGCTCGTTCCTCTACTCCCAGTCCCTGGGAGGCCAGGTCAGGAGCACTGCCCTGGGTCAGAAGGCAGCCGGGGCTACAGGGAGATTCTGTATGGAAAACCAAAACTGTGAAAAGTATCTCCTTAAGTTCCCCCAAGGACTTCCGTTCTTAATCACCACCCTGCAGGAAATATGTGAAGCCCACCTGTGGCGTGAGAGTCCTGCAACGCTCAGACACCTGCCTGCCCACTCTCCTGGGCTGACCCCTCCTCTGAGCCACATCTTACCAGATCCCCCGGATCCTTTGAAGGCACTATGGCACTGCCACGGGACCTGGTCCTTGGGCGCTTTTTCTAGGATGCAGCTGCTCCATCTTCCAGCCTGATGTTTTATGTTCACCAGCCTGGGTCTAGAGTGCTCAGTAAGTTCCGGCGTGACTGGGCTGGGCTCCGGGGGTGGGTGGGATTTCTTTGATTCACACAATCGAGTCCACAGAAATAGATTTCCTATCAGCCAGGCACCATCTCTTCCAACTACAGCTGCTTCCTGACCCGGTGGATCTCTCCAAGCTTCGGCCAGTTCTTACTTCCCCAAACTCCACTCATTATCTGGCTCACTTCACTGACTTTTATTCCTTTAGTTCATTAATTACTTTATCTCGAATAAAAGTTGTATGTGGTACTTGTGGGGGAAAGGGACATGCATCTCCCTAGGGAGCTGTCCTCAAACTTCTGTTTCTCCTCTCAGCCTCCTGGAACTGAAATGAGAGGCAGATGCTGCCGCGTAGATATCATTTAAGTCAACCAAGCAATTCTGTCGAAAAAGAGACATACTTTCAAAGTTTTCCAGAAGTTCCTTTGTCCTTCCACCATGTGGGTTTCTGGGGGTCAGACTGAGGTCACCAGGTTTTCCAACGGGAGCCTTACCTGCTTGCCAGCCCCCATGCTGGACTCCTGACCTATGGAAAATAAGCTTGTACTGTGACCCCATTGACAAACTGTCACAGCATCCATGGAAGTTAGCATACTAGTCCGGCGTGGCGGTGCCAGCTTGAGAACCCGGCAGCACTCAGGTGGTAAAGGCAGGAGCCACGGGATTTCAAGGCCAACCCCTGTTGTGAAGCAAGTTTGAGGGCGGTCTGGGGGAACGTGAAACCCTGTGTTAAAAAGTCAAAAGGGGGATGGGTGGAAAGATGGTTGGCGGTTTAGGGCGTTGGCTGTGGAAGCATGAAGGAGTTTGCATGCCAGGACAAGCTGCGCAAGGGCCTACGCTTGACGCTCAATGGAGCACTAAGGGGACAGAAGCAGGAGGATCCTTGGGCCACCAGCCAGCCAGAAAACATGAGCTCCAGGTTCAGGGAGACACCCTGCCTCAAAGGAGATGCTGTGTCCCTCCGAAGACACCTAGTGAGTTTCTTCCTTGAACGCACAGGCGAGGGTACTTACACACCACACACTTGCACATATATCCCCTGCCCCTCCTCCCACGGATTTTAAAAAGCCTTCATGGGGCTGGAGAGATGGCTCAGGGGTTAAGTCTCTCCCTCTCAAGCAGAAGGACTTGAGTTTGGATCCCAGATTCCATGTAAAAAAACGTTGGATGGAAATGGCAGTGACCTGCACTTCTTCTGGTCCTGAAAGACAGAGCCTGGGAAACTCCAGAGCAAAGCCAAAAGCAAGTAGAGCAATCCAGGATGGTTCCTGAAGCCACCTTTGGGCCTCCACAGGGACATACAGTGCCCTCTGATACACACACACACACACACACACACACACACACAATACATAAAAAATAAAAAGCCCTCCTTCTAAATGCAGCATGCTGCTCTTTCCAGCCAGCACTGAAGGATGGACTCGCCAGAAAACTGGCACAAGCACTGGCAAATCAAAGGAAGAGAAGCCCCAGCACCGGCTGCAGACGGATGGGTCGGGCAGTCCTGCTGTCAGCACGGGGATGGAAAACATCAGAACACGGTGTACAGGGAATCCTGGGAGTTAGTTACATAGTTACAACTGTCAACTTGACATGCTACATGTGTCAACTGGGCATCTGAAGAACTATTTAATCTGCCTAGTCTGGAGGAAATTGTGTAACTGTTGTAGAAGGGGTCACAGAAGTTGATGGGGTAATTGCTTGAGCAGGTGCCTAAGATGGACTCCAGCCTGGCGGCAGGCAGATTTCTGTACCTCGGCAACTGGGGAGGGTGAAGCAAGAGGAGAACTGTTTCTGTTTGCTTGTCCCCCCCTCCCCCATGTCTGTCTATGTGTATCAAAGGGCACTGTGTGTGCTTGCAGAGGCCTAAGAGTAACTTCCGGACTCACCCTAGATTGTGCTACCTCCTCTTTGCTTTGTTCTGGAGTTTTCCAGCCTCCACCTTGTAGGGCTGGAAGTACAGGCTGTTGTCAATTCCGCCTGGCTTTTTTTTTTTTAATGTGGAATCCAGGATTTGAACTCAGGACCTTCTGCTTGCGAAGGAAGAAGCTCAACTCTTGAGCTATCTCTCCAGCCCAAATGTTTCAACTTTTTCCAAAAAGTATTTTCTGGATTGGGAGATGGCTCAGTAGGTAAGGCACTTTCTCACCGACTTGGAGACCTGAGTTTGATTTCTGGACACCCACATGGTAGAAGAAAAGGACTAACTTGCAAAAATATTTCATTGTAGACCTTAACCAAGTCTAAACATGACATCAGAGGATCTGAACTCAGGTCCTTTTGTTTGCAAGGCTTTGACCTCTGGGCCATCTCTCCTGCCCAGGTTTCTACTTTTAATAGTCTTCGAGCATTGATTGCAAAGGGTTGTCAAGAGACATAGGGGTGTGGAGAAGATGGGTGTGGGCAGGGGGAGAGGGAGGGGGAGAAAGAACATCAGTGTAAAGATAATCCTCTCTCAAGGCCACTAGGGTGGGGAGGTCAGGGGTCTAGGGAGAAAAGTCTGAAGTGGATTAGGGTGGCTACTGTAGTGGATTCCAAGAACCTCGCATTCCAGCCAGGGAGGAAGAGTTTTTACAAAATGGCCCGGCCATGGCTAAAGTCACGTAGTCATGAAATTGTAAGGAACAGTCAGCCCTCGCTGGTACTTCCTTCAACTGCACTTGGTTGTGTGGGTGCAGGCAAAGAAAACCAGGGCAGATGGAATCCCTCACACAGTCTCGGAATGCTTACCCGATCCAGGTGACCTAAAGACAAGGAAGCCAAAGAGCTTACAGATGTGTCCAGAACGCAGCTAACACCGCAGCTGGCTCATGAGACATGAAGGGACCAGAAAGAAGAAGGCCTGTGAGGCAGAACGGTCAACGGCTCTAGAAAGACACCCCCAGGGGGAGGCCCGGGCTAGGCTCACTTCCTAGCCGCCCAGACCCGCGGTTTCCTAGGTTCAGAGCCTATGCCAGCTACTTGAAGGACCGAGGCAGGAGGATGGAAAAATCCAAGGTCGCCCGGGCTACGGAGTGTACGTAAGGGTCGCCTGGGCAACCCAGTGAACCCACTTCAAAGTAAAAGTGAGCGAGGGCAAAAAAGGAGGGTCGGGGGAGAGATGCAGCTCAGTGGTATCATGTGAAGGTGCTGGGTTTTTTTGGGGGGGTGCCCGGGAGCACAGACGGGGGTGTGCATGAACATGGAGGCCGGTCAGGAGTCATCTGCCTAGTTCGTGTGTTTGCTTTTTGAGGCAGGGTCTCTCCTGGGGCTGGAATCGGCGTCTAAGGGGCGGGGAGTGTGTGTGGGGGGATCCCTGTGATCCGCATCGCTTCACCTGCGCGCAGCGCCTCCGGGATGACAGAATGGCACCACCTCGCCCGCCCCCCCCCTTTTAATCACGCGTGCAGAAGAATTGAACTCAGGACCTCACGCGTGTGTGGCCAGCGCTTCTTCCAGCTTCGGCGCCCCGGCTGGGCTCCCATCCGGCTGTCACTTGCAACCATCTCGGCTGTCCCTTGCAACACGAGTGGCCGCGGACAGCTGGCTTGGCCTCCTTTCGGGACGTGAGGACTCGTGGGCTCAGGAACGGAAACTGGCTGCGCAGGGCGAGGGAGGCGGCCGCCGCCGCACGCCGGGAAGCTGCCCGGGGCGAAGCCCGAGAGCGGCGCGCCGAGGTCCGAGGCGATTCTAGGAACCTAAGCCGACCGCCCGGGCGGCGGGCGCATGCGCGGGGCGGTGCCGCGCATGCGCAGGCCCGCCACGCGCATGCGCAGGACGCGCCTCCCGGGAAGCCTGCGAGGTCGCTTCCGCCCGGCTCCAACATGGCGGCGCCCTTTGTCTGCTCGGAAGTGCCGTCCCCGGCCTTCTCGCGGCCGTGATGCACCTTCCTCTGCAGTGGAGTTCGGGACATGGCAGGTGACGCTCCGCAAGCGCCGGCAGCCGCCGGGTCCCAGCAAGCGAGACCCGGGGCGGCGGGCTGGGAGGGCAGCGGGAGGCCGGGGCGCGGCGGGAGGCCGGGGACGGTTGTGTGGGGGAGGGGACCGGGCGGAACAGGATCGGGGCCGGGCGGAGGGCGCCGCGGCGAGACGGGGGGGCGCGAGTCGCCTCCCGGGCCGGGTGACGCCCCAGCCGGTGGCATCCCCGCCCCCGCCGCCGGGCTGTCACCGCCCCTTGACCCCGCGCGCCGCGGCTGGTGGGCGTGCTGCGGCGGGCGAGCCGGACGCGGGGGCGCACGCCGGGGCCGGGGCAGGGGCGGCGGAGCGGGGCGCCTCTGCTCCCCGGTGATCGCTCGGGGCGATCGTCCCCTCGGCCCGAGCCCAGAGGGGGCGGCAGTCCGAGGGGCTCCAGCACCTGCCAAGTCCTGGGGATGGAGCGAGGCCGGCGGGCGGGCTCCGGGCCGCGCCCTCCCTCGGTCCCCGGAGGATCTCGGCCTCAGTTTCCTCGTTGCTTAAACCAGAAACTAATAAAATCTGTCTCCTAAGAGTGTGTGACGGTAGATGAGAGCTGGCGCACTTAGGGTTACAGCATGTACGCGGGTCGGGTTCCTGGCCCCCCCTTTGCGTCACGGTCACCCCAGAGCTCAGGAGACCCACGTGGAGAGAGAAGCAGGCAGTTCAGATATGCGGGGCTGGAAGAGAGGCCCCCCTTACCCAGGGAGCGCAGTGGAGACCTCACTCACCCCCAGGAAGTGGGCTCCCCAGACAGCTGAGCCGTGCGGGACGGGTTGAGGACTTGGGGCAGGAGAAGGGGAGCAAGTACGAGGGGGAAAGGTGTGGACTGAGCGAGACGCGGGCCGCGAAGCAAGGAAGCTGCCTGCCTGCGTCTGAGACCTGGATGGGGCTCACATTAGAGGTTGATGGGAAGGCATTTAAGATCTGGGGTCTGGGTAGGAACCTCGCGGACAGCGTGGGCCTGCAAGCCAAGCAAAGGGCAGCGGAGCGAAGGGTTAGCTTGGTGGGTGAGACCCCTGCTCACAAACAGGAGGCCTGAGTTTGATGCCCAGAAGCCCCCGTGGTGGGAGGAGAGAATGTTGTCCTCTCATCTCTGTCCGTTCACCATGGTGTGCATATGCACATATTCTCCCCTCCTATCCTCTTTCTCAAATCAATAAATAATAAAAAAGCAAAACTGGATGAGTCCAGATTTTGAGAGAGTTTTGGGAGTAGAATTGACAGAACTTGGTAATGATGTCAGTAAAAGCACAGAGGAGTCAGGACTGGCCCTTTGCTTGACTGGTGGATGTCAGTACCACTGAGTGTGATATGGAGAAGACCCAGAAACAATTTTTTTTTAATATTGTACTTTTTATTTATTTGAGAGAGGCGGGGGAGGGGGACAGGCATGTGTGCAAGTGGAAGTCAGAGGACAACTTTTCAAAAGTCATGATGTGGACTTCAGGAATTGAACCCAGGGCTCCAAGTCTGTGAAAAGGCGTCTTTACCCACTGAGCCATCTCATCAGTCCAAGGAACAGTTTTAGCAGGAGAGGTTCAGTTTTGGATGTGCTGATTACATACCTGTACCACATTCAAATAAAGCCAGGTGTGGTGGCAACATGCCTGTAATTCCGCAATAGACAAACTAAAGCAGGATTGCCAGTGCTTCTCGGCCAGCGTGGGCTACACACTGAGTTCTAAACTAGCCTGGGTTATAGAGTAAAACCCTGTTTCAAAAAAAAAAAAAAAAAAAAAAAACCCTTCCCACTAAAAAATAGTCCAATTGAGGATGCCTGGTGATTTCTTGTAAATTAAAATTCGTTTCACACTTATCCGTGTGAGGACCACATGTGTGTCTGTGGACGTGAGGTCTGAGGGCTTGTGAGAGCCCATCCTCTCCTTTCCCATGTGTGTTCCAGTGATGAATCTGAGGACATCAAGCGTGCCGCAAGTGCCTTTACCCTCTGAGACATGTCACTGGCCTGTCTCCCTGGTGGTCACTGAAATCCAGGGAGGGCACAGGTTGGCAGGGTGAGGGGATGAAATGAGAATAAGGTATCTAGGACATCCCAGAAGACCGTTTAGGCTGCACTAAACTAGGTTTGACTTGCCAGCAGTGAGCAAGGCCTCACATGCATCAGGAGCTCCGAGTGCTGGGACTGGAGTTGAGGTTATTCATCTTCGCCCCCCAACCCCCGCCTGCAGTGTGCAGGCCAACAGTGATGCCTTGGGACATGTAGTGGGCACACACTTTGTGCCAGACTCCATCCAGTACTCCATACTTGCCTGTGTGTTTGATGAAAGGAAGACCAGCCCTGAGCAGGCCCAGCTGGTCCCCGGCGTGTTCTCATTGGATCTTTCCCTTGGGTGTCTTTGCTTCAGGTAATGAGCTGGAGGAGGAGAGCCAAGCTGGAGTTTACGCAGACACACAGGCAGAGAAGCGTGGCCTGGGCTCTCTGGAGATCTGAGGTAGGTCTGTAATACTCAAGGATGAAGTCACCCAGGAAAGACGTTGTCTCCCCCCATTCTCTAGGCACAGCATGATTCAGATTACCCTTTCTTAGTATGATGATCAGTGAGATGGCTCAGAGGATAACAGGTGCTTGCCACCAAGCCTGGCAACCATGTTCAGTGCCTTGAACCTACAAGGTGGAGGAAGAGAATCAAGTCCCGAAGGTTGTCCTCTGACCTCTGTGAGTGTATGGTGGTGTATGTGTGCGTACACATATGTACACAGAATAAAAATTTTTTAAACTTTATTTTGCATGTGTGTGTGTGAGAGAGAGGGGGGGGGCACTGTTTGTCCCTGTGGAGGCCCAAGGGTGACTTCGGGAATCATCCTGGATTGCTTCTACCTCCTTTTTGCTTTGCTCTGGGATTTCCCAGGTTCTGCCCACCAGGGCCTGAAGTGTAGGCTACTGCCATTTCCACTTGGTATTTTTTACGTGGGAATCTGGGATCGGAACTCAGGATCTACTGCTTGTGAGGCATAGTCTTAACCCCTGAGCTCTCTCTCCAGCCCCAGAATAAATATTTTAAAAACATAAATTAGTTAACAAAATCCATAATATAGTTTAATTGGGAAATTATTGGTAAAACTTATTTGGTGTTTTTTATTTTGATTTTTGGTTTTTTTTTTTGTGTGTGTGTGTGTGTGTGTATCACAGGGTACTCTGTATGTATTAGAGGCCCAAGGGTGACATCAGGAATCACTCCAGTTGTTTTGCCTCCTTTTGGTTTTGCTCTGGGGTTTCCCAGGCTCTGCCTTCCAGAGCCAGAAATACCATTTCCACCTGTCGATTTTTACATGGAATCTGGAATCTGAATTCAGGTCCCTTTGCTTACAAGGCAGAGGCTTGACCCTCTAAGCCATCTCTCCAGTCCCATGTTTTGATTTTTGAATGAGATTTATGTTAGCTCTGGCTGTCCTGGAACTTCTATGTAATCAGGGCTGACTTTGAGCTTGCAGTGATTCTCCTGTTTGTGTCTCCCAAGAGTTGGATTACAAGCAAACACCTCCACTGACCTACTTTTTTTTTTGGTCAATGAAGTTCAGAGTGGATTAGTTAGTTACTGGGCCGTGCTTACACTTTTTTTTTTGAGGATTAAGGTAGAGTTTATTAGAGGAGGAAAGAATGGAACTCACTGACTCCAATTGTGGAGTGCCATGAGGAGCAGGTGCCCTTATACTTTGCTATAATTAGGTACCATCTGAAATTATCAAGCAAAGCACAGTAGACCCTGGGTTTAGTCCCCAGTACCATATTGATTAATTAAATAAAATGTCCCAGCAAAGCAGTCCCAGACACAGCGGCTGAAGCAGAATAGCTTATTCCTCAGCCTTACCAGCCTGGAAGTGTGCAAACTTGATAGAACTGGTAGAGCAGGTCACTCTGCCCCAGAAAGTGCATCTGGAATAGGAGTTCTTAGATCACATGACCCTCCCTGCTGGAATTGGGCATCTGTGGTCCAGTCTGGCTGCTGTAGCTGCTGCCATCATGTAGAACACGGTCTGTCAAGAAGAAAAGCCAGAGCAGGGCGCGCACTCTCGTGGAGTTTCTACTGTTCAGAGACGCAACTTTTGTATAGTGTGGTTGCCAGACATCAGCCAACTATTGCTTCTGTGTGTACACCCAAAGAATGAATCATTCCTGTTCCATGCTGGGAGAATCTACCCACGCTCCAGTGTGTACCCAAGGGCAAGTCCTCCGGCCTGGTGAGAGAGGGCTGGCCTGCCCCAAGCCTCTGTCTCTGCAGTAGAGGGGCTTTGGGTAGGTGTGTGGTAACCTGGGCCTAGAGTGCTCACACGTATGTGTGAGACACTGCTGTGCTAGGAGCGTGGACAAGGGATCCTGCAGCAGTGCCCTCGTAGCCATGTGCATTGCAGCGTGTGCCGTAGAGGTCTGGCCCCAAGCGTGAGGAACCGTGGGCTGCTGGAGAGGTGAAGGCTGAGGGCGAAGGATGCTTTGGGTTAGTTACTGTTAAGAGTCTCCTCTCAAATAGCCACGCACGTCGAGAGCTCTCGAGTCATGTGTGGAATACTGCTGCCCTGTCTAGTGGCTCTGTGTCTGGTGGGCCACTTACGACATGGTCCAGCCTCAGTTTCCTCTTCTGTAACGTAGGTTTTGACAAATTGTAAAGTCCATAAGGCTTAGCTGGCCTGAGGCGGGGATTGTCCGGGTGGCCTCCGGATGATTGGGGCCGCTAGGTGCCTTTCTGTCTTCCTGGGGAATCTCCAAGCTTCTCCTAGAAGTCATCAGCCTGTGGATTCTGAGAGATGGACCCCTGAGGGGCCGGTCAGGCCCTTTGGAAAGGAGAGGCTCTCTCTAATCCTTCTTCCTTCTGAGTTTCCTCTGCAAGCCCTCGAAGCGGAGTAGAGCCCCTCTGCGATCTGGCACCTGTCCCGTTTTCATGGTTACAACGGTGGCGTTCCTTGTCTGTCTTGGTGTCGGGTGCCGTCTTTTCCTGGCAGTCCCAGTGTGTGGTGCATTTCGGGGTGTACAGCTGATGCTCTGAAATGCTGGATGAATGTGTGGTCAGCTTTGATGACAGAAGAGACTGGCATTGGGACTAGAGAGGATTGGTGGGGTGGGGACGCAGGCGCTCTTGTGAGCTTGGTGGTGATCTGGTGAACTTCCCCTGAACAGTAGTTTCAGGAGAAAAACGATTTCTTCCTCCTTTGTCTTTTCTCAGCAGAACAGAGCTCTTCCACTCGGGCATTGTTATCTAAGGGCTTTCAGCATGTGCTCCAAGCGTGCGGCACGGCAGTGTGGAGGTGACGTCACAAGTGTGTGTGGTGCGTCAGTGTGAGAACTGATGTCAGGACTGTTCCCACAGCTTACAGTCACCTCTAGAAAAAGGGACGGGTGGATTCCAGCATGGTTGTGCGTTGGAGACTCGCGGATCTTAAGGCCTGAGCTTTAAAGGCTGGAAGGAAGCGAGGGGTGAGGTTACACTTGGAATGGCAGGTTCATGTCTAAACAACTGCATGGTCAAAGGCTTAGATGTGGGACTCCAGCTGAGGAGTTGGGCGGAGAACAAGCTCAGTTTCTGGTCCTGCGAGATCTGCCCACCCCACCCATCCCACCCCAGCTCCTGGTCATTTTCCTGTCTGGAATAGAAGGTTCTACTCTGGGTTCATGCTGCCCAGCTCAGAAGGAGAGCTCAGAGGGAGAAGCAGACTTCATCTCAGTGTGTCCAGGTAGAGTGGGCGGGAGGGGGACATTCAGGGACTTTTCCAGTTTACTGTGACTCAGTCTGCTGCCTTTAGCTACTTACTTACTTACTTATTTATCTGCCAAAAAACATATACAGTAGTCTCCTCTCCTTCCAGGGAGACGGAGCACTGAGGCGTAACCCATGGGCTCCTGTCTGTTGGGTGAGCCTTCTACCACTGAGCTGCATCCCCGGCAGTGTTTACCACGGGGCTTCTGACACCTTCCACTTTTGCACCTGAGGAATTTTTATGTGACCCTGGGTATATAGATGCATACAACGTGTGTACAAGTGGAACATGTACAGATAATAAAACATAAAGAAATCATCTTATAGCTGAAATTCCCACACTCAGGAGCATGAGGCAGGATGATCACTGAGTGTGAGGCCAGTCTGGGCTATGAGACCGTGTTCCAAAATAAACAAAAAATTAAAATGTTTTATTTGGGCTGGAGAGATGGCTCAGGGGTTAGGACTGTGCCTCTCAAACAGAAGGTCCTGAGTTCAGATCCCAGATCCCATGTAAAAACACAGGCAGACTTGGACCAAAAACAGATGTGTCCAGAGCACCCATTCTAGTTTTAGACTATTTCAGGGAAAAAAAAACTCAGATATTTTTGTCCAGTTTTCAATACTTGGTTATGTGCAGATGATTTAACTAAAGACTGTACCAAGGCTGTTGATGCATTCAGAGAACTTTTAAAACAACCAAAAAATTTCTAACAATGCTATACAAATTGAAAAAAACAAACAAACAAAACACCAGGCAGAAACCGGCCTGCCCATCTGTCCCTGGTGGGCGGAGCCTGGGAAATCCCAGAGAGAAGCAAGAAGGAAGTAGAAGCAATCCAGGATGATTCCCGAAGTCACCCTTGGTCTTCAACAGGGACACACAGTGAGTGCCCTCTGACACACGCACACGCACACGCACACAGAATAAATAAAATACTTTAAAAAGTAAAAAAAAAAAGGATCAGTAGTTTACAAAACTATATTACTATGTTACAAACATAGTTACAAACATAATGTTACTATGACCTCAAGTGCTGTTGCTTCTCATGCACCTAGGCCTTGCGCTGTGTTCTGGTTGATTGGATGAAGCCCTGGGGCTTGTAGGACCCCTTCCTGGGCATCTGTGATGAGCATGTGGGTTATAGGCAAGTTTTGTTTGATCCATATTTATTAATCTGTTTTCCATTTTTGTTTATATGTAGAGATGAAGCATATTTCTTTGCATGTGTGTAGGGGCACGTTGTATGGGTGTGATGCATGTCAGTGTACAGCATGTGGGGGTCTGAGGTTGATATCAGAAATCATCCTCCATCTTTCATGTGATTCTTCTGAGACCTGGTCTGCAATTAACCCCCCAATTCAAAGATAGGATTAATCTGTCTAACCCACCAGCTGGGGGGATTCCCAGGCTCTGCCCTCTGGTCTGGAATCACAGGGAGCCAGCACGCCTGCCTGACATTTTATGAGGGTCTGGGGATTCTGAACTCTGATCCTTTCACTTGCTTAAGCCGCTGAGCCGTCTCCTCAGCTCTGCCTCCAGGTAGCGTCAGGATTGAGCAGCTGATGGCCAACAGCAGCTCTAGGAGGCAGCAGCTCCCACGGTCCCCGCGTGATGTGCCCTGACCCCGCCCCTGGGCCAGCTCTGCGTGGTTCTCTCCCTAGGCAGGAGCGCAGGGTCTTGGGGCTCACTCTGTGCTTGGAAACGAGGGTGCAGGGAGTCCTTCTGAGGGCTTGTGCTCAGAGTTTCCTAAGTGACAGTTTCTCTGTGCACACTGATATCATGTGCTGCCCCTTATGAAAAGGTTTTTCCTTTTGAGAAGTTTTTAGCTCTCCGGTCTTGGGGATTTTTTTTTTAGGTTTTATTTTAGTGTGTGTGTGTGTGTGTGTGTGTGTGTGTGTGTGTGTGTTGTATGTTTAGATGGGCTTCATACTGTTGCCCAGTCTGGCCCGTAACAGTGTGCACCTCAGGCTGACTTGAACAAGCCTTCCGAGTACAGGGTTACAGATGTGCCCTGCACAGCCAGCTAGAAGACCTTTCAGATTTTAAGGTAGGTAGAAAAGAACTCATGTCTCTGGTCCTGAGTGCATATTCCCTCCTTGCCCTCTGCCATAACTTCTTCAGTTTTTTGTTTTTTTTTTATTCAATTGTGCCAGTGTGTGTGTACGCGTGTGTGCGTGTGTGTAGAACCACGGGAAAATTCAGGAACCACCATGGACTGCCTCTACCTCCTTGTTTACTCTGCCCCAGGATTCATAGGCTCCGCCCTACCAGGACCAGAAGCACAGGCCGCCCCCGCTTCTACCCGGCATCTATATGTGGGGTCTAGGATCTGAACTCAGGACCTTCTGCCTGCAAGGCAGAGGCTTAACCCCGGAGCCACCTCTCCAGCCCCAGTTTTAATTTTTTAACATGTTACTTGCAAGAGGTAAAGCAGAAGACAGAAAGGATACCAGTGACGGATGTGGGCTGGGCTGGGCCCTCCCCAGAGAGGCCTCCTGATGTGTGGGTGTTCTCTGTGTGAGTCAGCACCAGCGACTCCACCAAGGGGGGTGACATTCCATTTCTCAGGTCCCAAGAGCCCTGTACTGTGGAGTGTTCAAATGTACTAGCTTTTTTTTCCCCCTAGTTTCAAACTCTGTAAGAATGACCTTGAGTTTCTGTTCCTCCTGCCTCTACTCTCTAAGTCTAGGGTTCTAGGCATGCTTTCTGTCCCTCCCGGCCCGCTTTCTATGGTGCTATGGCTGTAACCCAGGGCCTGTGCGTGCTAGGTAAACACACTCCCCGTTTATAAGCTTCTGTTCTCTAGGCATGATGATAGCCATCCCTGAAGACACATGTTCTGCCGCCTCCTCTCTGTCCTCCTCCCAGGTTGCAGCTGCTCTCTGGCTGGGCCTGTCCCCAGCACACACGCCATGTTCTTGCTGTCCTCCTGAACGTTCTTGTCATGTTTCTGTAGATGCTGCCAGGCCACATCTTCCCAGGGCATTTGTTCATCAGACCGTTTCCGGTGGTGGGAGGTCCCCAGGGGCAAGGCTCAGCGCTGGCCTTCCTTGGGCTTTACCCCACAGGGAACTCACGAGGGATAGTCACAAGTGGACTATTTTTGTTTATAGTTGAAGTTCATCATCCCCGTTGGTCTGGGGAGGGAGCCAGGACCTTGTACTTGCTGGGCAGGGGCCTTACTGCCGAGGCTTAGGCCAAGGACTGGCTCCCCGAGGTGCCAGGTGTCCAGCACGTTACCTTTTCTGCTCACCTATTGGCAGAGAGCAGTGCCCAGTTATACGTCAGCAGCGTTCTGCTGTGAATCTGACCCTCCAGCCGTTATGCTTTGGTGGTTCCTGGATGTGGGTAAACAAATCACAGTTGTTTGCCTGAGTCCCCTGTTAGCTATTAGACTAACTGATTGTCAAAGTCAGGGCAGCTCTGTCAGCAGGCAGATTCAGGTCCCATGAGTGCACTCCTAGCCCCTGTAGCCAGAAGCCAACGGGGACCTTGATGCCAGGATTGTGGACATTTTCCAAGCACACATGGGGCCCTGAGTTTGATCCCCAGCCCTGCCAAAACATGTATATAGATGGACACACTGCATGTGTTTATGTATAGAGAAATTGCCAGAAGCAGGAGACCATCTCCATGGAAGGAGCGTGTCTGCTGGGCAGAGAGGGCCCTGCCAGCACTGCTCGCGCTGCTGACCTTTGCTTTTCTTCCAGGTTGTACTAGAAGAGGCAGGTAGGTAGTCGGTGGGCTTGGGTGGGTAGATGTCAAGGGGATGAGAGAGGTTGTCTCCGTGGAAGATCAAGAAGAGGGGAGCAGCCCCTCGCCGTGGAAACTGGTAGCTGGCCTGGCCTGCTCTGGCAGCCAGGAGTGTTGGTGAGGCTGTTTCCTTGTGGTAGCCGGTTGCTTCCGCCCGTGTGGTGGTCCGGGTCGTGTTTCATGTTTGACTCTAGGACAGAGCTGTGCAGTGCAGGCTTTGCCCCAGGGCACGTCAGGCTTCACAGGACTGTGGAATAGAATGTCACTCCTTTGCTCCTCCCTTTGTTCCGGGCTCTTCCCTTGCTAACTGTACTGTGGAATTTTTCCAGAGTGCATTTTGATGGGTTGTGATTACCCCTGCCTTCTTCTTTTTTTTTTTTTTAATTATTTATTATTTATTCAATTGTGCCTGTATGCGTGTGTGCGCGTATGTATGTATGTGTGTGTGTATGTGTGTAGAACCACGGACAAATTCGGGAATCACCATGGACGCTTCCACCTCCTCCTTGTTTACTCTGCCCCAGGATTCACAGGCTCCGCCCTACCAGGACCAGAAACGCAGGCCGCCCCCGCTTCCGCCCGACGTCTATATGTGGGGTCTAGGATCCGAACTCAGGACCTTCCGCCTGCAAGGCAGAGGCTTAACCCCTGAGCCACCTCTCCAGCCCCACCCCTGCCTTCTTAACAGGGTCATGTCACCAAATAACAGAGTGCCTGGAAAGCAGAGGAAAAGGCATGCAGAGTCTCCTGATTGGGTCTTTGGCAAAAAAAAAAAGTCATCTACACCCCGCTGCTGCACATGTGGGGCTCTTGCCTGTGCCATGTCTCTAATCTTGTGTGAACCTCTGTCATGGGCCCCCTGACAGCCAGCGGCAGATTCGGCTCCCGTGAGTGCCCTCCTAGCCCCTGTAGCTGGAAGCCAACAGGGACCTTGATGCCAGGGGGGCTGTGTTCCTAGTTGTGCTTGGCTGGCCCAACACCTGACAGGTTGAACTGTTAGAAGACCTTTCTTTGTTGCTGGAGGAACCGTTGGATTGTGCAGAGTGGCTCTCAGGACTCCGAAGGAGCCTTCTACAGCGTCTCTCGATAGTTTGGACTCAAGACAGACACTGATTTTCCTCCTCTCCTGGAGCCCACCCATGTTTGTTTTAGTGGCACGATTAGCTCCGTTGAAACTTACTGTCCTGTCAATGCTGGAGCTGGCACAAGCCCGGCTTGTCATTAGATCCAGTCTGCATGTATTCCTCACATGTAATTAATGAGTTTGTTTGTTTGTGTAAAACATGTCTGAGGCTGGTCCACTAGCGCTGCGTGTGTCCAAGTTCAGAGAGGGGCCGTGCTCAGTGCCTTGGGAGAGGCTGTACCTTCCCCTGCAGGAGGACAGTCGTCCTGCAGTTCCTGGTTAACCATTTCCTTTATCATCTCGCCAGCTTTGAGCCGCCCCTTGCTCTGTAGCGAACCACCCAGACCTAGTGGCTTAAGCCTCAGTGGTTTATTTTCTTAGAGTTTTGTGGTTGCCTGGCAGTCATCTGACTTCCTGGGATGTTGGTTATGGTCATTCACATGACAGCTTTCAAAGAGAGTCCCAGGCTGTCACGTGGTCTCTCCACATCAGTGTCCCCTCTAGAGCTGGAAATTCTTAATGGCACAGTAACTCGTGCCCAAGGATGCCAAGTGCACTCTTCAGGCTCTCCTGGGGGTAGGTCTGGGCCTAGCCCAGTCACCACTAGATGACGAGAGTTGTCACTGACTCATCCAGATTGGATGGGAGGAAGTTGGATGCCATCCTGAGAGGAGAGGCCACCTCCAGGGGCCACCCTGCATGTCTGCGCTCCTCACAAGGGCGGCCCTTTCTGTGAGGCCCATACCTGGCTCTGGCCAAGCTCTTGGCCATTGGGAGGATTCGGGTCTGAGGCCTCAGGTCTGTTCCCGAATCGGGAAAGGCTGAGCCAGGTAGAGGCGCCATGAGGAAAGGTCCCCAGTTTACATCGGGTCAGGCTGGTCTGAGTGGTAGAGGCTCCTAGGCCATCACGCGGGCTTGCTTTCCAAGTGTAAAACGAGGGCCCTGGGCACTGCGCTCTTGTTCTGCTTGTACTTTCTGTGTCTGAGTCTCTAGGTTCTTTCTAGACGGAGCTTGAAGTAAGCTCACATTTCTCACCCGGCAGGAAAGGCGAAGTTGATGACGGTCCCTCACTCTGCTGGGGTGCCAGGCATTGGTTCTCGCATCCATGGTTATGTGGGTTTCAGGGACATACCCTGGGTGGGCTTGCACAGCGAGCAGCCTATGCTTTAGAGGCAGGGACAATGTACTTCACGTGATCCTCCTGCCTCAGCTTTCTAAGCAGTGCTGGCTGGCGCTGGCTTGAAGGGGTGTGGCTTCCATTTGTCGTGCCTCACCAGCCTCACCACCAGGGCACAGTACCCTGAAGCATCCCTCCCCTGCTCCGGAGCAGCCGACTGAGAACAGCACCTGTCAGGACTTGTTGCTGATCCGTGTGCTGTGTTCTCACAAAGGGTGTTGTTTTTATTTTGAAATATCCTGAAATGGGTTCGCTCTGGAAAGAAGGCCCTTGCTTATTTCCATAAGAGATTGCTGCTGTTCTTGAGGCGGACTGTGCAGGGTTGGCGGGAGCTGGTTTGGATATTTTAGTCATGATCTGTGCAGCTCATAATTGGGCACCAGGCCAGGGACTTCTGAGCATGCTCCCTGGAGACAGTCGTGTGTTTCCAGCATTAAAGGCAGGATCTTGTTAGACAGGTCAGGCCAAGCAACTCTTGGGAGTAGGATTGAAGTTCCTTGTTTCTCCTTAGTTGCCAGATTAGAGGTGTCTAAAGGCAAGACACTGCCTAACTGTGTGTGTGCGCGTGCGTGTGCGCATGTGTGTGCGTTTGAGTGTGTGTGTGCGCGTGTGGACTAGATAGAGGTTGATGTCGGGTTCTTCCTCAGTCTCTGTACTTTATCTTTTGAGACAGGGCCTCTCCTTGAACCTGATGCTCACTGATGGACTAGCCTGGCTGGCCAGCAAGCTCTGGGGCTCTGCCCCCCCATGCCAGGCTTGAGCACAAGTGCAACCACCACGACTGTCTTTGCTTATTGCCACCTCGGGGCCCCCGCTCGTGCAGCTGCATTTACTGGCCGCACTGTCTCCCCAGCTTTATCTAGCTCCTTGGGCCTGAGATGCTGAGATGCTCATCCCCGAGATCCCAGCTTTCAGGGGAAGTTGCACAGAGCCCTGGGAGCAGTGTGAGGAGGACTGAGTTCCAACCTCATCACCACCTTGCCAGCAGCCATTGCTAGAAAGGTGTGTCTGTCCAGTTGAACGTCTTAGCCTGTCTTTCCTCTGTAAGTTTCGGGCAGCAGTCGGGAACTTGGCTTTGCCGTCACCAGTGGGCGCCGCCTTCAGGGCGGATACTGTCCCTGTTCAGGACGCCTAGGGCTCTGGTAGCTACTGGACCATCTCCTCTCCCTGGAGCCTGGCTTTGGGCCTCGAGTCTCGTGGCCTCCTTGGTGCTGACGGCCGTGTTTTGGTTTCTGCAGCCATGGATTTCCCGCAGCACAGCCAGCATGTCTTGGAGCAGCTGAACCAGCAGCGGCAACTGGGGCTTCTGTGTGACTGCACCTTTGTGGTAGACGGCGTTGACTTTAAGGCCCACAAGGCAGTGCTGGCAGCCTGCAGCGAGTACTTCAAGATGCTCTTTGTGGACCAGAAGGATGTGGTGCACCTGGACATCAGTAACGCGGCAGGTACCCTGTCAGGGCCAGGGCAGCTTGTTGAGGCTTCGTCTCACGCAAGGCCCTTCTAGGAGTGCTGCGGCCGGTGGCATGTGCACCTCTGGGCATCTTGTCTCTTCTAGCTTTTGGGGTCTGTTTTGACTAGGAGTGGAGTTGTAAGGCAAACCTGGAAGGGCTCATGGTAAGTCCTGAGCCACCATGAGCGTGTGGCAAACCTTGTCCACGGGGACAGCAAGAGGGCTGACCCCTTTCTGTGACAGTCATTCCTGGAGCTGGCAACACAGGGCAACCAGGAGTGGGGGAGTGGTGAGAGGTAGGGCACACGCTGGGGGCAGGCCTAGGAACTGGGCAGGAACTGGTCCCGGATTTGGACGGCAACCCAGAATGGCATGGTACACTTTGAGAAGGGCAGAGCAAGGCGTTCTCCCATTCTACACATGTGGAAAGTGAGGCACGGATGGCCGGTGGCTGGCATGGGTCAGGGGTGTGCCCTGGGCAGTGGCTGCTCTGCCCCTTGGTGTCGTCTAGAAGCTGTCTGCTGAGCTGGCCCATCCTGCCTGCCCTCAGATAGCACACAGGTGGTGGAGACGGTCCTTGGCCCCTGGAACTCCTTGGTGCCAGGTCCCGGGACAGGTCTCTGATGGCCGTCCTGTCCTTGGCAGGCCTGGGGCAGGTGCTGGACTTCATGTACACTGCCAAGCTGAGCCTGAACCCCGACAATGTGGATGATGTGCTGGCCGTGGCCAGCTTCCTGCAGATGCAGGACATCGTCACAGCCTGCCACGCGCTCAAGTCACTCACAGAGCCGGCCGCCGGCGCCGGGGAGCACTCGGAGGCCGCCGCCACGGAAGGTAAGATCAGTCACACAGGCTGATCCATGAAGAGCCGCCATTGTGGGGTGCTGGTGGGGACTGGCAGACACTCCTGAAAAGCACTCCTTGAGCACGGAGAGCAGCGGTCACCCGGGGACTCTGCACGTGCGTGGGGGTGGAGCGTGCTTCTGCGCCCTCTCAGTTGTCTGCTCAGAGCTCCTTCCCCTCCCCTGCGGTCCGCAGAAGTCCTCAGGCATGCGAGCAGTTCTTCGGTGTTTGCTGTCAAGCACTGACATGCGTCGGGTCCTCGACTCATGTGCAGCTCCACAGGAGCACACACTGCCACCAGGTGTTCCCAGTCCAGCCGCAGGGGACATGAACTTGGTGCTCTGGGGATCCTGTGAAGTTCATAAGTCACTGACCTACTCAGATGGATCCCTGGGGAGGATCAAGAAGGGCTGACGAGTTTTGGGCCACATCACACTTGTGTCAGTGGGCACTTGGTGGGAAGTGGCAGGTCTGTCCTGTTCCCTCTCAGGAGGGGATAAGAGAGCCAGAGGGGAAAAGGCCGCTGCCGCCATGCCGAGCAGGTTGGACCAAGCACGAAGCAGCCCCCTCACCGGGCCAGGCCGGGAGCTCAAAGAAGAGTGGGGTGGCCAGGCCGAGAGTGCAGCCAGTGGTGAGTTGTGGTACAGGCACCGGCTGGCTGCCAGCAGGGAGGCAGGCGGGTGGGTTCCTGTGTCCCACACAGACCTGACTCGCCTCCGGACAGTCCAGCGCAGCTTCCCTTCCTCCCCAGGTGCGGAGCAGACGGAGAAGGCCGATGCTCCACGGGAGCCTCCGCCTGTGGAGCTCAAGCCAGACCCCACGAGCAGCATGGCTGCTGCAGAAGCGGAAGCCTTATCAGAGAGCTCAGAGCAAGGTGCCCTACCGGCCAGTGCCAGCTCCTGCACGTTCCTAAGGGCCCGTCCTCCATGCCCTGTCCAACCATCTCTTCTACTCCGTCCTTAGGCTCCATCATCCCTTGAGTTTCTTTCATGAATCTCCAGCCCTGTGTATTGGTGGCTGTTTCTCTAACTTAAAAGCATCCTGATCCCCCCACCCCCCAGCACACAGTCACTCGAATGAATGCTTGTTAGCTGGAAGTTCCCATGCACAGATGATTGCGTCCCATACTCCCCAGGTAGTAAATGCCCAGGTGACAAGCTCCAGGGTTTTCCAGAGACTTTTCCAAAGAAAGGGCTGTGTGAGTTGGGGATGTGAGCCCAGCCCGAGTCCCTCTTTGCAGAAATGGAAGTGGAGCCAGCCAGCAAAGGCGAAGAGGACCGAGAGGAGGCGGGTGCAGGGCCTGCCACAATTAAGGAGGAGGGCATGCACCTGGAGAATGGGGAGCTCCCTGAGGAGAACGAGGGGTCTGTGGGTACAGACTCTGGGCAGGATTTCAGCTTGGAGGCCCGGAGCCTGCGCTCAGGCACCTACGGGGATCGCACCGAGTCCAAGGCTTACGGCTCCATCATCCACAAGTGCGAGGTGCGGTGCCGTGGGCAGTACCAGCCTAACGCCTCCTGGGCCTCTGCAGCCCCTCACCCACCTCTTCTTGCTGCACCTACAGGACTGCGGGAAGGAGTTCACTCACACAGGGAACTTCAAACGGCACATCCGCATCCACACGGGGGAGAAGCCCTTCTCGTGCCGGGAGTGCAGCAAGGCCTTCTCGGACCCCGCTGCATGCAAAGCCCATGAGAAGACGCACAGGTACCCACCTTACCTCCCCAAGACTGGGCTCCTCTCTGGGACCCCCCGTGCCCCATCCCATCACCGCCTTCTGACCCGCAGCCCATTGAAGCCCTATGGCTGCGAGGAGTGTGGCAAGAGCTACCGACTCATCAGCCTGCTGAACCTGCACAAGAAGCGGCACTCGGGCGAGGCGCGCTACCGCTGTGGGGACTGTGGCAAGCTCTTCACCACGTCGGGCAACCTCAAGCGCCACCAGCTGGTGCACAGCGGTGAGAAGCCCTACCAATGTGACTACTGCGGCCGCTCCTTCTCCGACCCCACCTCCAAGATGCGCCACCTGGAGACACACGACACCGACAAGGAGCACAAATGCCCGCACTGCGACAAGAAGTTCAACCAGGTGCGCGGCCCTCCCCAGCCCCACAGCGGACAGGGCTCTCCAGGGACGTGCTCCCTCCCTCCCGCTCGGTGTTCCCTCCCTCCCGCTCGGTGTTCCCTCCCTCCCGCGCGGTGCTCCCTCCCTCCCCCTCGCGGTGCTCCCTCCCTCCCGCGCGGTGCTCCCTCCCGCTCCCTCGCGGTGCTCCCTCCCTCTCCCGCGCGGTGCTCCCTCCCTCCCTCCCGCGCGGTGTCCCCCCCTCCCTCTCCCGCGCGTGCTCCCTCCCTCCCTCCCGCGCGGTGCTCCCTCCCTCCCTCCTCCGCGCGGACTCCCTCTCTCCCGCGCGGCGGTGCTGCTCCCTCCCTCCCTCCCTCCCGCGGGTGCTCCCTCCCTCCCCCCGCGGTGCTCCCTCCCTCCTCCCGCGCGGTGCTCCCTCTCTCTCCCTCGCGCGGTGCTCCCTCTCTCTCCCGCGGTGCTCCCTCCCTCCCTCCCCGTGCGGTGCTCCCTCCCTCCCTCCTGCGCGGTGCTCCCTCCCTCCCTCCTGCGCGGTGCTCCCTCCCTCCGTTCCCGCGCGGTGCTCCCTCCCTCCCGCGCGGTGCTCCCTCCCTCCCGCGCGGTGCTCCCTCCCTCCCTCCCGCGCGGTGCTCCCTCCCTCTCCCGCGCGGTGCTCCCTCCCGTTCCCGCGCGGTGCTCCCTTCCCCCCTCCGCCCTCCACCCCTCTCGCTCCGCCCCCTCCTGCTCCGCCCCCTCCTGCTCCGCCTCCTCCCGCCCTGCCCCCTGCCCCCCTGCTCCGCCCATGCGCAGGGGGCGGGGGAAGTTGCGTTAGAACTGGCTGGGGTGGCTTTGCTTTCTACTGCTGGGACCTGAGCCTCCTCTGGGAGGCCGGAGAGACCGTTGTTCCTTGGCTCGGGGTTCGTGTGAGGCCAAGTCCCAAGGGCCCCTCCTGAGCCCTTGCCTGGGCACAGGTGGGGAACCTCAAGGCACACCTGAAGATCCACATCGCTGACGGGCCCCTCAAGTGCCGGGAGTGCGGGAAGCAGTTCACCACCTCAGGTAGGCGCCAGGCACCCGGCGCTCTCCACGCCTGCCCGCCCTGGGCCTCGTGCAGCACGCCAGGCCTGCCTCGTCTCCCGCAGGGAACCTCAAGCGGCACCTGCGGATCCACAGCGGGGAGAAGCCCTACGTGTGCATCCACTGCCAGCGGCAGTTCGCGGACCCTGGTGCGCTGCAGCGGCACGTCCGGATCCACACGGGTGGGTGAGCTGGCCTTGGGCGAGGAGGGGCTGGGGAGGATCCCGGGGAGCAGAGCGGGTGCCAGTGCGTTCTGCCTTTGTTCCCAGGCGAGAAGCCGTGCCAGTGCGTGATGTGCGGCAAGGCCTTCACCCAGGCCAGCTCCCTCATCGCCCACGTGCGCCAGCACACGGGGGAAAAGCCCTACGTCTGTGAGCGCTGTGGCAAGAGGTGCTCCCCTGCCTCCCACCCTCAGGCCCCAGGATGCCCTTTCCCTACCACTGGGTCAAAGTGAACCCCCTCTTTGTGGCCCTGTAGATTCGTCCAGTCCAGCCAGTTGGCCAATCACATTCGTCACCATGACAACATCCGACCCCACAAGTGCAGTGTGTGCAGCAAGGCGTTTGTGAACGTAGGGGGACCTGTCCAAGCACATCATCATTCACACTGGTGAGCACGTGCTACCCTCTGTGCCCCTTCCCATCCCAGCTTGCAGGACAGGCTCAGGCGGGGAGGAGGACGCCTTGGGTGGGTTCAGATGCAGACTCCCCACTTCCTGAGAGCTCCCAAAAGGGCAGGTGAAATGGAGGCATCTGTCAGCTCTGGCAGCTGCTTCAGAGAACTTCTTGGCTAGCAGACAGGACTCCTGGCTGAACCGGAGGCCTGGAGGTCCTCCCACCCCCACCCCGCTACCCCTTCCCCAAGGCGGGAGCGAACCTTGCCTCCCCACCAGGCGAGAAGCCTTACCTGTGCGACAAGTGTGGTCGAGGGTTCAACCGGGTGGACAACCTGCGCTCCCACGTGAAGACCGTGCACCAGGGCAAGGCGGGCATCAAGATCTTGGAGCCAGAAGAGGGCGGTGAGGTCAGCGTGGTCACTGTGGATGACATGGTCACACTGGCCACCGAAGCACTGGCAGCAACAGCTGTCACTCAGCTAACAGGTGTGGACCATGGCTGTGAGGGAGCCAAAGGCAGCTTACCTTAGTGTCACTCTGGGGTAGGTCCCTGGGGATGTGCCTCAGGCCCTGCTGACTTTGCCCACAGTGGTGCCAGTGGGGGCCGCAGTGACAGCCGATGAGACGGAGGTGCTCAAAGCCGAGATCAGCAAAGCGGTCAAGCAGGTGCAGGAAGAAGGTGAGGGGGCAGCCTGGGGGGGTGGGTGCGGGAAGGGGGGACGCAAGACCCATCCCACCCTGACCGCACCCTCCATTTGCACTCCACAGACCCCAACACACACATCCTCTACGCTTGTGACTCCTGCGGTGACAAGTTCTTGGACGCCAACAGCCTGGCCCAGCATGTTCGGATTCACACAGCCCAGGCGTTGGTCATGTTCCAGACGGACGCGGACTTCTACCAGCAGTACGGACCGGGCAGCACGTGGTCCTCCGGGCAGGTGCTGCAGGCCGGGGAGCTGGTCTTCCGAGCTCGGGATGGAGCTGAGGGCCAGCCCACACTGGCAGAGACCCCACCCACAGCTCCTGAATGCCCGCCTCCTGCAGACTGAGCAGCCAACCCTTTCCTGACTGTTTATTTAAGGATGGATGGCACCCTGGAACTGAGAGGGTGCTCCTGCCCCATTCCCTAGAGAGAATAAATTGGATTATTTTCTAACGCTGCCTGTAGGTCCCTGTGGGGATGTGTGAGACTCGGGGCCATGCCAAGGCTCCCTGCCGTCCCTGTTGTGGAAAAGGTGGTTTCTGGCTTGTCCACCCAAGCTGGGCGTAGACCCACCCTGGGAGTCACAGGAGCATCCTCCTCTTCCTCTCTCCCTGGAGCCTGGGAAGAGTTACCAAGGAGAGAACCACAGCTGCCCGGTGTGCCTGACTGGGCTCTGAAGGCAGCGCCAAAGCCGGGTACCTGTGACAGTGCCCTTCTGGGGCTCCAGACCAAGTCAGTGCCATCCCAGGGGAATGCTGACTTGCCCTGCCGGGGGGGGGGTATTCTGCTACCAGGTTGGCACGAAGAGGAGGGCGCTTTGGTGGTGGGATCGCAGCAAACATCGCCATTCAGGGAGCCAGAAGCCCCCCCCCGCCCCCTCCAGCAGCTGCCATCTTTCCTTGCTCGCACGAGCGCCACAGCAGCTCACCGTGCCCAAGCAGCGACAGGAAGAACCGGGAACCTAGGCCAGCCCCCCCCAGTCTGCAGGAACCCACAGCAGGAGGGCGAGGCACCGCCTAGAGCAGCTCACCTTCGGGGAAGGAACTCAAGTGCCTTCCATGCTGCCTAGGCACAGAAGGTCCCAGAGTTCACAATGCTGAAGAAATTGTAGGTCAGCATTTGTGATCCAAACCACATGCACAAGGGGCAGTGCCCTGTTCAGACTTGGGGCAGAGCAGTAACGCTAGGGTGAGAGCCAAGACCCCTGCTGTTCCCACTCAAGCGACAATCACATCACACTGGAGGTGTTTTGTATTTTTTAATAAAGTTTGTAATCCAATGGACACACAAAACAAAACTGCGCTGAGAAAAACAGTTTCATAAATTAATAAGTGTTAGGAAGTGGGGAGCAGTTCAGGTCACAGGAAGAGGGCGTGGCCAGGTCTTTCTGTACAGGTGCTGCGTGGCACTTCCACACGCCGCGGGAGCAGGACCCGTGCTGTAGTGAAGCGCACGTATACAAATGAGTGACGGTACAAAGTCTGAGTATGAAAATAAGATTTTCTTTGAAAACACATTTTTGGCACAGATTAAAAAAAATGTATGTCAGGGAAATTTGATTTGAGTCAGTATTATATATATTTATATATATTATATATTTATATATACACACATCCCAAGTTCTGCATATCCCACCAAGAAAGAAAATCCTGTTTGCTTTTACTCAATTGTAAACTGCACATCTGGTGAGTCAAAGGTGGTGGCAGCAGGAGGACTAAGAAAGGTGACTGACATGTCCAATGAGCAGGGGAAGAGGTGGGACAGAAAGGAGGGAAAAAAAATTGAAATGTTCCTTGACCCCAAGGCTTCGGCAGACACCCCAAGTCCTGCGTAAGAGTCCGTGATGTGTGTTCACGTGCACCACAATGTCCAGCGTCACAGCCTGTCTTCACTGTGCAAAAGTCAAGTCACTAATTTAGTGCAAAGGCAGTTCTGTTTGTTTCTTAACAAAAACAAAGAATTCCACTGCCCTGTTCCTTTTCTCCAAAAAGAGAAACCCAGTTCCTAAGGTTATCAGAGAGTCCGTGGGCCGGTGGTCTGTCCTGGGCGAAGATTTCATGTAAACATACAAGACAGCAGCACCACCGCCCAGGGTCTGTCCCGCGGAGCAGAGCTGGGCGGCAGGGGAGCCAGCTGGAGTCGGCCCGGCTGCCCCTCAGCAGCTCCCCTCTGCCTGGCTGGCTTGTCCACCGTCCTGTCCTGTGTTCAGTTTTTTGTTCTTGGGGTTTTTTTTGTGTGTTTTTTTGTTTTGTTTTGTTTTTTGCAGCAGAGCCTCAGGAAATAGCCCGGTGGTGACCATTCAGGGCCTCACACGGAGGCGATGACAATCATGAGGTGGGGAGAGATGTTGGAGATGCTGGCCAGGAGGTCAGGGGCCAGTCGGGACAGGTGACTCTCAGAGAACTCACAGGGTGGGAAGATCTGCAGCACGTAGGCGGGCTGGAAGAGGAGAGAGAAAGTAGGACCGCCATGGCTCCTCCCCACCGCGCGCCACCCGACTGGCCCAGAGAAAGCGCCCGCAGAGGACCAGCCACTAGCCACCGGCGGGTGTGAGGAAGCGAGTTTCTTCAGCCTCTCCACGGCTCCACAGCTGCCCCTGGGTTCTGCAGCACTGGCCGTGGCGGCTGCTCCCACGCCCGCTGGCTACCTCTGGCCAAAATGGCCTTTTGCCCCCCACCTCTGGGAATTCCTGGGCTACCCAAGACCCACACCACCAGCCTAAGCCCTCTTACCCTTAAACCAGCCCCACGGGTGGCAACGGGCCAAAGCACCAACCTGATTGGAGCCGGGGTTGGGAACGTTTATGATTCCTGCCGCCTGCTTGGCCTGCAGGTAGGTAATGAAGGCGGCCTTCAGGGACTCGGTCTGGCTGACGACATCCTCTTGGTCACGGCCACAGGGCAGAGCCAGCAGCAGACAGTAATCGGTCTCCACCTGAGCAAGTCGGTGGTGAGGGGCCTCTGGTCAAACGGCAGACCTGTCCCACCCAGGGGCCTGCTCGGCTCACGAACCCCCCACCCCGGAGCTGCTTCGACGAGTCTGCCCTAACATCTGTTGTCAAGAGAAGCCTCGATTCTCAGTCTAGACAGCATCTGTTGCTCAAGCAGACGATGCTTATCACTGTCTACGTCAAGACGCCATTGCTGCCTCATGCCAGGAGACAGGGTGAGGGGCTCCTACAGCCTTCCTTCTCGTTCTTGGGGCCCACAATGCTCACCGTCATCCTGCGGGCAACTCCTTCCAGCTGCGAGGCCTCCAGCCGCATCCTCTGAGCGATCCTCAGTGGTGGGCCTCCTTCGGGGAGGGGTAAGGACCGGTGGGCCAGGACGTTGTTGCCGGAGACGAAGTGGAGCTGCACAGCAGCCGTGTCGTTCTTGAGGGCCAGCAGGCCCTGCCACACGATAGGGTACTTCTGCTCGTGAGGAAACAAAGCAGACGCCAGCTCTAAGAATGTCTCCTGAGCCCAGCAGCGGCTTGCTGGTCGCAGTCAACTGAAGTACCACATTTAGCACTAGGTTAAGGGGTGGCAAAGAAAGCCAACCCCGTCTTACCTTCAGAAGCTGGACCATATCCACGGGTCTCTGTGAAGTCAGGTGTGGAGAAGAATCTTGTTTGGGGGCTGGCTGAGCTTCAGGGTGTGGCGGGGCCAATCCTGGTGGGGTGCTTGGGCCTGAGGTTGTGGGGACAAACACCGGCTGCATTGGGGCAGCCTGAGAGGGAAGAGGAGCAGGGAGATCAGGCTTCATGGAGACTGGCATGGGAGAGGGGTGGGCAGGCTGGCCTGTCTCCACCTGCACCCTTTGAACCTGGGCATGGGGCTCGGGTGGTCTGCTGGCAGGGACCGTTGGGAGGCGAGGCGGCTCTGCTGCAGTCTGGGTCCCCTTTGCCTCTTGCGACACCTGAGGCATCTTGTTACTTGGTGGCTGGCTGGACTGGCTGAGCTGAGAGGGCTGGCAAGGTGGCACAGATGGGGTGGACTGCGCAGGCTGTGCAGGCGGAGTGGACTGCAAGGACTCGCCTTCAGGAGGTCCCTGGAGTCGGAAAGGAAGGGAGCGTCAGGATGGAGGTGCGGAAAGGAAAAGTCACACACGCAGTGTCTCATGTATGTCAAGCCCAAGGGAATGTAAGTCAGTGGTGCCATCAGCCAAGCAGGGTCACCTGCCCATCCCTTCCTTCCTCGCCACAGCCATCCCTTCCTTCCTCGCCACAGCCATCCCTTCCTTCCTCGCCACAGCCATCCCTTCCTTCCTCGCCACACAGGAGTTGTGAGCACAAAGCTCCCCCCTCAACCCAGAGCTCTGTGGTTTGATCCACCGCCCCCAACCCCCAAGAATTCACTTCTTCATGCTCCTGAAGAGGTTAGCATCCCAGAGGGCCTGGCAGCTTCTCTGCCCCGGGCCCACTTTCCTCCGGGGGGGGGGGGTGGGCTCCTGATCCAAAGCACATGGCCGGCAGGAGGGAAGAAACCTGGCTTCCTTACCTGGGCTGAAGTCTTGGTCCTCGAGGGCAGCCCGGCGGCGGAGGCGACGGGAAACTTCGTGTGAGCGAGCTGGGCTGGAGCGTGGTAGGTGCGGACGTCGCCGTACCTGTACTCCTGGAAGAGCTCCCCGCTGGAGTGCACGATCTGCACCCCATGGGTCACCACCACGGGTGGCGTCAGGGGCAGTCCCTGGAGTTGGCTGCTGGGGGCGACTGTGAGGATGCGGGCTTCACCGTGAGGGGCAGGGGCAGGGGCGGGGGCGGGGGCGGGAACGGGGGCGGGGACTGGCTTGGCGTCTGTCTTGGCAGCTTCTTTCACTAGCTGCTGAGCAGCCTTGCTGGCCGGGGACACCTTCACGATCCCCTCCGCAGCCCTGGGCTGTTCGCTGACCGCCGTCACGTGTGGGTGGACCATGATCCTCACATCCCGGGGCACGGTGTACGGGTGCAGGCGGTATTCAGACTGCATGACCAGCACCTCTGACTGCACGGGGGCCGCAGTTCGCGCGACAGGCAGGTGGTAGTGCACTTCTTCCTCAGGGGGGTGCTGGGGGGCCAGAGCGGGCACGCCTGCTGCAGCCGGCTGAGGCGTGCCGACACGCTGGGGGGCCCTCACCTCTATCTGCTGGGGCTGCAGGGGAGCGCGGGGGGCATGCAGCGTCTCCGGCCGGATGCTGTAGGTGATGCTAGGCAGGGCGGGCGTGCTCATCCTCACCTCGCCCTGTGACAAGTGGCCGAGGGACACGGTCTGGGTGATGCTGTGGGGCGGCATGATGACGGACTGCTCGGGGTGGATGCTGGAGATGAACTGTGGCACGGGGATGCCTGCCGCCAGCATGACTGTGGCGTTGGTGGAGAGCGCAGTGGACGCCGTGCTGCTGGGGTGGCGTGGGAACGGGGACGGCACAGGTCCGCTGGGCCGAGGAGAGTGCATGTCTGGCTTGGTGGCTACGTGGGTAAGGGCTCGGTCTGCCGGCGTGCTGGGTCCTGCAGGAACGTGGTTTGCTTCTGTAGGGAGTTTGCTGGGCAGAGCAGGAGGGTGGTGGGGGGCAAGGGTGGACCCCAAGTTAGCTGGCTGGAGGACCTTGGTCTCTATTTTGAGAGTGACGGGGTCAGCAAGTTTCTTGTTGGTGGTGACGATGCTTGGGGTGAGGACCAGCTGGTTGTGGACCAGCACGGGGGGCGTGTTGATGCCCTGGGTGAGAACTTTCACCGTGCCACCCTGAGTGACAGGAGTGGACACAGACAGGTGAATGGGCTCAGGCTTCTCCAAGGACGGGCGGTCGGCCTTCACGGACGAGACCACTGGAGAGGCGTTGTAAGTCTGGGCGGTCAACACCAGAGTAGAATGGGTGGCCACATTTGCAAAGGCTGAAGGGGCCTGCGGGCCTTTCGGTGTGGTCTGTGCGGGCAGAACAGAGTCGGCTTTGACCTGGGACTTCGCCACGGACTGCTGAAATTCAATGTCCATGGCGCTGGCCGGAGGGATCTGGCTGATCTTGGCGCTGATGCGCTGGGGACCTTCTGTCTTTTGGCCCGAGTAACTCAGGAGCACAACCCCTTCGGAGGTGTTCACGCGCAGCCCTGCGCCCGCGCCCGAGTCCGCTGGACGGTCGTCAATCACTGACATGGAGCCCGGGTGAAACCGGCTGTTCTCGTTACTGCTCGACCTCTGCTTGCATTTGGCTGGTGGCGCAATCACTGCCCCTGCCATGGTTGCTGTGCCCGTTGCTGTCACCCCCACAGGCGCAGCAGTCACTGCACCTGCTGTGACCGTCACTGCGCCCGCGGCGGCACTCACGGCGCCTGCGGTGGGGTTCACGGGGCCCACGGTGGCGCTCACTGGAGCAGCGAGGACGTTCACAGGCCCCGTGAGGACGTTCACCGGCCCCTTGAGGACGTTCACGGACCCGGCAGGGGTGCTCACCAGACCTTTCAAGGTGGCCACTGAACCCTTGACGGGGCCCTTCAGGGCGTTCACTGGGACCAGAGAGACGTTCACCAGGCCCGTCAGGGCACTCACCAGGCCGGTCAGGGTCTGGGGGGCGGGTTTGGCCAGGGTTATCTTCTGTGAACTCTCCAAGTCAATGCTGACGGGCATTCGGCTAATAACAGATGTGATCTTGGGGGCAATGACTGGCGCCACCTTCTCTTTGTCGGAGGCGACTGGAACCTCTGAGACGTGTGTGTCGGAAGCGGCTGTTACTGGAGCTGCTGGCTTCTCCTCTGGAAGAGACTGTTTACACTCCACTGGAGGGGGTGGCACCTCCTGCGGGCAGGGCGCGGCACTCACTGGCTCTGCCGTGGTAGTGGTGACACTCGTGGACGTGGCGCCCGCGGCAGACACGTACTTGGGGTCCATAAGGATTTTCCGCAGAGTACTGGAGCCGGTGTCCACGTCAGAGGCCTTTGTGTCCGGGGGAAGAGCTGGAGATGGGGTGGACCTGAGTGCGGGGCTCGTCCTGCCTCGTGATCCATTCCGTCACCTTGGCAGGGGGGCTCTGCTGTACGAATCCTCCAGAGGTCGCGGGGGGTGGGAGCTTAGTGGGGGTCACCAAAGGAATGGTAGGTGGGGGAATGCTTGAGTCACTAGGCGGGGTCACCGGGTCACTCTCGATGATCGAATGCACCTTGAACCTGGCTTGAGGCTCCTCATCCACTGGAGCTGGCTGGGCGAGGGGCGGGAGGGGTGGGAGGTCTGGGAGTGCAGGGGCTTTGGGTGGAGTCTTCTCTTCAACGCTGCTCTCTTGGGACAAATCCTCAGCAGGTGGTGTCTTGCTGGGGTCAGACATGCACGCCTGGGGAAGCGAGGAGAGGGGCTTTTCGCTCTGCTTCTCTTCCTGGGGGGGGTCTGGAGGTGAGGCTGCTGTTCCCTCCTCAGCAGCAGGGCTGTCGCTTGGAGCCTGGTCAACCTTGGGCACAGACATCTCCGTGGCAATGCCCGCCCTCTTGGCATTCCTTTTCCGGCGTGATCGTGTTGGCCTTTGGCGCCCTTTGTCTTTACGGGGAAGAGCGACTTCCACATTAGATCCTTTGGTTTCCTGGACTGCAAGAGAAGGTCCACTGCTGCCGCCCCTTGCTTCCTTAGTGTCTGCAGGGCCCGCGGAGGGATCCGGGGCACCGACTGGTGGCCCAGAAGACTCCGTAGCCCCTGCCTCCTCCAAGCTCCCAGGCACAGCCTCGTGGGTCTCAGGCTCCATTCTTTCCTCTGGGGGCTGCAGACTGGTCTGAGGTCCTGGTGGGGCGGGGACGTGCTCTGCCTCTCCAGAAATGTCACTGATGATGGAGCCGATGGCTGCAGCCAGCTCGGTTTCGCTGGCCTGAGGGCCAGGCTTGTCCTTGTCCCCGGCCGAGGGGCCTTCAGAAGGAGCCGTGGCCGACGCCTCGTAAGCCGCATCGGCAGGGGGCTCCGTGAACGTCTCGATGTTCTCCACGGCCTGCTCCAGCTCCATCTGGTGGGCGAGCTGTGTGACTTCCGGGCATGGCCCAGAGGCGGACACATCTTCCTTCCCTTGTTCCTTCTCAGGATCAACTGGATCACTTCTCGGCTGAGATGAGGAACCACCTTCCTTCTGGGGACCTGGGCTTTGCTTAGCAGAGACGCCCCCGATCCCCGTCTCCCTGTCCGCAGCTTGCCCGGCGGCCCCAGCGGCCGTAGCAGGACCGGTGGCTGCCTGCAGAGCTTTCAGATGTGCGGATCTGTCCACTGCTGACCGAGTGTTGCGAGATCTCCCCCTCTTCGACTTGGAGGTTTTTTCGGGCACTGGTCTTCTCTCTACTGCTTCGACGGGGGCAGCGGCCGGGGCGTTTCTGTCCGTCTCCCTCCTCTCATGCTTCGCCTCACTGCCGGCCTCTTCTCTGTCGCCCCGGGACCTGGTGCTGCTCTCTCTCGTGTGCGTCTGGGAACTCACCTCAGTGGCGGCCTCGGCACGGTTGGCATCAGCTTTCTGCTCGTTTCGCCCTCGTTTCCCCTGGGGACCCCCAGTAGCTGCTGCTTTTTGAGATCGCGGAGACCGCCAGCCCTCAGCGGACTTCTGTGATTCCGCCGGCTCTCTGCCCTCATGCTCGCTGTCCTCCTCCACACGCCGCCGAGTTTTGGGGGGCCGACCCCTCCGAGGGGTGGTGGGAGGGGGTGCGGCCTCCTGCAGCTCTCTCTCCAGCCGCTTCCTGGTCACTCGGGGCTGCTCCGCAGGCTCTTTGGCTGGGGATGGGCTTTCACGGTCAACCATGGTGGCATAAACACTCCTGACGTTGCGACGCCTGGTTCGGCTGATGGGCAGGCTTGGCTCGGGGGGCTCTGGGTCCCCCCCAGAGTTTTTAGCAGCAGTTCTTGTGATCTTCTCTGCCTCCATCTTCAGCTCCAACAGCTTCTGTGCTTCTCCCCGGGGAGAGCCGGAGCGCTTCAGCCTCTCGCGGTCTATGCGCTCGCTCTTCCTGGTCACGGGCTTCTCGGCGGCGGCTGCCTGACCTGCCGTCTTGGCGCGCTTGTTTTTGTTCGTCTTCTTATCTTTCGAGGCAGCTGGAGGCTCAGCCTCTCCATCTTCAGGAGCCGGGGGCTGAACTTCAAGAGGGACCTCGGTTTTTTGATTGACGTTAGCGTCAACGCTCATAGCTGTTTCTGGCTTTTCCACTCTTGGCTCTTCCGATCCCTCCAACTTCTGAGCTGCTTTGGAAGGTGGCTGGGGACTCTGGGATTCTGGCTCCACGCTGCTTTCCACCTGGGAAAACGAGGCCCCGGGAGTGGGCGGCTTGGCGTCCAGGTGAGGAGGGCTCGAGCCTGGAACTGCCATGGCACTGGCGCTGCTGCCTCCGGGAGATGAGGCTGGCTGCTCCGGTGGAGCCTCGGGGACAGGAGCCGCCTCAGGGGTGGCCTTGGCTTCTTCTGAGACAGGGGCTGGCTCTGGGGTCTTCTCCTCGGCAGGCAGGGGCGTCTCTACCAGCTTCTCACTAGTCCTCTCTGTTGCTGTGGGTGCGGGAGCGGGTGCGGGTGCGGGAGCGGGAGCGGGAGCGGGTGCGGGTGCGGGTGCGGGAGCAGGTGCGGGTGCGGGTGCGGGAGCGGGTGCGGGAGCGGGTGAGGGTGCGGGTGCAGGAGCTGTTGCGGGAGTGGGTGCAGGAGCAGGAGTCACAGCTGTAGCCAGAGGAGGTCCAGCTGAGAGAGGGATTTTCAGCTCCAAGTCTTTGGTGTCAGTGGCAGATTCTGGGGTCTTGGGGTGAGGGTCTACATCTTCTTGTTTCTCGGCCTCTTTGGGTTTCTGATCTTTCTCCTTCTCCTTCTGCTGCATGCGCGTGAGCTCCATGAATCTGCTATGGAAGAGAACCACGGGCTCCTGGGCCGGCTCGCCCGTGCTGCTGGCCGCGTCCAGCGCCTGGCGGCTGTAGAGCCGCCCGGGAGGGAAGTCCGACTCCTCGTCCTTCTTCTCGAGGTGCTGCAGCCTCCTGGAGTCTTGCTCGAAGATTGAGCTGTGTAAAAAACGAGACGCAAACAGCTCCTGCCTTTCCTGTTCCTCCTCTTTGTGATCTTCCTTTTTGTCGTCCGTCTTCCCTTCTGAGTCAGTCCTGATTTTCTTCTTTTTCATGTACCAGGAGGGGATAGGTCTCGGAGCAGAGTCCACCTTTTCTTTATCTTTGTTATTTCGAAAATTAGCAAAGCGGGAGTCCCAGTCAAGAAAAGACCAGTTTTCCTCCCGGGACGAAGAGAGAGATTTGGCTCTTTCAAGCAGAGCTTTTGTGTCTGGTGTGATTGTCTTGTCCAGTGCAAATGAATAAAATTTGTTCCTCTCTAAAGAGCTGGATAGTCTCTCGTCACGCTCACGCAGCTTATCTTCTCGGTCCCTCAATAAAAAAGACAGTCGAGGACTTTCATAGAGCATAGAGGTCCGGGGCGAGTGGGGTTTGGGCTCCCCGTCTTCATCGGAATCTGAGGGCACCTCTCCGGGCTCCAGGTCGCGCACAGACCTCTTGCGCAGGCTGTCTCTCTTGATGATGCTATTTGGGAAGGTCACATCGAATCTGCCGCAGTCCTTCGTCTGATGGTCCCAGCGATTGAACTCGTCTTCAGAGGTCAAGACAGACAGCTTCATTTTCTCCACGTCTGCCAGCTGTTCTCTCCTGCTGGAATCGTAAGGATTCAGTTTTAAGGGTTCTTCCCTCACTGTTACATTAGAATAGGGGAGACCTTTCTCATCCACTTTAGGAGACCCTTTTACCGACAGGAGTCTAGGGGAGCCCAAGGGGTCCTCATCTTCATGAAAGGAGCCCTGGCGGACGCCGGGGGAGCGGCTGGTCCTCTCGGAATCCTCACTGATTTGCCGTGAACTTCTGTAATTCCTCTCTCTCTTGGTGCAGACATCAAAATCAACGTGATCCGTCCTTTTCTTTTTGCTGGGAGGGGAGTCGTCCGTGACGTCCTGCGGGGGCTTGCCCACCTCGTGCACGAGGCTGCGCCTCTCGTACTCGTCCACGTCTTTTTTAGGGCTGCCGAACTTCTCAGACTTGGCCGTTTCCATCTCCAGCTGCTGCTTGCGACGACTCTGCTCCATCTGTTTTCGGTAGCTCTGTGTGTGATCGATGTCAATGCCAATTTTCTCTTCTGCATTTGCCGCATGTGGCTTCTCCTGGCTTGACTTATGCTCAGGGGTTTCGCCTCGAAGGCTGCAGTAGCTCTTCCTGAGCGCCTCTCTCTCTGGGCCCTGGTCGTCCGCAAGGGGCAGCTGCTTGGGCTGGGGTTTGGAGGTGAGGTTCCTTTTGGACTGGGTCTCTTGGTTTTCTACAGACTCACCTACTGCCTCCATGAGCCTTGCCTGTAGGTCGGCCCCGGGTCTCGAGCCAGACCCTGCAGACACACCGGCAAGCTCCGCACAGTCTTTGGGGCTGGGGACCGTGTTAAGTCTGTCCAGCTTGAGTTTTTTAGATTCTCTTTTAAGACTTTCTTTTCTCGCGGGTTTCCTTTCAGACTCCCCTTCCCTGACCAGGATAAGGTCTCGGGATGGCAGGTCAGGCTGCTTTTTCAGAAGCAGCCGGGCTTCTTCCTTTTCAGGGCTGTTTTTCTTGACCTCTGGCTTCTGCTTTTCTGCTTTCAAGTTGGAATCTGCAAAACGCCTTTTCCGGGCCTCCAGCTTCTCCAGATCCAAAGTGCTGGGGCCCTCGGCCTGCTCGGGCTTGTGCTTCCTGAGTTTGGGCCTGCCCTCCTTCTCCAGCGCCTCTGCGTGGCCCGGGAGGGCCTTGTCCCTGGGCGCCTTCCCCCTGGCCGATTCCCCTTTGGAGGGGTCCGACTTGGGGGGCTCCGCCTGGGCCGCCTGGAGCTTCTGCTCCAGGGAGGAAGACTTGGCGCCGTCGTTGTCAAGCCTGGCTTTCAGCTTTTCCAGCGGAGGGTGGTCGACCACCTTTCCCTCTTTTTCTTTCACCCGGGTCAAAACCACACAGGGCATGAGTTCCAGGCGATTCTTCGCAGCGCCTTCGCGGTCGGCTTTCTCCCGGCCCGGCTTGCCGCAGCTCCGGGGCTTCTCGGGGCTCGGCTCCCGCTCCATCTCTTGCTCCGTCTCGGAGGACTGCGAGCTGGGAGAAAGGACCTTGCCCTTCCGCTTGGGCCTGTCGGCTCTGTCCTTGTCCGCCTTGTCCTTGCGGCCCGGGCGCCGCTCGCGCTCCACCTCGAATAGCCGCTCCTTGTCCGGCTTGTCGTTCTTGGCGTAGCGCTCCAGGCGCGCCTTGTCTGGCTTGTCGTGGCGCGGCGGCGACAGCGAGCTGCAGCTCCCGCTGCGCTCGGACGAGCGGCTGTACAGCCTCCGCTCCTCGCTGGCCAGCCGCTCGGACGGCGAGGGCGACGCGCCGGGGCTCTGCGGCCGCCGCAGGTGCACGGGGCTCTGGCTGCGCTCCAGGGGTCTCCGTTCGCGCTGCCGGTAGCTGTACTCGCGGATGTCCTGGTCGTAGGGGTCGCGGTAGTCTCGGTACTCCCGGGGATCGTCATAGTACCGCGACTCGTAATAGTCCCCTTGGTACGCTTCCCACTCTGCGTAAAACTCCCTTCCTCGCGCGGGGTAGTCTCTCCTCGAGTCCTCCGTGTAGCTGCCGGGCGTACGAACGGTCTCGTAGTACGTCCGATCTTGGCTGTAGTCATAGGACCCCCTTCGTTCCTCTCTGTTAAAAACAAAAGAAAAAAATCCCATTAGCTTTTCTGTTTTCTTCTCACCGCCGCGCTATGTGACGCTCCTGTGACTGCGGATCGCGCTTCTCCATGGCATCTCCGCACCCGGAGGCGGCCGGCCTAGAAGACGCCGTGCATTGTCACGCTCCGGGACCACGGGTCAAACTGCACCAGCTCTCCACGGCCCCGACTTAGACGCTGGCTAATCTAAACAGACACGAGTGAAGTATGTGAGATTTTAAATGGTTGATTTTAACTTGAAATACAAGAAAAATGTTTAAGAACGCCCACACGTTACTGACCCAATTTCGTCATTACATATAGTACATTAAGTATCAATTATGACACCTTATCCCATAGTAAATAGTGGGTACAAACCTGGCGACCTGAGTTCAATCCTCAGAGGCCAGACAGGAACCTGAAGTTCTTCTGACCGCTCCACGGGCACCATCGCCCAAATGCACACTTGTTCACACCCCAAATAAATGAAAACATTTAAAAAGAACTTACAACGTTTAAATCTCAATAATTTATCTTGATTATATGCTAATATATTTTAGACATATTGTGCTAGGTAAAATTACTTCCACCTTTCTTTAATCTTTCAATGTGACTTTTAGAACACTTAAAAATCATGTATTTAGTAAGTCAGCTCCCTGACACATAGATAGTTGTTATCAAATGCTATGACATCCCATATTTCTAAGTTTCCCAAATTATTTATAAACCAAAAGATATTCTTACCACAACTTGGAGAATGAATTTGGAAATACAAATTAAAAACGAATTAAAACCTGGGGAGATGGCTCAGTGGTTAAAACCAAAGGACCTAAGTTTGGATACCCAGATCCCATATAAAAAATATCAAGAAGGCATGGAGCTCTGGGGTTCACTCCAGTCCTAGGAGGTGGAGACTGGGAATCCCCGCGCAAGCTGGCTGGTCAGAAAGGTCCTAGCGGCACGCTCTGGGTTTAGAAATATTGATGGGTGAAATATTGATGGGATAATTCCTGATATTACCCTTGAGCCTCCACAGGCATACATACTAAGATCCACTTATAAACATACATCCATACATGCGCGCGCACACACATGGAAGAGAGGGACTCTCACCACCTACATGAACTGCATTGGTATTAGCAGCAGTACTTTGATCCCAATTCAGAATTTAAGCGCACGCGTTGGAGGGGCTACTTTGGCTCACTGGGGTATCTCCTCCCTTGAGAAATGACTGTAACTTTTCCTCACAAAACACTACAGAAAACTAAGGTAACACCCAGAAAGTCAGGTGTATGTGGTGATGCATCTGCAGTCCCACGACCTGGGAGGCAGAAGCAGGACCAGCATCGTCCTCAGCTAAATAGTGAATTAAAGCCCAAGTGGAGACAAAAGAAAGCCATGGTCAAAAAAATTTTTTTTCAAAATAAAACAACACAAAAACAAACAATAACAATAAAAAGAATAACATCTGTAAAGACTATCCTAGCATAAATCTGTGTATTGGGCTCTTGGCTTTTCCCCAAATTGCCAACTCTTAAATAAATGCTGAATGCAAAAACTGAGTTTTCTGCCTTTACCCAAAACAGGACTCAGCTCGCACGAAGGCAGAACCTACTAGTATGTACAACGTGGTGCAATAATTCCTTTACTCTCATTCATTCCCATTCATTTTTAAACTGCCAAATTCCTAAAAGCTGCGGCATCTAAGATTTTGGAGCCATGCACAGTGTAGAAGCTCTGCAATCCCAGCATCGCCGTCCTGCTACAGAATGCGTTGAGGCAGCCTAGGCTACACGAGACTGTCTCAGTAACAACAACAACGTCTCAGCTACTTTGAAGGCTGAGACAAGGAGGTCACAAATTCAAGACCTGCCTGGACTACAGAGTGCACTCAAGTCCAACCTGGGCAAATAAGTAAGGCCGTGCCTTGAAGGAGTGAGGCTGGAGAAACATCTCAGTGGTAGACTGCTTGCCTAGTAAGAACAGGGCCCAGGAGCGAATCCCAATCAATAAACTAACAGTCGTGACCTAGAAAGTCAGCCGTGATAGTGGGTGAGACTTGTCCATTCTGAATCGCTCCAAGAAACAACACACACAGACCTAAGCAGCACAACCCCAGTCTGGGTCCCCCATAGACACAATTTCTGTAGTTTTTTCAACAGTGCTTGGCTCATCACAAGTTCCCAAGTATTTGTCAAAAGAATGAACTTTAGGGCTAGAGAGATGGCTCAGGGTTTAAGGCTCTGCCTCATAAGCAGAAGGACCTGAGTTCGCATCCCAGGTCCCATATAAAAATGCCAAGTGGTGCCACAAAGGCCTGAACCCCTACTAAAGTTACACAATTCAGAGGGAACCCTGGTGCCCATAGAAGCAGATAGGCAGGAGGGTGGGAAGGATTGATAAAGGGAGGGAAGGGAAGACGGGAAAGGATGAAGGGATAAAAAATATTCAATATGCTTGTAAACTAGGAAAAAATTTTTTAAAAAAAATTTTAATGCCAGGTGAAATAGCAGCAGCAGGCACTTCTGGTCCTGATGGGTGGAACCTGGGAAACCCCAGAGGGAAGCAAAAGAGAGGTAAAAGCAATCCAGGGTAATTCCCCAAGTCACCCTTGGCCTCCACAGGTACACAGTGCCCCTTTGACTGACACACACATATACACACGTGCGCGCGCGCGCACACACACACACACACACACTCTAAGTAAAGTTTGATGTTGTGTGTCTTCTCTGATCATGATCCAGTTTTATCACTGAGGGTCTCTCGATTGAAACCAGGGCCGGCCAATCAACTAGTCTAGCTGGTCAGTTTGTTCCCCAAGTGCTGGGAGCACAGCAGCCTCCAGGCCTGACTTTTACATGGGTTCCGGGATCTGAACCTCCAGCCCTCAAACTTGTGTGGCAAGTGCCTTATCCACCAAGTCACGTCCCCCGCTCCAAATCATATTTTTAGGACTTTTTTTTAATGAAGCAAATGGACACAAGGCCCTGGACAGTAATCTTATGAATATCAATAGAATAAAAAACAAAGCAGGAACCTAAAATCACATCAAAAATATAAAGAAAAAAGTTAAGAAGTCAGAGTGTGTATATACAATCTGTCTTGGAACTCTTGTTTATTTTAAAAGACACTTATTTTGAAGCTGGGGCGATAGCTCATTCAGTAAACCACTCTCCATGCAAGAACAAGAACCTGAGTTCAATCCCTGGCACCCACATAAAAGCCAGGTGCAGCAGTGAACTTATGACACCAGCATGAGGAAGTAGAGACAGGAGCTACCTGGGGTTTGCTGTTCAATGGGTATAGCTTAATTAGTGGGACCCAGAATTCTAGTGATTCTGCCTCAAAAACAAAACAAAAAACCCCGCAACACCCGAGATGAGATCAGTGGATAAAGGTACTGCCTACCACGTCTGACAACCTGATTTCCACCCCTGGAACCAACACGATGGCCAGCCGTGACTCCATCCTGTGACCTCCATGTATGTACCGCATATGCACACATGCAATCTCTCTCAAATTAAATAAACTACTTTGGAAAAGATAAAAAAAAATACAAAAAAGGCAAAAACAAGGTAAACAATGCCCTGAAGAATAGCATCCAAGGGTGACTTCTGAGCGCTACTCGCGGCACATCTGAACAAACGCAGCGCCACACACTTTACTGGTGACATGATCAGAAAAAGAGATGAGAATGTCTGCACTCAAAAAGCACAACACTCAGCAGAACACTGGGCCTTAGCTACCCTGCAGAACTATCAACAGTCATGTTTGGAGAGACCTCTGCTGTAACATAGGTTGGAAAATCATCTTCTAAATCATAACATGACCATCCAAGTTCATCCTGAAAACCACTTCGATAAAGTATATATAAAGTTCACAACACTAGCAGACAACCCTGGGTCTATCCCAGCACAGCATGGTTAGTCCTGTGATGTCACTAGCAGAAATTAAGTGACACCGGGTTGCGAATTTGGCTCAGTGGTACAGCATTTGCCTGGTAACCACGCAACAAGGTGGAAAGAAACCCAACAAATCACAAGTTGGCCAGTCGACTTTCAGTTTTTTCATGACACATGGGGACCTATCTCCCTGTGGAATGCTAGAAGGACCCCATGAAATAATGCTCAGTAAAAGGCAAAGTTCTATGGAAACAAAGGAATTGTTTGTATTTCTGAATTGAATCAATGCAGTAAAGTATTTTTCCATTCATGCACAAACTATTCTGTGTGAAGACTTCTCTCTACTCTGTGGAAAAGACAAGAATCTTCCAATTCAGCTGCAAAGAATGCATTCCACAGACTGACAGATGAAACCAAGTAAGGCATAGGGGTCTCAGCGAAGCCCTACCACCTCCTGCCTCCTACATTAGGAGACAAATACCATTAGACAAGGAGAAAGGAATGAACAAAAAAATAAAGCAAGAGTCACATCATCACCAAAATGAGTATTTTTTTTAAATTTTATTTAGCGCACGCGTGTATATGTGTGTGCGTATCAGAGGACACTGTGTGTCCCTATGGAGGCCCAAGAGTGACTTCGGGAATCATCCTGGATTGCTTCTACCTCCCTTTGGTCTCCTTCTGGGATCTCCCAAGCTCTGTCCACCAGGGTTAGAAGTAAAGGTTGCCCCCATTTTCACCTGGCATTTTTACGTGGAACCTGGAATACAAACTCAGAACTTTCTGCAGAATCTTCACCCCTGAGCTATTTCTCCAGCCCCAAAATGAGTATGTTTTAAGAAGTAATGTATAATAGCGTCTCAACCTTTTGGCTAAGATCAAGTGTTAAGTAGCAATACTACATCATCCAACCCTTACAAGACACTGCCATTTAAAAAACTAGTGTACACATGCAGGATTTTTATGCATTCCCTCACTTTGAATATGTGTGTGTGTGTGTGTGTGCATGTGGTGGCCTAAGAGTAACAGAAGGAATCATTCCTGATTGCATTCCCATCTTGAAGTTGGGTCTCCAATTAAACAGAGGAAAACTGATACAGCTAGTCTGGCTGGCCTGCTTCTTCTTGGGGATGCCCAGACTCTGTCCTCCAGGTTGGAATTACAAGCCAGCTGTCATTCCTGGCCAGCAGGCATTTCACATGGATCTAGTGGTCTAAGCGCTACTTTTGGTTTGTACAGTCAAGCTCTGAAACCAGCTCCCCAGCCCAAGGGATAGTACATTTTGGTCTGTTTTGTTTTAATGCCAGTTTAATGTTTTAGATTCGACTGACCTTACTATATTTGCAAAGCATCCAACAATTAATTCACAATTCATTTTATGTTATTACGTTTCATTCAAAACTGTAAGCAAGAGGCTGGAGCAATGGCTCAGGGATTAAGACTTTGCCTCGCAAGCAGAAAATCCTGAGTTCAGATCTCAGGTCCCACGTGAAAATGGCCAGGTGGAAAAAGCAGTGGCCTACACTTTCAACCCTGAAGGATGGAGCCTGGGAGATCTCAAATGGAAGCAAAAAGGAGGTAGAAGCAATCCAAGATGATTCCCAGAGTCACCTTTAGGCCTCCACAGGGATACACAGTACACAGTACACACACACACACACACACATACACACACAATGAAGAAAGGAAAGGAAAGGAAAAGAAAACAAGGGAAAGGGAAAGGGAAAGAAAAAGCAAGCTAGTTCAAAACTGTAAGCACGATGGTTTGTATTCATAACGGTACATTATTCTGGCAAAACAGCCATTTTTAGTAAGAAATCAATTGCTCTAGATAGATTATCCTAACCCACCACGAAGTACATGAAAGCTGGACTCATAAACTTTTTTCTTCTACAACATGGGGGAAAAAGGTAAAAAAGTGAAAAATAAAAATCTCACACATATTCAAGCTGCCCTGATAGGTTTAAATATACATACTTACTAGAGAGAGAGAGAGCACAGTAGTAGAATGTCGGCCGAGTATGTGCGCCAGGCTCAATCTCTAAGACTGCAAAAACAACTAATTAATTTAATTACACGCTTACCTTCTTTCTGTTAACATTTCGTAAAAGTCTCTGATATCCTGACCAGATTTCTCCATACAGTGATAAAATGCCAATTGACTTTCCCGATTTGCAAAATCCACCTTTAAAATTGAGAAATCATAATGAAATCTATTAGTATATATGATTATCATATGCTAATAAAAACAGATTTTTAAGGACAGTCAAGTTCAATGTTAAGTTTCAAATTTCAGTTACAAAAAGTATTATCAAGTTTGAGAATTGTTTGCATGTCCCTCTGGACAAAATTCAAGGAAGAGAAATCTATTTCAAATGAAATCAATCATCTTCATCAGAGAAAACTATCATTTTTTAACCTCAAAAGAAATCTCTCAAATTCTATATAAATCTTGATAAATACAATTCTATATAAATCTATATAAATCCTAATAAACACAATTCTATATAAATCTATATAAATCTTGATAAACACAATTCCATATAAATATTGATAAATACAATTTAAGGCTCCAGAGCCCAACCCAGGTGTGAGGCGGCCAGGCTCAGTGGGCAGCTGATGCCTGCAATTCCAGCCATCGGGCCCCCAGGGCTCACAGCAGCACTCAGCCTCGTCTCCAAGAAGGCAGGAAGTAGACAGGAGAAATCAAAGTTCTACCAGATTCTAGACTGACAATAATCAAATCAACTAAAAGTAGTCATCTGAAACAGTTACAGCAAATACGGACGAGTATTTGAACTGTCCAATCACAGGTGGCCTTGGAGTTACTAGAGCACGGGACACATGCTATTTTTTGCACATTGTTAACCCACAGTATTTTCACCGCTGTATTTCAATCGCAAGAGCAGTTTAAGTTGAATGAGTGTAAGAAAACAAGCACGCTCGCACCCTGGCACCCCTTGCTCTTCAGAAGAGCAGGAAAAGACAGGCAGGTCCTTCTGCAAGCTGCCACTGCGCCCCCTGCTGAGGGGAGGGTCAGCTGCAAGCGTACGGCCGGTGTCAGGTGCCCTGGAAGTGACAGCGCTAGAAGAGAACTGTTGGGAAGATCTGTTCCCGAGCCTGTGTCCACAAATGCCAATCATAAAATCCTATTATTTTCCCTAAAAACTGAGGAAAAATAAATCATGTTTCTATAAGCCACCTGCTTATAATGCCAGTTATTAAATGCCAACTATCTGCTTCGCTTCTTTTGGAAGTAATCTGCACACCTTGATTTTATTCCCACCGATTTTCCTCCCCTTGGTCTCCTTCACGGCAGCCTGAG
Organism: Typhlomys cinereus; assembly: GCA_023101885.1. Classification (NCBI taxonomy): domain Eukaryota; kingdom Metazoa; phylum Chordata; class Mammalia; order Rodentia; family Platacanthomyidae; genus Typhlomys; species Typhlomys cinereus. Next base: position 506,903 of record JALPQD010000327.1, on the reverse strand, counting down.
CGTATTCAATCTCATTGTACAGAACTAGGGCCGTGCCTTTTAAGCGGTCAAATACCACCTGTAAAACAAAACAACGACCAATTAAGAGCTTTATCCACTGGTCTTCCTGTGAGTCCCAACAAAACCCTGGGTTAAAAGAAGGGAAACAACCACTGTACATGTTCACTCCTGAAAGAGCGCCAGCCTTCCTCTGATGAGGCACGTGACAACGAACATATCTGGGTGCAGGTATTAGGGCTTACAATATATCATGCCTTTGCTTGTCTGTATTTTACAGTTTTCTATATTGACTTGACACTCTATTAAGGAAAATCTTCAACTACGCTCAAAATGATAATATCAACAGTAGTAGTAGTCATGGCAACAATGGCCAGGCTGATGTGGAACATTTGTAATACAGAACATGGAAGGCTGAGGCGGAAAGATTCTGAATTTGTCATGTTGTTTGTGGTACTGGGAACTGAACTCAAAACCTTGTATATATATTAGGCAGGCACTCTACCCCTGAGCTATGTCTCCCGAACTTCGAAACACTTAACTGAAATACTTATTATACCGCAAGCTAACAGATAAAGATGCCCGAAGACACAAAGTTTAAGCAGAGTTTTAAGGTCCAAGTATGGAGACAGGAAAAGACAGAAATAGAAAACTGGCAGAAAGAGAAAGTCAACAGCTAAGGTGCTGCCGTGCCAGGCTCCCCAGCCTACCTTCACCACAGGCCCGTATCGGCAGAAGTGTCGTGTTAAATACTGATCTGACACATTTGCGGAGAGTCCGTCCAGCCACACACAGTTTGTAGGCATGCTCTTTCCAAAACCCAGCTGGATATAAAAGCAAGATTTTCTATTAGCATAGCTTACAATTACTACTCAACTACAAAATCTTCAGAAAGCAAGTTTTCTGGGCTGAAGAGATGGCTCAGAGATTAAGCTTCTGTTTCATAAGCAGAAGGACCTTAGTTCGGATCCTGGACCCCATGTAAAAATGCCAACTGGAAATGGCAGCAGCCTTCACTTTACTTCACTCTGGAAGGAAGAGCCTGGGAAATCCCAGAATGAAGCAAAAAAGAAGTAAAAGTTATCCAGGGTGACTCCCAAAATCACCCTTGGGCCTCCACAGGGACACACGGTGTCCTTTGACACTAACTCTCTCTCTCTCTCTCTCTCTCTCTCTCTCTCTCTCTCTCTCTCTCACACACACACACACACACACACACACACACACACATTTAGTGTGTGACTAAATAAATCACGAAAACATTAAAAACGAAAAATAGGAAGAAGAAAGCTAGTTTTTTATAGGAATACTAAAGCAAATTAACATTTTTGGGGTGTGTGTATATCAGGTATTGAACCCAGGAACTCATGTTAACGTACATCATCTCCTATTGAACTACATCCCCAAACACTCAAAGCAACATCTAAGCAGGTGCCATCTATTTAAAACCAAACAGAAATCTACCATGAGGTGATCCTGCCTTGCAAACTGAGAGTTGAGTGTTAGCCTGGATTCCAGCAGCATAGCATGAGAATACATTGAAGAAAGTTACTTTATGGTTATAAAACTGTCTGACAGAGAACTTGAAACTCAAATAATAGTCCCCAAATCTCCAGATCTTGAAATACAATAAATCATAAAAGTATAATATTCATGGAAATTCATTTACCTTCAGGCGGTTATTCCCAAGATATTCCCCGTCCATTTTCTTAATGGCTTTACAAACACTGGCAATATCACAGTATTGCAAGAATGCATACTGAGGAACTCCATTTACTTTCTTAATATCAATATCCTAAAAAATCCAATGAATACCACTTAGTGATATGGCAGTAAAAAAAATAAATCAGCATAAGCTAAGTTCATACAGTGTTATTCTCCAAAGTCACATTCCCAATAATCACTTCATAGTTTCATTGTACATCCTAATACACTGTAAACTGTTATATAAAAACTAGATCTGACCATATGCAGTCAGAAATCAAGACTTCCAGGCCAGCAAGATGGCTCAGCAGGAAAAAGGCACTTGTCGGCAAGCATGCAGCCTCGAGTTCCCTCTCCGGAGGACACATGCTTGAAGGAGAGAACCAGCTTCGGAAAGTGGCCTCTGCTCGGGTGCGTCCTGGTTCAGGCCTGTGCGCACTCACCTCAATCTCACAAGCAAGCAAACAAACCAAGTGACACATGACATCATCATCTATGAAGCTCTTTCAGAAAAACTCCACTGCAACTGAAAATCTTCAATCTATAATGCCACCTTAAAGATAATTTATGATAATGAAGAAAAGGAAGCTAACTGAAATTCTAAAAGAACTTCCTTTGGCAATACCTAAATACCCCTGTTAACAGGCCACACATCTTAGAAATATTCTCTAAGAAAAACAAGAATGAAAACTGAAGTTTTCAAGGTGTGATTTCAAGGTGCATGAAAAATGAATCAAGGCTACTGATTGACAGTATGATAATACCTTATCATCCAGAATAAACAGCATATAAATAACTGAACTACTTTGTGAACATGCTCCAAAACAGCACACATTCTACAAAAGAATACCTCTATCTGGAGTGCACAAAGCCTGCAGTAGCACCTAATAAGAGTGGCTTGGATATAAAAATGACCCAGAGAAACCAACAGTCAGATGGCAAAATTTAAAACACTAATGGCCTTAGCCATGGATTTCAAAGTAAGCACTAGAAATCCAGATGTCAATATCAACAAGTAAAAACAGAAAATGAGTAACGCATTTAAAGAGCTGCTCTATGGGCCTTAAAGAAGAAGCAATTAGCTTTAATTACAAAACTCCTCACGGTAATGGTAAGTAAAAACCATTTCTCACTATTCATTATTGAATATGAAAATCCAGGGCAAGCTTGCTGCCAAGCCTAACACTGAGTGACCCCAAGAATCCCAAGATAGAAAGGGAGAACCTCCTTGTCAAGTTGGACTATCACCTCCACACATGTTGTGGCATATACATAGGCATGTACACGAACACACACACACACACACACACACACACACACACGCACGCACACACGCACACACACACAAACACATATAATATTTTTTAAAGAAAAAAATATAAAAACCTAGGATAACTTCACTTAAGAAAATATATCTCAAACAGTGCTGGTAAACAAACTCCCTAGGTGTGTTTTGGCTATCGCATCATCTGTCGCCAATCAGCGGAGCAAGTTTTTAACGCACACGTCTCGAGACAGGCTTGGTGCTCTGCACTCTGGAGGCTGAAGTGGGGGACCTGAGCCCAGGGGACATCCAGACCCTTCTCAGTGATCAGCAAATGAACGAACGTGCAAGTGCAACCATCAGCAGTTGCTCGTGGTTAAGAACCATCGTTCTTAAAATGTATTTTCTCCCAATCTTAAAACATATTTTCTCCCAATTTTTGGCCATTAAAATAATATGGGCCATGTAGCCATATGCCAACTATGCTTTTTGGTGCTGCTCCAAAACTTGAAGTAGTAACTATATTCAAATCCAAGTATGCAAGAAAGATGCCAATTTACTGACTTGTGAATGCCAAATAACAAACAACCCAAAGATAAAAGGATGCCAAACACTAAAGGGTATGTGATCAAATCACTCGACTACTTAGGAAATACAGCTAAGATTATGATACGTACTACATTTATAAGACCAAAAGAATATTGAAAAAAAAATTCTGTGGCTATAGTTTCTAAGTATACAGTTTCTGTCTCTTTCTACCAATTACTTCTCTTACCTAAATCAGATTACAAAAAAAAAAAAAAAAGAAAAAGAAAAACCTCTATTCACAAGATTAAGCCAGGAAGAGTGGCGCATGCCTGTAATCCTAGGATGTCTGCCTACACACTGGAGACCTTTGTCTCAAAAAGATCAGATTATGTCATTTAAATAACAAGGACCTTTTGCTTGAAGCAAAATATATAAAGAAGGAACCATGAGAGACATAGCATTTTACTCTAAAGTCTAAAGTAATTACACAAAACAACTTTCCCTGGTCGTGGGCTGGCCGTGCCTGCAGTCTCCTCACTGAAAGGCAGAAGCCACTGATCTTGCAAGTTGGAGTCGCCCTGTCCACCCATCCTGCTCTGGGCCCAGCAGGGCTCCACGACAAAACCTGTCTCAGGAAAATCAGGAACGAGCTGGCTTACAGCTCAGCGTCTACTCAGTTGGCTCTGCTTGCCCAGCACACACCAAGAACTGGGTTCCGCCTCCACATCAAAGAAAACCAGGTAGAACATAATCGTAATCCAGTACACGGGCAGCAAAAACAGGAGCAGTAAAGGTTGACGGTTACCCTTGGCTACAGAGTTTGGGGCTGAGCCATGTTGAAGGGGGAAAAAATGTATCTTAAATCATAAAACTACAAAAGTAAGTTTCCTACTTCTTGTTTCAACACAGATTCACAAAGCTGTAACTGAACTATTTTCACTACAAATGGACTCAAGTTTTGAGTCACAAGAAATAGAAAAGCTGCATGTCTAAGTCTAAGAGTGTCTTGCAGATGTAGATGGCAATCTTAAAAGCTTGCAAACAGGACCGAATGTCCACTGCAGACACCGCTGCAGTTGACGTACTCGTCGCACAAGACATGTCCAGCAGTCCTGCTGCTGCGTTTTCATGTTTCCAGAGTTTACTTTCAACCCATAGGACTATAGATGGCATGAATCAAACCCAGTGGACAAAGAGGGGTAAGAGATGAGGAAAAAACGTAAATCAGTACCTATGACACACACAGAACGTACATAGAACTGTATCCAATGGCTTCTTTGGGCCATCTTTCAGCAGGAATTAAAAATACATACAGCAGCTAAGTATGGTGGCCCATGCCCATGGCCCCAGCATTCAGGTGACTGAGTAGGCCAGGATGGGCACTATAGCCAAGACCTTGTTCAGAAGAGGAGCCCTACAGGAGAAGCAGCAAGATCTAGGTCGGCAGTGCAGAGCAGTGAAGTGGACAGCAACGGCCGCCATAATCAGAGTACCAGGAGCCCAGCAGGGCTCATCCAGAACCAGCCCAACCTAATCTCTCCTCAACTAAGGCTTTGGGAACCTCTCTAAAGAGGGGACTATGAGACTGTAAGAACCTAAAGACGGGAAGGTCCACCACTGGACAAGATGCTCCATTCAAGGCAGGACTGCTGCATCCAGGAACTCACTGCAGTGAGATTTGTCCTTTCCAGACCTGCATAATAACTGACATACCAACATGCCCCATAGACTATCGAGAGATAAGAACATACAGTGGAAATAAAGTGAGAAGAATAAAGGCAAATGCTCTATCAGTGGGGCAGCTGGAAGAGAGGCAACTTGGTATGCCACAAGAAGCCTGAACCCCCACAGGAGGAAGACAAGCCAGAGGGAACCCTGGGGTCCATAGGAGTGGACAGGCAGGAAGATGAAAGGGAGTGGGAGGGATTATGAAGGGAAGGGAGAAAAATGGTAGGGAGGGAGGAATGAGGGAAGCAGGGATAAGTACAATATGCTTATAAAACTAGAAAAATAAAATAATATAATTTTTTAAAAAGTTCAAGGTTGTCTCTGACTATACAACAAGTTTTAGACTGACCTGGGCCACATGATATCCTGTGTCTAAACATAAGGAACAGCAGCAATGAAATAATGGAGCAATGAGAAAATAGAGTTGAATATCCACAGCATCATGTTCTCAAATATAGTCTGACGATCTCACCACCACATCCTCAAACAAGTCCAACCACCTCTAACCATCCTTCTCCACGTAATCTTTCTCTATCGGCCTCAAGTGCTTCCCACCCCATCTCATCTTCAAGAACATTCTAACTACTTCTGACTGTCTCAGTGTCGCGTCCTGAAGAGCATTCTAACCACAACTATCACATTCTGAGCGTACATTCTGTGCTATGCTTTATGACAAAACTCTGCAACATTCTGGCATTAAAGCGACATACCACAATTTCTCCAAAGCGCTGAAAGGTGTTGCGAAGGTCATGATAAGTGGTAGTTTTTTCAAGGTTGCCAATAAAAAGAGTTCTTGTTGCTTTGGGGTGAAATTCATCTATCCTCTCATCCAAGGGGCGGAATTCATTTTCACTCTCTGTTTCTGTAAGTGGGATGGGGGTAGAGTAAATAAAGCAAGGAGCTTCAGCAAATGCTGTAATATATACGATTATCTGGAAAATCTACATTTAACAAACACAACTCATCCTGGGCATCAGGAAGCAAAGTCAATAGGATTGTAGCTCAAGGTCAGTCAGGTGACAAAACAAGACCCTGTCTCAAATAAAAAAGCAAACAAGAAAAACGCAAATTTTGAAATAAAGGGCTTGAGTTCATTCCAAGTGAAATGCTATACATACCCTCTGAGCTTTAAACAACTTATCCTGATCCCCAAAATAAGGGTAAAGCAAAATGCAGTTTAATCTTTAACAAAGTAGACATGGAATTTCAACCTGCTAAATTGACTTATTTTAAAGGAGCCACCGAGGACCCACAAGATGGCCTGGAAGGTAAAGATGCTTGCTGAGCAGTCTGACATCCTGAGCTGGGTCCTGGGAACCGTGACCAGGTGCAGAGAACTGAATGCTGCGAGTGTCCTCTGACCTGGGCGTGGGCACCTTCCCAGCGTCCATACTGCAGGTGCACACAACACACGACGGCACGACAATCAAGTAAAAAATAAAAGCAACCATTGGCAAGGAAACACTTAAATTCTAGAAAGTTATAATAGAAACTTACTTTGGGAGTCAAAGTGCAGCAGAATGTTAACGTAGTAGAGCGTGAAGCTACAGCCTTGCTGAAGCCCTGGACACTCACACCAGAAGCCCCGGCACTGAAGACTGAGCCCGAGAGCCCAAGACCAGCATGTGCTACACAGGGAATTTGTGGTAGCCTGGGCTACGCAGGGAAACCCTGTAACCAACTCCACAATAAAACTGAAAATAAAACTCCAGTGAAAATAGTCCAAATTCATAATTTTACTTTATTTACTATTCTACATTGTAACATTGAGATTTCCTGTTTGTCGCACAGTAATTAACTGTCTAAATCGACACTTGCAGATGCAAGAATGAGTAACTCTAGGAAACTGAATTCAACGCCATGCATGGGCTATCTGCTGGTGTGGTGTGTAGTTCCCAGCGGCAAATAGAAAGAGGCCACGTGTTCCCTGAGGTTTTTAGTTTCATGACGACAAACCCTGAATTAATTTCTAATTCAATCACAGCCTTTTTCTGCAGTTCCATATATCAATTTGGTCTAGGAAAGGGGCATTCAAAGTTTTGATAATTATAGTTCAGTACTGCAATTCTCTAATTAAAAAAAAAAGGTAAAACAGAGCCATCGAAAACATAGGATGAGGCCCAGCAAGTCAAAGCACTTGCTGTTAAGCCTGACAAACTGAGTCTGTCCCCAGAACCTACGTGGTCAACAGTAGAGAGGCGAAGCTCACAAGGTGTGTTCTGACCACCACATGCCCAGGAGCAGGTGCACCCCCCCACCCCTCGCACACATCCACACACACACAAAAAGAGACATTTTAAAAATTTGTTGTTTTTAATTACACCTATAGGGTGATTACATGTGTGCATGCATATTTTATGTGTGTAGGAGCACACGTGTGTGGAGATCAAAAGGTGCTATCACAGTCATCCTCAGTAGCTCTTCCACTTTATTCTTTTGAGGCTGAGTCTCCAATGAGCCCACCGTGCTCCAGGAGGACTAAGTCTGGCTATCCGGCTTGCTTTGGGGCTTCCCAGACTGTCTTCCAAGCTGGAATTTTAGGTGGGTACCTACCCACTTGGCACTTTATATGGGTCTCAACTCCCACTGTTCTGGATTCTACCAGCTTCCTGCTTCTGTGACTAGTAATACTTTAGCTGCTGTCTCCTAAGCTCTATCTCAAAGATTCAAAGAAAACAGGTGGGGCAGCAAGACGGCTCAGCTAGTGAAGTGCCTGCTCATGTATGATAGATAGATAGACAGATAGACAGACAGACAGATCGCGCTGGTAACCTGGTGACTTGATCCACATGGAGGAAGGCAATGCATACATGACTTCTGGAAGATGTCTGTGACCTCCACTTCTGCACAGTGGCACTCAGCCCCACCTTTCTCTCATGAATAAAAATAACTGTAAAGTAAGAGGAAGGCTGGGAATACACAACTAAACAGAGCACTTGCCTAGCACAGGCTCTAGGTTCAGTCACTAAAACCTTAAAAAACCAAGGAACTCGAGGTGAGACACAGGCCTCTGATCCCAGCAGGCATAGGCAGGAGGACCAGAGCTTGAGGCCAGCCTTGGCCATGTTACAAACCCAGCCTCAAAGCAAGACAAGAAAAGTTGTGGACCACCTGTGCAATGTGCCCACAATTCCAGGACTGGGGAAGAGGGAGTAAGACTAACCTAGGCTACATAATGAGACACTGTCTCCAAAAACAGGACAGTTACAATAGTAACTTAGGGTGTTATCTGCAGCTCTAAACCTTCCTGATTATGTCCAACATGGTCATGTGATTTCAGCCAGAACAATCTTACCAAACTTTTTTTTTTAATTTTTATTATTATTATTTATTCAATTGTGTGTGTGTATATGTATGTGCGCACGCATGTGTGTATGTGTGTGTGTAGAACCACGGACGAACCCGCGAACCACCATGGACGCCTCCACCTCCTTCTGCCCCGGGATTCACAGGCTCCGCCCTACCAGGACGAGAAGCGCAGGCTGCCCCTGCTTCTGCCTGTCGTCTATACGTGGGATCTAGGATCCGAACTCAGGACCTTCCGCCTGCAAGGCAGGAGGTTAACCCCTGGAGCCACCTCTCCAGCCCCCAAACATCTTTTTTTTTAAAGACTTTGTGTGTGTGTGTGTGTGTGTGTGTGTGTGTGTGTGTGTGTGTCAGAAAGCCCTATAGAGGATCAAGGGTGACTTCGGGAATCATCCTGGATTGCTTCTCCCTCATTCTTGCTTCACTCTGGCATTTTCCAGACCCCAACCACCAGGGCCAAAAGTGCAGCTGCCACAGCTTCCGCTTGGTGTTTTTTACCTGGGACTTGGGATCCAAACTCAGGACCTTCTGCTTTCGAGACAAAGTCTTAATCTGGAAGGCTAAACTCCCGTTTCCTGGGTGCTAAAGAATCAGGCTAAAAAGCTTTTTATGATATACTTGTTACCTATAGCACCTGCAAATCAGCGTCATCTACTGAATGCTTCTGAATCAGAACTCTGTTACTTAATAATTACAATTAATTTAAAAAGCTTTTACAGGTTATGTGACATGTCAGATGTGTAGTGCACGTCTGTAACTGTAGAACTTAGGAAGCCAAGGAAGTTCACAACCAACCGGACTTACATAGTGCGTTTCAGACAGGGAGGGCTACAGAACAAAATCCTGTCCCAAACAATGAAACAAGAATTTCTTGCTGAGATCAGCACAATAAAAGCAACACACTTAAACTTGGTAGAGAAAGGAGTGTGAAGGCATGCTTTGGAAAAACAGTGCTCTACATTTCAGTGTGAGTTAATCTTTTTTGGGGGGACATGTTATGTTGCATGCGTATTTGTGTCTGTATATCCAGGCACATCTGCACATATACAGGTAGAAACCTAAAGGTGATGCTGGGTGTCTTTCTGATAGCTCTCCACTGCAATTATATGCGGCAGGTTTCTCCTGTTGAGCCCAGAGCTCACCAGGTTAGCTAACTACTTTCCTGAGAATTCCCTATCTTTGCCTCCCAGATACTAAGATCACAGGGGGCCACCATGCCTGCCTGGCTTTTGTGGGCGCTGGGAGATACAAAATGGAGCTACTGAACCACCTTCCCAGCCCAGAGAGTTAATCTTGTCAAGGCAATGGAATCGCAGTCACAACAAACCTCTGTACGTGTCTATGAGGATTATCTAGAGTAAACTACTTGAGTAAACGGACCATGCTGTCCGTGTCATCCCACGGGCTGGAGTTCTCAGACGGATGAGAAGGAAGGAGCAGGCGAAGCACAGTGCTCCTTTTCCTCTGCTTCCTGGCTGTGAAAGCTGAGTGACCAGCTGGCCCAGCTCCCGCCACCAGGCCACCACACCGTCTGTACTCTGAACTGTGAGCCACAGGCTGCATTTTCCCACTTATCAAATAAAATTAACTTTCCAGGAACATTTACCATACAAATGAGCCACAAATTCTATTCAGAGTGTTAAAGTTCAATTGCCTCAGATTTAAAGTGACTGTAGAGTTTAGTATACCTATTAATCCATTTACAAATTTATTCACTATCATTTTATTTTGTTTGGTTAGAGAGAGAGAGAGAAAGAAAGAGAGAGACAGACAGAGACAGACAGAGAGACAGTGTCAGTGTGTATGCCTGTAGGGGCCCAAAAGTGACTTCAGGAATCATCCTAGACTGCTTCTGCCTCCTTTATGCTTTGACCAGAGCTGGAAGCGCAGGCCATCACCATTCCTGCCATTTGTACGTGGGCTCTGGACCTTGAACCGGGTGCTTCTGCTTTCAGAGCTGTGTCTTCACCCAAGGTCATCCCTCCAGCCCCGCCTCCCCCGTCATTTTAAATCTGTGATTCCAAACTTGGGTGTCCAAATACTAAATCAAGTAGTTTGGGTAGGGTCAAAGAGATCACTCAGAATAAAATTATTACATTTGTGTATCATATGCTTGAAAATGTGCTTGTGTATGCATGCATGTGCGTGCGTGTGTGTGTGTGTGTGAGAGAGAGAGAGAGAGAGAGAAAGAGAGAGAGAGCATGTATGTGTTGAGGTCAGAGGACAACTTGGAGTAAGGGGTTCTCTCCTTCTACTATGTGGCTTCCAGGGATCAAATCCAGGTCATTAGGCTTGGCTGAAAGCACTTTTACACACTGACCCACCTTACCAATCCAAAGAGTCCATTTTACAAGCACTCTGGGTTTTCCTGAAGAGAAGCAGCATGGAGCCATGCGCATCTGAGACCTTCTGGTCTCACAATACATGGATCTCACAGGAAGCGCAATAAAATGCTTCCTTGACTTCTCAACAAGTTGTAGGTATGCATAAAAAGATGCATAGTCTCAGACACTTGTGTCCTCCTGCTGACTACCAGACTACAGAAACAAAACAACTCGAGGAACTGGAATTTCTACAGGAATATTATGCTCATGAGAAAGAAAAAGTTTGAAACTGGTGCCAGTCAGAGGAAGACCTTGTCTTCACAGTTCTGACGCCTCGTCAGACCACCTTGCAGAAGGCACTGGAGCAGCAGCTACAGTGTAAAAACAAAACAAAACAAAACAAAACCTCCTTTTTCTGTTTTTCACTATTATGTGACTGTTTCATGGACCTATTGAGAACAGATGGCAGAGCCTAGACTGTTATGGCTACATAGCCACGGCTTGAACCCCTAACAATTCAGGTAACAAGACAGTCAGATTCTGTGACAATCTCCCTCTCTCCCTTCCTCCCTCCCTCTTTTCTCTCCTTTCATGAGTGTATGCTGCGCATGGATGTGTGTTCACCCACCCACCTGTGCATATGAATGTGCATGCGTACGCGCATTCACGCGTACGCACATGCACGTGGCGGCCAGAGGGTGAAATCAAGTGCTTTTCCTAACTGCTCTTCATCTTATGCAGTAAAGAAGAGTCTCTCATTTCTACCCAGATCTTACAGATTTGGCTGAGGATCCTCTCTCTGGCTTCTGAGCCCTGGAATTACACGTGAGTCTCCAAGTCCATCTATGCTTGCAACCACTTTATCCACTGAACTACCCCTCCAACCCCTCCAACAGCATTGCAAGATAACAGATCCCATCTGTGCTGGGCAAAAAGTCTCTAAAACTATCTAATGAGTTCTTCAAATGATTACTAACATGTAATTTCCTTTGTAATTCAGAGTAATTCTATAATCATAGTTATAGCTCTTATCAATTTGGTCCTTTTGGGAAGACTGACTCAACAATGGTCAAAACATTCTCTGAACTCTTAAAGATCAGAATTTATGCTATCACAGAAAAAGAAAAATCATTACCTATCTGAACCAACAATTTGTGTTTTACTAAATACATGAGTAATAAATGTAACTACCTTTTAAAAGTTAAGACATTGCAGTAGTCTTAACTTTTAATGAAACTGGAGCAGTACCAGCATTCATGGTAAAAGCACTGCCTGTCATAAAGGAATGGAAACATGGGTGACCTGTCGGGAACTCAACCTTCTCACCTGGCCCTATCCATGCCGTCACTTCAATCTGCATGCCGAAGAAAAGTTTTCCTTTGGATGCCGTCAATGCTTTTTCTTGGTCCTCTTGTTGCCGAAAGAATACCAGACCATACCTCTCTTCTGAAGTACCATGTATCTGCACTGACGTCACCTTACCAAATTTCTTAAATTCGTGAAAAAGGCCATCTTTAAGGCTTGTATCTAAATAGCCAAAGAAAAACAAGTTAATTTTTCTAGTGTAATTAATTACAACTCTGTAAGAAAACTATTTCACAGATAGGTACCAAGAGACTTAATCCAGAAAAATAGATTAAAAAATAAAACATTAAAATAAATAAATAAAACATTATTTATCATCTACTTTATAACTTTTACATGTGTATGTCTACATACTAAAAAAGTATGTGTATGCAAATTAATTCACATGAAATATCTGTAAATAAGATACCATTCCCCACACAAGCTTTAATATGAATGGGGTTAACAAACTAAAACATAAACTATCTAAGCTGTAACAGCTTGCAAGGCATTAGATGTTGATAAGTCACAAAAGGGAATTTTGTCATAATCACAATGTCTAAAATTCAGGTTGCCCCACCCACCAGAATTCTTTGGCAGCAGCTGACAGGAAAATGCAGTAACAAAATCTTACCTGTAGAGCGCACTGGAAGATTCTGAACCTTGATCCCAAAACTTTTCCGGGGCTCCTCTTTCTCCAGAGATGAAAGCAACTGAGAGGCGGGTGCGGGGACGGCGGCAGATTGAACTGATCGGGCTGGGGAGTCATCGCTTGAACTGCTGCTGGAATCACTACTGCAAACCCCCCAAAAGAAAGAAAACCCCACAGAATTTAGCACAAGGACAAACAAAAAAGAACGCCACACTACACCTTAACAGCCGGCAACCATTAGCAGGTGGAAACTTTAGGCATGTAATTTCAGGAAGCTTTGCCCCCAGGGATCCAGCTCCACTTCAGAGACAAGAAGAAGCTCAGAAGTACAGGAACGCTCTTGTACAGCACGTGCCACCAAAGGCAGATGTTACATCCTGAGAATAGCATGAAATTATTCCCCAAATAAGGACAGTGCGCGCTGGGCAGGGGGTGTGGAGGTCAGGCGGGAGCCATGAGTCCAAGGCCAGGCTGGGGATGCAGCAAGATCCTGTCTCAAACGCACAAAAAGAGGCAGCCAGGAAATACAGTTCACTTGGAAGAACTGGGGTAACTAACTACTGAATGTGAGTAACGTTCTGGATGTTCTGGCCGCAGAGACCAAGGCCCAAGCACTGGCTCAGACAACCTGCTGCAAGAGGAAGTAGCGCCAGGAAGGAGCACCTTTCACAGGCTCGCTGGCAGGGTCAGCCCTGACACACTGGAAGGGCTGTTCTATTGCTACGGGTTGGGTAAGTTTTATTTGAAATGCTTTAGATTTCTGATTGTGGGATATTTACATGCACATCACGGAGTATCTTGAAGATGGGACTCAAGTCCAAAGACAAAATTCCTTTAGGGAACACCATAACAAAGCTTCAGCCTGAGGAATTTCCACTTGTGGTGTCATGTGGCAACTCAACTTTCAGAGCCTGGGACGTTTGAATTTTCAAATGAGGGTGCTCAGTTTATATGACTGTCAGTAGAACTATTACCCACTGCTAAATTAACTTCTATGAAATGAAATATACAAAATAAGTTTTCAGGAAGTTTTGCTTTTCAAATTCTTGAATGACTGATTAAGAAATACATATTTTACTTGACTCTTGCTTAGCTTAGGTTCTCTTCCCTGTAGTCTCTTTCCCTGTGGAGAGTGAGTTAATGAAATTAAATTTATTATTCTTGGTTTAATAAAATCCTGCCAATTAAAAAAAAGAAAAAAAAGATTTCCACACAGATTATGAAAAGAATCTTATTACATTTAATAAACCAACCCAGCAGATGCTCAGGCCTCCTAGGACTTGGGAAAGGGGGGCAGTAGGATCAAGAGTTCAAAAGCCAGCCTGAGCTACATCAGACCCTATCCCAAAATACAGACAGACACCACCAAGCGATGTGGGAACCCGCTCTCGGTGTTGAGATGCTACAGCTCCCTCCCTCTTCACACTATTTTCATGACCACTTCGCCCTTCCTTCCCTGCATGAAGCCATCTTTTCAAGATGGACTCTGGGGATTAAAGCCACTAGATAGAGGAAATAGCCCGAGGTAGCGTTTGTCATTTGTACTGAGACTACAATCACGCCTAGTTTGAAAATAAAAAAATGACAATATTCTTTTTCAACAACAAAAAACTGCTGTTGGGGCTACAGAGATGACTCAGGGGTTAAGACTCTGCCTCAAAGCAGAAGAACCTGATACAAACAGACACACACAAACACGCATAAGAAAGAAAAAAAAAAAAGAGAAAGAGGGAGGAAGACCTTTGCCTCACAAGCAAAAAGGACCTGAATTCAAATCCCCAGACCCCATGTAAAAATGTGCCAGAAATGGCAGCGGCCTGCACTTTCCGCCCTGGAAGGTAGACCCTGGGAAACTCAAAGTGGCCCCTGGGAAACTCCAAAGCAAAGTAATAAGGAGGAAGAAGCAATCCAGGATGATTCTAAAAGCTGTCCTCTGACCTGCATGAGTGCAGCAGGGCACAAACATGCAAATACACAAACAAGCACACATGGACTTTAAAAAAGCAAATGACCAGTGAGAAGTGTACACTCAAGGCTGTCCTCCTGCCTCCACAGCACACATGCTCACATAGACACAAAGTAAAGTCAACTTTGAATTTACAGGGACACGTCAATTATGACACCTACAGTATTAAAAGTGACCTTACAGGTCCGGGGTATAGCTCAGTGATCGAGTGCTGCCAGCATATGCACGGCAGAGCCCATCACCAGAACCAACAGAACAATAAAGGTACATAGGGTTTCAACATGATGAGAAATTAACAGGCCAGCTCTAAGTTTACTCAAAAAGGCAAACAACAAAAACTTTTCTAGATGGTAAGGAATTTAGTTTGTTTTTCTTGGAGGGTTGGAGCCTCCCAAAGCAAGATTACAAGTGTGTACCAGCTCAGTAACCTTTGGAAGGAACTAGAAACACAGTTCAAAGACAGCTTTTCCACAGCAGCGTCTCCTGCCCAACCGCTCAGAGAATGGCTACAAGGATTGACATTTGAGACTAGCCTGGACCACACAGAGGAGAGAGCACATGGGGGAGGGAGAAAAAATAACCAAGCTATACTTCTAGGTACATTCCACAGACAAACGATTCGGGCTACAGACAAATTCCAGAATCGACTTAGGTTTAAGATGATTAAGTAAACTGAGAAGTACAGTTGGTCAACATCTCTTTCTTTTCTTTCCAACTACACAGCTCCAGCTTCTATCTCTCCAAGCCACTGTAACTGCCGGGAATGCAGGTCAATGGAACAGCATTTGTCAAGCAAATAGGCCAACTTGGGTGTAATCCCAACCACCACAAACATAAGCAAAAGTTAGCATAATGGAGAGATAAGATTCTGGACACAACAATTCTTGATAAGCAAACAGAATATAGACTGTTCGAACCTTCATAAGCTAAACCACGATGTGAGAAAAACAACTCTTCTGTTTCTACAGACATTTCATTCACAATCCTACACAAGCATTTGACTCTTATCACTGTCAAGATACAGATAGTTCAGGAGTTAAGACTGCCTCGCAAGCAGAAGGTCCAGAGTTCGGATCACAGGTCATGTAAAAAAGTCCAGGTGGAACCAGTGGCCGACTGCACTTCCAGCCCTAGTGGGTGGAGCCTGGGAAATGCCAGCGTGAAGCAATAAGGAGGTAGAAGTAATCCAGGATGATTCCTGAAGTCACCCTTGGTCCTCCACAGGGACACACAGTGCCTCCATACATACACACAATATCTTTTTAAAAAGGTACTGGGTATGCTATTGGTAGAATAATTTAGGGATGTATTTATTTGTAGAACAGTGACTTTCTAATAACTAACTTCAACTCTCTGCATCCTGTAATATGTATAAGCATTCGATTATAATAATATATGCCTATGCTGTTTTAAAAGCTCAAAGAGTTTAAGGCATTTAGCCAAATTACACTAAAAAAAATGATATCCAACATAAAATCATTTTTTAAGCTTATTTTGTTGAAACCCTGTCTCCAAAACAAAATCCACAAAAGCAGATCTGCTCCAGGGTTAATCTTCCTATTAGGTAGCTAACGCTTCTCTCTCCACCTACACATAAAGTTGGGTTAAGAAGGAATGTATGCCAACTGGATTTTCTATCAGACTTGCATATTTCAAAATATGCTCACTGGTCCTTGGCACTTTGAAGAGATGAAGAGGAACTGTTTAAGTTAAAGGGTCTGCCACCAGGCCAGGTCACAATCCCCTTTTGTTTGTTTTAGGGTTGCTTTGATGACAATCTCTTTGTACGGCCCGGGCTCATCTGGAATTCATGGTCCTCCTGCTAGCAAGAATACTAGGGGTTACCGGTACCCAATATCACCACCCAGCAATCTTCACCTTCCCCTTCACCTTCCCCTTCCCTTCCTTACTATGCAGCCAGAAATGACCTTGAACTTCTGATTCTCCGGAGTGCTAGAGCTACAAGCCAGCACTATGCTTGGTCATTTTTCTAGTTACTTTTTTTTCATGATCTTCCAAAGCAGGACCGCTAATGATCTACCCATGTCAGAGTATTGTACCAGTTACAGTCAGGGCAGAGCACGTTTTTAACTAGCTATGAGTGCCTGGCTAAGTTATCTTGACTCTATTCCCTAAGCACTTTGTGAGAGGTCACAGGACTACTATTTGTGAGGATTACTGCGCTGTTACGAAGTGCTTCCTTCACACCTTTTGTTGAAGGCGCTTTCTTTCAATGAGGCGTCTTTTTGCCTGTCTCCACAGATCTGCTTCAATGGGCTCTCTTGTTCTATGTGGGATCCTGATTCTTTCTACCCAATGTAATTCACTGTTTACTTGGCTTCTTGTTCCGTGTATCTAAATCCTCATGGTATTATAATGACTCATTCACCAGATTCCTCAGAAGTCCAATACTAGATTTACCTTTGTAAACCCAGTAGTAAAGTATGGATACATAATGCCTATGCCTCACGGAAAAAAATACCTATTTTAACTGAAGCCCTAGCATTTATTCTGTAAGGCTTTTGGTTTTTGCAGTGCTAGAGATTGAATCAAGGATCTAGAATAGACAATCAAGTACTGTACCAGAGCTACACATATCTCAGCCAACTAGCCCCACACTGGGTCCCTAAATAATACACATTAACAGCATGACTGAATCAAGAAAGGTATAACTCAGCACACGCAGGCACAGGGAAACTACAGCAGGGGAAAAGGAAAAGGTTTTAAATGTCTACCAAAGACCAGAGCTTCCATTTAATCTAGTGCTGGGACAGTGCTGAACATTCTACAGTGCAAGGTGGACTTTTGTTTTTTTTTTCCATGTGTGTGTTTATATGTGTGAGGTGTACATGTATGTGTTCCTGAAGTGTGTAAGAAGGCATTTGGGGGCACATGCCTGAGGCCCAAGGATGACATCAGGAGTCATTCTGGATTGCTTCCTTGCCGCTTTACTAGGCTTCCCAGGCTCCGCCTTCCAGGGTTGGAATTACAGGCAATATCCACGGGCCTTTTTACGGGGGATCTGGGGATCAAACTCAGGTCCTTTTGCTTTTGAAGCAAAGGCTTTAACCACTGAGCCATCTCCCCAGCTCCATAGGGCAGTCTTCACAGCAAAGAATTCTCAGGTCCCACACGTGTGGTGCCATGGTGGAGAAGCGCTGGGCTATATAATCTACCACTTTGTCTTCTGAAAAATTGACACACTAGTTCTGCACAAGCAGGAACCCAAACACAGAGGTGCCAAAAGTGATTATTCTCCCCTATTACTAGTGCATTATTTCCTAAACTCTTTTTTCTATCGATCAATCAGTCTAGCTTTGTTTATTTAGTGTGTGTGTATGTGTGTGTGTGTCCCGTGGAGGCGTGACTTCAGGAATCATCCTGGATTGCTTCTACCTCCTTTTTGCTTTGATCTGGGATTTCCCAGGCTCCACCCACCATAGCTGGACATACAAGCCACCACCATTTTCCACTTGGTGTTTTTATATGGGACTGGGATCCGAACTCAGGATCTTCTGCTTGGAAGGCAGAGTCTTAACCCCTTAGCCATTTCTCCAGCCCTTATTTCCTAGACTCTTTAAAAACTCAAAGGTTGGGCTGGAGAGGTGGCTCAGAGGTTAAGCCTCTGCCTTGCAGGCGGAAGGTCCTGAGTTCGGATCCTAGACCCCACGTATAGACGCCAGGCAGAAGTGGGATTGGCCTGCGTTTCTGGTCCTGGTAGGGCGGAGCCTGTGAATCCCGGATTCCTGAATTCGTCCATGGTTTACACGCACATACATACATACATACACATACATACATACATACATACATACATACATACATGCGCACACACACATACACGCACAATTGAATAAATAATAATAATAAAAATTTAAAAAAAACCTCAAAAGGCTTAAAGAAAAAAAAAGGTCAACTTCTGAAATACACTAAAGGTAAAACTAAGATCAAAGCATGTCTCCATCAATCTAGTTTTAGAAAACACAACTGAAAACTGTGGAAAATGCAAACGGCTCCTGACTCAATAGGAAAGCCAAAAAAATTGCATATGAAACTATTTAGTAATTTTGAAACAAATAAGTGAAATACATAGAATTGTATCCATAGTCTAAAAAATAGTTTACAGGAATGAAATTATCCCAGTAAAATTAATAATGATTCATGGTGTGAGCACTACTTTAATCTTAACGTAAAGATAAAATTTTTCCTTACCAAAGCACAGTATCAAGAAAAATTAACTAAAGCATCATTTTCTGCATCAAGGTTAATGGGTTATTTTGCTTTATAAGTGAGGCGAGGGAGGGACACGGCGAGCACGCTTGCTGAATTGTCAGGTTCACGTCTGATGGACCCTAAACCCGGGAAGACGCAGGTGCGTGGCTGGCGCTCTTGGTGATGCCAGGGACATAGATTGTGCAGAGACAGGAGAAGGGGAAGGCCTGGGCACACTGGACAAACACTGCTCAGGAGGAATGGGCTCCAAAGCTGTCCTCAACCTGCACGCACGCGCATGCTCTCTCACACGCGTGCGCACTCGCACACATACAAACAAAGCTTACACAGCTAGACAGAAAGACTTGAGCAGGTATTTCTCTAAACACACGCAAATGCCCAAAAAGCACCTGAAAAATGCTCAACATCCCAGATCACTAAGGAGACAAATGAAGTCAAGTAGAATAGGCTGAGAGAAGGAGGCCCACGACCCTGGCACTGGGAGAGGCCAGAGGAGGATCCGAACATGTGAGACCCAGAGGTTTAGGTCAGTGTGTATTATGTAGACAGCGGCTTCAAAAACACAAACACAGAACTAGCCCTCCTCCTCAACTAGACGGCTCCACTCCATAGCCTAGACTCCCAAAGAGCTTATGGCAGTCCTCCTGGCTCAGTTTCCCCAGGGCTGATATTCCCCGGGAGGGACAACTCTAACAGAGCAAAGAAAGAAGAGAATGTGGAGGTGCTTGGGAGGAAAGGCAGAAAGATCACGCATTTTAGCTTGGGGTCAGCAAGACAGCCTGGACTATGTAGCTATATGGCAAGATTATATCCACAAACAAAACAAAAAAACTTCCAGCTTTTTAAAAAAGTAAGTAATAAATTTTTTTTAAAATTTACTTACTTTGTGTGTGTGTGTGTGTGTGTGTGTGTGTGTGTGTGTGAGTGTGAGAGAGAGAGGGCTCTGTATGTCCTTGTGACCAAGGATGACCTTCGGGAATCATTCTGGATTGCTTTTACCTCCTCCTTGCTTTTGCTCTGGAATTTCCCAGGCTCTGCCCACCAGATCCAACTGTGCAGGCCTCCGCCATTTCTGCCTGGTGTTTTTATATGGGACCTGGCATCTGAACTCAGGACCTTCTGCTTTTTTTTTTTTTTTTTTTTTTATTTTTTATTCAACTGTGTGCATATGCGTGTGTATGTGCGCGCGCGTGTGCCTGTGTATGTGTAGAACCAGGACGAATTCGCGAACCACCATGGATGCCTCCACCTCCTTCTGCCCCGGGATTCACAGGCTCCGCCCTACCAGGACCAGAAGCGCAGGCCGCCCCCGCTTCCGCCTGGCGTCTATACGTGGGATCTGGGATCTGAACTCAGGACCTTCCGCCTGCAAGGCGGAGGCTTAACCCCTGAGCCACCTCCCCAGCCCCAGGACCTTCTGCTTTCAAAGTAGAGTCTTAACCCCTAAGTCATCTCTTCAGCCCAAAAGGAAGTAAATGTGACTTGACAAATCTCACAACACAGAAGAACCTATATGTGAAACAAATAAACCAGACACATGTGTAATCAATTACTTAACAGGTAGTGAATAGTCCAATTCATATGAAAGAAGAACACTGGCTCCCCTCATGCAGGAGCTACTAGGTGCCTCTCCCAACTGTTCATCTTTATTTTTGAAACGGGTTTCACAGAACCTGATGCACTGATTCAACTAAGCTGCCTGGCTAGTGAGCAGTAGGGACCCTCCTGTCCCTGCCTCCCAGGACCCTCCTGTCCTCACCACCCAGGACCCTCCTGTCTCCTCCCCCCAGCACAGGATTGCAGGTGCCACTACCTAGATCTATAATGGGTGCGAGAGACTTGAACTCGGATCCTCATGTTTTCATAGCAAGCACTTTCATCAACTGGGCCACTGCCAGGTTGAAAATCACATGGACGGACACAGGATTTCAGCTGGAAAGTTGAAGTCCTGGAGATGGCAGTAAAGTTGGCTATACAGTAACAAATGCACCTACCACCATAGGAAGTGGGCACTTGGAAATGGCTAAACATGGTGAATTTTGTTCGTATTACCCCTTTATATTTCACCCTGCCTTGTTCCTAATTTCCTGCTGAACCAAGGGGTCTCACAAGTTGTTTTCCAGGTCAGTTTCCTTAGACACATCATCACTACCATGAGTCAGCCTGGGCGGGTGACTGAGCGACTACTACAGAAAAATTAGAGACAGCATTCAGCTCTCAACCATATGGATGGGCAATGAGTCATTGAGAGGCAAAAGCTAGTAAATTTTTCCAATACTTTAAGGTTTTACTGAGAAAAACGAATGACAAATTAAGGACTAAAAATGTGCTTTTGTCTAAGAAACAGAATTTTTAACTTTGACTTGTTTAACCTAACTAGATTTCTGGGGAAATATCTGAAAAAGGATGATAATTAGCTGAATTAGCAGAAACAAGAACAAAGTTGTCTATTAGGCAAAGCTAAAAGCAGGAAAACTGTTGAGTGTGGTTCTTACTGAATGAAATCGGTTCTTTTCTTCCCTTGCACATAAACAAGCAGCGACCACTTACTTCCTAAGGCTGCTGGCAATGGACGCCAGGGCCCGTGCATGCTGGGCAAGCACCGCACAACTGAGTGCATGAAGACAGTGCTGTCAATATGTCGTACGTGGCTGGCTGCTCCGTGACGTCCATTCTTCAGAATGGAATTTACAGCCCAGTTAACATTTTAAGCTTATGGTGATCTTTAGGTAGTTAAATAAAAGGAATATACAAAGTTTTTCACAAAACTGCTGAGTAAGGAAAGTTCACTGAAAAACAGTAAATAAATACAGTAATATAGGAAGCTGGGTGCAATGCAGATCAGTGGTAGAACATATGCCTCGCACAGTGAAGACCCTGGGTTCAATTTCCAACAACACTGAAAAAGATGAAAAGCCCATCCATTCTCTGCCGTGCTACTAGAGGAAGTGCTTGGAGACTCTACACACCGCCACTGAGCTCTGTCTCCAAAACTCTGTGTGTGTGTGTGTGTGTGTGTGTGTGTGTGTGTGTGTGTCTCAGAGGGTACTGTGTGTGCCTGTAGAGAGATCCAAGAGTGATTTCAAGAATCACCCTGGATTGTGCTACCTCCTCTTTGCTTTGCTCTGGGGTTTCCCAGGCTCCGCCTCAGGGTCAGAAGTGCAGGCCACAGCCATTTCCTCCTGGTGTATTCACTTGGGATCCAGGATCCGAACTCAAGACCTTCTGCTTGTGATGCGAAGCTTAACCCCTTCAAAGACTTGCCAAATTGCCCAGATTGGTCTTGGACTCACTATGTACCCAAGCAAGTCTTAAAACTTTCAATTCTCCTGCGTCAGCCTCCTGAGCAGTTAAGACTATGGGCTCTCCACGCCAGAGAGAGGGAGGGGGAAGAAGGCCCACCATAAAGGCATCATTATAATGGTAGGACACACCTATAAATCTATAAAATTAGGGAGGTTGAAGCAAGAGAATTGAAAGTTCAAGACCACCCTTGCCTATGTAACAATACTCTGTCTCAAAACAGATAGTGTAGGAATATTTACTCAACCTTGTAAAGGAAGGGTACATGACAAGATGGCTGAATTTGGGGACTATATGCTAAGGGCAATAAGCAAAGATAAGGGGTTGGATTCTACCCTCAGCAGCAGTAAATAAATTTAAAATTAATTAATTAAAAGATAAAATAAGGGAGGGAACTGGAGTACCTAATAAGTTTGTATGAGCTGAAATAAAAAAAAAAGAGATTATTTAAGGTAAGATAAGGACAATTTTTAATAGTTATGCATATGTTTTCTAATTTCCACCATTTAAAATAAACCCAGTTAATGCTGGAAAAAAAAAAAAAAGATAAAATAAGCCAGATTCAAAAGGACAAATATTGCATGGATCTCATTCATATGACATACCTAAGAATACTACCTATGACCACCTAAGAGTAGTCAAAAATTGAACCACAGTGCCAGGGCTAAAAGTCAGTGGTAGAGCACATGCCTAGGATGTATGAGGGTTGAAGTGTGGGGAATTTGTCAATAGAAAGTAAAATGTTAATCCCTTGTCATAGTTAAGCACGGGTGTCAACTTGACTATTGAGGGTTTGTGCTCTGGGCACACCTGTAGAGAATTAATGGTTGAGTTGGGCCCAGAGCAAAAATGTTGGGGAGGTCCAGCCCACGGTGGGTGGGACTAGACCCTGGAATAAAATACTGAGAGCTGATTGAGAAAGTCAGCATACTTGTGTACACTTGGCCAGACATGCTGGTCTGGCAAGTAAGAATTGTCCCTCTCTCAGCCATTACGTAGAGATGGTGTGGCCAGTTCCCTCTCCCCTCAGGCTGGACTGTGAACTTTAACCAGTAATCTTAAGAGAGTAAATCCCATTTTGATGGGCATTTACCAGCAACCATGCAGGCTGACTGTGGCCCTTAGAAGCTAAGGAAGGGAAGAATGAGGAGCTACAGTCGAATGATGGACAGTTCTGACCCATAGTGCTGGCAGTTGTGCAACAATTATGAATGTAAATATACACGATAATATAGAATTACATATTTTAAGTAGCTAAAATGGTAACTAACACTCCATATATTTTATCACAATTTTTTAAAAAACACCTTTTTTAAGTCTTGTAAGCTTTGGCATTAAAAAAAAATAAGGTTTAAAAAAATGATGAGGTAGTTTCACAATCTATTGTTCTGATAACAACACCAAAAATAAACAGACACTATGCCTTTCCTAATGTACTACTGAGAATCATTCCACATCTTCCAGTGGGCTCTTCTGGGAACTGAAGTTTCCTAATTAACTTAAGAATGGGTGTGCACACTATCGCACTATTGTGTGCTTGTGTGGAAGCCTGGGGAAAACGCCAGGTGACTTCCACTCTTCTCTCTGCCATTACTCTCTGAGACGGTCTCTCATCAAACCTGGAGCAAGTCACCACCTGGCTATCCTGGCTACCCTGGAATCCTGTCTTCCTCCTAGTTCTGGGGTTACAGCCTTCATTTAGGTGTTGGCGACCCAACAAAGACCCTCGTACTTGCACAGCAAGCATTTTACCCCAGTCACCTCCCCAGTCCAACTTAAGTACAAACAATTGGTCTTAACCCTTAAGCCATCTCTCCAGCACAAGCTGTCAGTTTTTACAACAAGCCGTCAATAAAGTGAACTCAATCTTTTAAAAAAAAATTACAAATAATCAATTATCAAAAATTTCATCACCAAGTAAAAGTTAATCATTTATTATAATTATTCTGCATGTTGCAGATCAATTCATGACAAAATGGCTTATGGAAACAAGGGGGATTTTATTTTGGCTTTCAATTATCTGGTTTGGCAGGAGAGCTTGAACCAACACCACAAGCTGGGGAAACTGGTCACACCATATCCACAGGAACTGCTGACACCAAGCCTGCCGAAGTGCTGGCAACAGCCAACTCTCCACCCAGCCGCCCTACCTATCTACTTGCCTGAGGAAGGTTCCACTCACATGGGCTAGGTCTGGTCTTCCATACGTATCAACTAGATAAGCTCATGCAGATTTGCTTAAGATGTGCCTTAACTATCAATTCTTCACGTGTCCAAAGCTCAGGCTGAAAGTATCAAGTTGACACCTATGTAATTTACTAGCCCACCATTTATGATCAGGTGATTTTAGTTATTTATATACATACACACACACATATATATATATATGGTCACATTCTGCAACAAAGATTTTAAATACAAAAAATTATTTTCTATGGTCTCACTTTCAAAATGAATCTAGAGTACTTCATGTTTAAAATCCAGAGAGGGCTGGAGAAATGGCTCAGGTATTAAGTCTGCTTCACAAGCAGAAAGTCCTCAATCCGGATCCCAGGTCCTACATAAAAAATGCCAGGCAGTACAGAAGGGGCTGGGGCTTCCTGTCCTGGTGGGAGGAGCCTGAGAAATCCCAGAAGTGAGCAAAAAGCAGGCAGAAGCAATCCAGGGTGATTTCCAAAGTCACCCTTGCTCACCACAGGGACACAACACACGGTGCCCTCTCTCTCTCTCTCTCTCTCTCTCTCTCTCTCTCTCACACACACACACACACACACACACATACACACACACACACAGAGTTTTATTAAAAAAAAAAGACTCGGGGCTGGAGAGGTGGTTCAGGGGTTAAGCCTCCGCCTTGCAGGCGGAAGGTCCTGAGTTCGGATCCCAGATCCCACGTATAGACGCCAGGCGGAAGCGGGGGCGGCCTGCGCTTCTGGCCCTGGTAGGGCGGAGCCTGTGAATCCCGGGGCAGAAGGAGGTGGAGGTGTCCATTGGTGGTTCACGAATCGTCCGTGGTTCTACACAGACACATACACAGACACATACACACACACATACACATGCCAAAAAAAGACTACAGAGTCACGTGGTATTAGGGCGCCTATAACTGCATGCTTGAGGGGCTGAGGCAAAAAAAATAGCAATTCAAGCATCAAACATGAGGGCCTCCACAAGGACAGGACAAGCCACCTAAGGAACAGAAGGAAAGCCCCTGTCGGGCGGCGGCGTTCAGCGTTCAAATGTTGTAAACATCGGAAAGACGCCCAAATCAAGCAGCAGATGAGGAAACCCAGTCTGTGCGGCCAACAGCGTTGACACTGCTCACCCGCTGGGCAGTGAGATGTGCCGCTTCCAAGACATGACACCAGACGGTGCGCAGATCAAGGGTGGCTGCGGTATCGGTTAGGGGATGATGTGTTTGTTCCTGTTGCTCTGACGCATGATCTTACCCTGTGGCCCACATGTCAGGTGTAAATCAAGACATTTCAGAAATTAATCCTCCCACCATGGACTCTAGGGATGAAACTCAGACATCTTTACCCACTGAGCCATCCCTGTACCCCAGAGAGCCTTCTGCCTTAGGCTCCCCAGTGTTGGGATTACAGGTATGAGACACGATGCCCACAAAAATGTGCTTCATTCCCAATGGAATTCCAAAGGAGTATAAATGTCCCAAAGTAGAATCCAGCTGTCTTGGTACCAAATCTGTCTGTTTCATCTTTTCCACTGCTATGATAAAAAAGTAAAGAAAGAAAAAAAGGAGAGGGAGGGAGAAAAGGAGGGAGGGAGGGAGAAAAGGAGGGAGGGAGGGAGAAAAGGAGGGAGGGAGGGAGAAAAGGAGGGAGGGAGGGACCAACAAGATGGCCCAGCAGTGAAGCACCTGCTCATAAACCTGGCCACCTGTGGGTTTCTCAGAAGCCCACATAGTAGGGGCTGGAGAGGTGGCTCAGGGGTTAAGCCTCTGCCTTGCAGGTGGAAGGTCCTGAGTTTGGATCCCAGATCCCAGATCCCACGTATAGACGCCAGGCGGAAGCGGGGCGGCCTGCGCTTCTGGTCTTGGTAGGGCGGAGCCTGTGAATCCCGGGGCAGAGTAAACAAGGAGGAGGTGGAGGTGGTCATTGGTGGTTCCCGAATTCGTCCGTGGTTCTACACACATGCACACGCACATATATACGCACACATGCACAATTGAATAAATAATAATAATTTAAAAAAAGAAAAAGAAGAAGCCCACATGGTAGAAGAAGCCGCCTTCTGAACACTCACCTCTGACCTCCTCTGACCTCCACCTGTGGTACGTGCAGCTCTCTCTCCCACTCAGATAAATATTCTAGGGGACCAAGGAACGTAGCAGAAAAGTAGAGACAAGTCACTAGAATAAAAGTCCTTGCCCATTTCGTAAGACAGGGTCTTGCCCTGCCACCCAGGCCTGATGACCCTGCTGCCTCTGCTTCCAAATGCTATCATTACAAAACACTGGGATGGCAGCTGAAAGTCACCAGGATCAGCTTTAGGGAAGAAAAAGTGGCTCTTAGACCCAGGATATTTGCCTCTCCCAACTTTAAAAGCCAGCGACTAACGACCAAATAAGTCATCCTTTCTTTGGAGACAAATTACACCAACGATTTGTACAAGAGAAAACTGAATGATTATTAATGCAGCCAAGCTCTGAACTATTCAATCCTATTTTACTGAACAATAAGTTTAATACGCTTTCTTTTGGGGAGACACACAGGGTGGTCACCTGGGTAGCTCAGGCTGCGCTCCAGGGCCTGGCACTACAGACCTGCATCACTGTTTCTAACCGTTTTCCACACTAAAGAAAAGTTTTCCAGGAAGACGCCGGAGGAGCTTTAAGCTACAGCACGCTTCTTAGGTGTCCAATGAAGGAAAGGAAAAGCTGATCAGACAGATCTTCTAAAGAGGTAACGTCAGAAAACCGGTAGCAAAAGGAAGCTTTAAGCAGTATGCAATTTGACAAGCGATTAATAAGTAAATTACCAGATGGTGTTCTTTCAATTTTCTCAGAAGGGAAGCACCCACGGATGCTCTTTGCACATACATCAAGGGAATTATATACTGTGTGCTCTTAAGACACACAATTTAAAAACAAAAATTGGGGAGGAAGTACCTTTTTTAACATTTTGCTTTTTATTTTATTTACTTATTTATTTTGTGGTGTGTGTGTGTGTGTGTGTGTGTGTGTGTGTGTGTGTCAGAGGGCACTGTGTGCCCCTGTGGAGGCCCAAGGGTATCTTCAGGAACCATCCCAGATTGCTTCTACCTCCTTCTTGCTTCACTCTGGGATTTCCCAGGCTCCACCTACCAAGGCCAGAAGTGCAGGCAGCTGCCATTTCCGCCTGGTATTTTTACGTGGGATCTGGGATCCAAACTCAGGACCTTCTGCTTGGAGACAGAGTCTTCACCACTGAGCATCTCTCCAGCCCAAAAGTACCTTTTAAAAAAATAAATTTAGGGGAGCTGGAGAGGTGGCTCAGGGGTTAAGCCTCTGCCTTGCAGGCGGAAGGTCCTGAGTTCAGATCCTAGACCCCAGGTATAGATGCCAGGCAGAAGCAGGGGCGGCCTGCGTTTCTGGTCCGGGTAGGGTGGAGCCTGTGAATCCTGGGGCAGAATAAACAAGGAGGAGGTGGAGGCGTCCATGGTGGTTCCCGAATTCATCCGTGGTTCTACACACACACACACACGCACACACACACGCACACACACACGCACACACACACACGCACACACACATTATTGAATAAATTTAAAAAAAAAATTTTAAATAAATAAATAAATTTAGGGGAATGGAGAGATGGCTCAGGGATTAAGACTATGCCTCAAAAGCAGATGGTCTTGAGTTCAGATCCCGAGTCCCAAGAAAAAACACCAGGCCAAAAAGGCCACAGCCCACATTTCTGACCCCGGGTGGGCAGAGCCTGGCAAATCCCAGAGCGAAGCAAAAATGAGGCAGAAGCAATCCAGGATGATCCCCAAAGTCACCCTTGGCCTTCCACAGGGACATACAGTGCCTTCTGATGCACACACAAACACACGCACATGCAAAAATAAAAAATGAATAAAAAACAAACTTGGTACACTCTGAACTTCAGAAAATGTTCATTTAAAGTGAGAAAGACTTTTCCTACGCTTCATGAAGAACTGGGGCAAGCTAGCATTGTACCGGAGCTTCTGAGAATTCCAGAGTTCTGAGTGAACACAATCCAAAAGGAAGAAAGGACAAGAGGCCACTCCGCACTGTGTAAAAGGCTCCTGTCAAGTTCCAACAGTTTAAAATGTTGGGGGGGGAAGAATGGAGGAAAGAAGAAAAGCCTACAAATGTGCATGTACACTTTTAAAAAAAATTTCTATTGGTGTGTGTGTGTGTGTGTGTGTGTGTGTGTGAGAGAGAGCAAAAGGGCACCGTGTGTGCTTGTGGAGGCCCAAGGGGGGGGAGAGAGAGAGGGAGAGAGCGAAAGGGCACCGTGTGTGCCTGTGGAGGCCCAAGGGGGGGGGGAGAGAGAGGGAGAGAGCGAAAGGGCACCGTGTGTGCTTGAGGAGGCTTCAGGAATCATCCTGGATTATTCCACCTCCTCTGCTTCGCTCTGGGATTTCCCCGGCCTTGTCACCAGTTTCCACCTGACTTTTTTCCCCATGGGTTCCAGGACCTCAGCTTTCCTTCTGCTTGCCAGGCAGGCGTAGGTCCTGAGCCATCTCTCCAGCTTCTCTTCAAAATTCTCTAAAAGGTTGCCTAGGCGGGGGACGGGCTGAGTGGAGCCAGGGGAGGTCCTCGCATGTCTCCCCTCTAGCTCCCCTGCCCCAGATTTACATTTTCTACACAGGTCACCCTTACTTCTCTTCAAGGAGTCTCATGCACAAGCTAGTAATAGTACTAAATATGTGTAACTTATGCACATTGTTTTTACATAATTTTATTCCAATCTCTTAAAGTACAAAGGTCTTTTTATTTTAAAATTTTAATGCGTTCAATTAATTAATTTAATTTTTAAGGAAATCTGGAAATGTTTACATCAGAAGCTACAAAATTGCAAAATGCAGTCGTATCTCCTCAAACCTATTTTAATTCCATCTAACAGACCAAAATAAACCACAGCACAAGCACAGTTTGTAAACAAGGAAAAGAGAAAGATGAGCCCAACTAAAAGCGGAATTTCCAGAAACTACAATAATGAACAACTACTCCCCGAGGTCCCCTGAGGGGCACGGGCACAGATGAAGCCTGGCTGCAGGGGGCAGGGCACTGCGGCAGGAGGAGGAGCCAGGGGAGCGCCCGAGCGCACCTCCTGCCACCACGCAGCCGCAGTGGCAGCTCCAGAAACGCTGGCAAAACAAGGAAGCCTCCCGGAGGTGGCACGTGGCCAACTCAGAACTGGATGATTCCAGTTTGGGCTGGCTGGGTCACAGGCAAGCAGCTCCCACCTTCCCACAACACGGCGCCCAGCGGCACACCTGGCTCTCTCCAGCCGCCAGGGCGGGAACGGGCAGCTGCAGCTTCTGCAAGGCTGGCGGCAATGCCGCACTGGACTGTTTCCTAAAGCCAGGAAGGAAACCTGCCTGGTTCCCACTGCGGGCGCTGAACCCACCAGTTCAATCGGTCAGCAGGTACTGTTCAACTTTCCACATTCAGCACACACGCAAAAGGCTTGGCTAGCACTGAGAACCCCAAAAGACAGAAGGCTGTGCGCGCCGTGCTGCGCAATAACAAAGCAAGCTGCCGCGGCCAAAAAAGGAGCTCTGGGAGCACCTCTGCAGTGACCTCTGCAGTCGCCGCTGCGGGCGGGAAAATGGCATTTTTTTTTTTTTTTTTTTTGGGAAGAGCTGCTTCTTGCCAAGGAACACGCTGCTAAACACAATTCTTTAAACAGTCCTAAAGTCGTTAGCATGGAGCAAATGCTCAGGGAGGGGCTTTCTGAAGCACGAAGAGGAGCCGTTGTTTCTCAAGGATTACAGAGCGCAGTAGCGCTCCCTCCCCCTAATCTGCCTGTGGCTTTCTATCCTCTGCAGCCCACCTCCCTCCAAAAGGAGGCCAAAAGGATGTAGACCCCACCAGGAGGCAGGGCACCTCCCCACACTCAAGAAAACCTTGGCTTGGCATTTTTTTATTTCATCTCTACGAACTGTCACAAATTTCAAGCTAGAAACTTGAAATGAATACACTTTTTACTACAATAGATTTTTCATGAACACATTCCACCAGAGTAGCAAAGACTGACAGTATGTAAGAAAGCCACTTAATTTCTATTTCTGTCTCAATCCAAATCAGCTACAAACAGAAGCCACTAGAAAATCATGGCTTCTAATCATTACAATCCTATATAAGGCTTAATTTCAGTTACACCATTTGTTCTTCAAGGAAAATTCACTATTATCAGTAGTAATTTTCCTATTAAAAATCAGTAAATAGGACTGGATAAATGGCTCAGAGGTTAAGATTCTGTCTCCCAAGTAGAAGGTCCTGAGTTCAGATCCCAGATCCCATGTAAAAATACTGGGTGGAAATGGCAGGTGCCTGCGATTCAAGCTCTGGAAGGTGGAGCCTGAGAAATCCCAGAATGAAGCAAAAAGGAGGTAGAAGCCATCCAGGATGATTCCTGAAGTCACCCTTGGTCTTTCACAGGGACGAATAGTGCCCTCTCTCTTTCTTATTCTCTCTCTCTGTCTCTATGCGAGATGTGTTGAAGAAAACTATTTTGATCACACAAAATATGTCTGAGTAAGAATCAATTCTAAAAAAAAAATCTTATTCAGAAATTGTGTCTGGGCCTGAATTCATTATCGAATCAAGGTCAAAAGTTGTCCTCTAACTCCCGCCAGGGTACCTGGAATGCCACGCTTCCTGTCTCTCTCCTCCCGAAAATGAATAGATAAATACTTCTTAATGTTTTCAGGCAAAGGTGTTTTTCTGATTAAACATTAGGGAAAAAGCAGGAGAAAAATCTTGATTTATATTAAAGCTATTTTATATCTGTTTCAGCACACAATGTATTATCACAGCAAACTGCATAGTGAGATAATGAGTAGCCCTGCCAACCAGGACACACGTGCACAAAAATGCTGTAATAAAGCCCATGTTACTGGCATAGGGTGTTCTTTTAGGGTTACTTTGCACAATCTTCAGGCTTTTCTGTAAGTCCCTCTGTCCCTCCTACCTCCTCTATCCCTCCTACTTCCCAGCCCCTCATTCCCCCCTATGTTCTGGTTCATATTTTTACATAGGATCTGGGGGATCCAAATGCTGGTCCTTCTGCTTTCGAAGCAAAAGCTTAACCTCTAGGCCATGGCTCCGGCCCCTCCATCCATGTTTATGTGAATCCGGGGACTGGGCTGAGCTCTGAAGCCGCACAGGCTTTCATCAGGCAGTGATCCGCAACCAGGATCTTCACTGCAAGAAAGCACACGCCTCCCCGAGAAGTCTAATAGGCAAGACGGCAGAGCTGAAGGTGTTGGCTGTCCCTAGCACGTGCAATTCCAAAAGGGCACTTCGAACTCTGAAAAATGACGGCAATTTTCAAAGTATTTATATTTGAAAATCAGGAGAAAATTATCTCACAAAAAAAGCTACAAAAATTTATTGAAAGAAACTATAGACTATATGCAACAACTAGATTGCTCACAAAATACACGTGTGGGTATGGCCTTTATGGAGGGAGCTTATTAGACTAGGAAGTATTTTGTTCACAGAGAACAGATTTTGGAGCCCAGTGTAAAACCCAGAAGCCAAGTCCTATGAGTTTACCTCAGTGGTACAGCAGGGGCTTGGATCTGATCCCTAAGGGGGGGGATCTGTCCAATACTGTAATTACTCATTACTATCAGCTATAATTCAGATGAGAGGATTCTAAACTGTGTAATATTAAGGAAAAACTTAGGAGATTCATAAAAATGGTTGATATACTTTATTTAGAAATTTAAAACAGGGCTGGAAAGATGGCTCAAGGGTAAGCTTTTGCCTCAGCAGCAGAAGGACCTGAGTTTGGTTTCTGGATCCCAAGTAAAAATGCTGTCAGGAAAGACGGACCTACATCAGTCCTGGAAAGGAAGCCGGGAAAGCCAGAGTAAGCGACAAGGAGGCGAAGGGTCCAGATGACTCTCAAAGTCACCTTGGACCTCCATAGGCACACGCGCACACTCGAGTGCCTACTTCTACACACGCACACTCGAGTGCCTACTTCTACACACGCGCACACTCCAGTGCCTACTTCTACACACGCGCACACTCCAGTGCCTACTTCTACACACGCACACTCCAGTGCCTACTTCTACACACGCACACTCCAGTGCCTACTTCTACACACGCGCACACTCGAGTGCCTACTTCTACACACGCACACCAGTGCCTACTTCTACACACGCGCACACTCGAGTGCCTACTTCTACACACGCGCACTCGAGTGCCTACTTCTACACACGCGCACTCGAGTGCCTACTTCTACACACGCGCACTCGAGTGCCTACTTCTACACACGCGCACACTCGAGTGCCTACTTCTACACGCGCACACTCGAGTGCCTACTTCTACACACGCACACTCGAGTGCCTACTTCTACACACGCGCACACTCCAGTGCCTACTTCTACACACGCGCACATTCGAGTGCCTACTTCTACACACATGCACACACCCGACTGCCTACTTCTACATACACACACACAATTACAATAAAAACAAAAAATTAAAACAAGTAACATATTCAGCAAATGTCATCAGCATATTTTTTCCCTGAATAAAATTTCCTGGAAATGAAAATTGGATTGCTGTATGCAAAGGTAGCAGCAGAGCAAGAGCAGGCTAAGTATCTACCGAAATTCAGAACAAGCCTCTGGGGTAGAGACCTGCTGCACAAGCCTGACCCCGAGCTTGATCTTGGAGCCACAAACCTACCTAAAGGTAGACGGAGAGAACTGACTGCCAAGTTGTCCTGTCCTCCCACGAATACAGTGGAAGAGAGACTCCCCAAAGTATCCTTCGAATGACCTGCACACACGAACACACACACGAACACACACACACAATTAAAATCAAGCTTGAAAAGGACAAGGGGAACCAACCATGTGCTGCTTGCCTTCGCCTCGACTCCAGCACTCCTGGAACCAATTCAGGGGGCTCCGAGTCCCAGACCCACGGGAACTTCTTAGCCAGGGTCTTTCACTTGACCCGGAGCTCACAACTAAGCGACACTGTCTGGTCACCGGGCCCCAAGGGTGCTCCTGTCTCTGCTGTCTCAACTGGGATTTTCAGGCTGGTGGTACACACCAGCTTTACTGGAGTTGATCCCAGGCCTCAGGCTTCCATGAAAAACTCGTTTTACCAACAACTGAACCACATCCCCAACCCTTTCCTTCTTTTTTGAAGACAGCCTCTATCAGAATAGCCTAGAATTTGAGATCTAGCCCATGTGCTAGAATTACTATCTGAGTGCCACACTCAGCTACGAACATCTTGATTATCATTAAGTGATAGACCAGAGAATCTAGGTCCATGCCCATAATCCCACCACTGTGGAGTCTGGGACCAGAAGACCTGAAAATCCAGACACAATCAGAGTCTGTCTCAAGCGAGCTAACAAGCCAAACCACAGACCTAACTGTGGGCTTAACAACGAGAACGTAAGTTCAAACTTGAGATATCTGCAACTAAAACAGCGATAAATACTCAATGCCTACAAATTCACGCGGCTTACAAAGCGACTCCCACCAAGTATTTGGTGTGGTTCTGGTGATCGTGTCGTTGCTTACGTCCACGTTAGTCTATTTACTGTATTTTGTGACTTGCTGCGTACTTTCACAACGGAAGGAAATGTCTAAACTCAGTTAAAGATCAGCATTTCTTCCATCTAAAGTTAAGGACCACCTCTCCCCCACACAGCTTGCCCAACCATCTAATTATAACCAAAATGAATAGCTAGCAAGCAAAAAAGCTCGGTCAAAATTAAAATTTTAAGACATTAAGAAATTTATAAACTGAGCTTGGAGACATGGCTCAGAGGTTAAAACTCTGCCTCGAAAGTAAAAGATCCTGAGTTCAGATCCCAGGTCCCATGTAAAAGCACCAGGTAGAAAAGGCAGTGACCTGCACTTCCAGCTCTGGTGGGCGGAGCCTGGGAAATCCTAGATTGAAACAAAAAGGAGATAAAAGCCATCCAGAATCATTCTGGAAGTCACCCTTGGTCCCCCAGAAGGACATACAGTGCCCTCTGACAGACACAGACACACAGACAGACACACAGACAGACAGACAGACAGACACACACACACACACACACACACACACACACACACACACAGAGCATGTGCTTAAAAAAAGAAAAAAAAATTTTTTTTAGACCAGTGTAAATAACAAACATTTATTGGTATCACGCATGGTAGAAAAAAGTTCCTACACCAGATGTGCATGACCCAATTGTTAAATAGAACGTTTTTCCCCCAATTTTTCAGATAGCCAATTCCTCCTCTCCCGATCTCAAGACATGTGAGCAACTGCTAATGAAAAGCAGTAAACAGCCACTTAGGCTATAGCATTTTCAACTTCACTCTGAAAAAAAAAGAAATTTATAAACTTATTCAACCTCAACAAATGTTCCAATAGCCAAACAAAATATTGCCAGATAGAAAAAAAAATTTAATGATAGGAAAAACTTAATCAAGAATTTTTATTGTTCCCCGGACAGAAGTTTCTACCACAAATAGCCAAAGTGCCTTTTCTTCTCTCTCTGATTTAGTGGCAAGAACAAAATGACAGCAGCTGTCCTCGTTGGGAGCCGCCTGCAGCCCACCTGATGCCGCACTGTGACATGTGGCCAGCACAAGCTCAGGACCAAGGGTAGGTGAGGTGCTAGGAGATGAATTGAAAATCTGCCAGTCTCAGGCGTGAAGTCTGCCAAGTGACACAGAACGCCCAAAATCTGTTCAAAAATCAAAGAAACTTAGTGCATCGAAAGTGTTCTGTGGGAAGGAAAATTAAGTGGTCATGGCAAAGAAAGGGACCAAACACTGGTGAGCAAGGCAGCACACGGGAAGGTTTGTGCCACGAAAACCTATTTCTCACTAGTTAAATGCTGTGAACTGTGGAGAATGGTGAGTGTATCACTGCTAAGGACTTATCATTAAACTGTCGCTAATTCCGTGTCTACTGGTTTGACATGCACGATGAAGGAGGTCTCAGGACTCTCAGCTCCTAGACCAGCAGAGACAGAGAAGAGAAAACTGCTCTGTGGTGCACCCTCACTTATTTTATCCACTATGTAAATGTTCATTGAACAATTTTATTTGTTTTTTTTAATTTTTTTATTGTTTATTATTTATTCAATTGTGCATGTATGTGTGTGCGCGTGTGCATATGTATGTGTGTATGTGTAAAACCACGGACGAATTCGGGAACCACCATGGACGCCTCCACCTCCTCCTTGTTTATTCTGCCCCAGGATTCACAGGCTCCGCCCTACCAGGACCAGAAACGCAGGCCGTCCCCGCTTCCACCTGGTGTCTACACATGGGGTCTAGGATCCGAACTCAAGACCTTCCGCCTGCAAGGCACAGGCTTAACCCCTGAACCACCTCTCCAGCCCTGTCATTGAACAATTTTAAAGAGCTTTTATAAACGTTATACTTCTGCTATTATAAAGCCTTAAATTTTTCTAAGGATTTTTTTTTTGTTTAGAGACAGGGTTTTGTGTACCCCGAGTTTGATGGTCCCATGCATCTTAGGTTGGCTTCTAGACATGCGTCAAGGATGACCTTAAAGTTCTTTCCCAACCTCTCACGGTACAGACATGGGCCATCTGATTTCAAAGAGCTATTCCTAAAAAAACAAACAACAAACAAAAGCCCTAAACTTTCTGCATTTGTGTAGCATTTCAAAATACTCCCTGCATATGGTTTAATTACAGAAGAAAAGACATTTGACAAGGAGTCTGTTTGACACCAAGACTTCATGTCGGTGTCCTTGCTCTAATCAAGGCTAAATGACCAAATTGTTCACCTATCTGCATTGGTTCTGCTTCATCTGGAGAAGTACTCTAAGAAAGAGAAAGCCCACTGGCCTTGCTGGCTAGCATTTGAAGTGTGATGCTGACCAAGCCACTCCAAGCTGTTCTAGTTTTCACAAGGCAGCAAAACCTGATTCAACACCACGGGTCTCCCTCGGCCCCACAGTCCAAGCTTCCTTCTCCACAGTAGGAACAGTCTCCCAACCTTGCCCAATCCATATTTTTGATGATGTTGGTTTGGCTGGCTGATTGGTTTTTCTGGAAGGAAAGGATGGTGATGGGTTTGTGTGTGTGTGTGTGTGTGTGTGTGTGTGTGTGTGTGTGTACACGCTAAGGGTAGGCAAGTACTATTACTGAGTCACGACACAAGCCCACCAGCTGCCTTTCTGAAGTACAGATCTCACAAGTTATTTCTCATCTAAAATCCTTTAAGTGTTCATCTCTACATAAAGAATAAAAACTCAAACCATTAGGATATTTAAACAATTTTAAACTGTCATAACTAACAGTCTTTCACCTACTTCTATCTCTTTAGATTGCTCTTTA